>CM065591.1:174729899-175410708 GCA_033119425.1 Bufotes viridis
CGCGTGCACAGAGCAATGTGCTGTGACATCCTATATGAGTGGTGTCTTAACTAGTACTATTGCTATCAGTTTAATCCCTGTTACGGACCCTATCCGGTCGAATTGATTAACCATTGTCGAATCCCCCATTGACATCCCCCTTTTAAGCTGTGTAAAGCATATTTTTTAGTTTGGTTTTGAACTGCTGCATCCTTTCCGACTTTCGGTAATTTGGTAACATTTCTGCCACTTTCTGCTTATACCGGGGGTCTAGTAGCGCGGCCACCCGATCGCTTTTGGTCTGATCATAATGAAGCAACGGCCTTATCATCTGGGGTGTGGCAACATTGCCAACACACTTATAGAGGTGATGATGATTGCTTCATTGTGTTACGCAAGCCCCTTCACCACAACAAGGTAACGATCACGAAGGGGAATTGACACTTGTATGTGCCTTTTTTTTTTGGTTTGTTTTTGCAGCCACAGTGCTGCACCATAGGACAGAAAAATTAGGCATGTACACATGCCTGAAAAATAATTGCACTGTTGCAGCCGCTATTGTAGCAGCGGCCGGAAAAATTTATGTTTTCCAGGCAGAAAAGTGACTAAAACATTGCGGCTTGAACCCTAGTTGGTGGTGGAGAATTAACGAAAGTCATCCGGTATGCATACACTAAATACAGCAGCGTGGGGACCATTTTAAGGCCATGGCATGTAATCAGGCCTTTTGTTAGTCAAACGTATCCCCCACTGTCAGTCCCTTCGGGATCCATGCCTCATTCATCTTTATGAAGGTGAGGTAATCAACACTTTTTTGACCGAGGCGACTTCTCTTGTCAGTGACAATGCCTCCTGCTGCACTGAAGGTCCTTTCTGACAGGACACTTGAAGCAGGACAGGCCAGAAGTTCTATTGCAAACTGGGATAGCTCAGGCCACAGGTCAAGCCTGCACACCCAGTAGTGAAGGGGTTCATTGCTCCTCAGAGTGTCGATATCTGCTGTTAAGGCGAGGTAGTCTGCTACCTGTCGGTCGAGTCGTTCTCTAAGGCTGGATCCCGAAGGGCTGTGGCGATGAGTAGGACTGAAAAAGCTCCGCATGTCCTCCATCAACAACACATCTGTAAATCGTCCAGTCCTTGCCGGCGTGGTAGGAGGAGGATTACACTCACCTCTTCCCCTGTTAGATTCCCGTTGTGCTGTGACATTCCCCTTATAAGCTGTGTAAAGCATATTTTTTAGTTTGGTTTTGAACTGCTGCATCCTTTCCGACTTTCGGTAATTTGGTAACATTTCTGCCACTTTCTGCTTATACCGGGGGTCTAGTAGCGCGGCCACCCGATCGCTTTTGGTCTGATCATAATGAAGCAACGGCCTTATCATCTGGGGTGTGGCAACATTGCCAACACACTTATAGAGGTGATGATGATTGCTTCATTGTGATACGCAAGCCCCTTCACCACAATAAGGTAACGATCACGAAGGGGAATTGACACTTGTATGTGCCTTTTTTTTTTGGTTTGTTTTTGCAGCCACAGTGCTGCACCATAGGACAGAAAAATTAGGCATGTACACATGCCTGAAAAATAATTGCACTGTTGCAGCCGCTATTGTAGCAGCGGCCGGAAAAATTTATGTTTTCCAGGCAGAAAAGTGACTAAAACATTGCGGCTTGAACCCTAGTTGGTGGTGGAGAATTAACGAAAGTCATCTGGTATGCAGACATTAAATACAGCAGCGTGGGGACCATTTTAAGGCCATGGCATGTAATCAGGCCTTTTGTTAGTCAAACGTATCCCCCACTGTCAGTCCCTTCGGGATCCATGCCTCATTCATCTTTATGAAGGTGAGGTAATCAACACTTTTTTGACCGAGGCGACTTCTCTTGTCAGTGACAATGCCTCCTGCTGCACTGAAGGTCCTTTCTGACAGGACACTTGAAGCAGGACAGGCCAGAAGTTCTATCGCAAACTGGGATAGCTCAGGCCACAGGTCAAGCCTGCACACCCAGTAGTGAAGGGGTTCATTGCTCCTCAGAGTGTCGATATCTGCTGTTAAGGCGAGGTAGTCTGCTACCTGTCGGTCGAGTCGTTCTCTAAGGCTGGATCCCGAAGGGCTGTGGCGATGAGTAGGACTGAAAAAGCTCCGCATGTCCTCCATCAACAACACATCTGTAAATCGTCCAGTCCTTGCCGGGCGTGGTAGGAGGAGGATTACACTCACCTCTTCCCCTGTTAGATTCCCGTTGTGCTGTGACATTCCCCTTATAAGCTGTGTAAAGCATATTTTTAGTTTGGTTTTGAACTGCTGCATCCTTTCCGACTTTCGGTAATTTGGTAACATTTCTGCCACTTTCTGCTTATACCGGGGTCTAGTAGCGCGGCCACCCGATCGCTTTTGGTCTGATCATAATGAAGCAACGGCCTTATCATCTGGGGTGTGGCAACATTGCCAACACACTTATAGAGGTGATGATGATTGCTTCATTGTGATACATAAGCCCCTTCACCACAACAAGGTAACGATCACGAAGGGAATTGACACTTGTATGTGCCTTTTTTTTTGGTTTGTTTTTGCAGCCACAGTGCTGCACCATAGGACAGAAAAATTAGGCATGTACACATGCCTGAAAAATAATTGCACTGTTGCAGCCGCTATTGTAGCAGCGGCCGGAAAAATTTATGTTTTCCAGGCAGAAAAGTGACTAAAACATTGCGGCTTGAACCCTAGTTGGTGGTGGAGAATTCACGAAAGTCATCCGGTATGCAGACATTAAATACAGCAGCGTGGGGACCATTTTAAGGCCATGGCATGTAATCAGGCCTTTTGTTAGTCAAGCGTATCCCCCACTGTCAGTCCCTTCGGGATCCATGCCTCATTCATCTTTATGAAGGTGAGGTAATCAACACTTTTTGACCGAGGCGACTTCTCTTGTCAGTGACAATGCCTCCTGCTGCACTGAAGGTCCTTTCTGACAGGACACTTGAAGCAGGGCAGGCCAGAAGTTCTATCGCAAACTGGGATAGCTCAGGCCACAGGTCAAGCCTGCACCCAGTAGTGAAGGGGTTCATTGCTCCTCAGAGTGTCGATATCTGCTGTTAAGGCGAGGTAGTCTGCTACCTGTCGGTCGAGTCGTTCTCTAAGGCTGGATCCCGAAGGGCTGTGGCGATGAGTAGGACTGAAAAAGCTCCGCATGTCCTCCATCAACAACACATCTGTAAATCGTCCAGTCCTTGCCGCCGTGGTAGGAGGAGGATTACACTCACCTCTTCCCCTGTTAGATTCCCGTTGTGCTGTGACATTCCCCTTATAAGCTGTGTAAAGCATATTTTTAGTTTGGTTTTGAACTGCTGCATCCTTTCCGACTTTCGGTAATTTGGTAACATTTCTGCCACTTTCTGCTTATACCGGGGTCTAGTAGCGTGGCCACCCAGTACAGATCGTTCTCCTTTATCCTTTTTATACGTGGGTCCCTCAACAGACATGACAGCATGAAAGACCCCATTTGAACAAGGTTGGATGCAGAGCTACTCATTTCCCGTTCCTCGTCCTCACTGATGTCATTGACGGTCTGTTCTTCCCCCAGCCACGTACAACACCATGGGTCCCAGATAGGTGACAACAACGAGCACCCTGGGGTGCCTGCTGTGGTTGGTCTTCCTCCTCCTCAAAGCCACCACATTCCTCCTCTGACTCCTCTTCCTCATACTCCTCTTCCAGCGTTGCTGCAGGTCCGACAAGCGATGATGACAAGGCTGTTTCTGGTGGTGATGGTGACCACAACTCTTCCTCTTCCTCTTCACGCTCATCTACAGCCTGATCCAGAACTCTTCGCAGGGCACGCTCCAGGAAGAAAACAAATGGGATGAGGTCGCTGATGGTGCCTTCGGTGCGACTGACTAGGTTTGTCACCTCCTCAAAAGGACGCATAAGCCTACAGGCATTGCGCATGAGTGTCCAGTAACGTGGCAAAAAGATTCCCAGCTCCGCAGAGGCTGTCCTAGCACCCGGTCATACAAATACTCGTTGACGGCTTTTTCTTGTTGGAGCAGGCGGTCGAACATTAGGAGTGTTGAATTCCAACGTGTCGGGCTGTCGCATATCAAGCGCCTCACTGGCATGTTGTTTCGCCGCTGAATATCGGAAAAGTGCGCCATGGCCGTGTAGGAACGCCTGCAAATGGCCACACACCTTCCTGGCCTGCTTGAGGACGTCCTGTAAGCCTGGGTACTTAGACACAAAACGTTGTACGATGAGATTCAACACATGTGCCATGCACGGCACATGTGACAACTTGCCCAAATTTAATGCCGACAACAGATTGCTTCCATTGTCACACACCACTTTGCCGATCTCCAGTTGGTGCGGGGTCAGCCACTGATCCACCTGTGCGTTCAGGGCGGACAGGAGTGCTGGTCCTGTGTGGCTCTCTGCTTTCAGGCAAGTCAACCCCAAGATAGCGTGACACTGTCGTATCCGGGATGTGGAATAGCCCCTGGGGAGCTGGGGGAATCAGTTGATGTGCAGCCAGGCGCCGCAGCAGAAGAGGACTCAGCCGAGGAGGATATTGAAGAGGATGGAGTAGGAGTAGAGGAGGTGGCAGTAGGTCTGCCTGCAAGTCGTGGTGGTGTCACCAACTCCGCTGCGGAGCCACGCATTCCATGCTTGTCAGCCGTCAGCAGGTTGACCCAATGCGCAGTATACGTGATATACCTGCCCTGACCGTGCTTTGCAGACCAGGTATCAGTGGTCAGATGGACCCTTGCCCCAACACTGTATGCCAGAGATGCCATGACTTCCTTTTCAATGACATGGTAGAGGTTTGGGATTGCCTTTTTGAAAAAAATTTCGTCGGGTACCTTCCACTGTGGTGTCCCAATAGCGACAAATTTTTTGAAGGCCTCAGACTCTACCAGCTGGTATGGTAAAAGCTGGCGGGCTAAGAGTTCCGTCAAGCCAGCTGTCAGTCGCCGGGCAAGGGGTGACTTTGTGACATTGGCTTCTTATGCTCAAACATGTCCTTGACAGACACCTGACTGTGGGCAGATGAGCAGGAACTGCTGAAGGTGAGAGATGGAGTGGCGGGTGGTTGAGAGGGGGCAGGGAGGACAGCAGTGGTTGACGTGGCTGAAGATGCTGGACCAGGAGGAGCATGGTGGCTTTGAGTTTGTGTGCTGCTTGTACTCATGTGTTGATCCCATAGGCGTTTGTGATGTGAGATCATGTGCCTTCGCCAAAGCAGTTGTACCAAGGTGGGTGTTGGACTTCCCACGACTCAGTTTCTTTTGGCACAGGTTGCAAATGGCATTGCTTTTATCAGAGGCAGACACACAAAAAAATGCCACACTGCTGAGCTTTGCAATGACGGCATTCTAGTGGTGGCAACAGCATGCGTTGACTGGCGTGCTGTCTGGCTGACCCCAGGTGCCGATACATGCTGTCTGACTGTGCCACTAACTCCTTGCGACGACCTCCCCCTGCTTCCAACTCGTCTCCTCATTCTCTCTGTCTCCCCTTCAGAACTTTCCCCCTCTTCTTCTCTTCGAGCAGGCACCCACGTGGCATCCGTGGACACATCGTCATCATCAACCGCTTCACTTGTATCTGACACCTCAGCAAAGGAAGCAGCAGCGGAGTACAACATCATCATCATCATCATCACACTGTACGTCCATGTGTGTAATCCTGCCTGACTGAGACATATCCCGTAATCTACATCATCTGGCAATAATGGTTGCGCATCACTAATTGCATCCAACTGATGTGTAAATAACTCCTCTGACGGATCAAGTGAAGCGGCTGTGGTGGCTGTGGTGGTAGTGGTGGTGGTGGCGACGGGCGGGTGCGTGGTAACTTGAGCAGGTGACCGAAGCTGAGCTGGAGGAGGATGGTGCGTCAAGGTTCTTAGCGGAAGCTGTTGAAGATTGGGTGTCCTGTCTAAGCCAGTCAACTACGTCCTCTGAATTTTTCGGGTTCAGGGTGCGTGGCCTCTGAAAACTGGGCATTATTCCAGGGACAGTGGAAATCACAGCACCACGACCACGGCGGCCCCTGCGAGTCTGGCCTGCCTCTGCCTGTCATTTTTTTTTAGATAAGTGGTACTACGCGTGCTAGGTACTGTGCCACCCGGTATGAGTGGTTGGCACTGGCAGTGGGCACACTACAGTCTGTGGAAGTGGGCCTGACACACACTGGCAGCAGGCAAGCAACTGAATTTAGACTACTGTCTAAAAATTAAATGCCTTATTTATCGGCAAGCTACTGTGCCACCCGGTATCAGTGGTTGGCACTGGCAGTGGGCACACTACAGTCAGTGGAAGAGGGCCTGACACACACTGGCAGCAGGCAAGCAACTGAATTTAGACTACTGTCTAAAAATTAAATGCCTTATTTATCGGCAAGCTACTGTGCCACCCGGTATCAGTGGTTGGCACTGGCAGTGGGCACACTACAGTCAGTGGAAGCGGGCCTGACACACACTGGCAGCAG
Source organism: Bufotes viridis (assembly GCA_033119425.1). Classification (NCBI taxonomy): domain Eukaryota; kingdom Metazoa; phylum Chordata; class Amphibia; order Anura; family Bufonidae; genus Bufotes; species Bufotes viridis. The sequence continues at coordinate 174,736,366 of CM065591.1, forward strand.
GCAAGCAACTGAATTTAGACTACTGTCTAAAAATTAAATGCCTTATTTATCGGCAAGCTACTGTGCCACCCGGTATCAGTGGTTGGCACTGGCAGTGGGCACACTACAGTCTGTGGAAGTGGGCCTGACACACACTGGCAGCAGGCAAGCAACTGAATTTAGACTACTGTCTAAAAATTAAATGCCTTATTTATCGGCAAGCTACTGTGCCACCCGGTATCAGTGGTTGGCACTGGCAGTGGGCACACTACAGTCAGTGGAAGAGGGCCTGACACACACTGGCAGCAGGCAAGCAACTGAATTTAGACTACTGTCTAAAAATTAAATGCCTTATTTATCGGCAAGCTACTGTGCCACCCGGTATCAGTGGTTGGCACTGGCAGTGGGCACACTACAGTCAGTGGAAGTGGGCCTGACACACACTGGCAGCAGGCAAGCTAACTGAACTTAGATTAAAGTGTAAAAATTAAGTGCCTTATTTATCAGCAAAGCTACTGTGCCACACGGGATGACAGGGGTGGGCACTGGCAGTGGGCACACTACAGTCAGTTGAAGTCGGCCTGACACACACTAGCAGCAGGCAAGCAGCTGAAATTACACTAAAGTGTAAAAATTAAATGCCTTTTTATGCAAAGTCCTGTGCCAGCCGGTATGAGTGGTGGACACTGGCAGTGGGCACACTACAGTCAGTGGAAGTCAGCCTGACACACACTGGCAGGCAACTAACCTTAGATTAAAGTGTAAAAATTAAGTGCCTTTTTTATAAGCAAAGTCCTGTGCCACACGGGATGACAGGGGTGGGCACTGGCAGTGGGCACACTACAGTCAGTTGAAGTCGGCCTGACACACACTAGCAGCAGGCAAGCAGCTGAAATTACACTAAAGTGTAAAAATTAAATGCCTTTTTATGCAAAGTCCTGTGCCAGCCGGTATGAGTGGTGGACACTGGCAGTGGGCACACTACAGTCAGTGGAAGTCAGCCTGACACACACTGGCAGGCAACTAACCTTAGATTAAAGTGTAAAAATTAAGTGCCTTTTTTTAAGCAAAGTCCTGTGCCACACGGGATGACAGGGGTGGGCACTGGCAGTGGGCACACTACAGTCAGTTGAAGTCGGCCTGACACACACTAGCAGCAGGCAAGCAGCTGAAATTACACTAAAGTGTAAAAATTAAATGCCTTTTTATGCAAAGTCCTGTGCCAGCCGGTATGAGTGGTGGACACTGGCAGTGGGCACACTACAGTCAGTTGAAGTCGGCCTGACACACACTAGCAGCAGGCAAGCAGCTGAAATTACACTAAAGTGTAAAAATTAAATGCCTTTTTATGCAAAGTCCTGTGCCAGCCGGTATGAGTGGTGGACACTGGCAGTGGAGCACACTACAGTCAGTGGAAGTCAGCCTGACACACACTGGCAGGCAACTAACCTTAGATTAAAGTGTAAAAATTAAGTGCCTTTTTTTTAAGCAAAGTCCTGTGCCACACGGGATGACAGGGGTGGGCACTGGCAGTGGGCACACTACAGTCAGTTGAAGTCGGCCTGACACACACTAGCAGCAGGCAAGCAGCTGAAATTACACTAAAGTGTAAAAATTAAATGCCTTTTTATGCAAAGTCCTGTGCCAGCCGGTATGAGTGGTGGACACTGGCAGTGGGCACACTACAGTCAGTGGAAGTCAGCCTGACACACAATGGCAGGCAACTAACCTTAGATTAAAGTGTAAAAATTAAGTGCCTTTTTTTAAGCAAAGTCCTGTGCCACACGGGATGACAGGGGTGGGCACTGGCAGTGGGCACACTACAGTCAGTTGAAGTCGGCCTGACACACACTAGCAGCAGGCAAGCAGCTGAAATTACACTAAAGTGTAAAAATTAAATGCCTTTTTATGCAGAGTCCTGTGCCAGCCGGTATGAGTGGTGGACACTGGCAGTGGGCACACTACAGTCAGTGGAAGTCAGCCTGACACACACTGGCAGGCAACTAACCTTAGATTAAAGTGTAAAAATTAAGTGCCTTTTTTTAAGCAAAGTCCTGTGCCACACGGGATGACAGGGGTGGGCACTGGCAGTGGGCACACTACAGTCAGTTGAAGTCGGCCTGACACACACTAGCAGCAGGCAAGCAGCTGAAATTACACTAAAGTGTAAAAATTAAATGCCTTTTTATGCAAGTCCTGTGCCAGCCGGTATGAGTGGTGGGCACTGGCAGTGGGCACACTACAGTCAGTGGAAGTCAGCCTGACACACACTGGCAGGCAACTAACCTTAGATTAAAGTGTAAAAATTAAGTGCCTTTTTTTAAGCAAAGTCCTGTGCCACACGGGCTGACAGGGGTGGGCACTGGCAGTGGGCACACTACAGTCAGTTGAAGTCGGCCTGACACACACTAGCAGCAGGCAAGCAGCTGAAATTACACTAAAGTGTAAAAATTAAATGCCTTTTTATGCAAAGTCCTGTGCCAGCCGGTATGAGTGGTGGACACTGGCAGTGGGCACACTACAGTCAGTGGAAGTCAGCCTGACACACACTGGCAGGCAACTAACCTTAGATTAAAGTGTAAAAATTAAGTGCCTTTTTTTAAGCAAAGTCCTGTGCCACACGGGATGACAGGGGTGGGCACTGGCAGTGGGCACACTACAGTCAGTTGAAGTCGGCCTGACACACACTAGCAGCAGGCAAGCAGCTGAAATTACACTAAAGTGTAAAAATTAAATGCCTTTTTTATGCAAAGTCCTGTGCCAGCCGGTATGAGTGGTGGACACTGGCAGTGGGCACACTACAGTCAGTGGAAGTCAGCCTGACACACACTGGCAGGCAACCAACCTTAGATTAAAGTGTAAAAATGAAGTGCCTTTTTTTTAAGCAAAGTCCTGTGCCACACGGGATGACAGGGGTGGGCACTGGCAGTGGGCACACTACAGTCAGTTGAAGTCGGCCTGACACACACTAGCAGCAGGCAAGCAGCTGAAATTACACTAAAGTGTAAAAATTAAATGCCTTTTTTATGCAAAGTCCTGTGCCAGCCGGTATGAGTGGTGGACACTGGCAGTGGGCACACTACAGTCAGTGGAAGTCAGCCTGACACACACTGGCAGGCAACCAACCTTAGATTAAAGTGTAAAAATTAAGTGCCTTTTTTTTAAGCAAAGTCCTGTGTCACACGGGCTGACAGGGGTGGGCACTGGCAGTGGGCACACTACAGTCAGTTGAAGTCGGCCTGACACACACTAGCAGCAGGCAAGCAGCTGAAATTACACTAAAGTGTAAAAATTAAATGCCTTTTTTATGCAAAGTCCTGTGCCAGCCGGTATGAGTGGTGGACACTGGCAGTGGGCACACTACAGTCAGTGGAAGTCAGCCTGACACACACTGGCAGGCAACTAACCTTAGATTAAAGTGTAAAAATGAAGTGCCTTTTTTTTAAGCAAAGTCCTGTGCCACACGGGATGACAGGGGTGGGCACTGGCAGTGGGCACCACTACAGTCAGTTGAAGTCGGCCTGACACACACTAGCAGCAGGCAAGCAGCTGAAATTACACTAAAGTGTAAAAATTAAATGCCTTTTATGCAAAGTCCTGTGCCAGCCGGTATGAGTGGTGGACACTGGCAGTGGGCACACTACAGTCAGTGGAAGTCAGCCTGACACACACTGGCAGGCAACTAACCTTAGATTAAAGTGTAAAAATTAAGTGCCTTTTTTAAGCAAAGTCCTATGCCACACGGGATGACAGGGGTGGGCACTGGCAGTGGGCACACTACTGTCAGTTGAAGTCGGCCTGACACACACTAGCAGCAGGCAAGCAGCTGAAATTACACTAAAGTGTAAGAATTAAATGCCTTTTTATGCAAAGTCCTGTGCCAGCCGGTATGAGTGGTGGACACTGGCAGTGGGCACACTACAGTCAGTGGAAGTCAGCCTGACACACACTGGCAGGCAACTAACCTTAGATTAAAGTGTAAAAATTAAGTGCCTTTTTTTAAGCAAAGTCCTGTGCCACACGGGATGACAGGGGTGGAGCACTGGCAGTGGGCACACTACAGTCAGTTGAAGTCGAGCCTGACACACACTAGCAGCAGGCAAGCAGCTGAAATTACACTAAAGTGTAAAAATTAAATGCCTTTTTATGCAAAGTCCTGTGCCAGCCGGTATGAGTGGTGGACACTGGCAGTGGGCACACTACAGTCAGTGGAAGTCGGCCTGACACACACTAGCAACAGGCAAGCAGCTGAAATTACACTAAAGTGTAAAAATTAAATGTCTTTTTATGCAAAGTCCTGTGCCAGTCGGTATGAGTGGTGGACACTGGCAGTGGGCACACACAGTCAGTGGAAGTCAGCCTGACACACACTGGCAGGCAACTAACCTTAGATTAAAGTGTAAAAATTAAGTGCCTTTTTTAAGCAAAGTCCTGTGCCACACGGGATGACAGGGGTGGGCACTGGCAGTGGGCACACTACAGTCAGTTGAAGTCGGCCTGACACACACTAGCAGCAGGCAAGCAGCTGAAATTACACTAAAGTGTAAAAATTAAATGCCTTTTTTATGCAAAGTCCTGTGCCAGCCGGTATGAGTGGTGGACACTGGCAGTGGGCACACTACAGTCAGTGGAAGTCAGCCTGACACACACTGGCAGGCAACTAACCTTAGATTAAAGTGTAAAAATTAAGTGCCTTTTTTAAGCAAAGTCCTGTGCCACACGGGATGACAGGGGTGGGCACTGGCAGTGGGCACACTACAGTCAGTTGAAGTCGGCCTGACACACACTAGCAGCAGGCAAGCAGCTGAAATTACACTAAAGTGTAAAATTAAATGCCTTTTTATGCAAAGTCCTGTGCCAGCCGGTATGAGTGGTGGACACTGGCAGTGGGCACACTACAGTCAGTGGAAGTCAGCCTGACACACACTGGCAGGCAACTAACCTTAGATTAAAGTGTAAAAATTAAGTGCCTTTTTTTAAGCAAAGTCCTATGCCACACGGGATGACAGGGGTGGGCACTGGCAGTGGGCACACTACAGTCAGTTGAAGTCGGCCTGACACACTAGCAGCAGGCAAGCAGCTGAAATTACACTAAAGTGTAAAAATTAAATGCCTTTTTATGCAAAGTCCTGTGCCAGCCGGTATGAGTGGTGGACACTGGCAGTGGGCACACTACAGTCAGTGGAAGTCAGCCTGACACACAATGGCAGGCAACTAACCTTAGATTAAAGTGTAAAAATTAAGTGCCTTTTTTTTAAGCAAAGTCCTGTGCCACACGGGATGACAGGGGTGGAGCACTGGCAGTGGGCACACTACAGTCAGTTGAAGTCGGCCTGACACACACTAGCAGCAGGCAAGCAGCTGAAATTACACTAAAGTGTAAAAATTAAATGCCTTTTTTATGCAAAGTCCTGTGCCAGCCGGTATGAGTGGTGGACACTGGCAGTGGGCACACTACAGTCAGTGGAAGTCAGCCTGACACACACTGGCAGGCAACTAACCTTAGATTAAAGTGTAAAAATTAAGTGCCTTTTTTAAGCAAAGTCCTGTGCCACACGGGATGACAGGGGTGGAGCACTGGCAGTGGGCACACTACAGTCAGTTGAAGTCGGCCTGACACACACTAGCAGCAGGCAAGCAGCTGAAATTACACTAAAGTGTAAAAATTAAATGCCTTTTTATGCAAAGTCCTGTGCCAGCCGGTATGAGTGGTGGACACTGGCAGTGGGCACACTACAGTCAGTGGAAGTCAGCCTGACACAAACTGGCAGGCAACTAACCTTAGATTAAAGTGTAAAAATTAAGTGCCTTTTTTTTAAGCAAAGTCCTGTGCCACACGGGATGACAGGGGTGGGCACTGGCAGTGGGCACACTACAGTCAGTTGAAGTCGGCCTGACACACACTAGCAGCAGGCAAGCAGCTGAAATTACACTAAAGTGTAAAAATTAAATGCCTTTTATGCAAAGTCCTGTGCCAGCCGGTATGAGTGGTGGACACTGGCAGTGGGCACACTACAGTCAGTGGAAGTCAGCCTGACACACACTGGCAGGCAACTAACCTTAGATTAAAGTGTAAAAATTAAGTGCCTTTTTTTAAGCAAAGTCCTGTGTCACACGGGCTGACAGGGGTGGGCACTGGCAGTGGGCACACTACAGTCAGTTGAAGTCGGCCTGACACACACTAGCAGCAGGCAAGCAGCTGAAATTACACTAAAGTGTAAAAATTAAATGCCTTTTTATGCAAAGTCCTGTGCCAGCCGGTATGAGTGGTGGACACTGGCAGTGGGCACACTACAGTCAGTGGAAGTCAGCCTGACACACACTGGCAGGCAACTAACCTTAGATTAAAGTGTAAAAATTAAGTGCCTTTTTTTAAGCAAAGTCCTGTGCCACACGGGATGACAGGGGTGGGCACTGGCAGTGGGTACACTACAGTCAGTTGAAGTCGGCCTGACACACACTAGCAGCAGGCAAGCAGCTGAAATTACACTAAAGTGTAAAAATTAAATGCCTTTTTATGCAAAGTCCTGTGCCAGCCGGTATGAGTGGTGGACACTGGCAGTGGGCACACTACAGTCAGTGGAAGTCAGCCTGACACACACTGGCAGGCAACTAACCTTAGATTAAAGTGTAAAAATTAAGTGCCTTTTTTTAAGCAAAGTCCTGTGCCACACGGGATGACAGGGGTGGGCACTGGCAGTGGGCACACTACAGTCAGTTGAAGTCAGCCTGACACACACTGGCAGGCAACTAACCTTAGATTAAAGTGTAAAAATTAAATGCCTTTTTTGATGCAAAGTCCTGTACCACACGGAATGACAGGGGTGGGCACTGGCAGTGGGCACACTACAGTCTGTGGGCCTGCAGCTCCTCACACACAGGCAGGCCAGGCAACTGCAATATGTATATAAAGGAAAAAAAAGCAGACTAATGTTGCAGCCCTAAAAGGGCTTTTTGGGGTGCTGTCAGGACGCTGTCCTTACAGCAGAGATCAGATGAGTCTTTCAGGACTGGAGTGGACACTGAATTCACTAGCCTAGCTATCAATTTCCCAATTAAATCAGCAGCAACTACACTGTCCTTCCTCTCACTAAGACTGCAGCTTCAGAATGAATCTAAAATGGATGCTGTGCAGGAGGTGGGAGGGTCTGGGAGGGAGGGTATGCTGCTGATTGGCTGGAATGTGTCTGCTGACTGTGAGGTACAGGGTCAAAGTTTGCTCAATGATGATGTATAGGGGGCGGACCGAACATCGCATATGTTCTCCCGGCAGAGGCGAACGCGAACAAGCTATGTTCGCCGGGAACTGTTCGCCGGCGGATAGTTCGGGCCATCTCTATTTTTAAGTCACCTTCGGTGACAATAACTGGCAATCATTGGATTGCCCATTGTGTTTATTGATGTCTATATAGACATCATTGAACACTTCATTTGCAGTATACCAATGCAATGCTGCCACCTAGTGGCAGGCAACTTCCGCCACCTAGTGCAGGCAACTTCCGTTTCCGGACTGATCAGATGCAGTGGTCACCTTTGACCACGGCATCTGAAGGGCAAAATGTGCGCTATCAGCCTAATTTAAAATAGCAGAAACCCCGCGGCCATAGAGCCCTCAGCGTGTGCGAGCGGGTGCCATGTTAGACTGGACCGATGAAGTACATGTGTGTCACCGGGCGTGAAGGGGTTAGGGATGTTGCTCTTTTGTGTTGCCATTGTATTTATCTATTGAGCTATGTGAGGGTTTGTTTTCTGAGGGCTAGGTCTCATGCACACGACCGTTGGTGTTTTGCGGTCCGCAAACTGCGGATCCGCAAAACGCGGATCCGCAAAACACAGAAGCTGCTCTGCGTTCCATTCCACAATTTGCGGAACAGAACGCGGCCCATTGTAGAAATGCCGGAACGGGACCACAACAACGGTCGTGTGCGTGAGGCCTTAAACTGTAGTTTTCATTTTCTTTTTGCGTTACTTATGACTTTTTGATAACGTTACATTACATTTTTTAGAAGATTAGATTAACAAAAAAAGCAGTTCCTGCATTGTTCTTCATTTCTATGGCATTCACTATGATAGTTAAAAAGCACAGTAATTTATAGTGCAGGCAGTTGCAAATACAGCAATACCAATTTTGTTTAGATTTTATCCTTAGTTATTATGAAAATGATGTTATTTTACTTGGATTTTTTTTTCACTTCAAAATATTTATTTTAGATTTTAAAAACAGACCTAAGGCTGTATTTGATACGCGCGTAAAATGCGTGTTTCTGTTGCGCGTATTACAGCGCGTTTTTGCAAATAGGAAACGCACATCGTACGCGCGTTCGTGTGATTGACTACTGTTGCTTCAATCACAATACGCGCGACAAAACGCCCCAAAGATGCTCAAGAACTTTTTTGAGAGTAGGGCGTTTTTCATAGGGCCATAGGGAAGCATTGGTTTTCATGTGTTGAGCGTTTTACAGCGCGTTTGAACGCGCTGAAAAACGCGCAAGTCTGAACCCAGCCTAATAGACTACATGGTAGACCTGGGGGCCATTATTATGCCTCCGGCTGCCATAGAAACCAATCATAACTCTGCAATTGCATTGTAGGAGGCGATGGAGTGACAGGGAGATCCCTTCTCTTTACTGCTTAGATGCCATGGTCATTATTGACAATAGCAATGTTACAGCTGACAACCGCTGCTGATGGTGTGGGCTTAGCTTTTGAGTCCACAGAATCACTGTGCTGTAAATGAGTGGTAATTCACTTCATTCTCCCGATATAATCGTATTTTTGCAAAACTCATAATAACAGTGACCGTGCAAAATAAAGAATTCACACTTTTTGAATTGTTTTATTCTTTGCCCTTTCTGCTTGGTCTATGTGTACTATCACCTGGCCATTAGTGATAAGCGGCAGGGGCAATATTTGAATTTGAGATATTTTGCGAATATTCGTTAGACTATTCATCATATATTCGTGAATATTCCTATTCGAGATTATTCTCTTGATTACGAAAAATCGGCAATGTAAAAATTGCATAATACGAATTCGTAATGCAAAATACAGGTGTGGGTCAATTTGGCTACATTTTTCAAGCTGATAGAAGTTTCCTGAGTTTATCCTGACTGAATTTGAAAATTCTTCATCATTTAATCTATTTTTCTTATATGAAAAATCGACAATGTAATGAAAAAAAGCGAATATTCGTTTATATGAATATATATCACTATATTCTACATATTCGCGAATTCTAGCAAGCCAACCCAATAGGAAAGTTTCCTATAACCCGCCCTTACTCGATTGATGCGCATATTACATTGACGATTTTTCGCATAAGAAAAAATAAATTAAATAATGAAGTATATTCTAATTCACTAGATATTGCAGCCTTCTCACATTGGCCCACAAGCAAGAGGCAGGAAGGTAATGGGTTTAGATGGGAAAAGAAAATCACGAATATTTTTTTTACGAATATATACAAATTCTAAAAGTTGTGATATTGGCGATTAAAATTCGCTATTCAAATATTTGCGCTCAACACTTATGCCCATATTGTTGGCATATTGTTAAATGAAAAGGAAGTTTTTGGACATATCCAACCTTGTGCAGCGATCATATTTGCGGGGTGCCAATGGGAGACAGATGGAGTCCACTTCTTCTGTCAGCACTCTACTTGTGGTGGACGCCATTGTTTGCAGCATGTAAAGTGTTATCGGCACTCCTGCCGGTCCAGGCTGTTAAAGCAGGGCTGCGGCTCTCACGTGAGAGCCGGGCTCCCACTCCCCGCTGCACAGGGGCCCAGCCTAAGGCCCCTTAGTGATCACCGTAAAAAGGCGTATGGGTGGTCCCTAAGGAGTTAAATAAGTGTTTATTACCTCTTTGTAATTTAGTGAAAGTAAAAATAAGATGCACACAGCTAGAAAAACAGTTAGCCCTTTCTGACAAAACGGCTCAATATTTTTAATAAAGAACAATTGAAAAACATGATTTTTAGCCCCAAATTGGTAAAATGCAATCGTAAAAACATTTGTCCCCAAGGGTGTAAACTGCTTTAAGTTACATTCAAATGTCTATAATGCTGTGAAATGTTTGTATTTGTATTACAAATGCTAAAAAAACAAACTCACCATGGTGCAAATCAACCAACTTTAGATTTCTATAAAACCCTTTAGTGACCTAAATTGGGTTCACTTAAATGCTGGGTGATACAGCTCCTGTCTTGTAATACAGAATATAAATGCAGCCTTAAAACTACCAAAACTCTGGGGGAGATTTATCAAGACCAATGCTTTCTGTGCTGGTCTTGATATCCTTTGCGCTGCTGGAGGATGTGCCTAATTTATAAGGCACACACCACACAATAAATTAGGCGCATCCTCCAGCAGTCGGTGCACCTAAACAGAAATCCACGACAGCTCAGAGCTGCCGTACATTTCTGGCTTCAAAAATTGTCTCTACTCTTGGTCACACCCATTTCCTGTCCTTACCACACCCCCATTTTTAAAATGTGGCGAGGATAGCGTACAGAAAAAGGCAATTGTGACTTTAATTTTCAAAAAGTCAGAAACACAACGCTTGCGACCTTTTAAAGACACTTTTCTGGCACAGGGTGATAAATCTCCCTCTATATGTTTTCTGGTCAGACTGGAATGGTGAGCCAGGTTCTCTGTCAAGAGAGCATCTTCCATTTAGGTTGGGCTCAAAACATAGTTTTTTTGTGGCAGTGTTTTGAGACAAAGCCAGAAGAGGCTTCCAATCCACTTAGGCCTCTTTCACACGGGCGTCAAGGATTTGGTCCGGATGCGTTCAGGAAAAATCGTGCGATTTTGTGTGCGAGTGGTGTCAAGTTTGTATGCGATTGTGTCGCGTTCTTGCGATTGCGTCCCGTTTTTGTGTGAAAAAGACCTGATGGATCCACTACATTCACCTGTGACTGCAAACCCCCATATATACCCCCATCATGCCTTTTATTCATAGGCAGCTCCATTTTTTGGAGGATTGTTTGTTGTGTGGTTGGTGTGTGTGTGTTTGGTCTTGGATTTTCCTTGGCAGGATGTCCACTTTCACCATGTCCTCCACTGACCATGTCTTCCTGCACTGGCTGGTCTAACGCTGTTTTAGAGAGCAGCCAAAAATGATAGAGGATGACCCGCGGCGGAAGCGTATGTGGGTGCATCCTATCGTTTCGCAGCGGGCCAGTAAAGGTGTATTTGTACTCTGTACTCTGAGCTCCGGGCACTCCTTCATAAGTTTTTCAGTTATCGCCGCATGTCGGTGTCAACGTTTGATGTGCTTGGTTCCTTGATACTTTACAGACACATTGCCAATAAATAAGGTCAAGTAATGTACTTGATTTCTAAATGTATGCTAGCCAAATTATAAATTTTTTGTTTTTTGTCCTTTTCAGATATCTGCCGACTGGAAATTCTTTTTCGTCTTTACATTTTGATTTTCGAATGGGGACCTCCACAATTGCTGGCGTGGTACAGGCTACATGTTCCGCCATTTGGTTGATATTTAAGTCTTCAGTGCTGCTACATCCAACCAGGCAGAAGTGGCTTGATATAGCCCAGGGCTTCCTGGAGAGGGCTCAATTCCCAAATTGTATTGGTGCCCTTGATGGGAAGCACATACGGGTTAAGAAGCCACCAAACTCAGGGTCCCAATACTATAATTATAAGCAGTTTTTCTCTGTAGTTTTGTTGGCCTTGGCTGACACAAACTACCGGTTTATAATTGTAAATATTGGGTCCTATGGAAGTACTACAGATGCTCGCATCTTCAGGGCTTCCAGAATGGGTCGCTGGCTTCAGTCCGACCAACTGGCTTTTCTGGGCCACCAGCGCCTTATGTGGTTGTAGGGGATGAGGGATTTGCCCTTTCAAGCCATCTGATGCATCCTTTTCCTCGACGAGGTTTGGATGGCAAGAGGCAGAATTTTAATTATCACTTAAAGGGTTTCTGTCACCAACTTTTGACATTATAAGCTGTCTGACATTAGCTATGTGCTAATGTCAGACCAGCTTGATAATGTCTTTTTTATAAAAATCGGATGTATATATAGTCAGAAAAACTTACTTTTATAATATGTAAATTAGCCTCTAGGAGCAGGGGGGCGTTGCCCTGCTCCTAGCGGCTCCGTCTGGCAACCTGCTGGCACGCCCCTTCTTAGTTTGATTGACAGTGCAGGGAAGCGATCCTCCTGCACTGTCTTCTTCTGAAATCCCGCGCCTGCGCCACCGCTCTGTATTCGGCGCAGGCGCGGTGAGCAGAGGACGCTGGTGCCTACTTACTGTATTATATCCCATGAGTGTTGCTAAGTTACTTGCGTGAAAAACGCAACGCAATGCAGTGTTTCCGGAAGCTTTCCATTCACTTCTATGGGGCCTGCGTGGCGTGAAAAACGCAGAATATAGAGCATGCTGCGATTTTTACGCAACGCAGAAAAGAAGCGTGAAAAACACTGCTTATGTGCACAGCCCCATAGAAATGAATGGGTTAGGATTCAGTGCGGGTGCAATGCGTCCACGTCACACACTGCACGCGCGCGTAAAACTGGCCCGTGTGAAAGGGGCCTTAGGCTTTGGCTCAAAAAACAAAACATAGCACCACAAAACCTATGTTTGAACCCACTCTTAGAATGGTTTTAGACAAACAAGTAGATAATTGTTGTTCTCAAAGCTGGCCTTTTGTTGAATGATGGATATTTGCCCCTACAGTGCATTATTGTACAGTGTACAAATGACCATCCATACAGTACCCAGTGTGGGGAGTCGCTCTGGTAGATAGCGGTGCGGGTGCAGTACAGAGGCAAAACAAGGAGTCCAGAACGTGCAATAAACAGTGTTTTATTCACACTGACACAAAACAAATGGTAAACAGTCTCTTGGTGTTAATTCACACACGCATCAGAAGTCATCAGGCAAAAACAAAAAGAGTCCAAAGCAGGATCTAATCACCTGTGAGGTTTAAGGTGCGGGTTCGCACCTGGCTGTCAGCCGAGCCGCAGGATAATCCACCATCAGGCTTCCAGGAATAACCCCACTTTGCTTAAGCTCCTTCCTCCAGGTCAGAGAGCTCCACAGCACTGTGATCAGCTCCAGGACAATCATCCCCTCAGCTGCTGGTGCTGGCTGTGTTTTAAACCCAGCTCAAAACCAGGACTGGATCGTGGGGAGCAGCCACCCACCCTACACTTTAGCTGCTCCCGGTAAGAGCCGGCCCGGATCGGCTTTGCAGCCATGCTATTTAGCAACGATGTCAATAGCACTACCTGCTACTGACATCAACAAAAATGACTCTTACCTCACCGAGGCTATGAACCTCGGTGACACTTACCTGCCATCCACGACGGCACCCTGCACCTTACCACACCAGTTATAAGCCACCATATCCCAGATATTTGGTCTCTTCCAACCCAATCGCACACTTCTTTGGATTGGCGGTTAGTCCAGCTTTCCTCAGGGCATCCACTACCGCCTGCACTTTGGGCAAATGGCTTTCCCAGTCGGTGCTGTGGATGATTACATCATCTAAGTAGGCCGAGGCGTATCGACGATGTGGTCGCAGCACTATGTCCATTAACCTTTGGAAGGTGGCGGGGGCGCCATGCAGGCCAAAGGGTAACACCTTGTAGTGATACAGGCCCTGCGGGGTAACAAAAGCGTTTTTTTCCTTGGCCGACTCCGTTAAGGGTACCTGCCAGTACCCTTTAGTGAGGTCCAGCACAGAAAAATAACGGGCTTGTCCTAAATTCTCAACCAGCTCGTCTACCCGGGGCATGGGATACGCATCAAACTTGGACACTTCATTTAACTTGCGAAAATCGTTGCAGAACCGCAACGTCCTATCTGGCTTGGGTATTAGGACTATGGGACTGGCCCACTCACTTTTCGACTCCTCAATGACATCGAGCTTCAACATTAGTTGCACTTCCCCCGCGATGGCCCGTCGCCGAGCCTCGGGCACCCGGTATGGTTTTAGCCGGATCTTGGCCTGAGGCTCAGTGACGATGTCATGTTGGATGAGAGTCGTGCGGTCAGGGAGGTCCGAGAACACATCCGTGTTCTGACTGATGAACTCCCTGACTTCCTGAACCTGTTTGGAAGACAGGCTGTCTGCAATTTTTACCGTGGTTACTGCTTCACAGGCCTCGAACTGTGGGGCTGGACCCTTTTCACCTAGAAGCCCTGGCCGGGGGCTGCTGTCGTCGGCCGTGTCCCTATCTTTCAACGGCTTTAGTAAATTCACGTGGTACACCTGCTCCGGCTTGCGCCGCCCTGGCTGGTGTACTTTGTAATTTACTTCCCCTACCTTCTCGATTACCTCATAGGGGCCCTGCCACCTAGCTAGGAACTTGCTGTCAAGGGTGGGTACCAGAACAGAAACCTGATCTCCCGGATTGAAGCCCCGTACCCGAGCCTGACGATTGTACACCCTACTCTGGGATGTTGCGCTGCCTCCATATGCTCCCGGACCAGCGGCAACACCCTTTCCATCCGTTCCTGCATCTGGGTGACATATTCAATGACACTTTTGTGGGGGACAGGCTGTTGTTCCCACGCTTCCTTGGCAATATCCAACAGGCCTCGAGGGTGTCTGCCGTAAAGCAGTTTGAAGGGCGAGAACCCAGTAGAGGCCTTGGGCACCTCTCGCACTGCGAACATGAGATAGGGCAGAAGCAGGTCCCAGTCCTTCCCATCTCTAGACACCACCCTTTTTAACATATTTTTTAGAGTTTGATTAAACCTTTCGACAAGACCGTCCGTTTGCGGATGGTAAACGGACGTCCGCAGTTGCTTTATACGCAATAATTTACATAGTTCCCTCATAACTTTGGACATAAAAGGGGTCCCTTGGTCTGTCAGAACCTCTTTTGGCAGGCCCACACGGGAAAACATTTCCATTAACTCTTTGGCGATGAGCTTAGCTGAGGTATGTCGCAGAGGCACCGCCTCCGGATACCGAGTGGCATAGTCGAGAACTACCAAAATGTGTTGCTGGGGTCCAGACGCCAGGAACGGAGCGACGACCTCGGCCCACTGTTCTCGGGGTAATTTCTCCCTCACGGCCACCTTCTCGAACACCGCCAGATAGGTCTCAACATCATCCGAGGGGGTCATTTTAGGGATCGCTGCACGGACAGCTTTCCGGGCATCGTGGACGTACTGGGACGCTCCTGTCGCTTGTAAGGCCATCACCTGCTGAAGTAGTAGCTGGTTGGTCTCCTGCTGCTGCTTGTTGGCCTCCCGCTGCTGCAAGTTAGCCTCCACAAGGGCTTTTACAACCGCCTCCATTTTATCAGGGAACACAGGCTGCAACTTTGCCGGCCTAATATGGGACATCCAGTCGTGCCCAGCAGAAACAAAAAAAATTTTCGGCGTTCACGCCAGCCTCACTGCGCATGCCCGCATCCTCCACCAAATGTGGGGAGTCGCTCTGGTAGATAGCGGTGCGGGTGCAGTACAGAGGCAAAACAAGGAGTCCAGAACGTGCAATAAACAGTGTTTTATTCACACTGACACAAAGCAAATGGTAAACAGTCTCTTGGTGTTAATTCACACACGCATCAGAAGTCATCAGGCAAAAACAAAAAGAGTCCAAAGCAGGATCTAATCACCTGTGAGGTTTAAGGTGTGGGTTCGCACCTGGCTGTCAGCCGAGCCGCAGGGTAATCCACCATCAGGCTTCCAGGAATAACCCCACTTTGCTTAAGCTCCTTCCTCCAGGTCAGAGAGCTCCACAGCACTGTGATCAGCTCCAGGACAATCATCCCCTCAGCTGCTGGTGCTGGCTGTGTTTTAAACCCAGCTCAAAACCAGGACTGGATCGTGGGGAGCAGCCACCCACCCTACACTTTAGCTGCTCCCGGTAAGAGCCGGCCCGGATCGGCTTTGCAGCCATGCTATTTAGCAACTATGTCAATAGCACTACCTGCTACTGACATCAACAAAAATGACTCTTACCTCACCGAGGCTATGAACCTCGGTGACACGTACCTGCCATCCACGACGGCACCCTGCACCTTACCACACCAGTTATAAGTATGGTACCAAAAAAAGTTCCATATGTTGGCCAACTAAAGCTTCCATGCAGTTACTTAAATATTAGTGGTATACAGTGCTGCTATGACCAGATAATATTAAAGTAATACACTGTACACTAAGGGTACTTTCACACTAGCGGCATGGCTATCCAGAAGGCTGTTCCGGCGGGTGAACAGCCTGCTGGATCCGCCATGCCGCAAGTACCCCTGTGATCGCCAGACTAAAAAGTCGGACCTGCAGCACACGTGTACTTGCGGCATGGCAGATCTGGCTTGCTATTCACCCGCCGGAACAGCCTGCTGGATAGCCATGCCGCAAGTGTGAAAGTACCCTAAGTAATAGAAGCAACAGTGCCACATGAACATCACAACTATCTTCACTGTGTGCAAACAATGCTACAAAAAAGTGCATAAAAAATCACAGGTGTAAAAAACAAAACAAAAAACGCTTGCACATGGAAAATGTATATAAATAAGCACTCCAAAGTTCATTACACACATGAATTTGTCACTGGCACATCAAAAGTGATTTTATGATATAAAAGTCATAGAACATGAAAAAAACAATACAAATTTGGTGTTGCCATAACCCGCAGAATAAAATTATCATATATACTACAAGGAGAACCCCACATGAGATATTTTTCTTGTGCTTTATGCACACAGTTTGGCCTATTTCACACGTGTATATTCTGTGCAAGAAATATGCACCATGTGTCAAAGGTTTTTCCTATCCTGAATGGTGCTTCTATGACATGGACTCACAACATTATAATGATGTATACTGCTGTGTGTTCCATTTAATAATGGATTGGAAAGGGCTCACCCAGATTTTCCTCAGAAGTGGGTGCTCCCGCTGTGACAGACTCACCTAAATCTGATTATGGTATATTATATAATCTGTATTTGGTACAGTGGGGCACTCCAACACATGGACTCAATTGGATCCTATTGGTCTCGTTTTAGCGTCTTCTTCATGGCATTTTTCTGTTATGGTGGTCTAGAAAAACTTCAAAAGCTCCATCATGCTGCATTTGTGAAAAGAGGAAAGAAAGGCAAAGATGCCACCTAATTAACAAAAATGACAGTAGTCATAAAGTGCCTGTGTGTCATACTTTTCATATTTCCCGTTGACCTTCACAAACCTTGAGCTGACATTTTTACAGCAGAAAGCACACAAAAAAAATGCAGTGCAAAAAATGCAAAAGTTCAGAAAAACCACACTAAATGGAACATATCAAATGCAGGACACACTTTTTTTAGCTGCTACAATTTTCTCTGTTCGGTGGCTTTTTTTGAGGCATTTTTTTTTTTTTAAATAACCATTACCACACATTTGTCAAAAAAATGGGAAAAACTGGTTTTATGATGTTTTTTTAGTCTTTAAACTAGCCATGGATAGTTGTGTGAAGGAGCCTAAGGGTAAATTCATCTGAGGGTACTTTTACACTTGTGGCAGGACGGATCCGTCCTGCCGCAAGTGCCCGTGCGGCAGTGCACGGCCGGAGATCGCCGGACTAAAAGTCCTGCATGTCCGACTATTTAGTCCGGCGATCTCTGGCTGTGCACTGCCGTGCTGCGCCGTAGCTCCGCCCCGCTCCATTATAGTCAATGGGGACGGAGCGGCAGCACGGCAGTGCACGGGCACTGCGGCAGGACGGATCCGGCTGGCTGAATAGCCTGCCGGATCCGTCCTGCCGCAAGTGTAAAAGTATCCTGAATTGGACTTCTACACATGCTGCAGACATAAAACCAGAGAAAATGTTTATTCATTTATTTAGTAATTTTATTTTTGCTTTATTTTGCTGGAGAAACACACAATACACATACTATCATCACATCAGTGGGACTCGATGGTGGTTAGCATCAGTTTCAGAAGCAGACAATGAAACTATCTATATGTTTATCAGTCACGTACAAAGATTAGCCCCTTCACGACAGCCATACGTCTATACAGTTGTGTTCAAAATTATTCAACCCCCAATGCTGTAAAGGGTTTTAGGGAATTTAGTGTACATTTGTAATTGTGTTCAGAATGAAATCTTACAAGGACTTTTTAAAGAACCAAATGCAACTAAAATGACATCAATTGTTTTTGTAATACAGTATTAAATGTTTTTCTTTGTGATTTCTTCATTGACACAATTATTCAACCCCTTAACGACTACCACTCTTAAGAACAGAGGTTCATTCAAGTGTTTTGGATCAGGTATTGAAAACACCTGTGGATGTCAAGGAGCAGCAATCAAGCATAATATGCACCAATTAGGCAGATTTAAAATGACTGTGATACTCAGCTCCTTCTAGACATTTACTGGTGTGTTTACAAACATGGTGAAGTCAAGAGAATGGTCCAGGAAGACAAGAGAAGAAGTGATTTCTTTTCACAGGAAGGGAAATGGCTATAAGAAGATTGCAAAGATGTTAAACATACCAAAAGACACCATAGGAAGCATCATTCGCAAATTCAAGGCAAAGGGCACTGTTGAAACGCTACCTGGTCGTGGCAGAAAGAAGATGCTGACTTCGACTGCTGTGCGCTACCTGAAGCGCAAAGTGGAGAAAAGTCCCCTTGTGACTGCTGAGGAACTGAAAAAAGAAGTTTCAGCTCAGACAATAAGGTGCACACTGCGTAATGAAGGCCTTCTTGCCAGAACTCCCAGGCTGTCTCCAAAGAATAAGAAGAGTCGACTGCAGTATGCCAAAAGTCATGTGGACAAACCACAAAAGTTTTGGGATAGTGTTCTGTGGACTGATAAAACAAAATTAGAACTGTTTGGGCCAATGGATCAACGCTATGTTTGGAGGAGGAAGAACAAGGCCTATGAAGAAAAGAACAACTTGCCTACTGTGAAGCATGGCGGAAGGTCAATCATGCTTTGGGGCTGTTTTGCTTCTACAGGTACAGGGAAGCTTCAGCGTGTGTAAGGTACCATGAATTCTCTTCAGTACCAGGAGATATTGGATGAAAATGTGATGCAGTCCGTCACAAACCTGAGGTTTGGGAGACGTTGGACCTTTCAACAGGACAATGATCCCAAGCATACCTCCAAGTCCACTGATGCATGGTTGCAGATTAAAGGCTGGAACATTTTGAAGTGGCCATCGCAGTCACCAGACTTAAATCTGATTGAGAACCTCTAGTGGGACTTAAAGAAAGCAGTTGCAGCACGCAAGCCTAAGAATGTGACTGAACTGGAGGCTTTTGCCCATGGAGAATGGGCGAAGATACCCGTAGATCGCTGCAAGACACTTGTGTCAAGCTATGCTTCACGTTTAAAAGCTGTTATAACTGGAAAAGGATGTTGTACTAAGTACTAAGATTGAATGTCACTTGGGGTTGAATAAAACTGATAATGATGTGAGCACAGAAAAGACATTTGTGGTTATTTCATTATAAATGTTATGTTATATTTGTCTGACTTACAAGTGCCTCTTTGATTTAATTGTAAACAAGATGACTAAAATAATCAAAATCAATGTCAAACTGGCCAAAACACTCAATTTCAGTGGGGGTTGAATAATTTTGAACACAACTGTATACGTGCTATCTGCACATACCCCATGCAGATAGCACATATATAAATGTTCTGGCAGCTCTTTAATCCAAGCACTGCAAAGTGCTTGGATTAAAGCTTTCGCCCCTGCACTGCCGCTGTCAGGGACAGTGCAGAGTCCAGTAATGCCGGCAAGGGACCAATCAGACCCGATCAGAGCCCTCATCTGTGCACTGTAATGTGTCCTGCCAGCCACTTCCGTGCCCTCTGCCCAATCAGCCCCAGCTGCCCATCTGTACCCCCTGCTTTTAAATTTGCCGGCCATCCTCTGCACGTGCCGGCCCCCGGCTTTAACTGTTCACTGCCCCATCTTAGCCTCCTGCCCCCATCTGTGCCCCCTGTTGCGGTCCTGCTGAATGTGATGGCGGCGGCTCAGTTCCTCCTCTGCTGTAAACCCTTAGATGCCACGGAAGCAGCATCCATGGGGTTAATAGAGAGAGGAGGAAGAGGAGGATCCCTCTCTCAACCATCGGGCTGCTGTGCTGCGATGGCAACCAGATGCCTTTCAAAGACGTCCAGTGTTGCCATCAGGAAACCTGATAGTACTATACTTTGCAATGCAAGAGCATTGCAAAGTATAGTACAGCCATCAGCCCCATTGGATCTTCAAGATCCAAGTGGGATTTAATAAAAAAAAAGTGTGGAAAAAAAAGTAAAAAAAAAATAAAAAAATAAAAATGTCAATTAAAAAGAAAATAAACAACCTTTTCACAGCCCACTAATTTATAAGAAATAAAAAAATTAAAAAAATATAATAAACTACACATAATTGGTATTGCCACGTCCATAATGACCTGATCTATAAAATGATTATGATACTAATCCCGCATGGTAAATGCTGCAAAAATAAAATAAAAAATCATGGCGGAAATCCTGTTTTTTGCTCACCTCTAAAAAAAAATGAATAAAAAGTGAACAAAAAGTCATATGCATACCAAAAAGGACATCAATAAAAACTACAGCCCATCCCACAAAAAATAAGCCCTCATATAACTATGTTGGCGGAAAAATAAAAAAAGATTTTGTTAAGGGAAAAAAAGTTTAATAAAAGTTTAATAAAAAGTGATTTTATGATATAAAAGTCATAGAACATTAAAAAAAAAATACAAATTTGGTGTTGCCATAACCATATTAACCCACAGAATAAAATTATCATATCAAGTATACCACATGGAGAACCCCATAAAAAAAAAAAAAAACGCTGACAGAAATGCAAATTTTGCCTGCTTTACCTCCTAAAAAATGGAATAAAAAGAGCTCAAAAATCATATAGACCTCAAAATTGTACCTTTAAAAATTACAGCCTGCCCTGCAAAAAATCAAGCTCTCACACAGCTACATAGATGGACAAATCTATAAGTTATAGGTATTTGATTTGGTGATGCAAAAAAAAAAGTTTAATAAAAATATTTTATATAAAAAAAAAAGAATTACTGAAAGGATCTTGTTTTAGCGTGCACCCTGGCTTTTCTTTGTGACAGGCGCCTAGAGAGCTCCCTTCACTGACACACGCGCACACAGGTGATCTTAGAAAGCAGCTCTATCTTTATCTTTGTTATTCCAGCTTTTATACATGCACACTGACATACAGAAACAGGTGTGGTTTACATTTACAATGTTGCTGAGTACAAGCAATTCCCTATATAGAGGCAAATGTAAATACATTTTCCCTTGGAACTGTCTGACGTCCTTCTTGACCAATTTGTCCTTGCTACAGATTATATAGCAGTTCTTTATTTAACTCTTCACTACATATCATATGGCTTGCTTGATTTAACCCTTCAATTACAATATTAGCAGACAACCTCAGAAAAAATTAAATAAAAAGTGATCAAAAAGCCATATGTACCCAAAAATGGTATCATTAAAACTACAGCCCATTCTGCAAAAAATGAGCCCCTATACAGCTCAATAAAAAAAAAAAAAAGCTATGGCCCTTAAAATCTATTTCAGCAAATTTCTCTTTAGAAAATGCAGATGCAACTCCTTTCCTTTTGAATACTGCCGCCTGCTCATACAGCAGTTTACACCACGTTTTCTCCAATTATTCCTTGTTAAAATAAAAAATTTGAGCTTAAGTGACTTTTTCTTGTAAAAAATATAATTTTTTATTTTCCCGGCCAAGCGTTTCTAAATATTATGAAACACCTCTGAGGTAAAAGTGGTCATTAAACCCCTCAATACATTTTTTGAGGGGTGTAGTTTCCAAAATGGAGTCACTTTTGGTGGATTTCTTCTGTTGGGGTGCCTTAGTGTGCCTTCAAATATGACACGACGCCCAAAAGCCATTCCAGCAAAATCTGCTCTCCAAAAACCATATGTTGCTCCTTTCCTTCTGAACCCTGCCGTGTGCCCATATAGCTGTCAATGAACATAAATAGGGTGTTTTTGTAAACTGCAGAATCAGTGTAATAAATATTGAAGTTTGTTTTGCTGTTAACCATTGCTGTGTTATAAGAAAAATTGGATTAAAATTAAAAATCTGCACAAAAACTGAAAATTGTAAATTTTACCTCCATTTTCCACTAATTTCTGTGGAACACCTAAAGGGTTAACATAATTTGTGAATCCAGTTTTGAGTAATTTGAGGGGAGTATTTTCTAAAATGAGGTAATTTATGGGTGATTTCTATTTTGTAAGGACCTCAAAGTGAATTTAGAA
This sequence comes from Bufotes viridis, assembly GCA_033119425.1. Taxonomy (NCBI): domain Eukaryota; kingdom Metazoa; phylum Chordata; class Amphibia; order Anura; family Bufonidae; genus Bufotes; species Bufotes viridis. Next base: position 174,758,593 of record CM065591.1, read on the forward strand.
CTGGACCGTCCTTGAAAAAGACAGTTTTGAAACTTTTATAGAAAATTTGAAAAATTGCTTCTTAAATTCCAAGCCTTCTAATGTCCTAAAAAAATAAAATTTAATTTTTTAAAATGACTCCAACATAAAGTAAACATATAGGGAATCTTAAGTAAAAACTCTAATGAGATATCACTAGCTGCCTTTAATGCGGAGAAATTCATTTTTTCAAATTTTCTGTAAATTTTGGATTTTTTATAATATAAAGGTCAACATTATTGTCCGAAATTTACCCCTAACATCAAGTACGAGATGTCACGAGAAAAAAATCTCAGAATGGCTTGGATAAATAAAAGTTTTCCAAAGTTATTAGCACATAAAGCGACACATGTCTGATTTGCAAATTTAAGCCTGGTCACGAAGGTGAAAAATAGATTGGTCTTGAATGGGTTAAATAATTCAACATATTGCATTATAAAACAAACACAGAACCAGAGATAGGTGCACACTGCCGTCACACTAAACCCTCACACTGATGTTAAAAATTGAGAGTTAGTTCGACATATCCTACTAGGAGGACATGTCTTAAGCCTCGGGCACCAGCGTCAAGGTCTCTCAAGTAGCCCGTGGGCCCTAACACTCACCTACCTGCGCCATATGGGCGATATCAGGGGCCAGTGGGCAATTACAGGAGCATTAGGACGACTCACAGACATCTCCTCTGTTACCTCCAGCATGTAGCCATGCTTGCAATGGGAGGTGGGAGGTGTCTATGAGCCCTACCCAAGACTGACTGATATAGCCCAAAGCCTAGCAGGTGCACCCAAATGTGACCTGAAGATGAAAAACAGGCACATTTAAATTGGAGTTTATACACCTCCGTACATATATATATATATAAACCATCAAAAATGTGGTGATAAGAAAGCAGGATGCGCTCATACCCATATGCAGTTGTGCATTTCTATAGGGAGCACATCCTGCACTTGTAGTCCGTTGCTAATGGCAATCACCAGCAAAAAATGCATACAATGGATGATGCCAGCAACGGACTACAAGTACCACAATGGACATCCTACATAAGATGAAATTTATGTGGATGTGGCAAGAATTCAGAACAAACACAGAACCAGAGATAGGTGCACACTGCCGTCACACTAAACCCTCACACTGATGTTAAAAATTGAGAGTTAGTTCGACATATCCTACTAGGAGGACATGTCTTAAGCCTCGGGCACCAGCGTCAAGGTCTCTCAAGTAGCCCGTGGGCCCTAACACTCACCTACCTGCGCCATATGGGCGATATCAGGGGCCAGTGGGCAATTACAGGAGCATTAGGACGACTCACAGACATCTCCTCTGTTACCTCCAGCATGTAGCCATGCTTGCAATGGGAGGTGGGAGGTGTCTATGAGCCCTACCCAAGACTGACTGATATAGCCCAAAGCCTAGCAGGTGCACCCAAATGTGACCTGAAGATGAAAAACAGGCACATTTAAATTGGAGTTTATACACCTCCGTACATATATATATATATAAACCATCAAAAAATGTGGTGATAAGAAAGCAGGATGCGCTCATACCCATATGCAGTTGTGCATTTCTATAGGGGAGCACATCCTGCACTTGTAGTCCGTTGCTAATGGCAATCACCAGCAAAAAATGCATACAATGGATGATGCCAGCAACGGACTACAAGTACCACAGTGGACATCCTACATAAGATGAAATTTATGTGGATGTGGCAAGAATTCAGAACAAACACAGAACCAGAGATAGGTGCACACTGCCGTCACACTAAACCCTCACACTGATGTTAAAAATTGAGAGTTATCCGACATATCTGGTTCTGTGTTTGTTCTGAATTCTTGCCACATCCACATAAATTTCATCTTATGTAGGATGTCCACTGTGGTACTTCTAGTCCGTTGCTGGCATCATCCATTGTATGCATTTTTTGCTGGTGATTGCCATTAGCAACGGACTACAAGTGCAGGATGTGCTCCCCTATAGAAATGCACAACTGCATATGGGTATGAGTGCATCCTGCTTTCTTATCACCACATTTTTTGATGGTTTATATATATTTATATGTACGGAGGTGTATAAACTCCAATTTAAATGTGCCTGTTTTTCATCTTCAGGTCACATTTGGGTGCACCTGCTAGGCTTTGGGCTATATCAGTCAGTCTTGGGTAGGACTCATGAACCTCCCACCTCCATTGCAGCATGGCTACATGCTGAGGAACAGAGAGATGTCTAGTCGCCTATGCTCTGTATGCCCACTGGCTGATATCGCCCTAGCGCGTAGGTGATGTTGAGGCCACGGGCTACTGAGACGACGCTGGTGCCGAGGCTAGACATGTCCTCCTAGTAGATATGTCGAACTAACTCTCAATTTTAACATCAGTGTGAGGGTTTAGTGTAACGGCAGTGTGCACTATCTCTGGTTCTGTGTTTGTTCTGAATTCTTGCCACATGCACATAAATATCATCTTATGTAGGATGTCCACTGTGGTACTAGTAGTCCGTTGCTGGCATCATCCATTGTATGCATTTTGCTGGTGATTGCCATTAGCAACGGACTAGTGCAGGATGTGCCCTATGAAATGCAACTGCATATGGTATGGCGCATCCTGCTTCTTATCACCACATTTTTGATGGTTTATATATATATATATGCGGAGGTGTATAAACTCCAATTTAAATGTGCCTGTTTTCATCTTCAGGTCACATTTGGGTGCACCTGCTAGGCTTTGGGCTATATCAGTCGGTCTTGGGTAGGGCTCATAGACACCTCCACCTCCCATTGCAAGCATGGCTACATGCTGGAGGTAACAGAGGAGATGTCTGTGAGTCGTCCTAATGCTCCTGTATTGCCCACTGGCCCTGATATCGCCCATATGGCGTAGGTAGGTAGTGTTAGGGCCCACGGGCTACTTGAGAGACCTGACGCTGGTGCCCGAGGCTTAAGACATGTCCTCCTAGTAGGATATGTCGAACTAACTCTCAATTTTAACATCAGTGTGAGGGTTTAGTGTGACGCAGTGTGCACCTATCTCTGGTTCTGTGTTTGTTCTGAATTCTTGCCACATCCACATAAATTCCATCTTATGTAGGATGTCCACTGTGGTACTTGTAGTCCGTTGCTGGCATCATCCATTGTATGCATTTTTTGCTGGTGATTGCCATTAGCAATGGACTACAAGTGCAGGATGTGCTCCCCTATAGAAATGCACAACTGCATATGGGTATGAGCGCATCCTGCTTTCTTATCACCACATTTTTTGATGGTTTATATATATATACATGTACGGAGGTGTATAAACTCCAATTTAAATGTGCCTGTTTTTCATCTTCAGGTCACATTTGGGTGCACCTGCTAGGCTTTGGGCTATATCAGTCAGTCTTGGGTAGGGCTCATAGACACCTCCCACCTCCCATTGCAAGCATGGCTACATGCTGGAGGTAACAGAGGAGATGTCGGTGAGTCGTCCTAATGCTCCTGTAATTGCCCACTGGCCCCTGATATCGCCCATATGGCGCAGGTAGGTGAGTGTTAGGGCCCACGGGCTACTTGAGAGACCTTGACGCTGGTGCCCGAGGCTTAAGACATGTCCTCCTAGTAGGATATGTCGAACTAACTCTCAATTTTTAACATCAGTGTGAGGGTTTAGTGTGACGGCAGTGTGCACCTATCTCTAGTTCTGTGTTTGTTCTGAATTCTTGCCACATCCACATAAATTTCATCTTATGTAGGATGTCCACTGTGGTACTTGTAGTCCGTTGCTGGCATCATCCATTGTATGCATTTTTTTGCTGGTGATTGCCATTAGCAACGGACTACAAGTGCAGAGATGTGCTCCCTATAGAAATGCACAACTGCATATGGGTATGAGCGCATCCTGCTTTCTTATCACCACATTTTTGATGGTTTATATATATATATATATATGTACGGAGGTGTATAAACTCCAATTTAAATGTGCCTGTTTTTCATCTTCAGGTCACATTTGGGTGCACCTGCTAGGCTTTGGGCTATATCAGTCAGTCTTGGGTAGGGCTCATAGACACCTCCCACCTCCCATTGCAAGCATGGCTACATGCTGGAGGTAACAGAGGAGATGTCTGTGAGTCGTCCTAATGCTCCTGTAATTGCCCACTGGCCCCTGATATCGCCCATATGGCGCAGGTAGGTGAGTGTTAGGGCCCACGGGCTACTTGAGAGACCTTGACGCTGGTGCCCGAGGCTTAAGACATGTCCTCCTAGTAGGATATGTCGAACTAACTCTCAATTTTTAACATCAGTGTGAGGGTTTAGTGTGACGGCAGTGTGCACCTATCTCTGGTTCTGTGTTTGTTCTGAATTCTTGCCACATCCACATAAATTCCATCTTATGTAGGATGTCCACTGTGGTACTTGTAGTCCGTTGCTGGCATCATCCATTGTATGCATTTTTTGCTGGTGATTGCCATTAGCAATGGACTACAAGTGCAGGATGTGCTCCCCTATAGAAATGCACAACTGCATATTGGTATGAGCGCATCCTGCTTTCTTATCACCACATTTTTTGATGGTTTATATATATATATATGTACGGAGGTGTATAAACTCCAATTTAAATGTGCCTGTTTTTCATCTTCAGGTCACATTTGGGTGCACCTGCTAGGCTTTGGGCTATATCAGTCAGTCTTGGGTAGGGCTCATAGACACCTCCCACCTCCCATTGCAAGCATGGCTACATGCTGGAGGTAACAGAGGAGATATCGGTGAGTCGTCCTAATGCTCCTGTAATTGCCCACTGGCCCCTGATATCGCCCATATGGCGCAGGTAGGTGAGTGTTAGGGCCCACGGGCTACTTGAGAGACCTTGACGCTGGTGCCCGAGGCTTAAGACATGTCCTCCTAGTAGGATATGTCGAACTAACTCTCAATTTTTAACATCAGTGTGAGGGTTTAGTGTGACGGCAGTGTGCACCTATCTCTAGTTCTGTGTTTGTTCTGAATTCTTGCCACATCCACATAAATTTCATCTTATGTAGGATGTCCACTGTGGTACTTGTAGTCCGTTGCTGGCATCATCCATTGTATGCATTTTTTTGCTGGTGATTGCCATTAGCAACGGACTACAAGTGCAGGATGTGCTCCCCTATAGAAATGCACAACTGCATATGGGTATGAGCGCATCCTGCTTTCTTATCACCACATTTTTTGATGGTTTATATATATATATATATATGTACGGAGGTGTATAAACTCCAATTTAAATGTGCCTGTTTTTCATCTTTAGGTCACATTTGGGTGCACCTGCTAGGCTTTGGGCTATATCAGTCAGTCTTGGGTAGGGCTCATAGACACCTCCCACCTCCCATTGCAAGCATGGCTACATGCTGGAGGTAACAGAGGAGATGTCGGTGAGTCGTCCTAATGCTCCTGTAATTGCCCACTGGCCCCTGATATCGCCCATATGGCGCAGGTAGGTGAGTGTTAGGGCCCACGGGCTACTTGAGAGACCTTGACGCTGGTGCCCGAGGCTTAAGACATGTCCTCCTAGTAGGATATGTAGAACTAACTCTCAATTTTTAACATCAGTGTGAGGGTTTAGTGTAACGGCAGTGTGCACCTATCTCTGGTTCTGTGTTTGTTCTGAATTCTTGCCACATGCACATAAATATCATCTTATGTAGGATGTCCACTGTGGTACTTGTAGTCCGTTGCTGGCATCATCCATTGTATGCATTTTTGCTGGTGATTGCCATTAGCAACGGACTACAAGTGCAGGATGTGCTCCCCTATAGAAATGCACAACTGCATATGGGTATGAGCGCATCCTGCTTTCTTATCACCACATTTTTTGATGGTTTATATATATATATATGTACGGAGGTGTATAAACTCCAATTTAAATGTGCCTGTTTTTTATCTTCAGGTCACATTTGGGTGCACCTGCTAGGCCTTGGGCTATATCAGTCAGTCTTGGGTAGGGCTCATAGACACCTCCCACCTCCCATTGCAAGCATGGCTACATGCTGGAGGTAACAGAGGAGATGTCTGTGAGTCGTCCTAATGCTCCTGTAATTGCCCACTGGCCCCTGATATCGCCCATATGGCGCAGGTAGGTGAGTGTTAGGGCCCACGGGCTACTTGAGAGACCTTGACGCTGGTGCCCGAGGCTTAAGACATGTCCTCCTAGTAGGATATGTCGAACTAACTCTCAATTTTTAACATCAGTGTGAGGGTTTAGTGTGACGGCAGTGTGCACCTATCTCTGGTTCTGTGTTTGTTCTGAATTCTTGCCACATCCACATAAATTTCATCTTATGTAGGATGTCCACTGTGGTACTTGTAGTCCGTTGCTGGCATCATCCATTGTATGCATTTTTGCTGGTGATTGCCATTAGCAACGGACTACAAGTGCAGAGATGTGCTCCCCTATAGAAATGCACAACTGCATATGGGTATGAGCGCATCCTGCTTTCTTATCACCACATTTTTGATGGTTTATATATATATATACATGTACGGAGGTGTATAAACTCCAATTTAAATGTGCCTGTTTTTCATCTTCAGGTCACATTTGGGTGCACCTGCTAGGCTTTGGGCTATATCAGTCAGTCTTGGGTAGGGCTCATAGACACCTCCCACCTCCCATTGCAAGCATGGCTACATGCTGGAGGTAACAGAGGAGATGTCTGTGAGTCGTCCTAATGCTCCTGTAATTGCCCACTGGCCCCTGATATCGCCCATATGGCGCAGGTAGGTGAGTGTTAGGGCCCACGGGCTACTTGAGAGACCTTGACGCTGGTGCCCGAGGCTTAAGACATGTCCTCCTAGTAGGATATGTCGAACTAACTCTCAATTTTTAACATCAGTGTGAGGGTTTAGTGTGACGGCAGTGTGCACCTATCTCTGGTTCTGTGTTTGTTCTGAATTCTTGCCACATCCACATAAATTTCATCTTATGTAGGATGTCCACTGTGGTACTTGTAGTCCGTTGCTGGCATCATCCATTGTATGCATTTTTGCTGGTGATTGCCATTAGCAACGGACTACAAGTGCAGGATGTGCTCCCTATAGAAATGCACAACTGCATATGGGTATGAGCGCATCCTGCTTTCTTATCACCACATTTTTGATGGTTTATATATATATATATATATGTACGGAGGTGTATAAACTCCAATTTAAATGTGCCTGTTTTTCATCTTCAGGTCACATTTGGGTGCACCTGCTAGGCTTTGGGCTATATCAGTCAGTCTTGGGTAGGGCTCATAGACACCTCCCACCTCCCATTGCAAGCATGGCTACATGCTGGAGGTAACAGAGGAGATGTCTGTGAGTCGTCCTAATGCTCCTGTAATTGCCCACTGGCCCCTGATATCGCCCATATGGCGCAGGTAGGTGAGTGTTAGGGCCCACGGGCTACTTGAGAGACCTTGACGCTGGTGCCCGAGGCTTAAGACATGTCCTCCTAGTAGGATATGTCGAACTAACTCTCAATTTTTAACATCAGTGTGAGGGTTTAGTGTGACGGCAGTGTGCACCTATCTCTGGTTCTGTGTTTGTTCTGAATTCTTGCCACATCCACATAAATTTCATCTTATGTAGGATGTCCACTGTGGTACTTGTAGTCCGTTGCTGGCATCATCCATTGTATGCATTTTTGCTGGTGATTGCCATTAGCAACGGACTACAAGTGCAGGATGTGCTCCCTATAGAAATGCACAACTGCATATGGGTATGAGCGCATCCTGCTTTCTTATCACCACATTTTTGATGGTTTATATATATATATATGTACGGAGGTGTATAAACTCCAATTTAAATGTGCCTGTTTTTCATCTTCAGGTCACATTTGGGTGCACCTGCTAGGCTTTGGGCTATATCAGTCAGTCTTGGGTAGGGCTCATAGACACCTCCCACCTCCCATTGCAAGCATGGCTACATGCTGGAGGTAACAGAGGAGATGTCTGTGAGTCGTCCTAATGCTCCTGTAATTGCCCACTGGCCCTGATATCGCCCATATGGCGCAGGTAGGTGAGTGTTAGGGCCCACGGGCTACTTGAGAGACCTTGACGCTGGTGCCCGAGGCTTAAGACATGTCCTCCTAGTAGGATATGTCGAACTAACTCTCAATTTTTAACATCAGTGTGAGGGTTTAGTGTGACGGCAGTGTGCACCTATCTCTGGTTCTGTGTTTGTTCTGAATTCTTGCCACATCCACATAAATTTCATCTTATGTAGGATGTCCACTGTGGTACTTGTAGTCCGTTGCTGGCATCATCCATTGTATGCATTTTTTGCTGGTGATTGCCATTAGCAACGGACTACAAGTGCAGGATGTGCTCCCCTATAGAAATGCACAACTGCATATGGGTATGAGCGCATCCTGCTTTCTTATCACCACATTTTTGATGGTTTATATATATATATATATGTACGGAGGTGTATAAACTCCAATTTAAATGTGCCTGTTTTTCATCTTCAGGTCACATTTGGGTGCACCTGCTAGGCTTTGGGCTATATCAGTCAGTCTTGGGTAGGGCTCATAGACACCTCCCACCTCCCATTGCAAGCATGGCTACATGCTGGAGGTAACAGAGGAGATGTCTGTGAGTCGTCCTAATGCTCCTGTAATTGCCCACTGGCCCCTGATATCGCCCATATGGCGCAGGTAGGTGAGTGTTAGGGCCCACGGGCTACTTGAGAGACCTTGACGCTGGTGCCCGAGGCTTAAGACATGTCCTCCTAGTAGGATATGTCGAACTAACTCTCAATTTTTAACATCAGTGTGAGGGTTTAGTGTGACGGCAGTGTGCACCTATCTCTGGTTCTGTGTTTGTTCTGAATTCTTGCCACATCCACATAAATTTCATCTTATGTAGGATGTCCACTGTGGTACTTGTAGTCCGTTGCTGGCATCATCCATTGTATGCATTTTTTGCTGGTGATTGCCATTAGCAACGGACTACAAGTGCAGGATGTGCTCCCCTATAGAAATGCACAACTGCATATGAGTATGAGCGCATCCTGCTTTCTTATCACCACATTTTTTGATGGTTTATATATATTGCATTATAAGTATGATTTTAACTTGCTTCCATAAACAGCCTTATATGAAGAAATGATTTATCTGTTGCTCTAGTGTAATGCACAGTCTTAGCAGAGATTAGTGTTAGGATAGAGATTAAGATGCAGGAGGCTGAAAAAGGGGAATTAATGTCTTTTTAGGAGATGATGACAACATGCAATTGTACCAGAATCATGGCTGGCAAATTGCACGGTAGCTCTTTTACATACAGCAAAGCCCATATAAAGTACCACCTGCCCATTGATAACAATTAGACTGGGGCTTCATAATAACTTTTGTCATGCAGCATGAAGATCATGGTGACCCGTGACATGGTATAATTATTAATAAACATCCAACACTGTTGTATTTTTGGTCATCATACTTTGTTATCATACACCACAAGGCAAGTTGCATGTGTCTTACATGAAGATGGAAGTGACCATGAAAGATATGTGATATTTTTATACAAATGTGAAACTACGCGGTATTTGGGAAAGTGTACATAAGTATGCACTATAGACAAATAATGCTGTAATTTATGGCTATAGTTAGAAATAACAGTAAGTAAATGGATGCATTCCAAAATAAAATAAAAAACAATGTCCCCAAAATCATCCAAAACTCCAAATTCTATTAATGTAGAATAGATTTGGCCATCTTTAATTAGTATCCTTTCATTTCTCTGAGAATTATTAAGGGTACGGCCATATGATCAGGATTTCTGATGCAGTTTTGGAAGCCAAAACCAGGAGTAGATTCAAAAAAGAGGCAAAGAAGTACCTGTTCTTTATTCTTTCTCTCTTTTTATGATCCACTCCTGATTTTGGCTTCTCAAACCTGACCATGTGACCATATCCTTAGGGCTCATGCACACGACTGTTGTAGCTTTGCGGTCTGCAAATTGCGGATCTGCAAAATACTGATACTGACTTTGTGCGTTCTGCATTTTGCCCATAATAGAACAGTCCTATCCTTGTCTGTAATGCAGACAATAATAGGACATGTTTTATTTTTTTACGGAAAAGACATGTGGACAAGGAACTCATACAAAGTCAGTTTTTTTTTTTTTTTTTGGGGGCCATTGAAGTAAATGGTTCAGCATACAGGCTTAAAAAAAACCAGAACAGACAAGTATAAAAAAATACATTCATGCTGCGATCATGTATGAACATGGCATCTGAGGGGTACAATGACTGTGATCGGCACAATCACCACTCCTTGTCATAGCATCCACTACCTACAAAGAAATGCAAATAGAAAGTTCTCCGTTACGTTGTTCTTATCTTTATAATTGGCACTGCTGATCTCCGTGTGAATTGGGTTCTGTTCACATATATACATATAAGATATATACAATATATCTAAATACAGTATCTCTATATACAATGTATAGAGAATATACAATCTCTATATCTTGTAAAAAAAGCACACAAGAAAATAGGAAGAAAAGTATACAAACTATACAATCTAATAAGAGAGGTTTGAGTTTTGAAATCAAAGTTGAAGTGACGTGCGAACAGATTATCTACCTCCTGGAATGTCAGTCTGGCCTCCAGTATGTTGGACAGACCATGTAAAAGTTAAAAACACGAATACAAGAACACATTAGAAACATCAAGAGGGGCCTTGAAAGTCATAGTGTGTCCTCACATTTTAAAAAAGTGCACAGTAACAACCCAAAAGGGCTAAAGTCGGTATTGAGAAAGTAAATAGTAATTGGCGTGGGGGAGATCCAGTAGCAAATATTAACCATTGAGAGGTGGAATGGATCTATAAATTAGGGACTCTGCAGCCACAAGGGCTGAATATTGATTTGAAACCTTGTCTAATAGAATAGATAAATGATGAGAGGGTATTTTAGTTTGTAATCTGCGAATGAGGGAGTTTTTATTGGTTGATGTAGAACACTTGACCATTTTATGAATAAAACAGGAGCTGAATGATAGTAGAGGTTGGACTTTACTTTAGTGTAAATCTTTATTGGTTAGCATCTATCACGTGCTGGTTTTATGAATGAAAAAGGATGAGAAAGGGAGATCATTGTCAGTTGTAAGTCTGGGAATTTTGAAAATAAGCGGGACTTTTAGAAATGTATTGAAAAGGAGTTATGGGATATTCTTTATGTATTTTATATATTTCGATGAGTTTTATTTGTATTTTGATATTTAAAGTGTGGGATTACGACTAGAGATGAGCGAACACCTGGATGTTCGGGTTCGGGATCCGAACTTGACTGGAACTTTATCCCGAACCCCATTGAAGTCAATGGGGACCCGAACTTTTAGGCACTAAAAAGGCTGTAAAATAGTCCAGGAAAGGGCTAGAGGGCTGCAAAAGGCAGAAAAATGTAGGTAAATGCCCTGCAAACAAATGTGGATAGGGAAATGAATTAAAATAAAATAAAAGACATAAAAATTAACCAATATCAATTGGAGAGAGGTCCCATAGCAGAGAATCATGCGTCATATCACCAACCACTGGAGAAGGCCACTTTCAGTTATTTTGGCCCCAGCACCCAGACAGAGGAGAGAAGTCCCACAAACAAGGAATAAGGCGTCATATCACCCACCACTGGAGAAGGCCACTTTCAGTTATTTAGGCCCCATCAACCAGACAGAGGAGAGAGGTCCCACAGCAAGGAATCATGCGTCACATCACCCACCACTGGAGAAGGCCACTTTCAGTTATTTAGGCCCCAGCACCCAGACAGAGGAGAGAGGTCCCACAGCAAGGAATAAGGCGTTATATCACCCACCACTGGAGAAGGCCACTTTTAGTTATTTAGGCCCCAGCACCCAGACAGAGGAGAGAGGTCCCACAGCAAGGAATAAGGCCTTATATCACCCACCACTGGAGAAGGCCACTTTCAGTTATTTAGGCCCCAGTCCCAGACAGAGGAGAGAGGTCCCACAGCAAGGAATCATGCGTCATATCACCCACCACTGGAGAAGGCCACTTTCAGTTAATTAGACCCCAGCACCCAGACAGAGGAGAGAGGTCCCACAAACAAGGAATAAGGCGTCATATCACCCACCACTGGAGAAGGCCACTTTCAGTTATTTAGGCCCCATCAACCAGACAGAGGAGAGAGGTCCCACAGCAAGGAATCATGCGTCATATCACCCACCACTGGAGAAGGCCACTTTCAGTTATTTAGGCCCAGCACCCAGACAGAGGAGAGAGGTCCCACAGCAAGGAATAAGGCGTTATATCACCCACCACTGGAGAAGGCCACTTTCAGTTATTTAGGCCCCAGCACCCAGACAGAGGAGAGAGGTCCTACAGCAAGGAATAAGGCGTTATATCACCCACCACTGGAGAAGGCCACTTTCAGTTATTTAGGCCCCAGCACCCAGACAGAGGAGAGAGGTCCCACAGCAAGGAATCATGCGTCATATCACCCACCACTGGAGAAGGCCACTTTCAGTTATTTAGGCCCCAGCACCCAGACAGAGGAGAGAGGTCCCACAGCAAGGAATCAAGCGTCATATCACCCACCACTGGAGAAGGCCACTTTCAGTTATTTAGGCCCCAGCACCCAGACAGAGGAGAGAGGTCCCACAGCAAGGAATAAGGCATTATAATCACCTACCACTGGAGAAGGCCACTTTCAGTAATTTAGGCCCCAGCACCCAGACAGAGGAGAGAGGTCCCACAGCAAGGAATAAGGCGTCATATGACCCACCACTGGAGAAGGTCACTTTCAGTTATTTAGGCCCAGCACCCAGACAGAGGAGAGAGGTCCCACAGCAATGAATAAGGCATTATATCACCCACCACTGGAGAAGGCCACTTTCAGTTATTTAGGCCCCGGCGCCCAGATTGAGGAGAGGTTCATTCAACTTTGGGTTGCACCGCAAGATCATGGTAAAGTTAAAAAAATGAGGATTCAATAAAGAAGTGCCCCGGAGTACAAGAATACATGGTTGAGGGGGAGGCAGTTATAAATGTCTATTCTGCACAAGGGAGGGACAGGTCCTGTGGGATCCATGCCTGGTTCATTCCTATGAACGTCAGCTTGTCCACGTTGGCTGTGGACAGGCGGCTACGTTTGTCAGTAATAACGCCCTCTGCCGTGCTGAATACACGTTCAGGCCAGCACCTCCAAGGCATAAAATGCTAACTCTAGCCACGTGGACAATTTGGAGACCCAGAAGTTGAATGGGGCCGAACCATCAGTCATACGTGGAGGGGTGTGCAGACGTACTGTTCAACCATGTTAGTGAAATGCTGCCTCCTGCTAACACGTTCCGTATCAGGTGGTGGTGCAGTTAGCTGTGGCGTGGAGACAAAACTTTTTCACATTTCTGCCATGCTAACCCTGCCCACAGAGGAGCTGGCCGTGACACAGCTGTGTTGGCGACCTCTTGCTCCTCCTCTGCCTTCGCTTTGGGCTTCCACCTGTTCCCCTATTACATTTGGGAATGCTCTCAGGAGTGAGTCTACCAGCGTGCGCTTGTACTCGCGCATCTTCAATATCACGCTCCAGTGCAGGAAGTAAGGTAGGCACATTGTCTTTGCTCTCCCAGCACCAGAGGGTCCACTAACACCACCACGACCGCGTCCACATTCCTTACTAGATGTTTTCCTCATTGTTACTGTTCACCAAGCATCACAATAAGAAAAAAAATATTTGGCCCAATATATTGATTTCAAAATTCAGGCCTTTTTTTACAGGCACCTAACACTATCTGCCTATTTATTTATGTACCATATTTCACTAATCCAGGCACAGCAGTAACCACTGATTTAGGGGAATATCAATTGTAGGCCTAGTATTTAGGCCCTGGATGAAAGGTATCCTTTTATGGACAGATTTACACTTGGAGATGCACAGTAGCGTGTGAAAAAATATGTAGGATTATACCTTCAGCAATTGTATTTTAACACTTTGTGTAATATACCCTTTAACGGACAGAAATACAATGGGAGATGCACGGTAGCGTGTGTAGTTATTGAGGATGACCCTCTAAGCACTTGTGTATACAACTTGAGTGTAATACACCCTTTTACGGACAGATTAACCCTTGGCCTGCAACAGCTGGAACACCAGATTCCGGGTATTGCCATATTGGCAAGTGAATTTCACCCCAGAACAAAATATACCCTTTCACGGACAGATTAACACTTGGCCTGCAACAGCTGGAACACCAGATTCAGGGTATTGCTATATTGGCAAGTGAATTTCACCCCAGAACAAAATATACCCGTTTACGGACAGATTAACAATTGGCCTGCAAGAGCTGGGACACCAGATTCAGGGTATTGCTATTTTGGCAATTGAATTTAACCCCAGAAAAAAATATATCCTTTGCCGTACACTATTACACTTGGCCAGCCACAGCTGAAACCACTGATTTATGGTATTGCTATTTTGGCAATTGAATTTCACCCCAGAACAAAATATATCCTTTGCCGGACACTATTAAATTTGGCCAGCCACAGCTGAAACCACTGATTTATGGTATTGCTATTTTGGCAATTTAATTTCACACCAGAAAAAAAATATATCCTTTGCAAGACACTATTAAACTTGGCCAGCCACTGCTGGGACACCAGATTTACTGTATTTCTATTTTTGCTTCTGACTTTCACCCCAGAAAATAATATATCTTTTGACAGACAATAGGAAAATTGTCCAGTCTCAGAGTATTGCTATTTTGGCAATTAAATTACACCCCAGAACAAAATCTATCCTTTGACGGATACTATTAAACTTGTCCAGTCACAGCTGGAACACCAGATTCAGGGTATTGCTATTTTGGCAATCAAATTTCACCCCAGAAAAAAATATACCCTTTTCTGGACAGATTTAAACGAAGCCTGCAACAGCTGGAACAACAGTTTTACTGTATTTCTATTTTTGCAAATGTATTTCACCGCAGAAAATAATATGTCCTTTGCCGTACACTATTAAACTTGTCCAGCCACTGCTGGGACAGCAGATTTACTGTATTTTTATTTTTGCTACCGACTTTCACCCCAGAAAATAATATATCCTTTGCCAGACAGACACTATTAAACTTGGCCAGCCACAGCTGAAACCACTGATTTATGGTATTGCTATTTTGACAACTGAATTTCACCCCAGAAAATAATAAATCCTTTGCCGGACACTATTAAACTTGTCCATTCACAGCTGGAACACCAGATTTACGTTATTTCTATTTTTGAAACTGAATTCCACCGCAGAAAATAATATATCCTATTACGGACACTATGAAACTTGTCCAGTCACAGCTGGAACACCAGATTTACGGTATTTCTATTTTTGCAACTGAATTTCACCGCAGAGAATAAAATATCCTATAACGGGCACTATGAACCTTGTCCAGTCACAGCTGGAACACCAGATTTACGGTATTGCTATTTTGGCAATTGAATTTCACCCCAGAAAATTATCTATTCTTTGCCGGACACAATTAAACTTGGCCAGTCACAGCTGAAACCACTGATTTACGGTATTACTATTTTGGCTATTGAATTTCCCCCTAGAACAAAATTTATCCTTTGCCGGACACTATTATACTTTGCCAGCCACTGCTGGGACACTAGATTTAGGGGATTGCTATTTTGGCAATTGAATTTCACCACAGAAAAAAATCTATCCAGCCAGACAGCAGACAGTAATACACTTGGCTAGCCACAGCTGGAACACTTGATTTAGGGGATTGCTATTTTGGCAATTGAATTTAACCCCTTAATAAAATATAGAAATTTCTATCCTGAGTTTCTAGGGGTGACAATAAGCACAGCCAAGCCCCTGATGTAGGATATAGCAAAAAAAATAACCTAGTATTGATGGATTGATAGACTTGGTGTTAGTTTGTGCTGGTGCACCACAAGACACTTAATGGCCGCCGATCAAAGGGACAGAAAAACGCTCTGTGCAGCCTAAAAACCAGTGAGCAATTAACTAGCAGAAGTTGAATGATTCACAGCTGTAGATCGATCACTTCATTAGGTGCTATTGCTGACTTTTCCCTGCCTAATCTCGCCCTCACAGAATTTGCGTCCTCTCCCTACACTAATCAGAGCAGTGTGACTTGGGGCGCTACGTGAATCCAGCTTAAATAGAGGCTGGG
Source organism: Bufotes viridis (assembly GCA_033119425.1). Classification (NCBI taxonomy): domain Eukaryota; kingdom Metazoa; phylum Chordata; class Amphibia; order Anura; family Bufonidae; genus Bufotes; species Bufotes viridis. Next base: position 174,774,731 of record CM065591.1, read on the forward strand.
TCACATGCTGCACTTGGCCAATCACAGCCACAGCAAGAAGTAAAATGCTAGCTGGTTGGCTGCTGTGCAGCCGTTCAGAAAGCGGGAAGAAATCGCCAAACAACGGACCCGAACCAAAACTTTTTTGAAAATGTTCGGGTCCGGGTCCGTGTCCCGAACACCCCAAAATTCGGTACGAACCCGAACTATGCTCGAACTGTTCGCTCAACATTACTTTTAAGGACTACTATGTGTGTGTGTGTGTGTGTGTGGTTTTAGAGCAGCAATCTATTTACCTGCTGAAGTCTCAGGGACAGTGCTTCGGTAGGGACATATAGTGCAGGGAGAGACATTTGCTGTTTTTACTACCAAAAGCTTTTCAAAGCTTTCCCTAATGTACTTTTAAGGACTACTGTGTGTGTGTTTGATAGCAGCAAGATATTTTTATTTTATACCTATTAGTGACATATCCTGTACATCCTCCACAGACTGTGTTTTTAATAATCTGGGCCACATATAGTGTCCATAATCTGTGGTGTTCTGTAACCAATATTGTAGAACATCTGCAAACAGTGTCTGTATTACAAATTCCAATAATCTGTCCCACATCTAGTGTCCATAATCTGTGGTGTTCTGTAACCAATACTGTAGAACATCTGCAAACCTTGTCTGTATTACAAATTCCCCAAATCTGTGCCTAATATAGTGTCCATATTCTGTGGGTTGTGACATATACTGTCCTGCATCCGAAAACGGTGTCATTAGCGGACAGTAAAACAATTTGCGCCACATCTAGTGACAAAACCATTAATATGAAAAAGGCAAGCACTAAGGAATGGGGAAGTCGGCATGATGCTGATGGTGCACGCAGAGGCCGTGGCCCTGGGAGCAATAAAACTGTGCCTGCTGCCAGTGCACCAGAAAAAAATAAAATATCCACAGTACCCAGCTTCATGTGCAACCAGTATGAACAGTTGATCTGTTGGATTGCTGAAGATAATGCTTCCAGTCTGTTAAGCACCTCCCTCTCGTCTAGTCTCTGTAATCAAGAGTCCGGTCAACTGAATCCTCACTCTGATCATCCTTTCTCCCACCATGGAGAGGCTTGCCAAACGAGTAATCCCACACTCTGGAGGAGCTTTTTCCAGTGCCACTATTAGATTTGGCCCTCGTGCTCAAGACGCTTGAAGAGGTACCTGAGATATTGTGCCCTGATTCCCAATTTCTTGAGCCTTCACGAGGTGGATAATGATGAGACACAGTTGTCAATCATTGAGGTTGGGGTTAGGTCAAGTCAGAAGGATGAGCAGAGTGAGGAAGTGGAAGAGGAGGTGGTGGACGATGAGGTCACTGACCCAACATGGAAAGGTTAAAAGCGAGGACAGCAGTACAGAGGAGGAGGGATCCGCAGCACCGCAACAGTCTGGAAGAGGCAGTGGGTTTGCAAAAGGGAGATGTCGGCCCACACAAAACAGGCCTGCAAACGTTACACCAAGCACTCTCATGCAAAAATCTACCTTGCCAAGGGGTAGGTGTTCTGCAGTATGCCGCTTTTTTGAGGAAAGTACAGACGACAAAAGGTAGTTTTCAACCTGTGCCGTACCAAAATGAGCCGGGCATGAACACTAGCAACCTCACCACCACCAGCATGATCCGCCACATGGCATCCAAGCACCCTAATAAGTTGGCCGAACTCTGGGTCCACAATTTGGGTTTGCGGGTCACACCACTGCCTCCTCTTCCTCTGTGTAACGAACTGCTGGCCAATCCCCTGTCAATGGCACAGGCCCGGATGCCCCTTCGCCCTGCACCTGGACCTTCGGATGAACCTACAGCAACAACATCCACTTCTCTGTCCCAGTGCAATGTCCAAATGTTGATAACACAGGCATTTAAACGCAAGCACAAATATCCACCCACCCACAGGCCATAGCACTAAAAGTGCAACTTTTGAAATTACTGGCCCTTGAAAAGTTGCCATTTAGGCTTGTGGACACTGAGGCCTTCCGCAGCCTAATGTTGGCGGCTGTCCCTCGGTACGCAGTCCCCAGCCATCACTATTTTTCACGGTGTGGGGTGCCTGCCTTACACCAGCATGTGTCTCAGAACATCACCTGTGCCCTGACCAACGCACTTACTGGGAAGGTCAAATTCACAACGGACACATGGACAAGTGCTGGTGGCCAGGGACGCTACATTTCCCTGACCGCACACTTGGTGAATGTTGTGGAGGCCGGGAGTGAGTCGTACCTTGGGATGGCACAGGTGCTACCAATGCCCAGGATCGCGGCCCTACGTCCATCAGGGTCTCTGCCATGTTACTGGCAGGTTACTATGTTACTGGCTCCAACCCCCACTTCTCCTCCTCCGCTGCCTCCTCCTCCACTTTCACCTCCAGCAGCAGTCAGCCATCAGTCGCTATCTGGAAGCAGTGTAGCACTGCAGTGGATAAGAGTCAACAGGCCGTGCTGAAGCTGATCTGCTTAGGGGACAAACAACACATTGCTGCAGAGCTGTGGCAGAGTATAAGGGACCAGACCGAGCTATGGCTCTCACCACTCAACCTACAACCAGGCATGGTTGTGTCTGACAATTGCCGTTACTTGGTGGCTTTGGAGCTCGGCTACCTGACACACATACTATGCCTAGCCCATGTCTTAAACTTAGTGGTTCAGCAGTTTATCAAAACCTACTCAAATTTGTAAGAGCTACTAGTGAAGGCGCGCCACGTGTGTGCACATTTCCGCAAGTTGTCTATAGCTTCAGCCGGTCTGTCAATGCTGCAGCAGCACTTGCGGCTTCCAGCTCACCGACTGTTGTGCGACGTGAGCACATGCTGGAACTCTACATTCTACATGTTGGCCAGGCTTTGCGAGTAGCAGAGGGCAGTTGTGGAATACCAATAACATGGTTGTTGCCTTTCGAGTTAACTACCACTATTCACAAGCGAGGAGTGGGCATTGATGTCAGACCTATGTGAGGTTTTAAAAAACTTGGATGAATCCACACAGATGTTTAATGGCGATAACACTATTATCAGTGTAACCATCACACTGCTTTATCTACTCAAATGATTGCTGCTCACAATTAAGGAGGACGCGCTGAATGTGGCAGATGAGGAAATGGGGAAGGACATTACACCACCCGAGACCACCCACAGTTCATCCTCTCAGTGCAAATTGGACCATGAAGAGGAAGAGGAGGAGGAGGTGGAAACAGTTGCCTCTGCTACAGAGGGTAGTACCCATGGAACTTTAATTCCATCTGTTCAGGGTGGATGGGCAGAACAGGCGGAGGAGGAGATCGAGAGTCATCCTGATATCGACATCTTGCTTGTTGGTACTCTCGCACACATGGCTGACTTCATGTTAGGCTACCTTTCCCATGACCTTCGTGTTATACGCATTTTAGATAACACAGATTACTGGGTGCTCACCCTTCTTGACCCCTGCTACAAAGAGAACTTCTCATTTCTCATTCCTGTGGTGGAGAGGACGAGTAAAACAGTGCAATATCAGAAGGTACTTGTTGAAAGATTGCACTAAAATTTCTCTTCTGGCAGAGTCCATACTTCCTTTGGCAACCGAGGAAGGGAGACAAGGGGAACACGAAGCATTTTCAAAAAAGGCAGGGCAACACTCACAAAGGCATGGGACACTTTCATGACACCCCGCCAACAACCTCACCCTGAAACGCGGCCTAGTGGTACAAGAAGGGAAATGTTTTGGAAGATGATGAAGGAATACATAGCAGACCGTGTCAGCGTCCTAAATGATCCCTCAGTGCCTTACAACTACTGGGTGTCCAAGCTGGACACGTGGCACGAACTTGCGTTCTACGACTTGGAGGTGCTGGTCTGCCCTGCCGCCAGCGTTTTGTCTGAAAGTGTATTTAGTGCTGCTGGTGGCATTATAACAGATAAGCATATCCGCTTGTCCACTGGCAATGCTGACAGCCAGGTTGACTCAGATAAAAATGAACAAGGCCTGGATTACCCCTGACTTCTCAACTCCACTAGAGGAGAGCTGAGCTGATGATCAATATAAAGGCAATTTCAATCTATCATTTATAATGTACTCAATCTATTGTAGTGTATTCCCATGCACCTTTTCCACCACAAAAAAAGAGTATGTGGTTGAATCTTGTTTGCTCCTCCTTTTCATCCAGTTTGTATATATTTCCTCCACTTCCCTCAAATTATTTTATAGGGTCAGCTCAACTGCAGGCCCTCAACTCAAATTTTTTTATAGGGTCAGCTGAACAGCATGCACTTGCATATAATGTTTTAGAGCGTCAGCTGAACAGCATGCACTCACATATAATGTTTTAGAGCATCAGCTGAACAGCATGCACTCGCATATATTGTTTTAGAGCATCAGCTCACCTGCAGGCATCCGCATATAATATTTTAGAGCGTCAGCTCACCTACAGGCACTCGCATATAATGTTTTAGAGCATCAGCTCACCTGCAGGCACTAGCATATAATGTTTTAGAGCATCAGCTGACAAGCAGGCACTCGCATATAATGTTTTAGAGCATCAGTTGAACAGCATGCACTTTTAGAGCGTCAGCTCACCTGCAGGCTCTTGCATATAATGTTTTAGCGCATCAGCTCACCTGCGGGCACTCACATATAATGTTTTAGAGCATCAGCTGAACAGCATGCACTCACATGTAATGTTTTAGAGCATCAGCTGAACAGCATGCACTTGCATATAATGTTTTAGAGCGTCAGCTCACCCGCAGGCACTCGCATATAACGTTGTAGAGCATCAGCTCACCAGCAGGCCCTTGCCCCTAATGTTTTAGAGGGTCAGCTCAGCAGCAGGCCCTCGCCCCTAATGTTTTAAAGGGTCACCAGCAGGCCCTTGCTCCAAATGTTTTTGAGGGTTAACAGCAGGCCACCATTCATAATTTTCCAAGGGTGTGTATGATGCCCACCTTTATGTGTAATAAAGGGTGTATTGTAGTGCCGGTTCCTCGTAATTTTTGGCAGCCCTTTCACTTAGTGCATAGGCTTTATGAGTGCAGGAGTCCCACTACTTGAAGAATTGTACCATAATGTGAATGAGACCCTCCTTTATGTGATATACAGGCTGTTTCGAAGTGTCTCTTGCTTGTAATTTTTGCCAGCACTTGCACTTTATATACAATTTAATATACAGGAAAGAATGTTTCCTAACAAGTGAAATAGATTTTTTTTTTGAGGAGGGGGGGCTTGGTGCGTATTTTTGTCCATCTGTAAAAGTGGCAGGGACAACTCGGATAACATGGTTCCCAGCAGTGACCTGGAAGTCCAAGATGCATCTAGACATCGTCCCCATGTTGTTCCCGATCCATTTCGGAGGTGTTTCTGTCACTTTCTGACCTTTTCCAATGAACCAGGCACCCTCCCCTCTTCAGAGCTGTGGGTGCCTGGTTGTCTCCCATTGACTTACATTATACTCGGTTGTTCGGCCGAGCACACGAATATAGCAATGTATTCGAGCTGAACACCCAAATACTTTGGTGCTCGATCATCACTAGTTATTCGCTTATCCCTAATTAACATAGTAATAGTACCCACACACAGAAAAAGCGACCCCTTTGTGTCCCCACACAATACACGGTATGATGAGAAGGGATAGTACAGTAATAAATTGCCAGATGATCTCTAATGAGTATTACTACGATACGTGGGTAAAATAAAGGTTGTGAGAATATGGTACAGTACAGGGTAAAGGCTGTATTACAACAGCCAATTCTGCAGGTGACTGTTGGAAATGAAGTATTCCTTCCTGGCAATCACCTGCTCACTAGTGGAGGAGACTGCTGCTATTACATGCAGCGATCTGCTCCACAGCGTGGGGAGGAAAGAACGCAATGCCCTTGCTCATCTCCATCTTGTCTTGATATTTGCCGGCAGCAGATCGTAATTAGACAGCGTAATCTGCTGGCGGCAAATTGTGAACATTCAGTATGTTGAAAGATCAAGATTGCCCAATGAACAAGCGTTTGCTCATTCAGCGGGTAATCGGAGGCAGTATTAAATTGCCAGATGATCGCTAATGAGCATTACTACGAACGCTCGTTAGCGATCATCTGGCAGAAAATCTGCCAGTGTAATACAGGCTTAAGATCTGAGGGCACTGTACAGGATATGATAAGGAGTCATAGTAGAGGTTGTGATTAGAGGCAACAATACAGGGTAAGATATGGTGGAACAGTTAAAGGTATGATTAGGTGACACACTAAAGGTATGTGGTTTTACTACTGGAACTATTTTATCAAGACACCATTATGTTGGTTCTAAAATAGCTGGGTGGATGTTTAGTGATCCAGGGAGTGGATCTTGTCTGTAATATGCCTCAATAGTGACTGATCTTGGCAAAGCAGGCCACCAAGATACACACAGCCACCAAAAAGGTAGTTTACACCATGTGCCATTTCCGGTATCTTACCTGCAAGCTGCCTATATTCTTAGCCTCCTCCTTCTTCTGGTGACTTCAGCAGAGTAGCAAGAGAAGCAGACCCAGCAGCAGTGGCTCCATCTTCTTGGTCTCTAGCGGGACCCTGAAAAGGATGCTGAAAGTTGGGGAAATGGGGACCTCCACAAACAATCAGGAGGTAGGGAGAGGCAGGAGAATCCACTGACATCACCCAACATGTTATTCACAGCTCCAGCTCCTCAGATAAATATATATAATTAGGGATGTAGCTACAGGGGGTGCAGAGGTAGCAGTCGCTACCAGGCCCAGGAAACTGAGGGGGCCCAAGTACCCTTGTGCCGCATAAGAAGACACCAGTATTATAGAAAGTGCATGCTAGTCAAGTTACACCTCTGGGTGGAGGGAAGGGGTTAGGTCAAGATTTAACATGAGGGGAGTGCTGTTTCAATTTTTGCCTCAGGCAGCATGAAGGCTATGTGATCCCCTGCCCCTGGCCACAAAGCACTGAGGGAAGGAGGGGGGGGGGGGGGATCAAGCTGAACTTTTGAACCATGGCCCATGATATAATTATTGTATATAATTATATTATATAAAGAGAATCTGTCAGCAGATTTGTACCTACGAAACTGGCTGACCTGTTGCATGCACACTTGGCAGCTGAAGCATCACTGTTGGTCCCATGTTCATATGTGCCCGCATTGCTGAGAAAAATAAAGTTTGAATATATGCAAATGAGCCTCTAGGAGCAATGAGGGAATTGCCGTTACACCTAGAAGCTCAGCTTTCTCTGCAACTGCTGCACCCTCTGCACTTTGATTGATTTAGTAGAAATCAGAAGTTATGATGTTTCTACTTCCTGGCCCTGCCAATCAAAATGCAAGGGGAGCAGCCCCCATTGCTTTTAGAGGTTCATTTGCATATATCAAAGATACATTTTTCTTAGCAATGCAGGCACATAGGACCAACACAGATGCCTTCAGCTGCCAAACACACATGCAACAGGTCAGCATTTTAATAGTGAAAGTGCACTTGGCTTGTAATGATAATGCATAGACAATAATTAAACAGAATGAAAAAAATGTAAGCATAAGGTTTTTCATGACTAATATTGATTCCATGCCCACTGACTGGCATCTACAGTTACCTTAATACACTGAGCTGGATCAAAATAAATCATTTTAGTACAGCAAAAATGTTAAAACTTGGATAGGGTGGGTGGTCTGACTGATCCTAACAATAAATAACAGTGTAATCCGTGTAAAATTACCGGTAAATGAATGACTTATTCATCCCTCATGCTGGGGCCTACAAGTACCACAGACTATATTGTAACATTGGTACTGACATGATGATGTCATGATGTAGTTATTTTTGCACTCCTTGGGACATTTAATATAGACCCCTTTATGTAAGGTACATAAAATACAGAATAAGAGATTAGCCTGAATCAACACATAATTTCATAATGCTAGTGTATGCTATCATTTTTGTTTGATGGAGGCTCCAACTCTCACAAACCCTATTGATCTTTTTAATGATGTTGCTGTAGCTGCATCTTCCAGTTTAATGGAATTTTACTATTTAAAAATTATATTCAGAGGCTCAGTTGAATTTGCAGTAATTTCAGGTTTCTCAGTGATGCTTAAATGGTTGACACACTTTTTTTTTTATATATAATCTGTTACCACAGTAGTTGGCCATTTCATTGAACAAACAAAATTTACTAGAAAATTAAAATAAGAATAGAATTCAATGTTTTCTAAAAATCGCATTTCCAATTTCTAAAGGTTCCCTGAGTTGATACACTTAAATACTTATAATGCACGTTTATATTCAGCCTAGTTCTTCCAAAGACATAAATGTCAGCACTGTAATTACAGGCTTTTGGAATGTATTAAATTATTCTTTATTTGCGTTTTGAAAAGATTCTGCTTTTGAATAGATGACAATTGTTAGACTTGTATATGTTTCTAGCCCTAAAAATGGATAAAATACAAGCAGAGAAGAGTAAAGCTTTAAGGTTATGGACACCTTTGAGCATTTTTTGTATTTCATTTATTAAAGGATAGAAACTTATTTGCAATTGGTATTTATTAAAAACTAGCAGGATGACCCGGCTTCACACAGGTATCTTTTCACTATTTCATTTAACCACTTCAGCCCCCCTAGCTTAAACACCCTTAATGACCAGGCCACTTTTTACAATTCTGCACTACGCTACTTTCACCGTTTATTGCTCCGTCATGCAACTTACCACCTAAATGAATTTTACCTCCTTTTCTTAAGAATAATAGAGCTATCATTTGGTGGTATTTCTTTGCTGCTGACATTTTTACTTTATTTGCTATTAATCAAAAATGACCGAAATTTTTGCAAAAATATGACATTTTTCACTTTCTGTTGTAAAGTTTTAAAAAAAACTACATTTCTATATACATTTTCTATAAATTTATTGTTCTACATGTCTTTGATAAAAAAAAATCAAATAAGTGTATATTTATTGGTTTGGGTAAAAGTTATAGCATTTACAAACTATGGTGCAAAAAAGTGAATTTCCGCATTTTGAAGCAGCTCTGACTTTCTGAGCACCTGTCATGTTTCTTCAGGTGCTAGAATGCCAGGATAGTATAAATACCCCCCAAATGACACCATTTTAGAAAGAAGACACCCCAAAGTATTCGCGGAGGGGCATGGTGAGTTCATGTATCATTTCATTTTTATTCACAAGTTAGCGAAATATGACACTTTCTGAGGAAAAAAAATAATAATAAAGTTTCCATTTCTGCTAACTTCTGGCAAAAAAAAATTAAATCTCCCACAGACTCACTATGCCCCTCAGTGAATACCTTGGGGTGTCTACTTTCCGAAATGGGGTCATTTGTGGGGTGTGTTTACTGTTCTGGCATTTTGGGCGGGGCTAAATTGTGAGCATCCCTGTAAAACCTAGAGGTACTCGTTGGAATTTGGGCCCCTTTGCGCACCCAGGCTGCAAAAAAGTGTCACACATGTGGTATCGCCGTACTCAGTGTATTTTTACATATACCCATGTTGGGCGAGAGAAATATCTCTGTAAACTGAGAACTTTGTATAAAATTTTTTAAAAAGTTGTCATTTACAGAGATATTTCTCACACTCAGATATTTCTCACACTCAGCATGGGTATATGTAAAAATACACCGCAAAACACATTGCCCTACTTCTCCTGAGTATGGCGATACCACATGTGTGACACTTTTTTGCAGCCAAGATGTGCAAAGGGGCCCAAATTCCAACGAATACCTTTAGGATTTCACAGGGCATTTTTACGCATTTAGATTCCAGACTTCTTCTCACGGTTTAGAGACCCCTAAAATGCCAGGGCAGTATAAATATCCCACAAGTGACCCCATTTTAGAAAGAAGACACCCCAAGGTATTCCGTGAGGGGTATGGTGAGTTCATCTAAAATTTGATTTTTTGTCACAAGTTACTGGAATATGATACTTTGTAAAAAACAAATATAAAAAAAAAAATATCAATTTCCGCTAACTTGGTCCAAAAAATAAAAAATTCTGTGAATTTGACATGCCACTCATGGAATACCTTGGGGTGTCTTCTTTCCAAAATGGGGTCACTTGTGGGGTATTTATAATGCCCTGGCATTTTAGGGGCCCTAAAGCGTGAGAAGAAAAATGCGTAAAAATGCCCTGTGAAATCCTAAAGGTACTCTTTGGAATTAGGGCCCCTTTGCGCATCTTGGCTGTAAAAAAGTGTCACACATGTGGCATCGCCGTACTCAGGAGAAGTAGGGCAATGTGTTTTGGTGTGCATTTTTACATATACCCATACTGTGTGTGAGAAATATCTCTGTAAATGACAACTTTAAAAAAAAATTTATACAAAGTTGTCAATTTACAGAGATATTTCTCTCACCCAGCATGGGTATATGTAAAAATGCACCCCAAAACACATTGCCCTACTTCTCCTGAGTAGGGCGATACCACATGAGTGACACTTTTTTGCAGCCAAGATGCGCAAAGGGGCCCAAATTACAATGAGTACCTTTTAGGAGGGCATTTTTACGCATTTTTCTTCTTACGCTTTAGGGCCCCTAAAATGCCAGGGCAGTATAAATACCCCACATGTGACCCCATTTTGGAAAGAAGACACCCCAAGGTATTCCGTGAGGGGCATGGCGAGTTCATAGAAGATTTTTTTTTTTTTGCACAAGTAAGTGGAAATTGATTTTTTATTGTTTTTTTCACAAAGTCTCCCTTTGGGCTAACTTGTGACAAAAAGTTCAATTTTTCATGGACTCACTATGCCCCTCAGCGAATACCTTGGGGTGTCTTCTTTCCAAAATGGGGTCATTTGTGGGGTGTTTGTACTGTTCTGGCATTTTGGGTGGGGCTAAATTGTGAACAGCCCTGTAAAACCTAAAGGTACTCGTTGGAATTTGGGCCCCTTTGCGCACCCAGGCTGCAAAAAAGTGTCACTCATGTGGTATTGCCGTACTCAGGAGAAGTAGGGCAATGTGTTTTGGGGTGTATTTTTATATATACCCATGTTGGGTGAGAGAAATATCTCTGTATATTGACAACTTTTATAAAAAAAAATTAAAAAGTTGTCGTTTACAGCGATATTTCTCACACCCAGCATGGGTATATGTAAAAATACACCCCAAAACTCATTACCCTACTTCTTCTGAGTACGGCAATACCACATGAGTGACATTTTTTGCAGCCAAGATGCGCAAAAGGGCCCAAATTCCCATGAGTATCTTTAGGATTTCATAGGGCATTTTTACGCATTTGGATTCTCACGCTTTAGGACCCTTAAAATGCCAGGGCAGTAAAAATACCCCACATGTGACCGCATTTTGGAAAGAAGACACCCCAAGGTATTCCGTGAGGGGCATGGCGAGTTCACAGAAAAAAAAAATTTTTGGCACAAGTTAGCGGAAATTGATATTTTTTTTAATTTTTTTTTTTACAAAGTCTCATATTCCACTAACTTGTGACAAAAAAATAAAATTTTACATGAACTCACCATACGCCTCACGGAATACCTTGGGGTGTCTTCTTTCTAAAATGGGGTCACATGTGGGGTATTTGCACTGCCCTGGCATTTGAGGGTCTCCGCAATCATTACACGTAAGGCCAGCTTTAGGAGTTTCTGCTATTCTCCTTATATTGAGCATACGGGTAATGAGATTTTTTTTTTCCGTTCAGCCTCTGGGCTGAAAAAAAAAAATAAATGAACGGCACAGATTTTTTTATTCGCATCGATCAATGTGGATGATAAAATCTCTACCAAAATTAGTGACTGCGGTGCGGTGGGCTGGGCACTAACTACTTAACAAGTAGCTAACTAACTGGCGGTGATAAGGGACCCTTATGCCCCATTCACATGTCCGCAATTCTGTTTGCGGAACGGAATTGCGGACCCATTCATTTCTATGGGGACAGACTTTGTCCCGCTCGGATCCGAAATTGCGGATCCGCACTTCCGGGTCTGCACTTCCGTTCCGCAAAAATATAGAACATGTCCTATTCTTGTCCGCAATTGCGGACAAGAAAAGGCATTTTCTATATAGTTCTGGCAATGTGCGGATCTGCAAAATGCAGAAAGCACATTGCCGGTGTCCGTGTTTTGCGGATCTGAGGATCCGTGGATCCGCAAAACACATATGGACATGTGAATGGAGCCTTACAGGGGGGTGATCAGTGACAGGGGGTAATCAGGGAGTCTATATGGGGTGATAACGGGTTAACAAGGGGTTAATAAGTGACGGGGGGGGTAGTGTGGTGCTTGGTGCTACTTTACATAGCTACCTGGTCCTCTGGTGGTCAATCCCAGCAAATTGGACCACCAGAGGACCAGGTAGCAGGTATATCAGACGCTGTTAACAAAACAGCGTCTGATATACTTGTTTGATGTGATTTATTTTGCATCTGCGATCTCTCGCCTCTCGCGAGATGACGCGCCGCCGCGTCAATGAGGAACAGACATGCCGCCTGGACGCAGCCCTGCGTTAGGTGGTCGGCAGGCGGTTAATGTTTGTGTGTGTCGTAAATATATCGATAGTATCCCCCATAACAGTGACCTCTACAGCACCCTGCCTCCTTAGCAGTGACCTCCACCGTTTCCTGCCCCCTTAACAGAGACCTCACAGCACCCACCCCTTTAACAGTGACTTCCACAGTAACCTGCTCCCGTAACATTGACCTTCTCAGTACCCCACTCCCTTAAAAGTGACCTCCACAGTATCCTGGTGCCTTAACAGTGACCTCCACAGTATCCCGCTGCCTTAACAGTGACCTCCACAGCAGTTACCCCTTTAATAGTGGCCTCCACAGTCCCCTGCCGCCTTAACAGTAATCTCCAAAGTACTCACTACTTTAAAAGTAATCTCCACAGCGGTCTTCCCTCCTTAACAGTGACCTCCACAGTGCCCTGCCTCCTTAACAATAACCTCCACAGTGCTCGCCCCTTTAACAGTAACCTCCACAGCTTCTCGCCCCCTTGACAATGACCTCCACAGTCCCCTTCCCCCTTAACAGAAACCTCCACAGCGCCCACCCCTTTAACAGTGACCTCCACAGTGGCCGCCTCCTTAACAGTGAATTCCACAATAATCTGCCACATTGACAGTGACCTCCACAGTGCTCCGTTCCCTTAACCGCTTGCCGACCGCCGAACGCACGGATGCGTCCAGGCAGCGGCAAGTTTGTTCCTCCTGGACGCATCCGTGCATCATCTCGCGAGAGCCGAGATCTGCTGTGAACGCGCGCACGCGCGCGCGCGTTCACAGCAGAGCGCGGCTCTGCAGTTGTACTACAGCCTGCCAGCGATGATCAATCGCTGGCAGGCTGTAAATGTAAAATAAATGAGATCAAAGTGGTATATCAGACGCTGTGTTGCTAACAGCGTCTGATATACCTAATACCAGGTCCTCTGGTGGTCCTATTTACTGGGATCGACCACCAGAGGACCAGGTAACAATGTAAAGTTGCACCAAACACTACACTAACCCCACCCCCCACCCCCCCTCACTTTATAACCACTATTAACCCCTTGTTAACCCCTGATCACCCCATATAGACTCCTGATCACCCCCTGTCACTGATCACCCCCTGTAAGGCTCTATTCACATGTCCATATGTGTTTTGCGGTTCCGCGGATCCACAGATCCGTGCCATGGATCCGCGGCGCGGATCCGCAAAACATGGACACCGTCAATGTGCTTTCCGCATTTTGCAGATCCGCACATTGCCAGAACTATATAGAAAATGCTTTTTCTTGTCCGCAATTGCGGACAAGAAAAGGGCATGTTCTATATTTTTGCGGAACGGAAATGCAGACCCGTAAGTGCGTATCCGCAATTCCGGATCCGAGTGGGACAAAGTCTGTCCCCATAGAAATGAATGGGTCCGCAATTCCGTTCCGCAAACAGAATTTCGGACGTGTGAATGGGGCATAAGGGTCCCTTATCACCGCCAGTTAGTTAGCTACTTGTTAGGTAGCTAGCGCCCAGCCCACCGCACCGCAGTCACTGATTTTGGCAGAGATTTTTTCATCCACATTGATCGATGCGAATGAAAAAATATGTGCCGTTCATTTTATTTTTTTTTTTTTCAGCCCAGAGGCTGAACGGAAAAAAAAAATCTCATTACCCGTATGCTCAATATACGGAGAATCGCAGAAACTCCTAATGCTGGCCATACGTGTAATGATTGCGGAGACCCTCAAATGCCAGGGCAGTACAAAAACCTCACATGTGACCCCATTTTGGAAAGAAGACACCCCAGGGTATTCCGTGAGGGGTATGGGGAGTTCATGTAAAATTTTATTTTTTGTCACAAGTTAGTGGAATATGAGACTTTGTAAAAAAAAAAAAAAAATCAATTTCCGCTAACTTGTGCCCAAATTTTTTTTCTGTGAACTCGCCATGCCCCTCACGGAATACCTTGGGGTGTCTTCTTTCCACAATGGGGTCACTTGTGGGGTATTTATACTGCCCTGGCATTTTAGGGGTCCTAAAGCGTGAGAATCCAAATGCGTAAAAATGCCCTGTGAAATACTAAAGGTACTCATTGGTTTTAGGGCCCCTTTGCGCATCTTGGCTGCAAAAAGTGGCACACATGTGGTATCGCCGAACTCAGGAGAAGTAGGGCAATGTGTTTTGGGGTGTATTTTTATATATACCCATGCTGGGTGAGAGAAATATCTCTGTAAATGACAACTTTTAAATTTTTTATACAAAGTTGTCAATTTACAGCGATATTTCTCACACAAAGTATGGGTATATGTAAAATACACCCCAAAACACATTGCCCTACTTCTCCTGAGTACTGGCGATACCACATGAGTGACACTTTTTGCAGCCTGAGTGCGTAAAGGGGCCCAAATTCAACGAGTACCTTTAGCTTTACATGGCTGCTCACAATTTAGCCCCGCCCAAAATGCCAGAACAGTACAAACACCCACATGTGACCCCATTTTGGAAAGAAGACACCCAAGGTATTCGCTGAGGGCATAGTGAGTCCATGAAAATTTAACTTTTTGTCAAAAGTTAGCAGAAAGGGAGACTTTTGAGAAAAACAATAAAAAATCAATTTCCGCTAACTTGTGCCAAAAAAAATCTTCTGTGAACTCGCCATGCCCCTCACAGAATACCTTGGGGTGTCTTCTTTCCAAAATGGGGTCACATGTAGGGTATTTATACTGCCCTGGCAATTTAGGGGACCTAAAGCGTGAGAAGAAAAATGCATAAAAATGCCCTCCTAAAAGGTACTCATTGGTTTTAGGGCCCTTTGCACATCTTGGCTGCAAAAAGTGCCACACATGTGGTATCTCCGTACTCAGGAGAAGTAGGGCAATGTGTTTTGAGGTGTATTTTTACATATACCCATACTGGGTGAGAGAAATATCTCTGTAAATTGACAACTTTGTATAAATTTTTTAAAAGTTGTCATTTACAGAGATATTCTCACACCCAGTATGGGTATATGTAAAAATACACCCCAGCACATTGCCCTACTTCTCCTGAGTACGGCGATACCACATGAGTGACACTTTTTGCAGCCAAGATGCAAAGGCCCAAATTCCAATGAGTACCTTTAGACCCTTTCACACGGGCGTTGCGGGTGCACTCCGTCAAACAGTGCGGGTGCGTTGCGGAATTGCCGCGATTTTTCCTGCGAGTGCAAAGCGCTGTCATGCGTTTTGCACGCGGGAGAAAAATCGGCACTTTTGTACCCAGACTCGAACCTGCACTTCTTCACAGAAGTGCATGTTTGGGTCAGAAATTATCCCGCTGGTATTATTTCACATTATAACATAGTTATAATGTAAAATAATACCCTTGGCCATCTCCCTAATGTTGAACCCGGTGCAGAATGGGTTAAAAAAATAAACTAATCATAACTTACCTGGTCCATTTGATCGCGAAGCCCGGCCTCCTCTCCGTTAGCTTGAAAGATGTAAAGGACCTGTGATGATGTCACAGCATCACATGGCCCAATCACCTGCTCCATCACTATGGTGATGGAGCATGTGATTGGTCCATGTGACCACGTGACATCATCCAAGGTCCTAAACATTATCCACAGCCTGAGGATAGTGATTAAGGACCTTGGATGATGTCACATGGTCACATGGACCAATCACATGCTCCATCACCATAGTGATGGACCATGTGATTGGGCCATGTGATGTGACGTCATCACAGGTCCTTTAGATCATCGATGCTGCAGGGAAAGACAGGACAGATCGCGACTACGCGATCAAGTGGCTAAGGTAAGTTAACTTTTATTATTTTTAACCCCTTCCTCATCATTTAACAATGCATTCTTTATTAAGAATGCTATTATTTCCCTTATAACCATGTTATAAGGGAAATAATAGAGATTGGGTCCCGTTGCTAAGCAACCATGCGGAAAATCGCAACGCATCCGCACATGATTGCGGATGCTTGCGATTTTCCGCATCCCCATTCACTTCTATGGGGCCTGCGTTGCGTGAAAATCGCAGAATATAGAACATGCTGCGATTTTCACGCAACGCAAAAGTGATGCGTGAAAATCACCGCTCATGTGCACAGCCCCATAGAACTGAATGGGTCAGGATTCAGTGCGGGTGCAATGCGTCCTCCTCACGCATTGCACCCGCGCGGAAAACTCGCCCGTGTGAAAGGGGCCTTAGGATTTCACAGGGCATTTTTACTCATTTTGGATTCTCACGCTTTAGGGCCCCTAAAATGCCAGGGCAGTATAAATACCCCACAAGTGACCCCATTGTGGAAAGAAGACACCCCAAGGTATTCTGTGAGGGGCATGGCAAGTTCACAGAAATTTATTTTTTTTTGGCACAAGTTAGCGGAAATTGATATTTTTTTTTTTTTTTTTTACAAAGTCTTATATTTCACTAACTTGTGACAAAAAATAAAATTTTACATAAACTCACCATACCCCTCACAGAATACCTTGGGGTGTCTTCTTTCTAAAATGGGGTCACATGTGGGGTATTTATACTGTCCTGGCATTTTAGGGGCCCCTAAAGCGTGAGAAGAAGTCTGGAATCCAAATGCGTAAAAATGCCCTGTGAAATCCTAAAGGTACTCATTGGAATTTGGGCCCCTTTGCGCACCCAGGCTGCAAAAAAGTGTCACTCATGTGGTATCGCCGTACTCAGGACAAGTAGGTGTATTTTTATATATACCCATACTTTGTGTGAGAAATATCGCTGTAATCGACAACTTTTTAATTTTTTTTAAACAAAGTTGTCAGTTTACAGAGATATTTCTCTCACCCAACATGGGTATATCTAAAAATACACCCCAAAACACATTGTCCTACTTCTCCTGAGTACGGCAATACCACATGAGTGACACTTTTTTGCAGCCTGGGTGCGCAAAGGGGCCCAAATTCCAACGAGTACCTTTAGCTTTTACATGGCTGCTCACAATTTAGCCCCGCCCAAAATGCCAGAACAGTAAATACACCCCACAAGTGACCCCATTTCGGAAAGTAGACACCCCAAGGTATTCACTGAGGGGCATAGTGAGTCCGTGGGAGATTTCATTTATTTTTGCCAGAAGTTAGCAGAAATGGAAACTTTATTATTTTTATTTTTTTCCTCAGAAAGTGTCATTTTCCGCTAACTTGTGAAAAAAAATGAAATGATACATGAACTCACCATGCCCCTCCATGAATACTTTGGGGTGTCTTCTTTCTAAAATGGTGTCATTTGGGGGGTATTTATACTATCCTGGCATTCTAGCACCTGAAGAAACATGACAGGTGCTCAGAAAGTCAGAGCTGCTTCAAAATGCAGAAATTCACTTTTTTGCACCATAGTTTGTAAACGCTACAACTTTTACCCAAACCAATAAATATACACTTATTGTATTTTTTTTTATCAAAGACATGTAGAACAATAAATTTTGCAGAAAAATTTATATAGAAATGTAGTTTTTAAAAAAAAAATTACAACAGAAAGAGAAAAATGTCATTTTTTTGCAAAAATTTCGGTAATTTTTGATTAATAACAAAAAAAGTAAAAATGTCAGCAACAATGAAATACCACCAAATGAAAGCTCTATTAGTGAGAAGAAAAGGAGGTAGAATTCATTTGGGTGGTAAGTTGCATGACGGAGCAATAAACGGGTAAAGTAGTGTAGTGCAGAATTGTAAAAAGTGGCCTAGTCATTAAGGGTGTTTAAGCTAGGGGGGCTGAAGTGATTAAAATGTGACCTCCACAACACCCCGCCCATTAACACTGACCTCCATAGCAGACCGTCTCCTTAACTATGACCTATACAGCAGCCTGCCTCCTTAACTGTGACCTCCACAGCACTCTCCTCCCTTAACAGTGTCATCCAATGTGCCCTGCCCCTTTAAAGGTGACCGACAGCAGTGAAGAAAAATGGCTGGGTTGTTATGGAAACCTGGTGTAAAACTGAATGTTGGGACTGTTGGCTGATAAGGGTCATGTGACCGTGTGTATGGCAGTTGAGATATGAGTGAAAGACCTGTGGGCTTCTATTGGCTTATGCAGGTCATGTGATGATGCCATATTTGCATTTTTTGGGAATATCTCAAGAACTAGAGAGCTAAGACCTGGTCTAAAACCTTCTCGGACACTTGATGTACCTATGTGCCAAATTTAGTGCAGATCGGTCCAGTTGTTTAGCAATGTATAAAGAACAGACGGACAGAAATTCATTTATATATATATATATATATATATATATATACATACCAGAAAATGAAACAGCACCTCCTAGAGGTAATCTAAATGCAGGTGCAAGCTACAAGGGCAACTATACAGCAAACTAGAGAAATAGCAGCACACTGCTGAATGCACTAAGAATGTGTGAACAGGGTCAAAAACATGACTGCCATACTTACTATAACATGGGGTAGAAGCTCTTAGCGCATATAGTTGATCAAACATATGTCGGGCCCGTCTACCATGTAGGTGGGCGGGTAAGTAGTAGTGCTAAGTTCCATAGAGAATGCCTAATTCTCATTTATATATACATACCAGAAAATGAAAGAGCACCTCCTAGAGGTAATCTAAATGCAGGTGCAAGCTACACGGGCAACTATACAGCAAACTAGAAAAATAGCAGCACACTGCTGAATGCACTAAGAATGGGTGAACAGGTGAATGTTTGAACAGGGTCAAATACATGACTGCCATACTTACTATAACATGGGGTAGAAGCTCTTAGCGCATATAGTTGATCAAATATATGTCGGGCCCGTCTACCAAGCGGCAAGGTGGCTTCTAATCAGACGGGGACCTACGCTAACACGGAGTGTCCAACTCCACTATGATGTTGTGATAGTACTGATTAAAAGCACCATGCAGGTGGGCGGGTAAGTAGTAGTGCTAAGTTCCATAGAGGATGCGTATTCCTCATTTATATATACATACCAGAAAATGAAACAGAGGTAATCTAAATGCAGGTGCAAGCTACATGGGCAACTATAGAGCAAACTAGTACAAATCAGTTCTATCACAACATAATAGTGGAGTTGGACACTCCGTGTTAGCGTAGGTCCCTGTCTGATTAGAAGCCACCTTGCCGCTTGGTAGACGGGCCCGACATATGTTTGATCAACTATATGCGCTAAGAGCTTCTACCCCATGTTATAGTAAGTATGGCAGTCATGTATTTGACCATGTTCACACATTCACCTGTTCACCCATTCTTAGTGCATTCAGCAGTGTGCTGCTATTTCTCTAGTTTGATATGTATGGCAGTCTGATTAGGCTGCATTTGTGGGAGGGGCGGAGGCTCTACTTAAACCAGACACAGCCCCTCCTAGGGGCGGGCGTTTTCTCAGTTGCACAGGGGATGCTGGTGTGTCAGCAGGGTGCACTCTCCTCTGCTAGGAGGTTTCTTTCACTTCAGTATGGAGCTGGAATGGAGCTTTTCTTCTGCTCGTGGCTACCGTAGGGACGCGTGCGCCATGTATGTAAGTTAATTGAGCCGTGTCCGTCTCTCCGGCCGGCTGGAATCTGATTTTTCTTGCGAGCGGGAGGCATCGCCTCAAAATCGTCCGCCTCAGCTTCTCAGGTTTGTTTTGTCGGAGTTAAACAATTCCTTTCACTGTTTGTTAGGTAATCTGATTTAGTTCCCCTTCTATCTCACGTGTTGTACATTCACGTTGTTTCGCTTTGAAAAGTTACTTCAGCCTGTGCGCAGTAGGGAAGGTTTACCTGGTCTGCATGTGATGGAGATTGTATGCAGCTGTTGCTTGTTACGGCTCTTGCTATAGCAAATACTTCCCATGTGACCCGCCCCTCCCCCGCAATCAGGGCTGCGTGTATGCTTCAACTCTTTACGCCAGGTTTGCACTGTCAATTGAGACGCTGCCTTCTCATGTCTGCTCTTTCATCATGCTCATTTTCTGAGCGGTGCTCTCGCATCACGTTTACGCTCCACGCATGGTCACAACAGCGGGTAATCTGTCTTATTCTCTGTGCATTTATTTATTTTTCTGTCATCCTGTTTTTTGCCTTCATACCGCTTTTGCTTTCATATGTTTGCTTGCACCACACTCAGACTGGGTTACATGTCCACTGTTGCTTAGGCCCATGGCAAGAGCGCGTTCATGTCATCGTTACAGTTTGTTTATGCCTCGTTCACTGCAGGCTGCGGTCATACCAAATTTTACGTTTGGCCTATTGCCAGATTTGGGGTTCACACTACCCCTGTGGCTCCGAGTTTTACTTTCACGCTTACGTCTCAATGTTCCCGCCTATCCATGGCCGCATCTCACGTCGGCTGTTACAGCAAGTTAATACTCCTTTCACGCTCTAGCTGAGTTCACGCGTTCGCTGTTACATCTAGTACCACTCCATTCCCTGCTAGAACTGCGTCCATGCGTTCGCTGTCGCGACGCTATCTTATTCCGCTCACATTCAGGTCTGCATTTTGGTTATACCATGTTTTTTAGGTTTTACTCATTCCAGGTCCACAGTCACTCATCTGCTGGCACACCATGCTCCCATTCAAGCCACATTCTCCCGTCAGTTTCTACGTCACAGTTGTTTTACTCGATTGTCACACTGAGGCAGCTGGTGGCTCCGGTGCCACTCTCCTGTCAAACATGACGGGCATCAATGGTCATTTCCTTGACATCTGGTTTTTCTGCGCGTATACATCAAATGGGTCTTTTCTCTAGTTGCAAGCAAAAAAATAAATAAAAAATCTTATCTGCTCTCCTTTACTTCTGGTTTGTATTCACTTAGATTGCTCCCACTGCCCCAGTTCGATAAACAGCCTCTCAGCTGGGGCCAGTGGGTCAATAGGGTTTGAGCTTCCTACTCACTACTGTTTCTTTCAAGTTTTTCAGTTGTTTGTCGCAACAAGGGACTTGACTTTGCAAATCGCAATGCATCAGGTTTTGGTTGTTCTCTCTTCTCCGTTTCATATTCCACGTTTGCATTTTTAAGTTATATGGCTGGTTTTAGTTTTCTGCTTATGTCCGTCGTTCGGATTACTAATGTCCATACCTGTCAGTAGTCACGTTCCTTTCCAGGCTACTTTTAGACGTCCCAATCATCCTAGTTGTTGCTTTTCCATCATGTTGGGCTCACTCTTACTTACCTTTACCCATCACGTACATCTAGGACGGCCTCACGGCCGTGGGGGCCCCTTGATTGCTTGGGCCGCAAGGCCGCGGCGACCCCTTGATTGCTTTGGCCTCATGGCCGTGGAGGCCCCATATCGGCTTTGGCCTCAGGGAGCAGGGATTCCATGACCGCTTCGACCCCATGGTGTCGGGGGCATGATGACCGCTTCGGCCCCTTGGCATCGGGGTCTCGAGGACTACCTTGGCCTCACGGCTTGGGGACCTAAGGACTGCTTTGGTCTCATGGCTCTGGGGGTCCCATGACTGCCTTAGGCTCATGGCGCTAGGGGCCCCATGTCTGCTTGGCCGCATGCCTTGTGGGCCCCATGGCTGCTTGGCCTCATGACTTGAGGTCCTCGCAATTTCTGTGGCCTCATTGCTTTGGGGGCCCATGTTTTGCTTTGGCCTCATGGCTATGGGGGCCCCCTACGGTGGCTTGGGCCTCATGGCTTGGGGGCCCTATGATTACTTGGCCTTAGGATTTGGGGGGCCCCATGTTCGCTTTTGCTTCATGGCTTGGGGACCCCATGACTGCTTGGCCCATGGCTTGGGGGCCCCTGACTGTTTCGGCCCCATGGCTTTGAGGGCTCGCTGACTGCTTCGTCCCTATGGCTTTGAGGGCTCGCTGACTGCTTCGTCCCTATGGCTTTGAGGGCTCGATGACTGCTTCGCCCCCATGGCTTTGAGGGCTCGATGACTGCTTCGTCCCCATGGCGTTGAGGGCTCGATGACTGCTTCATCCCCATGGCGTTGAGGGCTCGATGACTGCTTCGCCCCCATGGCTTGAGGGCTCGATGACTGCTTCGGGGCATGATGACTGCTTCGACCCCATGGCTTCGGGGGCATGATGATTGCTTCGCCCCTATGGCTTCGGAGGCTCGATGACCGCTTCGCCCCTATGGCTTCGGGGGCACAACGACTGCTTCGCCCCTATGGCTTCGGGGGTACAACGACTGCTTCGGCTCCATGGCTTCGGGGGCACGATGACTGCTTCGGCTCTATGGCTTCGGAGGCTCGATGACCGCTTCGCCCCTATGGCTTGGGGCTCGATGACTGCTTCACCCCTATGGCTTTGGGGGAACAACGACTGCTTCGGCCCCATGGCTTCGGGGCATGATGACTGCTTCGGCTCCATGGCTTCGGGGGCACGATGACTGCTATGGCTCCGTGAGCACGATGACTGTTTCGGCTCCGGGGGCACAACGACTGCTTCAGCCCCATGGCTTCGGGGGCATGATGACTGCTTCGGCTCTATGGCTTCGGAGGCTCGATGACCGCTTCACCCCTATGGCTTGGGGCACGATGACTGCTTCGCCCCTATGGCTTTGGGGGAACAACGACTGCTTCGGGGGCACGATGACTGCTTCGGCTCTATGGCTTCGGAGGCTCGATGACCGCTTCGCCCCTATGGCTTGGGGCTCGATGACTGCTTCGCCCCTATGGCTTTGGGGGAACAACGACTGCTTCGGCCCCATGGCTTCGGGGGCACGATGACTGCTTCGGCTCCATGGCTTCGGGGGCACGATGACCGCTTCGGCTCCATGGCTTCGGGGGCACGATGACTGCTTCGGCTCCATGGCTTCGGGGGCACGATGACTGCTTCGGCTCCATGGCTTCGGGGGCACGATGACTGCTTCGGCTCCATGGCTTCGGGGGCACGATGACTGCTTCGGCTCCATGGCTTCGGGGGCACGATGACCGCTTCGGCTCCATGGCTTCGGGGGCACGATGACTGCTTCGGCTCCATGGCTTCGGGGGCACAATGACCGCTTCGTCTCCACGGCTTCGGGGGCTCGATGACTGCTTCGGCTCCACGTCTTCAGGGCAAGATGACCGCCTCGGCCCCATGGCTTCGGGGGCACGATGACCGCTTCGGTTCCATGGCTTCGGGGGCACGATAACTGCTTCGGCCCCATGGCTTCGGGGGCACGATGACTGTTTTTCGTCCTGCCTGGTGATCTACCTGGTGGGTTGAACTTCTGTGCATCCAGGTTGATTGGCCCAAATGTCTCACATCCATATCTGCTTCTTTGTTCATCCGGGTGCAGGCCACTTTTCCAAAGTCTGTTGGTGGTGCATCCATTGTCTGCCACGCTTCCCCAGGTGTACTCTTCCACAACGGAGCTCAGCCTGGTCAGTCACCTGCCATGCGGGTCAGGCGACTTTTTCAGTAACAATAGCCTGTCCGGTATTCAGGCTAGACCCTCGGTTTCAATTAGTACGCATATTATCAAGGTCATTTGTCATAGTTATAACTTCCTGCGGTCTGCCAGTTCAGGTATCGTATGTACATATGCATTCGTTCTGCATGCCACAGGCGGTATCGCTGTGCGGCTCCACCCCCCAGGCAGTCCTTTGCATTGCGCCCTCCTGTTCTTTTAGTCCCCTCGGCAAACATCATTTATTATTCACCATGTTGTTCTGCTTCACAGTCGTCATTTCCTTGGCTGGTCTCTCCTTATCACCACATAGCTTTCCACCAGACACTCCTCTTATGGCACCACTCTCCCTGCTGGTTCCACCGTCGCTTTGCTCCCTCTGCCGGGCACTTGCTTTACTGCACTGCTCCCTCGGCTGGAGAATCTTTTACTGCACGGCTACCTTCACCGGATATTCGGATATGCTTACTCTCCGGGTTTAGTCTTTACTACACCGTCCCTCTTCTGGACAGGCTTCTTTACAACACGGCTACTTCTGGCGGACTTTGGGTGCCGCATGGATTATTTCCGTTTGCTCCTCATTTCTGCATTGCTTCCTTTGCTGGTCACTCCTCGTTACCATTCCGTTCCCTCTGCGGACAATTTAGTGCTTGGCAGGGATTGTGGTAGGTCATTTGCTATGCTCTGCTCACAGGGAGCTGATTCCAGAAACATACTAATAGTCTTTTTTGTGGTACATACAGGATGGGCAGCGGCGCCACTGCTGCCACATATAACGTATCGTCATTGTCATTAGGAGCATGGGCCACCCCCGGGTGTCATAGCTCTTGTTTATTTTGTTAGGCCCTTGTTCTCTAACTCAACGTCCTTAGCCCGTTACATTCCAATCATACACATTCAATTATTTATGTCACACTTAGGCTTCTGTTTTAAACCTATTGTCTGTTCTGGTTGCATTCTTCATCCTACGTTTTCAATCACCATAGTTGGTTGCCCGCTCATGTTTTTCTTCACGTTCAATAATCAATGTGGCCAGCTTACAAACTCCTGCCTGGTCGACAGATCACCTGTCTGGCTATGCTCCCCCCCCCCAGGACCAGACTTTAACTTCCAGAGTTCAAGTCATTGGTGTCATCGGCCACCTTCAGGTTCTCGTACCGAATGACACTCGTCATTAGGTGTCACCGGCCACGTTGGTCTGGTCTCGTGTTCACGATATTCGCCTGTCAGGTTTTTTCAGGAAATATAGTTATAAGTTTTAAGTATCGCCTATCACATCGGTCAGGCCCATGATGTAATCCCACCTGTACTTTCTTCAGGCCACTTTTTAGTTTATTTTCTTGTTTACCCCTCATATTTGTCATTTGTATTACCATGCCGGTTACGTTTTCAATCAGCCAGGTCTGCGAACTAAATCGCCAGCAGCTTATCGCAATCGCACTCCTTCACTCACGTGAGGGCATCGACAGCATTCCATATACTACGTTCTTAACTCATTGCTTTACATCCTCTCCTGGCCTACATGGTATTCTTCGGGCCCTTCTTTGGATAGTCTAGGCAGTTAGGCTCTCAGTTCTCCGGTCTCATAAGGCTAGGGGGAATTTGTCAGTGCTCGCACCACAACCAAGTCTTCAGGTTCAGTTAGTATCGTCCATGCTTCCTTCTGAAGCGTTTCCCAGTTCCTCCCTCGTGCATTGGGGCAGTATCTGCGACATTCAGCATTCTGTCCTGGCTCTATCCACAGGATGGATGCAGGCGTCATTATGGTTGACTTATGTACCCGAACTTCCATGGGAGATATTGCTTCGCAGTTTGGATCAGGCCTACCCACGGACATGGCTACAGGCACACCACTAGCCATTTAGTTAGGTAAGATGCGTCTTGCAGTTACGGTGGGTCTCGGCGTTTAGCCCACTATATATATATATATATATATATATATATATATATATATATCTATATGAGATGTTGCCCCATTTATCTTCTTCGGTTAACAAATATTTTTCTACTACATTGCAGGTTGCTCGGTTCCGTTCAGCATGAGGTCCATCAGATGAACACACAAACAGACTAATGCTCATGAACAGAGAACAAAGAACAGCTCTTTACTAGTAAAGTTACATTTTAGATGCTTAGTTTATGCAGAAATTCACATCTTCGTTTTCATTTGCTGCATAATGTGACTTAGATAGGACTAACCATTCTGTCCTTATACAGTTGCTGTCCTTCCTGTGCAGATGGAAACTACAAGCAGATACTGAAGGAAGATCATAATCTGCTGTATCTCTGCCCCTCAGCAGCTCTTGATTTCTCCCACTACCATGGGAGAGCAGAAGAGTATGTGATCAGAGAACCTTACACATTTAACACTGAATGGGAATGAATCACTGCAAAAAGGTGCACCATAATAACATGCAACTGACCATACTGGCCGAACCCTCATGCTCAAGGCCGGACTGGGGATAAAAACCAGCCCTGGAAAAAGTTGCATACCAGCCCCAAACACACACAAACCGCGAGCGTGTGTATGTATGTATATATATGTATATATATTATATACACACACACAGGCCGGGCCTTACCCTAGCGTTGCCGTGACTTGGCCTCTGCGCAGTGGCAACTCTAGGAACAATATGTGGGAGGCACATAAGATGCCACAGTCAAAATGGGGGGGGGGGGGGCACTAATAATTTTCCCCACTTAAATTCATACAACTGAAAAAAACGAAATAAGTATATATAAATTCAAAATACGAGAGTATTGCGGTATGCAGGGATACATTTATAATAAAATAATTTACTTACAAAAGAAGCTATTCCATCTTCTGCTGTGCTGTCCTCTGCTTGCTTCCACGGATCTTCCCCTCCTTTCAATCTGTCCTCAGTGCGCAGGGCAGGCACACTGCTATGGGGATCTGTGGATGATACACTGTTATGGGGGATCTGTGGATGACACACTCTTATGGGGGATCTGTGGATAACACTGTTATAGGTCTTCTGTGGAGGACACACTGTTATGGGGGATCTGTGGATGACACACTGTTATGGGGGATCTGTGGATGACACACTGCTATGGGGATCTGTGGATGACACACTGTTATGGGGGATCTGTGGATGACACTCTCTAATGGGGGATCTGTGGATGACACTGTTATAGGTCTTCTGTGGAGGACACACTGTTATGGGGGACCTGTGGATGACACACTGTTATGGGGATCTGCGGATGACGCACTGTAATGGGGGATCTGTGGATGACACTGTTATGGGGGATCTGTGGACGTTACTGTTATGGGGGATCTTTGGATGACACTGTTATAAGGGAACTGTGGATGACACACTGCTATGGGGGATCTGTGAATGACACTGTTATGAGGGACCTGTGGATGACACACTGTTATGGTGGATCTTTGGATGACACTGTTATGAGGGATCTGTGGATGACACACTGTTATGGGGGATCTGTGGATGACACTGTTATGGGTGTTCTATGGAGGACACACTGTTATGGGGGGACCTGTGGATGACACACTGTTATGGGGGGGGGTTTGTGGATGACACTGTTATGGCGGAATCTATGGATGACACTGTTATGGGGGAATCTGTGCATAACACTGTTATGGGGGACCTGTGGATGACATACTGTTATGGGGGTACTTTCACACCTGCGGCATGGCTATCCGACCTATCCGGGCTGTTCACCCTCCTGATCCGCCATGCCGCAAGTACCCGTGCACTGCCGTGCTGCTGCTCTGTCCCCATTGACTATAATAGGGGCAGGGGGCGGAGCTATGGTGCAGCATGGCAGAGATCGCCGGACTAAAAAGTCGGACATGCAGTACTTTTTAGTCCGGCGATCTCTGTCGTGCTGCGCCATAGCTCCGTCACCTGCCCCTATTATAGTCAATGGGGACAGAGCAGCAGCACGGCAGTGCACGGGTACTTGCGGCATGGCGGATCAGGAGGGTGAACAGCCCGGATAGGTCGGATAGCCATGCCGCAGGTGTGAAAGTACCCCATAACAGTATGTCATCCACAGATCCCCATAACAGTGACATCCACAGATCCCCCATAACAGTGACATCCACAGATCCCCCATAACAGTGACATCCACAGATCCCCCATAACAGTGACATCCACAGAGCCCCCATAACAGTGACATCCACAGAGCCCCCATAACAGTGTGTCATTTGCACTTGTCAATTGTATGGAAGGCTGCCTTATACTATACAATTTGTGGGGCACGATTCAAGGACAGTCACTTACTTGGTGATGGTGAGATTGTTGAAGAATAATTCTTCTTCTAGTCTTCTTCACTGTCACTGATCAGGGGCTGCTGGGGCAGGGGCCAGGGCCCGGTCACAGGGCCTTACCACACATTACCTCACCAGCTAGCCTAGCAAGCACAGCCCCTGACCTCTCTCTGCCTCTGCCGGGTCCGACTCCCCCCCAACCATGTGAATGAAGACTGTCTCCTGCGGCCACCCACCCCCAGCCTGCAGCCACCAGCCACCCCTGCCGCTGGGCAGCACCAGCAGTAAACTTTGGGGCCACACACAGTGACAGGGGAGCGGAGCGCACTGCAGCAGCAGGCATCAGCCTCCTCCTCACCGGTCGGCCGATTGTGCGCCAGGACAGCAGCGCAGGCTACATGCCTACACCTCTCAACAAAAATATCAAAAATTGGTGTGGTTTAACCAAGAACACCTATCAAGTACAACTACTCCACACCATACTCATTATAAAAATAAATTTTTATTATGCATATACATATAAACAATACAATATAAAATCACAATGATAATGAATGGTAACAAGAAGATAACACAAAAGCCAGCATGTGCCCGGACATAATAACCCACTGATGATAAAGTGCAATACAGCAGCCCCGCTTAGCAGTTGTTGAATCCATCCATAGTGTACACTACTGAAATTCAAGTGTCACAGGACCTGATGCAACACAACGCAAGGGCATAAAAAGAATGTATATAATGCTTACATCAAGTAAATGGGGGTCCGGGGTCACAGCAGGCAGCACACCCAACAGCCGTTTCGCACCCTCGCTTCCTCCTGGGGCGTGATCTTAACCGGACATCCCCTCCTTTAAATACCCGCTCAGCACTGCCCATAGTTGTCCAACCACTCACATACATCATCATAGCTGAGGACACCCTGTCACTCACCCACACTTCCTCATGCGTCATATTCATGTGTCACGCGTACTGCGCCGGCTCATCCACTTCTCCCGCCTATATCTTCAAACCGAACAGTTCCGGTCACGTGATGCACACAATACCGCCCCTAAGAGTCACATGATCGGGGCATACCGGAAGAAACACATTCACTCACACAAAGTTAAAAACCATATTCAAAATATCAGTTTACTTTTAGCGATCCCCTGTATAATATTATTATGTGCGCTTAAAACATACAATTTATCAATAGCCTGATTCTAGTGATATTGTTAATTCATATACCATGATTACAGTTCATACACCTCATTAATATAAATAATAAAAAACCATGATTACAATTCATACACCTCATTAGTATGGATAATAAAAATTATTACAATCTCATTATATATAAGCCCATTGCGGTAAAGCAATCATCTATCCCTTAAAGTATACACAAGTTAGTGAACGTTAAAAGGAGAAGTGAAAGAAAAGATGAAAGTGCAAGTGCTCGTGCAAGTGTGCATAAGTGTGATGACAAAAAAGAGAGTGCTCATAAATTACTAATTATATTATGCACCGAATAGCACACATGTGCAAACAACAACAATTCATTATACTAGGTCAGTGTAAACAGTTATGGACATTCATACATTGTACAGGTTAACAATCGAGTATCAAAACCCTCACATATCAATCCTATATCATTCACTACAGAACAGATGAAGACACAATAAGGATGAAAGCATAATAGTAATAACAGGTATAATCATAGAGTTATATATCTCCGATGGCTATCATTGATTCTCCATTGTACTTTCACCACTACCGCAAGAGGAAGGAAGACCATGATTAGGACAACAGTTGATGTACTATTATAGGACAGTGCATCTGCAGAAAGAAGGGAACACTTATATTAAAATAATATTTTTAAATTTTTAATATACAAACAATACCCTGTTAAAACCAACTACCCACAAGGGGTGTATACACATAGAGAGCCAGGTCACCATGATGTCAATAAACGTCCCATCAACATCATATCGTTCCTCAGAGAAATGGAGCAAACGTATTGTAATCATTAAGCCCACAGGGGGCAACTGTCTTCAGCACATGTATCCATCTAGTCTCCCGCTGGGCCAAGACCTTCTTCCAATTGCCACCTCTATTTGGAATTTTTACATGGTCAATCCCACGGAATCTCAATTTGTCCGTCTCACAGTTGTGCACCAATTTGAAATGTTTAGGGATGGTGGTTAGTGTATTGATATCTTGTATTTCACGTGCTGCCTCAATACCTAGTATGTGTTCCCGGATGCGTTTTTAAAAGGACGTGAGGTCATGCCAATATAGATTAGCTTACATGGGCAACACGCCCAGTAAACCACTCCAGTTGTGTTGCAATCAATTGCATAGGTGATCTTAAGTTCCCTCCTATAAGATGAGTCCCAGAACACATCGCATCTATCCATGTTGGTACATGCCACACAATGGCCGCATGGTTTATTCCCCCACCGGGGACCTCTAGATGAAAATAGTTGAGGGGTCCGTTTCATATATTCACTCTGTGTCAACATGTCCCTGAGGTTTTTTGACCTCCGGAAGGTAATACTAGGCTGTTTCTTAAGAGTTCTGTCCAGAAAGGGGTCTACCGAACATCCAGTGACACCGACAATATACTTCCTACCTAAAGTGCACAAGAATGCCAGCCAACCTCCGGGAAGACCGATCGTCTTGGGAATGAACATCTTAAATGACAAAATTTGTAAGTATATTGAATACCATCTGCACCCGTTAGTTGAGGAATTACCATCGTATATCAAGGATACAAATGACGTTTTAAGGAAGGTGGAGGACTTACAGTTGGAACCCAATATGTTTTTGATAACATGCGATGTTGAATCGCTTTATACATGCATTAGACATGAGGATGGGCTGTCGGCTGCTAGTTTTTTCTTGCAGCACTCGAGTATCGCCCCCAGTAAGTGCCGCTTCCTACTCTTGTTACTGGAGTTTGTGCTCACGCTCAATTTCTTCCTGTTTGGGGGCCTCTTCCTCCTACAGCTCCAGGGTACGGCGATGGGGGCGTCTTGTGCGCCCTCGTATGCCAATCTATTCCTGGGGCTGTGGGAGAGAGAGGTGCTCCAGACGGAAGCCATTGAATTGGCGGACAGGGTACAATACTGGGGGCGATACATCGATGATGTTCTAATTATATGGCAGGGCCCACTGGATGAGATACACACCTTCATGGAATATCTAAACCAGAACACCAAAAATATCCGGCTGACATATACGGTCAGCAAACGGGAAGTGACCTTTCTTGATGTCAAACTTCGGGTGAATTCAGATGGTAGGACCTGTACAGATTTATACAGGAAGGAAACATCTGTAAATAGTGTGCTTTCAGCAGACTCATCACACCCTAGGCAACTGATAGATAATATACCGGTGGGTCAATTCCTGCGAGTTAGACGTATATGATCGAGTGATGGGGATTTTGAAAGACAGGCAGCTGATATGCACCGGAGATTTCGTGACAGGGGCTATAGTGAACGAGCCGTCAGTAGGGCCTACAGACGTGCCCGAATGGCACGACGACCTGAATTGTTAAGAGGTAAACAGAAAGATGAGGAAAATGAGGAGATTAGGTTTATTACAACATTCTGTGAACATAGTGAGGAGGTAAGGAAGATTTTGTCCAGATATTGGGGTGTTCTTACGGTAGACCCCTTTCTGGACAGAACTCTTAAGAAACAGCCTAGTATTACCTTCCGGAGGTCAAAAAACCTCAGGGACATGTTGACACAGAGTGAATATATGAAACGGACCCCTCAACTATTTTCATCTAGAGGTCCCCGGTGGGGGAATAAACCATGCGGCCATTGTGTGGCATGTACCAACATGGATAGATGCGATGTGTTCTGGGACTCATCTTATAGGAGGGAACTTAAGATCACCTATGCAATTGATTGCAACACAACTGGAGTGGTTTACTGGGCGTGTTGCCCATGTAAGCTAATCTATATTGGCATGACCTCACGTCCTTTTAAAAACGCATCCGGGAACACATACTAGGTATTGAGGCAGCACGTGAAATACAAGATATCAATACACTAACCACCATCCCTAAACATTTCAAATTGGTGCACAACTGTGAGACGGACAAATTGAGATTCCGTGGGATTGACCATGTAAAAATTCCAAATAGAGGTGGCAATTGGAAGAAGGTCTTGGCCCAGCGGGAGACTAGATGGATACATGTGCTGAAGACAGTTGCCCCCTGTGGGCTTAATGATTACAATACGTTTGCTCCATTTCTCTGAGGAACGATATGATGTTGATGGGACGTTTATTGACATCATGGTGACCTGGCTCTCTATGTGTATACACCCCTTGTGGGTAGTTGGTTTTAACAGGGTATTGTTTGTATATTAAAAATTTAAAAATATTATTTTAATATAAGTGTTCCTTCTTTCTGCAGATGCACTGTCCTATAATAGTACATCAACTGTTGTCCTAATCATGGTCTTCCTTCCTCTTGCGGTAGTGGTGAAAGTACAATGGAGAATCAATGATAGCCATCGGAGATATATAACTCTATGATTATACCTGTTATTACTATTATGCTTTCATCCTTATTGTGTCTTCATCTGTTCTGTAGTGAATGATATAGGATTGATATGTGAGGGTTTTGATACTCGATTGTTAACCTGTACAATGTATGAATGTCCATAACTGTTTACACTGACCTAGTATAATGAATTGTTGTTGTTTGCACATGTGTGCTATTCGGTGTATAATATGATTATATTTAAAATTAGTAATTTATGAGCACTCTCTTTTTGTCATCACACTTATGCACACTTGCACGAGCACTTGCACTTTCATCTTTTCTTTCACTTCTCCTTTTAACGTTCACTAACTTGTGTATACTTTAAGGGATATATGATTGCTTCACCGCAATGGGCTTATATATAATGAGATTGTAATAATTTTTATTATCCATACTAATGAGGTGTATGAATTGTAATCATGGTTTTTATTATTTATATTAATGAGGTGTATGAACTGTAATCATGGTATATTAATTAACAACATCACTAGAATCAGGCTATTGATAAATTGTATGTTTTAAGCGCACATAATAATATTATACAGGGGATCGCTAAAAGTAAACTGATATTTTGAATATGGTTTTTAACTTTGTGTGAGTGAATGTGTTTCTTCCGGTATGCCCCGATCATGTGACTCTTAGGGGCGGTATTGTGTGCATCACGTGACCGGAACTGTTCGGTTTGAAGATATAGGCGGGAGAAGTGGATGAGCCGGCGCAGTACGCGTGACACATGAATATGACGCATGAGGAAGTGTGGGTGAGTGACAGGGTGTCCTCAGCTATGATGATGTATGTGAGTGGTTGGACAACTATGGGCGGTGCTGAGCGGGTATTTAAAGGAGGGATGTCCGGTTAAGATCACGCCCCAGGAGGAAGCGAGGGTGCGAAACGGCTGTTGGGTGTGCTGCCTGCTGTGACCCCGGACCCCCATTTACTTGATGTAAGCATTATATACATTCTTTTTATGCCCTTGCGTTGTGTTGCATCAGGTCCTGTGACACTTGAATTTCAGTAGTGTACACTATGGATGGATTCAACAACTGCTAAGCGAGGCTGCTGTATTGCACTTTATCATCAGTGGGTTATTATGTCCTGGCACATGCTGGCTTTTGTGTTATCTTCTTGTTACCATTCATTATCATTGTGATTTTATATTGTATTGTTTATATGTATATGCATAATAAAAATTTATTTTTATAATGAGTATGGTGTGGAGTAGTTGTACTTGATGCCTACACCTCTGCTGCTGTGCCTGCCATGTAGCCCAGTGTGCCTTGGCCGGCCGTGCGGCAGTCAGGGCTACCGGCCTACCGGGAATTTTCCCGGTATCCCAGTAGGCCAGTCCGGCCCTGCTCATGCTGAGACTTTCACCAATACATTCTGGTCAGGAACATATCGGAGCCCATTCCCACCCCATCAAGGTATCTCAATGTGGCATGGGACCCTAGCGCTAAGCTACCTGTAGTGTGTCAACACAGTCCTATAGGTGCTAAGGTCTGACTCACAGCCACACTCCAACATACCTCCATAGTAAGATCACTAATACAATGGGAGGGAGGAGACTGCGAGCCCCACCTATAACGTGCCATGTGAGACAGGCTACCAGGTGCACCAGAATGTTTCCAATGATAAGCATTGGCACATTCCATACATATAAAGAAAAAATCACAGACTGAAGTGGCCTAAATGGGAGGAACTGCTCAAAACCCCAAACACTGTAGCGTGTTTATAACCGGGGGAGCAATTACTCCGCATGTGATCCGCTGCACACTATCCCCAGCATAAATGCGTACAATGAAGGATGCGGCAGCGGATCACATGCACCACAAAAACATTCTACACAAGATGACATAATGTATGGATGAGAATATACATATAAATAAATCACTACAAAAAGGTGCACCATAATAACATGCAACTGACCATACTGTCCAAACCCTCACGCTGATGTTAGAAGCTGACTTTCGCCAATATATTCCGGTCAGGAACATATCGGAGCCCGTTTGCACCACGTCAAGGCATCTCAGTGTGGCATGGGACCCTAGCACTAAACTACCTGCAGTGTGTGAACATAGTCCGATAGGTGCTAAGGTCCGATTTACAGTCACACTCCAACATACCTCCATAGTAAAATCACTAATACAATGGGAGGGAGGAGGAGACTGCGAGCCCCACCTATAACGGGCCATGTGACACAGGCTACCAGGTGCACCAGAATGTTTCCAATGATAAGCATTGGCACATTCCATACATTACATACATTGCTGTGCAGCGGATCACATGCAGAGGAATTGCTTCCCCGGTTATAAACACGCTACATTGTTTGGGGTTTTGAGCAGTTCCTCCAATTTAGGCCACTTCATTCTGTGATTTTTTCTTCTTCTTTATATGTATGGAATGTGCCTGAGTGCAGGCTCTGCCAAGGAGAAAGTTGAGGAGGTGTATCTGTCAAGGCTGTGTCATGGTCTGGTTGTAGTGGACCGTGACACTTGTGCCATGCATGCTTGTTGCCGGTGGCAACATGTTTTAACATGTGTGGACACTTCCCCTTTAAGTCTGGTGTTCCTTCCCATTTCGGTGTGTACGGGGTTAAGGTGTGCGAGGTGGAGCTGGGTGTGGCCTCATGGCTCTTCTTATACTGGAATTGTGAGCCTGAAAGTTTTGTATGTCTGCCTTTGTATGAGATGGAGCCTTGCTCCTCTCTGGATGTGTCACCTGTCTGTGAGGGCCTCCTTGTGGAACATCAAGATCTTTGGCAATGTCACCCCTTGTTTCTATGTCCCCTTCCCTACCTTACCTGTTGTGATGTTTGGTGTGGGTTTTTGTACGGGGTGTTTGTTGTATGTAATTTGGTGTTCCATGTCTGGTCTATGTGGTGTTTGATGTGGACATTTCCCCAGCCACATTGTTGTGGCTGGTAGGTGGTGGTTGTTCCAGTGTGTCATTCACGCTGGACTTTTACCTGGCGTTGTGTGTTTGCACTTGCTCTCTGCCCCTTCCTTGTTGCTGGGCCTGTGGGAGACTCTGGTTCTTCCGTGTCTTGGAGGAAACGGTGGTCTCTTGCTCCTGACAATACCATTAGGGATCATCAGGGCAAATTTGGGTCCTAGGTTCCGGGTATGATCCCTCCCACCATAAGCTTTGGCTCATACAGTCAGGAGGTCAGGGATTGTATTTAGGGATGCATAGCAGGTGACCAGCTCCCTTATTCTGGCTTCCAGGCCTAATGGCATGGTCTATATAGACATTGTGCAGTGTTTTTTTTTTCCCCACTTCCCACCGTGACAGTATCACTGTGACTTTTAAATCCTCCTGGTAGGTGCAGGAACACCCCTATATGGACATTTTTGTACCTGCTCCGAATTTCATTGTCTGCATGGTATAAAATGGCAGTACAGAGCATGGATTTTTGTCTTTGATAATGATTACCTTACTCTAGAGAGGATAAAAATGATTACACTGTGTGAATTTTTGTACTTAATTCATCCATTGCATTTTGGATCTCCTTATGGCTGTGTTCGTTCAGGGCCTTCCGCCTTGCCATCATAGATTCAAAGTAGACCCTATCTCACATTAATCAAGTTGCAGATGGGAGGTTGTGGTCTGCAAAATATTGACAGTAGGGACTGGAGGAAAAGGAGAAGATGTCGATCAGTTCAAGCATGTAAAGAGTGTTTGAGGGGTAGTGAAAGATAAGCATTGTGGGGTACTTCTCAGTTGAAAGGGTGTGTGCTCACAGGGAGAACAGGGCCCTAAGTGTGACAACACTTAGTGGTGCAGTGATCTACTATATTATAGCCTGCGGAAGATGCTGATTCTAACAGTGCTGTGGGGTTCAGATATCCCAGAGCATGGAGTGGGATTTTGA
Source organism: Bufotes viridis (assembly GCA_033119425.1). Taxonomy (NCBI): domain Eukaryota; kingdom Metazoa; phylum Chordata; class Amphibia; order Anura; family Bufonidae; genus Bufotes; species Bufotes viridis. The sequence goes on from CM065591.1 coordinate 174,811,085, forward strand.
CAAGGGAGAACCTTTGCTTGTTCATCAAGCTCAGCTAGTGTGATATTAGGAACCATTTGCTTTGATAATGGAGCCTACAACCCAGGAACTCAGGAACGACTGAGGAAATATAGGTCTATGAGATTACCTGCATAGGTACATATTTCTATGGCTTAGTTCACACTTCAGATATTTGATCAACTATATCCATCAGTTATTGTGAGCCAAAACTAGGTGTGGGTCAAAAACACAGAACATGTGCAAATCGTTCCATTATAACTGATCTCTGAGTAGGCTTCACTACTAGTTTTGGCTCACAATAAAAAAAACAAAAAAACATGAACTGATATAGCCAACATGACATACTATGAGGATGATATATTAAGATTGGCTTTTCATATACCAGTCGGGGGAAAAAAAAAAGATTTACTTACCTACAAAAATGACCTAAAAAAGGGGCACACCTTTATTTTACTAAAACCTACAAAAATGTGTGCTTTTACCCTGGTCAAGAACATACAAAGAGACCAAATATATTCAAAAATGCAAAACTTTATTGACAATACATCATGTATTAAAAGGAGTCAAAGTACTGCAGTGGGACAAAAAAATGAGGGACAGCATGGGAAGAGGGAGCAGTCAGATATATAGATTATACCAACTGTAAGAAAGTGCATACAATAACAATGGTAATAAATATGTATAAAAAAGATATATATTTAATGTGCCATACAGTTGTATATAAAGGGGGTTTGGTTTTGGGACGTAAATGTATATCTGCGGTTGTTATAACCTATGTATCTGAATGCTCCCCCTTCCTATGCTATCCATAATTTTTTTTATCCCACTGCAGTACTTTAACTCTTTTTAATACATGATGTATTGTCAATAAAGTTTTGCATTTTTGAATATATTTGGTCTCTTTGTATGACCAGGTTAAAAGCACACAATTTTGTAGGTTTTATTGTGTACCATATTTATTAGAAGGTGCACACCTTTGTTTTATGTCTTTAGACTGTTTAAAATTAAAAAAAGAATATATGATGCGTGTCCATAGCATTGGCACAAAGGGGGTAATGCATTAAGTGCACTGCATCAGAAAATTTGAGAGATTCTGGTAGTTTTTTCAGTGAAATAGGTGTTTGCGACAAATGTATTATGCACTAGTGCAACTTTTAGAGGCAGTAGCGCCATGCCATACAAATTGCATTTAGTAAGGGGCGGACAGATGTTTTGTGGTCAGGGATTCATTTATTAGGCTTGAGCGAATCGAGCTTCGGATCATAGATCCGAAGCCGATTTGTCAAAAAAAATTGTGTTTGATGCTGTTTCCATACAGCATTAAAATGTATTGGCTCTGTGGAGACAAACTTCGTCTCGTGTGAAGTCATGTGAGACTTTGGTGAATTACTACTGTATTCATATCTGTGTATTTAAAAACATTTTAAAATAGCAAACCAAATTTGGCTTTGGTACCAAGATATCAGCCAGTACCAAAGCTCACTTCGGATTCCTATTTTAAAATGTTTTTAAGTACCCAAATAGGAATACAGTAGTAATTCAGCGAAGACTTGCACGACTTCTGGCGACTTGAAGTTTGGCTCCACGGAGCCAATACATTTTAATACTGTACGAAAACAGCATTAAAAACTAAGTTTTTGAAAAAATCTACTTCAGATCTATGATCAGAAGCTCGATTCACTCAAGCCTAATGATTATCATTGTTACTTTTCGCCAAAAAAAATAACATCACCCCAAAAAGTCCCCTGGTGGTATACAGGCTGTGGGAAACCTATATAATAAATTAGATTAGACTTTAGACTGAAAAATTGATAGGTATCCTATATGAAAAATTTAGCAAATGCAGTGAAACTACTTGAGAACAAAAAAAAGAACAAAATGTTGCATGTTAATACATTGCCCCCCAAATGTGCACCATTTTCTGATTTTAGTATATAAGCAGTTTATGTTTCAAAAGTTTGGGCTATGTCCCCTCCAGTAAAACACACCCACTATTTAAACTTTTGATGAGAATAGAGTAAAGAGTGAATTCTTCCTGCACAAATTGTGACTTTCACATTTTTTCCTGCAAAATGCAACTTTTTAAGCCTGTTTCCCTATTTCTACAAAATTGATCAATGCACCTTCTCCTGCTCCGTGTGTTCTGTATCTCATAAAGAGGCTATAGGAAGGATTCATAATGATGGGAATTTTTTAAGTCCGTTTTTCTTCAGTCTACATTGCCGCAAATTGCACCACATTTATCAGATATTGCACATTGTTTAAAAAATGTGGTGCATCTTTAACCCCTTAGTGACCACCTATACACCTTTTACAGCAGTCACTAACACTGGGTTCAGACCTGAGCGTTTTGAAGCCTAGCGTTTTCTGAGCGTTCAAGACGGGCGTTAACGCGCGTTTTTTTCAAGCGTTTTGGTAAATAGTGTAGGCGCGTTTGAGATTGACTGCATAGTTGGCCAATGACCAAACAGCCCTCGCTATATATAGTTTGGCCAATCTGAGTGCTTTAGAGGTGTGAAATTCCATGGTGGCTGATCCAGCATGTTGCAAACTTTGAAAAACACGCGTCCATAGGCGCGTTTTACGCTGCACAAACGCCTGAACAACACGCGTATCGCGTTTCCCATTGAAGTATATTGGCACCAAACGCTCGAAAAACGCCCGAATTAACGCGAACATACTTGCTTATGCGTCGGACGTTTTTAGGCGCGTTCGAACGCGCATAAAAATGCGCAAGTGTGAACCACCCCCATTGGAATGCATGGTTCCTGTACTGTTTTTTTTCGCGTTCGAACGCGGCGTTTTACGCGAAAGTGTGAACTGAGTGTAAGGGGCTTTAGACTGCTCTCACAGGAGAAGGAAACATTTTTTGAGAGCCACACTTATGCTAGAAAGGCCTGTATTGCTAGGAGCACCAATCTGAGCTGTTTAACCCCTTACATGCCATGGGAAATGGTGCCCGCTGCATGTTAATGGTTACAGAGGGAGCAGACTTCCTCTGTATCCCATATGCACCAAGCAAATTATATCACAGGGTGCTCATGTCTGTGCAGGCAGGCCAGGGCCTAGTGTAGGCCTCAGGCCTGCCTCCAGTATTTCCCAGCCTCTCTGGTGCAGCTTGCTGGTCAATGTCAGTGTGGTATTGACATTGAAATACATTGCATTATAAGAATAGTGCAATGTATTTTAGAAGTGATCAACAAGTTGCCTATTATATTCCTCTTGTGGGACTATTAAATGGATAAAAAAAAGTTAGAAAAAAACATTTATTAAATAAAAAAATTCCAATCCAAAAAGTTTTTTCCATCGGAAAAACACTTATCAATGGAAAAATTGCTAAAATAAAATCTCCTCCACAAGTTTTGCATTACCGCATCTGTAATGACACACATTACACAATTATCATGTAATTTATCTTGTATGGTGAACGCTGTAAAAAGAAAAAAAATTAGCTGCTATAGCTTATTTGCCCCAATAAAACTAAATAAAAAGCGATCAAAAAAGTTATATCCCAAAGATACCAATGAAAACTACAAGCTGTTCCTGCAAAAATCAAGTCCTCACACAGATCCATAGAAAGAAAAAAAAGTAATGGGTCTTTGGATAAGGCGATTGAAAAAGATTTTCTTCTTTTTTTAAAAAAAGGGTTTTTATTGGGCAAAAATAGTAAATTGTAAAAAAAACAACCATTTGGTATCACTGTAATCATAACAACTCGATGCTGTATTGCTGTATTTTCCTATCCCCCTCCCAGAAATAAATAAAAGGTAATCCGTAACTTTTGTGTACCCGAAAACGGCAACATTAAAACTACAACTTATCCCGCAAAAAAACAAGGTCCATATGGCTTTGTAGACAAAAAAAAAAAAAAAGATGAAAAGATAAAAATAAATAAATAAATCGTTTGGTCAGTAAGGCTCAAAAAAGGGTGGTCACTAAGGGGTTAAACATAAATACTTAACTAGAAACATAACTAGAGTAAAATTGCACATTTCCTATTCTTCCGACTTTTTAAAAAGTCACAATTGATAAATCTGGTGTACACCTAATCAGGCCACTTTTCCAACTACTTTTCAAAAGTAGTTACAGCTGCATAAATTCTAAAAAATGTTTGCTCAACAATTTTGCTCAATTCTGACTCTGAATCATAAATTCCCTCTATATGTTTTCAGTTTCCCCGCAATCCAGCTGCAGTGGCTGTGCTTGCAGACTATAGGAAAAAGCGGTGACCCATGTGCACTTCCACGATCCCAGCCACCAGAGCCGGAGCTTTTCCCTGTACTATGCAAACACGGCCACTGCTGCTGGATTGCAGGGTGGTTGTAACCATGGAAACGAGCAGTGTATAATGTGATGGAAAAATGAATAAAGCCAGTAAAGGAGGCAATAATGACAAGCACAATAAGTGCCTTATATTAACTTTGTCTACCTGATAAATGCCATTTGCTGAAGTGAGACAACTCCTTTAAGATAGTCCATTACTGTGTTATCATTGTGAGTAGGCTTGAGCGAATCAACCTTTAGATCATAGATCCGAAGTCGTTTCGTTCAAATACTGCACCTCGATTTTAATGCTGTTTCCATACAGCACTAAAATGTATTGGCTTTGTGGAGCCAAAGTTCATCTTGCCCGAGGTTGCATGAGACTTCGGTTAAGTACCAGCCAGTACCAAAGCCAACTTTGTTAAAAGAAATAGGGTCCACTTGCAGGAACACAGTGAAAGACAATGGCAAATATTGGCAATCTAAAAACAGACAGTGTAAATTGTTGTTAACTTTCGTGGAAGACAGATTCAAAATGATATACAAGCATTTGTCTCAGCCCTCAACTCTTCAAAACAGATATTAATGAAGGTGGCAGTTTCTCTGCTGATACCCAGCCACTTGTTTTGTAACAGCTCTCAGCTACCTCCTGGATGTTCTGTACTGGCTTAGCGGATCTGTCAGGTTGGTTCACTCGACCCTGCTAGTCTCAGAATTACTTTTGAGATGGCAATTTTTCCAGTTTTTCACTACTCTTTCCTTACATTCTACCTGTATCTCAAACAAGCAAAGTCCACAGTACACGTGTTTCATATGCCTTGTGGGACTAGAAGATGGCCACTTAGTCCACATATCCTTAGTGGACATGAATTGCTCAGTAATAGAGTGACAGAATCCACATGAGTGTTGTAAAATCAGAAAGAATATTTTATTCCTGGAAAATACACCAACTCTCTCGGGCAGGTGCCCTGCACCTCCAAAGTGTTTGCTGGACCCTCAGCACTAGAGATGAGTGAAGTTTTGAAAAATTTCATTCGCCAACTTCGCCAAAGTTAGCAAAGAAATTCCAAATTAATTAATCACAAGTCGCAATAAATCAGGTATACCCAGGCCACTCTGTCTAATCATAGTCTTCCCACTTGGTGGCCCAATCTCAGTGTGAAGGCTTGGAAAATAACCCTTCCCCAACCGAAGGCAGTAAATTTACATTGGCAGCCAGGCATTTAACAATGGCCATAGCCACTGGGTGTCTGCTGTTTTAAAGAGCAGACCCCCGGTACTAATGTCCATGACCGTCTTTTAAACCTTCAGATGTCGTGGTGATCTGGATGTGCTCCGGCTCCTCCCGGTAGAGATTGGGGATGCTGGAGAGGGTATGCAGCAGCCCCTGTCCTCCTCTGTGATGGTACTAGAGATGGTACACAGCATTGAGACCGGGAAACCTTCCTCAAAGCAATAAAATTGAGGGATCCCCAACAAGGATGACCATAATCCAATAAGGTTTGGGATCTCTCCCTACTATGAACCTAGTGGTATTTTGCTTTTAAAATTATTAGGGTTAAGACCAGCTGGCCGAATATGGTGGTTGAATGAAATATGGCTAATGGATTATTGCAGCAACACTGTTCCTAGCACATGTGTGCTTGCTCTCTCCCTATGCTCAGCTCACAAGAAAATGGTGGAGATCAGGGTTTTATAGGGCTGTGACATCACAGGGGATGGCTATCTGCTGAATATTGGCTCACTGCACTGCATTATGGGTCATCAAGACAGGACAGAAACTCTCCACTTTTATCACTAGATATTCAAGAGATTTTAAGTGGATGTATAAATCCCTGCTGATTAACTGGCATATTATTAAATCTGACCCTATACTCAGTAAAATTGTGCCCGAAGCCCCACGGATCTATTGTTCAGTTTATTGTATCTGTAGTGTTTCCATATACTTTCCGTTCCGTATTTCCAAAACAAATCTCCTTATGGTTTCCGTATGCCATCCATTTTTTGAGGATCCAAACAGAAACAGGAACTTGGTAATCAATTTTGGACATTTCCCGTTTTTCACTCCCCCTATATAACTTGGTCATGTGATTGTTGTTACTCCATTTTATGCAGCTTGTTGCAGCATTGAGAGCTTAGTTGGAATCCTGTGTTTGGCAGACATTGGTTTCTGGCTACTGTTTTCTGTTGTATCATGGCTAACAATTCAAAGGAACTGGTTCTCTTGTGCTGGCTGCTTTCTCGGCAGCAGGAACAGCAGCAAACTATCCTGAACATGGAACTGAGGAGGAGGAGGCATTGGGTTCACTCAATTGTCTCTCAGAGGTGCAGGAAGGGTCACTTCCACACTCTGTACATGGATTTGCGTCAGCATCCTGAGAAATTTCATGGGTATTATTGTATGTCTGTGAACAGCTTTGACTATTTGTTAGCGACTCTGCGCCCTGGCCTCACATACTAGGACACAAATATGAGGCACAGCATTTCTCCTGAGGAACGGCTCATTGTGACGTTGAGGTATGTATTTTAAATTTTTTTATTTTTTTTAGTGAATGTACAAACTATTAAATCTTACTATGTTTGCTATTTTTAATATGTGTGATAGTGTAGCTACACTGTGATAATGTGCATATTTAGATTTGGTGTGTATTTTTTTTTCCAGATTTTTGGCAACTGGGAATTCATTTGCATCTCTGCATTTTGAGTTCCTGCTGGGAGTTTCAACTATTTCTCGGATAGTTTGTCAATACTCTGATTTGATTTGGCAGCGACTTCGGGAAGCGATGATGTCAGAGCCCAAAGCAGAGGATTGAATCCGAATTGCTGAGGGTTTTTATGTCGATTCTCAGTTTCCAAACTGCATTGGGGCACTGGATGGCAAACACATAGGTGTTAAGAAGCCGCCTCACTCAGAGTCCCGGTACTACAATTATAAACAACATTTTTCTTTAGTGCTTTTGGCCTTGGCAGACAGTACTTACAAGTTTACAATTGTGGATATTGGGGCCTATGGGAGCACTGCAGATGCACGCATTTTCATTTCTTCTAGAATGTGTGAGAGACTTTAAGCCAACTAACTTGCCCTCGCAGAACCCAGAAGACTGCCAGGTTCTGCGGGACCACCGGCTCCATTTGTAATTGTGGCTAATAAAGGGTTTGCTTTGGCACAACATGTAATGCGCCCCTTCCCCAGACGCAACCTGGATGACAGCAGACGTATCTTCAACTGTCGGCTGAGTAAACCCCTTCGGTATGTTGAGTGTGTGTTTGGAATACCTACACACAAGTGGAGAGTATTACTGTTATCCTTACAGATAGCACCGGAGAATGCCACCCTGGTTATTCAAACATGTGTGATCCTGCATAACTTCGTCAGGATTCATGATGCTCTCTCTGAACTTGATTTATTAGAACCTGGTACTCTTGATCTGGAGGATTGGACCAGACCTTTCATGGATGACCTGGAACTGCCAGGCTTGCAGTTTGGGACCTCTATGAAGAATATTTTTCAAGTCCTAAGGGTGCATTGCCGTGGCAGCTGAATGTAGTTCATGGCAGACTATGAAGTGATCTGGACTCTGGTTATCATAGTTTTTGTTTTTTTTCTAGTGAGTTTCTTTATTTTGGTGGGGGAGAGGGTTATATGTTAATAGTGTAGGGACTCATAAGACAAAGAGGATCCTTGACGTGGGCTTGTGGGCTGGGGTTAACATGTGTTAATTCATGTTCATTTTTGAAATGCGCATGAGTATGTAATTTTTTATTTTTTGCATACAAAAACCCTCTAATACCTCTTTAATTATATCTTTTGGACCTATTTAATGTTTGATTACGTGCCCACCTGTTTGAATAGATTTTAACAACATTTTTTGCTTCTTTAGGCATGCAGAACACGTCAAGATGCTGTCCAAGGTCTCTGCTTTGGAGGTTATCCCAGCACTTAGAACATTTGGAAAATCATTTGGCATATGTATACACAGCCCTAGTTGAAATTAATAAAATAAAGTAATCTAAACTATGTGTATCATCTTTTTTATGTTTGCATTTAAATAAAAAAGTAAATGGTGTTATTGTTTGAATGTTATTACATATTTAATGAAGGGCCAGACATTTTAGTTGACATAATTTTATATAAGATAAGTGAAAAGTAAAAAACAACATTGGCTTATCATTCAGCCTCTATAAAAAAAAAACAACAAAAAATAAAATCAACTTATAAGTCTATAAGATCCCTGATCAAAGGTCCGGCCCATGTGTAGGAGAGGCAGCCACATTACTTGGGTGATGGTATGGCATTCTGAAGCCTTGGAAATCCGTCCGGGAGCCATATTCATGCTCCTTGGAGGAGCTGCGAATATGAGCTGGGCCTAGCATGATGTGACAACATGCTGGGCCCAGGTTGTGGTTCTGCTGACAACAACAAAGCCCGCTGCTTCATGTTATCGACAGTCTGCACCAGCTCCATAAGATCCATAGGCAAATCCATTATTGTAGCAATGGAAGCCATAATGGACACATACATTTTGTATAAGGTGAGCTAGCCCACTTAACATTCTCTCCTCCTTCCCTTCATTCCTTCTCTGGCTCAAATACTGGAAAATCTGGGTTATCAATCAGGGCTTGAATATTTGAGGCAGAAATAGGAATGTCTCGAGCCCCCCTTCTCCGCCGTGGCTGTCTTTCTGGGCTGGATGAAGAGTAGCAGCTCCCTCCAAAGCCAACGACTCCTCCTGCCTCTCAGGACGAACTAGGTGCTCCACACTTTCTAGCTCTTCCACCACAGGACGAGGGGATTGCAGGGGACCAGCAGCTTGCTCTTACTCGGTAGAGCTGCTCGCAATACCCTCTTTTTCCTCCAGCTGTCAACTGTGCTGTGAATGAGATATAATTTTGAATAAACAATGTGTGTAACACATAACACATTTAATAACCCACACGGAAACACAGGGGTCCAGCAGCCTTTTCAAATATTGATGAACTATTTTGAGTATTGCTTATCAATATTAAAAGGCTGGAGAAGCTCTTAACCACTTCCCGACCGCTGTACGCACCGATGCATCCAGGAGGCGGCTGGTTTACTCCTCCTGGACGCATCGGCGCGTCATCTCGCGAGACACGAGACTTCCTGTGAACATTCACAGTGCCGCGCGTCTCACAACTTGAACTGCAGCCTGCCAGCGATGATCAATCGCTGGCAGGCTGTAGATGCGAAATAATTCGCATCAAACAAGTATATCAGACGCTGTTTTGTGAACAGCGTCTGATATACCTGCTACCTGGTCCTCTGGTGGTCCCATTTGCTGGGATCGACCACCAGAGGACCAGGTAGCTATGTAAAGTTGCACCAAACACTAGACTAACCCCCCCCCCCCCTCACCTATTAACCCCTTGTTAACCCCTTGATCACCCCATCTAGACCTCCTGATCACCCCCCTGTCATTGATCAGACCCCATGTAAGGCTCCATTCAGACGTCCATATGTGTTTTGCGGATCCGTGGATTCACGGATCCGTGGATCTGATCTGCAGATCCGCAGATCCGCAGATCCTCAAAACATGGACACCGGCAATGTGCTTTCCGCATTTTGCAGATCCGCACATTGCCAGAACTATATAGAAAATGCTTTTTCTTGTCCGCAATTGTGGACAAGAAAAGGGCACGTTCTATATTTTTGCGGAACGGAAGTGCAGACCCGGAAGCGCGGATCCGCAATTCCGGATCCGAGCGAGACAAAGTCTGTCCCCATGAATGGGTCCGCAATTCCGTTCCGCAAACAGAATTGCGGACGTGTGAATGGGGCATAAGGGTCCCTTATCACCGCCAGTTAGTTAGCTATTTGTTAGGTAGCTAGCGCCCAGCCCACCGCACCGCAGTCACTGATTTTGGCAGAGATTTTTTCATCCACATTGATTGATGCGAATGAAAAAATCTGTGCCGTTCATTTATTTTTTTTTTCAGCCCAGAGGCTGAACGGAAAAAAAAAATCTCATTACCCGTATGTGCAATATAAGGAGAATCGCAGATACTCCTAATGCTGGCCATACGTGTAATGATTGCGGAGACCCCTAAAATGCCAGGGCAGTACAAAAACCTCACAAGTGACCCCATTTTAGAAAGAAGACACCCCAAGGTATTCCGTGAGGGGTATGGGGAGTTAATGCAAAATTTTATTTTTTGTCACAAGTTAGTGGAATATGAGATTTTGTAAAAAAAAATAAAAAATCAATTTCCGCCAACTTGTACCAAAAATCTTTTTTTCTGTGAACTCGCCATGCCCCTCACAGAATACCTTGGGGTGTCTTCTTTCCCAAATGGGGTCACATGTGGGGTATTTATACTGCCCTGGCATTTTAGGGGCCCTAAAGCGTGAGAAGAAAAATGCGTAAAAAAAGTAAATACCTTGGGGTGTCTTCTTTCCCAAATGGGGTCACATGTGGGGTATTTATACTGCCCTGGCATTTTAGGGGCCCTAAAGCGTGAGAAGAAAAATGCGTAAAAATGCCCTCCTCATGTGGTATCACCGTACTCAGGAGAAGTAGGGCAATGTGTTTTGGGGTGTATTTTTACATATACCCATACTGTGTGTGAGAAATATCGCTGTAAACGACAACTTTTTAAATTTTTTTATTCAAAGTTGTCAATATACAGAGATATTTCTCTCACCCAGCATGGGTATATGTAAAAATACACCCTAACACATTGCCCTACTTCCCTGAGTCGGCGATACTACATGTGTGCCACTTTTGCAGCCAAGATGCGCAAAGGGCTCAAATTCCAATGAGTACCTTTTAGGAGGGCATTTTTACGCATTTTCTTCTCACGCTTTAGGGCCCCTAAATGCCAGGGCAGTATAAATACCCCACATGTGACCCCATTTTGGAAAGAAGACACCCCAAGGTATTTGCTGAGAGGCATAGTGAGTCCATGAAAAATTAAACTTTTTGTCAAAAGTTTGCGTAAAGGGAGACTTTGTGAGAAAAAACAATAAAAAATCAATTTCCACTAACTTGTGCCAAAAAATGTTTTTTCTATGAATTCGCCATGCCCCTCATGGAATACCTTGGGCTGTCTTCTTTTCAAAATGGGGTCACATGTGGGGTATTTATACTGCCCTGGCATTTTAGGGGCCCTAAAGCGTGAGAAGAAAAATGCGTAAAAATGCCCTCCTAAAAGGTACTCATTGGAATTTGGGCCCCTTTGCGCATCTTGACTGCAAAAAAGTGGCACACATGTGGTATCGCCGTACTCAGGAGAAGTAGGGCAATGTGTTTTGGGGTGTATTTTTACATATACCCATGCTGGGTGAGAGAAATATCTCTGTATATTGACAACTTTGAATAAAAAAATTTAAAAAGTTGTCGTTTACAGCGATATTTCTCACACACAGTATGGTATATGTAAAAATACACCCCAAACACATTGCCCTACTTCTCCTGAGTACGTGATACACATGAGGAGGGCATTTCTACGCATTTTCTTCTCACGCTTTAGGGCCTTATAATGCCAGGGCAGTATAATACCCACATGTGACCCCATTGTGGAAAGAAGACACCCCAAGGTATTCTGTGAGGGGCATGGCGAGTTCACAGAGAAAAAAATTTTTGGCACAAGTTGGCGGAAATAGATTTTTTTATTGTTTTTACAAAATCTCATATTCCACTAAGTTGTGACAAAAATTTAAATTTTGCATTAACTCCCCATACCCCTCACGGAATACCTTGGGGTGTCTTCTTTCTAAAATGGGGTCACTTGTGAGGTTTTTGTACTGCCCTGGCATTTTAGGGGTCTCCGCAATCATTACACGTATGGCCAGCATTAGGAGTATCTGCGATTCTCCTTATATTGCACATACGGGTAATGAGATTTTTTTTTCCGTTCAGCCGCTGGTCTTTTACAGCAATATTTCTCACACACAGTATGGGTATATGTAAAAATACACCCCAAAACACATTGCCCTACTTCTCCTGAGTACGGTGATACCACATGAGTGACACTTTTTTGCAGCCTGGGTGCGCAAAGGGGCCCTAAAACCAATGAGTACCTTTAGGATTTCACAGGGCATTTTTACGCATTTGGATTCTCATGCTTTAGGGCCCCTAAAATGCCAGGTCAGTATAAATACCCCACATGTGACCCCATTTTGGAAAGAAGACACCCCAAGGTATTCTGTGAGGGGCATGGCGAGTTCACAGAATTTTTATTTTTTGGCACAAGTTAGCGGAAATTGATATATTTTTTTTTTAATTTTGTTTTTACAAAGTCTCATATTCCACTAACTTGTGACAAAAATAAAATTATACATGAACTCACCATATACCTCACGGAATACCTTGGGGTGTCTTCTTTCCAAAAGGGGTCACATGTGGGTATTTATACTGTCCTGGCATTTTAGGGGCCCCTAAAGCGTGAGAAGAAGTCTGGAATCCAAATGCGTAAAAATGCCCTGGAATCTAAAGGTACTCATTGGTTTAGGGCTCCTTTGCACCCAGGCTGCAAAAAGTGGCACCATGTGTATCGCCGTACTCAGGAGAAGTAGGGCAATGTGTTTGGGGTGTATTTTTATATATACCCATACTTTGTGTGAAAAATATCTCTGTAAACGACAACTTTTAAAATTGTTTATTCAAAGTTGACAATTTACAGAGATATTTCTCTCACCCAACATGGGTATATGTAAAAATACACCCCAAAACACATTGCCCTACTTCTCCTGAGTACGGCGATACCACATGAGTGACACTTTTTTGCAGCCTGGGTGCGCAAAGGGGCCCAAATTCCAACGAGTACCTTTAGGTTTTACATGGCGGCTCACAATTTAGCCCCGTCCAAAATGCCAGAACAGTAAACACACCCCACAAATGACCCCATTTCGGAAAGTAGACACCCCGAGGTATTCACTGAGGGGCATAGTGAGTCCGTCTGAGATTTATTTATTTTTTTGCCAGAAGTTAGCAGAAATTGAAACTTTTTTTTTTCTTTCTCAGAAAGTGTCATTTTCCGCTAACTTGTGAAAAAAAAATGAAATGATACATGAACTCACCATGCCACTCCGCGAATACTTTGGGGTGTCTTCTTTCTAAAATGGTGTCATTTGGGGGGTATTTATACTATCCTGACATTCTAGCACCTGAAGAAACATGACAGGTGCTCAGAAAGTCAGAGCTGCTTCAAAATGCCGAAATTCACTTTTTTGCACCACAGTTTGTAAACGCTATAACTTTTACCCAAACCAATAAATATACACTAATTGGACTTTTTTTTTTATCAAAGACATGTAGAACAATAAATTTAGAGAAAAATTTATATAAAAATGTAGTTTTTTTTTAAAAGTTTTACAACAGAAAGTGAAAAATGTCATTTTTTTGCAAAAATGTCGTTAAATTTGTATTAATGGCAAAAAAAGTAAAAATGTCAGCAGCAATGAAATACCACCAAATGAAAGCTCTGTTAGTGAGAAGAAAAGGAGGTAAAATTCATTTGGGTGGTAAGTTGTATGACGGAGCAATAAACGGTGAAAGTAGTGTAGTGCAGAATTGTAAAAAGTGGCCTGGTCATTAAGGGTGTTTAAGCTAGGGGGGCTGAAGTGGTTAATAAAGTGGTTCTTTGGGTTCCGAAATGGCACCCCAAATAAACCCTTCATATCTCATGTGGTCTAAGTAAGTACACTTTTGTTTAATGTCTTGGTCTATTGTTCTCATTGCCATGTGCTACATTGCAGAGGGCAAGGTCTGTTTCAATACTGGCAGTGATGTACTGTCCTTGTCCACACTATGGTAGACACCGACTTCCACCTAGCAATGTTGATGAGCTGTTGACGGGACCTGCAGAGATGGATGTTCCTTATCGCTCTCCTCACCCATTTCAAATGTCACCCATTTATGCAGGTCATGTCAGGAGAAACAATGCTAGATGGAAGTCTTCTTCTAGCATGGTCTGGACAAGGGCAGAATATTACCGGCTGCAAACAAATTGTACCAGGCATGTGCAATCCAGGCCAATGGAAAGCATTGCATCAAAAATTACATCTATGCTGTTATCATTCATACAAAATAAAAGCCAAAATCAGGCTTTTATTTGCATGTAAAAAATTATAACAACCATTAAATACATTTGGTACTCACGGCCTAAGATCCAGCACAGGTTGCAAAAACTGTAGATGTTTATTATAGAGATAGGGCTTCTTTCTAAGCCCCCCATCACCACTGTGTCCTTGTGACATGACCTGTTCCTGCAGAAACTGGTCTCGGCATGATTGCCAGCGGGTCTTCACTCATTGCACTGTAGAAATATAACATAACAACCATTCTAAATGTATACAGGTGAAACTCCAAAAATTAGAATATTGTGCAAAAGTCTATTTATTTCAGTAATGCAAATTAAAAGAAATTGCATTAATGCAGCTTAAAATTAGAATTTTGTATAAAGGTTCAAAATTATAGGCTCAAAGTGTCACACTCTAGTCAGCTAATTAATCTATACCCCATGAGCAAAGGGTACCTTAAAATTGTGACTTTGGGGTTTCATAAGCTGTAATCCACAATTATCCAAATTATAACAAATAAACGCTTGAAATATCTTGCTTTGCATGTAATGAGTCTATCTCATATATTAGTTTCACCTTTTAAGTTGCATTACTGAAATAAATGAAATTTGCACGATATTCTACTTTTTCGGGTTTCACCTGTATGTACACACACACACGTGTAAATGCTTGTGTACAAATGGTTATGTATACATGAAAAAATATTTTTATGTTGATACCTTATACAGTAACGTGTACTGTACTAAAATTGTGTTAGTGCTGTACACATGTTTTCTACAAATTAGTTGGGGCATATACATTCAATGGCTCTCCAAACAAACATTTCAGTCTATTTGATTCTAAAGGGGTTGGATCACCTCAGCAGATAGCATTTATAATGTAGAATACATGAGTACAATCCACTTTATAATATATTTTTATTACCAACATTTCTTCCTACGCCGGCTGGTTTTATTTTAAAATCACTTCCCACACTTCTCGTTTCCATGGTTACGAACACCATGAAATCCATCTGCAGTGATCGAGCTTGCACAGTACAGGAAAAAGAGCAGGACTATCCCAGCTCCAGTGGTCACAGCCACCAGAGAGGGTGGCACTTTTTCCTATACTGTGCAAGCATGGCCACCGCTGCTGGAAAGCAGGGTTGTTGTAACCAGGGAAATGTGCCAGTGCTCAAACAGTTGCAAAACGTTATATAGTTAAAATACAGGAATGGACAATATGTGGCTCTACAGCTGTTTCAAAACTACAACTCCCAGCATGTCCAGACTTAAAAAAGAGGTCAGCCTACAGCAGGGCATGGTGGAAATTGTAGTTTCACTACAGCCGGAGAGCCAGAGGTGGCCATCCCTGATGTAATATTTCAATGTATAGTGCTGTTGAAGATGACAAGGAATATAACTATTTTGGGACATCCTCAGGGTACCCCTTCTCAAAAAATAACCTCATTTATCTGCTTCCCCTATATATACACCAGTGCATCAAAGGTAGAGATAAACAATAAACATTTTCAGAGCAAAAATTATCCACATGGGTTGGCTTACCTAATTTCCTCAGTTTGGAATAATTCCCCTTCTCCCACTCTCTGGCCAGCATCTCTCAAGTGACCTCCTCCCATGCCTGCTCCTTAGTAAGCCGCTCATGATAGGCATTGCTGCAGGTGTCCCACAGATGGGGACGTTCTTCAATGAGTAAAATCAGCCTATCAACATCCATTCTGTCTCTGTGTGTCTTCTCAGCCAAGGTAGACAAGTTGGGGCCGGTTTCAGCACCTAGCACACGTGCTCAGCTAATGTTTGCAAACACCAAACACATGGGCAAAGTGGGCTGGGCCTAGCATTTCTACAGCATGGATCCACAAAATACGTGTTCCGTATGCATTCCATATTTTTTGCAGACCCATTGATTTGAATAGAGCCACAGAACATTATTTGCGGGCAATAACAGGACACGTTCTATTTTTTTGCGGAACAGAGGCCTAATTATGAAATATGAACTAAAAGGCATTTTCATTCAAAAGAAGGAAAAAAACAGGAGGTGAAACAGTTAATCACCTGTGATTCAGTAAATGTTGTTTATCTTATAGGATGCCCCTGTGGCAACAGTATGTTGGGAGGAGGGGGAAAAAACGGATAGTCTGATTTCTAACACATTAGAAATATTTAAAAAAGGCCTAAAAAGCACATAGCCTGTCCCCACACTTTGTGGTATCGCACCAATGCGATCCAAGTGGTGTAAAAGCCATGGGCTTATACCAACATCAGAGTAATTGGAGAGGGGATTATATAATAAGATCGATTTAACAGAAGAAAACAGAATATAATTTTAACCTGCATGTACGACTTTTATCTCCACTTCAAAAATCTTTCTCTGAGAGGTCTGTAGGCTCTATTCGGCTCAGTTATTTGCTGAATCCGTCCTTTCCATACCCCGGCTCCTATAATGGAGCAGGAGAATGAAAAGGCTGAATGCTGAAGTGAACGAAACCTAATGCCTAGATTGGCGATTTTGATTTATACAGCAATGCAGAGGCTCTGAGGTGAAATATAAAAAAAAGACACCCCTGAAGAAGTGACCCCATTGTAGAAACGACACCCCTCAGAGAATTTGCCAAGGGGTGTCATGAGCATTTTAACCCCACATGTGTTTTCCAAAAGTGTGAAAAGTGACCCTAATCTGTTGCATCGACATAGCTTAGGGCTCAAGAGTAAAAGAGCACCATGCACAATAGAGGTGCATTCTAGTGATATACGCATCTTGTGTTGACAACTGGAGAGGCTCTGGGGTGAAATAATAAATGGAACCCCCCATATGTGACCATATATCATAAACTACATCTCTCAAGGTATTTATTGGAGTGGAGTGAACATTTTGACCCCACAGATGTTTTGTAGAAATTAATGTGGACTGTGCAAAATTAAAATTGCATTAAGTTTTCCACAGATCTGGCATTTCAATGGCCAATATATTGGGCCCAGTGTGTGCCATCTGAGACATACCAGGCCCTTCAAATTGTTAGGTGGGTTTTACTAGATGCTAAATGGACATAAATGTGGACGTAAACTGCTGTTTACACTGCAGGCTCCAGAAGAGAAAGAACACACACTGCACTGTTGCAGTTATTTCTGGTGAAAGCGTATAGGGCGTATTTCATTCCAACAAGAAAAATATATTCTCTGGTCACTTCTGCTGTTATTTCTAGTGACAGTGTATAGGGACGTATTACGGTGAAAAAGAAAAATATATATACGCACTGCACACTTGCAGTTATTTCTGGTGAAAGCGTATAGGGCGTATTTCATTCCAACAAGAAAATTATATTCTCTGGTCACTTCTGCAGTTATTTCTTGTAAAAGCGTATCGGGGCGTATTACAGTAAAAAAAGAAAAATATATACTCACTGCACTGTTGCAGTTATTTCTGCTGAAAGGAGCATAAGCCTCCTTCTTTCACCCACCATCCTCAGCGGGTACTGGTATTGCCATCCACAGTATGTCACCTTGCCACTCTGTGGCCTCCTGATGCTGCCGCCACCTCCAGACTCTGTCATTGTTCCACTCTGTTACCTTCTCCTCATGCTGCTACTGCTGCCGCCCCTTCAGACTCTGTCATTATGCCGCTCTGTGGTCTCCTCATTTTGCTGCCACCTTCAGACTCTGTCATTGTGCCTCTCTGTGGTCTCCTCATGCTGCTGACACCTCCAGATCCTGTCATTGTGCCACTTGGGGGCCTTCTCCTAATGCTGCTGCTACCACCACTTACAGACTCTGTCATTGTGCCACTCGGTGGCCTTCTCATACGGCTGCCAACTCCAGACCCTGTCATTGGGTCACTCTCTGGTCTCCTTATGCTGCTTCCACCTCACCACTATGTCATGGGGCCACTCTGTGGACTTCTCATGCTGTTCCCACCCTCCCCACCGCATGACTGGTCCACTATTTTGTCTTTCGGCCTGGCTGACATCATCATTTATTTGACACTTCTTCTGATCTGTCAGATGGAAGGAAAAACAAGATGCACAACGGATCCTATCTGTGCAGAAGCTTTAAGGCCTTTGTGGTCCCATCATAATTGGCTTATGATTTGGTAGCCAAAAGCAGGAGTGGGTAGAAAACACAGAAGACATGCAAATATTCCATTCACGTGATATCTCTGTGTTAGATCCACTCCATTTTTTGCCTTTAGCAATACTGATGGATTATTGAGCAAATGCTGACTGAGTGAAAGTATATGCTCCACAGACAGGATCTGTTTTTTTCTGGGTGATTGTTCTGACGGATCAGAGAAAGGGTAAAATTTAAACAGGTTCTGCATCTATGTGGAATAAGCTGACGAGGGTGTAAAAGGAGTGCGCTTCATCTTGACGCTATCGTCTACCTGTAAGGCTGAGTCAATACTTGAGTTATTTGGTCAGTTTTGGTCCCGTGACCACCCAAATAAGTGAAGTATGCAGTGATTCTAAGAGCAACACCTGTCATCTACATGTCATACTGACTCACAGTATTGTTTCACTACCACAGCAGACTCCCTATGCGTGTTACTGCAAGGAACAGTGTTCTACACCACTATAAAGGCTCCCTGCTGCCAGGAAATAGCCACTTTTTTAACGCGATTCGCCACAAATAATTTCGGGTCGAACTGAATTTCTTCAGAAAATTTGGCGAACCGGCCGAATCAAATTTTTTAGAAATTCACTCATCTCTATTTACAATACATGTATTGTAATGCACTGCCTGTCAGTATTTACACTTACAGTGTGCGTATGAGACCCAGCATGCTGGATTATACAGAAGGGGCTTGGCTGTCAGCTTCTGCACCAGCATAATCAGAGCAACGTACATGTATGGCACTGGGACATAGGTCACATCCCACAACGCCGTACATATACATTGCTGGTATCCTACAGGTTATTTGAAGAAACTTTGCAACAGGCTTATTGAAATAACTGTACATTTGGACGCAAACATATGCTGACAATGATACTTAAAGGGATTCTGTCACCACATATAACCCCTATGAGCTAAACATATGCTCATGTCCAGGGTTATAATAGGATCCCTAAGGTGGCCTTATAAACCCTATTTGTACACTAACTGATCCTGTCCTGTCCCTAGTGCTATAACCTGTCTTCCTATCAATTAAGTATAAGGGTTCATGCACACAACCATATTTTCTTTCCGCTTCCGTTCCGTTTTTTGTGCGACCCGTATGCGAAACCATTCACTTCAATGGGGCTGTAGAAAATACGGAAGTTACTCCTTGTGCATTCCGTTTCTGTTTGTCTGTTTGTCCGTTTCTGTTTATCTGTTTGTTGGCATGTCCTATTATTATCCACAAATCACGGTCCGAGGGCCCATTTAAGTAACTCGGTCCTCAAAAATTACGGAACGAACATGGAACACATCCGTATGTCATCCGTATTTTGTGGATCCATATTGTAGAAATGCTATGCCCAGCCCATATTGCTCATGTGTTTGTTGATTAATAAGTTACAGTTTCCGATCAGCAAAAAACGGTTCGCATACGGAAACCATACGGATATGTTTTGTGGAATAACAGAACGGAAGAGGACTTAAATCAGAGAAAAAAAAACCTCAGATGCGGAATAACGGATCTGTGAAAAACAGACCGCAACAAGAACGGTAGTGTGCATGAGGCCTAAGTCAGTAAAAATATATTCCCAATTCCTTACACTGGTCCTAAACTTGCCATATTGGGTGTCTAAATTACTGTGTCTGTGTCAGAAATGTCCTGTCCCATCAGTGGACAAACTGAGAATACACAACACTTCTCTGCTTGGGACCTTACATTGTGACTAGGACACATGTCTATATCATTCCTCGTTGAGCCAGCCAGCCGGGGTTATCTGATTCTCCCTCTTCATATTCCCTGCTCTGTGCTTTGCTGTGCTCACTTATGTACTGAATTTGATATGTAGAATGGTGGACGCCATTTTGTGTGATTCTCCCTGTGAATCTCCAAGACTTTGGCTTCAATTGGAAGCCAAATTTTGGGGAAATTCTAAACAAATTTGATTAATTTAAAATTGATTTGCTCATGCATACTGACGCCCACACCTGCCCAAGTTTGGTAGGAAATCAGGATCTAATATATTGCCTTGAGCTGTACCTAAATGAGGAACATAGCCTTTGCACTCCTTTATGGCTGTTTCTTCTTCTCTCATCACAGCATTTATGGCTGAACCACTTCCCATTACCTTGTTGGCCAACTGTTACCCATGACTGTCACCTTTCTCCTTCTAATTCCCCCCCCCCTTCCCCCAAATAAAGGGGAGAATTTCCCCAATACACAGGACTCAAGCAAACCACTACTGGCTGGACAACTAGAAAGGACACATCAAGTGAAAGTAATTCAAGGTTACTGTACATATAATAAGGAGTATACATACATACATAATATAATAAAACCAAACAAGTTCAATAAACATGGACTGAGTGACAGACTGCTACAGAGGGGAAGAGGACCTTGCCCACGAGGATTTACTATCCTATACAGTTGAAGCATTTAGTTAATCAGCGAATAAAGAGCTTATGGAGGTATACAAGGCAGTAGAGTCCTTACTGGGTTAAACCTGAGACATTCTTTTGGTAAAATGCTTTAGTCAGTTATAATTTTATGATCCAAATCTTCTGAATATATTTTCACCTGCAAAACAAACAGCAGCAAGTCTAGAAAAATTGTTTCCTGACTGGGCATTTTCTCTTAGAACTAGACAAATCTTTTCCACACGAGCCATATTTCCAGTAAAATGTTATCATATACTAATCAGAACTTCTGACTGTTTTAATGCCAGGAAAACAACTACACAAAATTTATCATCCCGTTCAAACAATGTTATGTTCATGGATAATAGCATTGTATAGTATTTTAATGCCCCTCATCGGAGTATGTCCAAATCTTTCCTCTCTGTTCCACCCAGTGTATTTTATACATTTATTCATGATTCTACCACTGAAAATGTGCATTGTGTGGGGAAAACAAGTGTAAATTTGCAGTGCCTGGAGACGCTCAACTATATGAGCCAAGCAGTCTAAAGCATACTGACAGAATGAATTCTCAGTTTTTTGGGCACAGTGTGTACTACTTTTCTTTATTTATTGTATAGCAGTGTCATTATTTTTCTTCACCTCTGTATTTCTGTCTCTGTGCTGCCTATTCTATTAACATATAGTAATATGTATTCTATAGCTTAACCCATAAAAGCATGTTTGTATACATATATTACAAGGCAGCAAAGGAATGCAGAATTTGTGTAGGTCAAGTGATAGTTGGTATTCACAAATATACCATATATTTAACCTGCAAAAATAAAGTTTTCTTATTGTGCTTATTTTAATAAAGAATATTGAAACCCCAGGCAAAATATTTTTATACTTGTGGCGAAAGTAACCTCCCCACGGCTACTGGTGAGGTCCCCCAGATCGGGACTATTAGTGGATGTGACTTTTCTGGGGTTTTCATGTGCTGTGGGGGTGTTTTGAGAGTTTGTTATAAATGTGGTTTTCCTGCCTGGAGATAATTTGGTTACATACAGTATCTCCCTGACCTAATTATCCCCCAGACAGAGGGGAGGATGACCTGATTACGTATCTCCCTGACCTAATTATCCCCCAGGCAGATGGGAGGAATTGTGTGTCCTGTATGGGAGTGTCATGGATTATGTTTTTGTTTCCATTGGTCTGTGTGTTTGTCACCCAGTTCTCCATCAGGTCCAGATGGGAGGTCCCCTTGCATGGGGACTTGCATATAAGGCCAAGTGTGGCACCAATAAAGGATTCCTGCTTACCCTCAACATAGAGCCTCGTCTCATGTGTGGGTCGAATTGCTATAATCACTTGCTCTTTTAAGACCAGTGTGCTACACTCTCTGGGAGTAGGAGAGGTCCACCCACTGGAACCTGGAGCCTTGCCTTAGGTCCAGGGTGGGTACAGGACAGTGAGACCCCAGCCAAGCTGCGGTGGTGAGGGGTCTACAACGCTGATGGTGTCCGGTGTGGTGCTTGTGGTCCTCAGGAAGCATTGATTGGCGGAGGCACCCAGTCGGGGTGCCAGGCAGTCCGTCAGAATACTTTTATGCATAGTTAGGGTCACTAACGTTTCAAAAAACTTTTGATGTGTCATAAAACATATCAAAAGTTTACTATTTGACTAGTAGATATCGTACTTCTGCCGATCAACTGCTTGAAGAAGTCGACCATTTGGATTTACACTGAGCCGTCTCTACAAAGGAGATCAAAGAAGGAAGTAAATCCCGGCAGACGCTGTGATTCTTTCTTGCTTTTATAGAAATATTCTTTTTATTTGGTGCTTCAAATATAACGCGTTTCGGCAAATAGCCTTTATCACTCAAGTACATAATAAACGTGTTACATACAATTTATAGGGGGTTAGTACAATGACTGTGGTGACGTCACCCGCCCACTGCAGGCGGGATGATGCTAGTAACCAATAAGCGAGTTAGTTTCACTCCACTACATAAACAAAGGGACATCAAAGGTAAAGTATACAAAAAGATAACAGTATGACCAACATACTATACCCAATCTAGGTCAGCGGGTCTGATGGCTCTATAAAAAAGGAGTGGAACACATATCAGTAAACAATGAATCTATAAATATATAAAACGGTCTTATAGGCAAGCAATCTCGTATTCACGATTGAGACCATTTGGGTGCAGCGTATTTAAAGTGTGTATCCAATAGGCCTCACGCTGTAAGAGGAGTTTTTTTATATCTCCGCCCCTCCTAGGCCTAGTAACCTGCTCAAGAATTTGAAATCTCAATTGGGCAATCGAATGCCTAAGTCTGTCAAAATGAAATGGTAACGGCAACAGTAGATTTTTTGTCCTAATTGTGGACTTATGTTTGCAGATTCTGTCTCTCACCATCTGCATTGTTTCTCCCACATAGCCAAGGCCACATGGACATTTAATCAGATAAATGACATTTTTTGATTCGCAAGTAAAATATCCTTTTTCTTTATATGCTTGACCTGAGTGGGGATGGAAAAATTCTGGGCCCTTGATTATGTGGGAGCACTGCAGACAGTGGAGACAGGGGAACGTACCATTCCTTACACTGCGTAATGTGGTCTGTTTGAGCTCTGTCTTAGCACTTCCAATATCGGCACGTACCAATTTATCCCTGAGACTAGGGTTTCTTTTATTACAAATAAGAGGAGGATTCTTGAACTCTTCCACCCTGGGGTACGCCTTCCTCAAGATGTGCCAATATTTTCTAACAGAGTTGTCAAATAAGACATTGTAGGGATGATATTTGTGTATAAAAGCGATCCTAGGATCTTCCTTCTTAATGGCACTCCGTGAGGTGAGGTCCCCCATGGCTTTATCCAATGTAGATCTAGGGTAACCCCTCTCTCCAAATCTCATAGTCATCTCCTGAAGCCTTTGCTCACGTTTTACTGGGTCAGACACAATACGTTGAATCCTCTGGTACTGTGCTTTCGGTATCGCCCTCTTAAGAGATGGTGGATGAGCACTTGAAAAATATAAGATGCTATTCTTATCCGTCGCTTTTCTAAATAGGTCAGTTGACAGATTTCCTTGGTCATCCTTAACAACTTCCATATCTAAGAAGCTGACTTTGTGCTCATCATAAGTCATGGTGAAACTCGGACCCTTACAAACTCTATTCAAATAATCATTTTCTTTGATTATTTGAATAGAGCTTGTAAGAATATTTCTATAAAAGCAAGAAAGAATCACAGCGTCTGCCGGGATTTACTTCCTTCTTTGGTCACGTGGAGCGTCTGCTCCTTCCCGTCGCAAGCTGCTAGCGGTGAGCGCCGGCTGTTCCTGCTCTGTCTACAAAGGAGATGACATGCAAGTAACTTTGAAATGGAAGCAGTACTCTAACAAGTGCTGTGACCCCTTTAAACAACTGAACAACTGGAATGCCGGGAGTTGGCCTCCCACCAATCTTGAGGAAAAGTCATCAATATTATGCCAGTGCTCAACCCTTTTAATGTAGATACATTTATACCCTAGATCAGGGGCGGATTGGTCATAGACCCTACAGGGAAATTTCCCAGTCAGCCCAGGGGGCCAACCAAGTCCTCCTCTCTGCCGCTGGTTTAGTACATAATGATAATCAGGCTTTTATGTACCCTGCCAGCGACCGTGCATGTTCTCCTCAATTAAATTGCTGTGACCCGCATCTCACCTTCTATGCCCCCTGCTCCATATCCTAGAGACAACTGGAGGAGGAGGACAGTAAATGTCAACATTTTATGGCCACCACAGTGGGACGGCTTTTGAGCCAATATATTGTACTGCACTGTGGTATATGATTCTATGTGGAAGGTATTTTGCATTATGGTATTGCTGAACTCGCCTACTTGTATTGCCCCACCTTCTGGACCCACACACAACACAGTGATAAAGGTGATAGTACTTGCAGTCTCTCTCTCTCTCTCTCTCTCTCTCTCACACTGTTTACAGTCTTTCTAAGAAACCATAGACATGAATTTTACTTCCTAACTCCTGCTGCAGTTCCTGAACTGAGGACGGCAGATTAAAACACGAATGACCAGTCTGCGTCAAATTGTCCCAAGTGTATGAGCAGTATATATCTCCAAAGCATTAAGGTCCCTTGCCATAAACAGTCTGTACCTTACTAGCATTACCTCGCATGAAGATTGCAGGTTCTATAACCTTCTCAAGATGTCTGTTATTCTTCTTCCAGAAGAATTTCAGTGTTAGAGCTATCTTTTGGTAAACTGAAGTCTCTTTCTCTGGAACTTGAGGGTTTCTCTGTGCCGTGCCTATAACACGAACGTCGGTCTTGCATCTCTGCTCTAATTAGACTCCTCAAACTTACTAAACAGGGGGTGGACCTGGGTGCATCTCCCTGACAACCTGAACGATAATGGTTCAACTTATAGTTGCCTGAACACTTATCATTGGGCTAACATAACATGGAAAAAAACAAGTATTAAATCATAACATTGCACTAACTAACATTAGGTTAGGTACAGTAGCAACAGGTAACCATTTGCGGTGCCCCAATGGTGACTGCATATGTAGCATTGAATACAGTAAATCACATTAAACTGAACCCTTTGGAATAATATGGATTTCTGCACAAATTGGTCATAAAATGTGATCTGACCTTCATGTAAGTCACAACAATAGACAATCACAGTCTGCTTAAACTAATAACACACAAAGAATTAAATGTTACCATGTTTTTATTGAACACACCATGTAAACATTCACAGTGCAGGTGGAAAAAGTATGTGAACCCCTAGACAAATGACATCTCCAAGAGGTGATTGGAGTGTGGTGTCAGCCAACTGGAGTCTAATCAATGAGATGAGATTGGAGGTGTTGGTTACAGCTGCCCTGCTCTATAAAAACACACACACCCGTTCTGAGTTTGCTTTTCCCAAGAAGCATTGTCTGATGTGAATGATGCCTTGCACAAAAGAGCTCTCAGAAGACCTACGATTAAGAATTGTTGAATTGCATAAAGCTGGAAAGGGTTATAAAAGTATCTCCAAAAGCCTTGCTGTTCATCAGTTCACGGTAATACAAATTAAATTTTTTTTTAAATTGTCTGCATTATTTCTAATTAACTATTGAGAGACTTAATTATGATTTTTTTTATTTTATTTATTAGAAACCCATACAATTTGAAAAAAAATTTTTACAAAGAAAATTAATGTTTTTTCTATGAAAAATTATCCAGCCGATCGCTTTTGGTCTTATCACAACGAAGCAGTTATCATCTGGGGTGTGCCAACATTGCCAACACACTTATAGAGGTGATCGCTTCATTGTGATAAGCAAGCCCCTTCACCACAACAAGGTAACGATCACGAAAGGAAATTGACACATGTATGTGCCTTTTTTTTTTTTGCTGCCACAGTGCAGCACCGGAGGCTAGAAAAATTTGGTATGTACGCATGCCTGAAAAATCAGGTCTAGTGTTGCAGCGGCCGGAAAAATTGAAAACATTTCGGCCTTGAACCCTAGTTGGTGGCGGAGAAGTCACGCAAGTCATCCGGCAAGCAGAGATTAAGTACAGCAGCATGGGGACCATTTTCAGCCCAAGGCATCTAATCAGGCCTTTTTTTAATTAAATGTATCCTCCACTGTCAGTCCCTTAATTATCCACGCCTCATTTGTCTTAATAAAGTTGAGGTAATGTACACTTTTTTGACCTAGGCGACTTCTCTTGTCAGTGACAATACCTCCTGCTGCGCTGAAGGTCCTTTCTGACAGGACACTTGAAGCGGGGCATGCCAGAAGTTCTATCACAAATTGGGATAGCTCAGGCCTCAGGTCAAGCCTGCACACCCAGTAGTCAAGGGGTTCATCACTCCTCAGAGTGTCAATATCTCAGTTAAGGCGAGGTAATCTGCTACCTGTCGTTCGTTGAAGGTCTGTTCTTCCCCCCAGCCACGTACAACACCACGGGTCCCAGATAGGTGACAACCACAAGAACCCTGGGATGCCTGCTGTGGCTGGTCTTCCTCCTCCTTAAAGCCACATTCCTCCTCTGACTCCTCTTCTGACTCCTCTTCATCATACTCCTCTTACAGCGTTTCCGCTGGTCCAGCAAGCGATGATAATAAGTCTGTTTCTGTTGGTGATGGTGACCACAACTCTTCCTCTTCCTCTTCACGCTCATCTACGGCCTGATCCAGCACTCTTCGCAGGGCACGCTCCAGGAAGAAAACAAATGGGATGAGGTCGCTGATGATGCCTTCTGTGCGACTGGCTAGGTTTGTCACCTCCTCAAAAGGACGCATGAGCCTACAGGCAATGCGCATGAGCGTCCAGTAACATGGCAAAAAAATACCCAGCTCCGCAGAGGCTGTCCTAGCACCCCGGTCAGACATATACTCGTTGATGGCTTTTTCTTGTTGGAGCTAGCGGTCAAACATTAGGAGTGTTGAATTCCAACATGTCGGGCTGTCGCAAATCAAGCGCCTCACTGGCATGTTGTTTAGCCGCTGAATATCGGAAAAGTGTGCCATGGCCGTGTAGGAATGCCTGAAATGGCCACACACCTTCCTGGCCTGCTTGAGGATGTCCTGTAAGCCTGGGTACTTACACACAAAGCGTTGTACAATCAGATTCAACACATGTGCCATGCACGCACATGTGTCAACTTGTCCAAATGCAATGCCGCCAACAAATTGCTTCCGTTGTTACACACCACTTTGCCGATCTCCAGTTGGTGCGGGTTCAGCCACTGATCCACCTGTGCGTTCAGGGCGGACAGGAGTGCTGGTCCGGTGTGACTCTCTGCTTTCAGGTAAGTCAACCCCAAGACAGCATGACACTGTCGTATCCGGGATGAGGAATAGCCCCTGTGGAGCTGGGGGGGGGGTGCAGTTAATGGTGTGGAGCAAGACGCAGTAGCAGAAGAGGACTCAGCTGAGGAGGTTAGCGAAGAGGATGGAGTAGGAGGAGTAGAGGAGGTGGCAGCAGGCCTGCCTGCAAGTCGTGGCGGTGTCACCAACTCCGCTGCAGATCCACGCATTCCATGCTTGGCAGCCGTCAGCAGGTTTACCCAATGCGCAGTGTACGTGATATACCTTCCCTGACCGTGCCTTGCAGACTAGGTATCAGTGGTCAGATGGACCCTTGCCCCAACACTGTGTGCCAGACATGTCATGACTTCCTTTTCAACAATAGAGTACAGGTTGAGAATAGCCTTTTGTGAAAAATAATTTCGGCCGGGTACTTCCACTGGGGTGTCCCAATAGCTACAAATATTTTGAAGGCCTCAGACTCCACCAGCTTGTATGGTAAAAGCTGGTGGGCTAAAAGTTCCGTCAAGCTAGCTGTCAGACGCCGGGCAAGGGGGTGACTCTGTGACATTGGCTTTTTACGCTCAAACATTTCCTTGACAGTCACCTGACTGTGGGCAGATGAGCAGGAACTGCTGAAGCTGAGAGGTGGAGTGATGGGTGGTTGAGAGGGGGCAGGGAGGACCACAGTGGTTGACATGGCTGAAGATGCTGGACCAGGAGGAGGATGGTGGCTTTGAGTTTGTGTGCTGCTTGTACTCATGTGTTGATCCCATTGGTTTTTGTGATGTGAGATCATGTGCCTTCGCAAAGCAGTTGTACCTAGGTGGGTGTTGGACTTCCCATGACTCAGTTTCTTTTGGCACAGGTTGCAAATGGCATCGCTGTTATCAGAGGCAGACACACCAAAAAAGTGCCACACTGCTGAGCTTTGCAATGACGGCATACTGGCGGTGGCAACAGCATGCGTTGATTGGCGTGCTGTCTGGCTGACCCCGGGTGCCGATACATGCTGTCTGACTGTGCCACTAGCTCCTTGCAACGACCTCCCCCTGGTTCCAACTCGTCTCCTCCTCCTCTCTGTCTCCCCATCTGAACTTTACGCCTGTTCTTCTTCTCTTCGAGTGGGCACCCACATGACATCCACGGACACATCGTCATCATCAACCGCTTCACTTGTATCTGACAACTCAGCAAAGAAAGCAGCAGCAGGTACAACATCATCATCATCACACCATACGTCCATGTGTGTATTGCTGCCTGACTGAGACATATCCCTGTTATCTACATTCTCTGGCAATAATGGTTGCGCATCACTCATTTCTTCCAACTGATGTGTAAATAAATCCTCTGACAGATCAAATGAAGCAGCTGTGGTGCTAGTGTTGGTGGTGGCGGCATGCGGGCGAGTGGTAACGTGGTGGCGGCATGCGTCAAGGTTCCGAGCGGAAGCTGTAGAAGATTGGGTGTACTGTGTAAGCCAGTCAACTATGTCCTCAGAATTTTTCGAGTTCAGGGTATGTGGCCTCTGAACAATGGGCATTATTCTAGGGCAAAAGGAAATCACAGAACCATGACGGCCCCTGCAGGGTGGCCTTCCTCTGCCTGTCATTTTTGATTAGTGGTACTATGCGTGCAAAGTACTGTGCCACCCAGTATGAGTGGTGGGCACCTGCATTGGGCATAGTATAGTCTGTGGGCCTGACACACACTGGCAGGAAACTAACCTTAGATTAAAGGGTAAAAATGAAATGCCTTATTTATCGGCAAGCTACTGTGCCACCTGGTATGAGTGGTGGGCACTGGCAGTGGGCACACTACAGTAAGTGAAAGGGGGCCTGACACACACTGGCAGACAACTAACCTTAGATTAAAGGGTAAAAATGAAATGCCTTATTTATCGGCAAGCTACTGTGCCACCCAGTATGAGTGGTGGGCACTGACAGTGGGCAAACTACAGTCAGTGGAAGTGTGCCTGACACACCCTGGCAGGAAACTGAAATTAAATTAAAGTGTAAAAATTAAATGCCTTTTTTATGCAAAGTCCTGTGCCACACAGTATGAGTGGTGGGCACTGGCAGTGGGCACACTACAGTCTGTGGGCCTGACACACACTGGCAGCAGGCAGGCAACTGAAATTAGATTAATGTGTAAAAATTAAATGCCTTTTTTTATGCAAAGTCCTGTGCCACACGGTATGATTGGTGGGCACTGGCAGTGGGCACACTACAGTCTGTGGGCCTGACACACACTGGCAGCAGGCAGGAAACTGAAATTAGATTACTGTGTAAAAATTAAATGCCTTTTTTATGCAAAGTCCTGTGCCACACTGTATGAGTGGTGGGCACTGGCAGTGGGCACACTACAGTCTGTGGGCCTGACAGACACTGGCAGCAGGCAGGGAACTGAAATTAGATTAAAGTGTAAAAATGAAATGCCTTTTTATGCAAAGTCCTGTGCCACCGGTATGAGTGGTGGGCACACTACAGTCTGTGGGCCTGACACACACTGGCAGCAGGCAGGCAACTGAAATTAGATTAAAGTGTAAAAATTAAATGCCTTTTTTTTGCAAAGTCCTGTGCCACACTATATGAGTGGTGGGCACTGGCAGTGGGCACACTACAGTCAGTGGAAGTGGGCCTGACCCACACTGGCAGGCAACTAACCTTAGATTAAATGGTAAAAATGAAATGCCTTATTTATCGGCAAGCTACTGTGCCATCCAGTATGAGTGGTGGGCACTGGCAGTGGGCACACTACAGTCAGTGGAAGTGGGCCTGACACACACTGGCAGGCAACTAACCTTAGATTTAAGGGTAAAAATGAAATCCCTTATTTATCGGCAAGCTACTGTGCCACCCGGTATGAGTGGTGTAGGTTGCTGATTGGCTGGAATATGTCTGCTGACTGTGAGGTACAGGGTCAAAGTTTGCTCAATGCTGATATATAGGGGGCGGACCAAACATTGCATATGTTCTCCCGCCGCGGAAAACGCGAACAAGCTATGTTCGCCGGGAACTGTTCGCCGGCAAATAGTTTGGGACATCACTTGGGGGCATCATGGTTTGCTTTGCTGCGTCAGGGCCTGGATGGATTGCTATCATCGAAGGAAAAATGAAATCCCAAGTTTATCAAGACATTTTGCAGGAGAACTTAAGGCCATCTGTCCACCAGCTGAAACTCAGCAGAATATGGGTGTTGCAACAGGACAACGGCCCAAAGCATAGAAGTAAATCAACAACAGAATGGCTTAAACAGAAGAAAATACACCTTCTGAAGTGGCCCAGTCAGAGTCCTGACCTCAACCCGATTGAGATGCTGTGGCATGACCTCAAAATAGCGATTCACGCTCATTTTACCAGCGGACGGCTCGGAGACGGTGAGCAGCTTAGAGAAGACCGAAGAACGTGTACAGCAGTGCAGAAATGTATAAGGGACCCGCAGTTGGCATTGAACTTTGCAACACCTACTCCTGTGTGGTAGCGTTTCAGCATGACAAGGTGGAAATCATTGCCAATGACCAGGGCAACAGGAGCACGCCCAGCTATGTTGCTTTCACAGACAACGAGAAGTTGACTGGTGATGCTGCCAAAAATCAAGTGGCCATGAATCCAACCAATACAGTGTTTGATGCCAAACGACTGATTGGCCGTAGATTTGAGGAATCTGTTAAAGCACTGGCCTTTCAATGTTATCAGTGACGGGGTAAGACCAAAGGTTGAAGTTGAATACAAAGCAGAGACCAAGTCTTTCTATCCAGAAGAGATCTCCTCTATGGTCTTAACAAAAATGAAGGAGATTGCAGAAGCTTATCTTGGCAAGACTGTGTCAAACGCTGTGATCACTGTCCCAGCCTACTTCAATGATTCCCAGCGCCAGGCTACCAAGGATGCTGGTACCATTTCTGGGCTCAACGTTAATGAGCCAACTGTTGCAACCATTCCCTATGGATTGAACAAAAAGGTTGGAGCAGAAAGTAATGTGTGGATCTTTGATCTGGGTGGTGGCACTTTTGATGTGTCCATCCTGACCATTGAAGATGGAATCTTTGAAGTAAAGTCAACAGCTGGTGACACCAATCTGGGTGGTGAAGACTTTGATAACAGAATGGTGAATCACTTTGTAGCCGAATTCAAGAGGAAGCACAAGAAGTACATCGTTGATAACAAAAGAGCTGTTCCCCGTCTCCACACTGCATGCAAGCGTGCAAAGCACACTCTGTCATCCAGTACCCAGGCTAGCATAGAAATTGACTCTCTGTATGAAGGCATCGACTTCTACACTTCAATCACCAGAGCTCGCTTTGAAGAAATGAATGCTGATCTCTTCAGAGGAACCCTGGACCCAGTAGAGAAGTCTTTTCGTGACGCTAAGCTTGACAAGTCACAGATCGATGACATTGTGTTGGTTTGCGGGTCCACACGTATCCCCAAGATTCAGAAGCTCCTTCAGGACTTCTTCAATGGAAAGGAACTGAACAAGAGTATCAACCCTGATAAAGCTGTAGCCTATGGTGCAGCTGTTCAGGCCGCCATCTTGTCTAGAGACAAATCTGAGAATGTGCAGGACCTCATTCTGCTTGATGTCACTCCTCTGTCTCTGGGTATTGAGACTGCTGGTGAAGTCATGACTGTCCTGATCAAGTGTAACACAACCATACCCACAAAGCAGACGCAGACCTTCACAACCTATTCTGACAACCAGCCAGGTGTCTTGGTTCAGGTATATGAAGGTGAAAGGGTCATGACAAAGTACAATAACCTGCTGGGCAAGTTTGAGCTAACTGGCAGTCCTCCAGCTCCTCGTGGTGTTCCTCAGATTGAGGTGACATTTGACATTGATGCCAATGGTATCCTGAACGTGTCTACTGTGGATAAGCGCACTGGCAAAGAAAACAAGATCACAATTACCAATGACAAAGGTCGTCTCAGCAAGGAAGACATTGAGCGCATGGTTCAAGAGGCTGAGAAGTATAAGGCTGAAGATGAGAAGCAGAGGGACAAGGTTTCCTCCAAGAACTCTCTGGAATCCTATGCCTTCAACATGAAAGCAACAGTTGAGGATGAGAAACTCTAAGGAAAGATCTCCGATGAGGACAAGCAGAAGATCCTTGATAATTGCAATGAGATTATTGCTTGGTTGGACAAGAACCAGACTGCAGAGAAGGATGAATTTGAACATCAACAGAAGGAACTTGAGAAGGTCTGCAACCCTATCATCACTAAGCTGTACCAGAGTGCTGGTGGCATGCCAGGAGGAATGCCTGGTGGCTTCCCAGGAGCAGGTCGTGCTCCATCTGGTGGTGCATCATCTGGACCCACAATTGAGGGGGTCGACTAGCATTGTCTAGAGATGCATTCCAGTAAACTCCTAGGACGCAATTGTTTTAATGGCTGTTCCTGATTAATTCCCATAAAGTTTACTTTGGGGCATTAATACTTGAATTCATTCCATCAGACATTGAACATCATTGTACTTTACCTGTACTGTAACAAACCGGTCCAGAGAAATAAAGTTATTTAACTGGCAAAAAAAAAAAAAAAGAAAGCGATTCACACCAGACATCCCAAGAATATTGCTGAACTGAAACAGTTCTGTAAAGAAGAATGGTCAAGAATTACTCATGATGACCATTGTGCACGCCTGATCTGCAACTACGGGAAACATTTGGTTGAAGTTATTGCTGCCAAAGGAGGTTCAACCAGTTATTAAATCCAAGTTTCACATACTTTTTCCACCTGCACTGTGAATGTTTACATGGTGTGTTCAATAAAAACATGGTAACATTTAATTCTTTGTGTGTTATTAGTTTAAGCAGACTGTTATTGTCTATTGTTGTGACTTAGATGAAGATCAGATCACTTTTTATGACCAATTTATGCAGAAATCCATATCATTCCAAAGGGTTCACATACTTTTTCTTGCAACTGTATATAATGCTATTTTTTTTCACTATTATTATATGAAAGATAAGATTCTACTCATAATATTGTTTAACTGTCTTCTCCATGCCAGAGAAGAGATTATCTCTATTAATATAAAGGATTATGATTATAAGTATGATCGTTTTTCACACAGAAAACTGGATTTACAGTGTACTGAATACAAAGCCTAAGACAGATAGTATTTTGTGTTTAGAGTCTTCCTCTATTAACATAAAATCTACTGATATCTCATATTTTAAAGAAAGAAAAAGAACCTATCAGACTAAAGCCAGTGTGCATCAATATAATATTCTAACATCAGTCCTTGTGAGCCACTGAACATTAATAACTTCACAAGGCTGCCCATCTACATTTGAGTACTTACAAGAATACGTCTAAAGGTTTGGGGTTGACTGGTTCAAAAAGATCTGGAAAAGAAAGGGTTGCCTATCAGTGGTAGCTTCAATGAAATTATGACTAAAATGCTCTAAATGGTTAATTAGAGTATGTAAAATGGTTCTAAAGCATTTTATATGGAACAGGCCTATTTTATAAAAGTATTCAGAACTGGAGGTGGAAAGGCTGTTTAAATCCTTTAATCCATAAATAGGATTTCAGCAGAACTGGGCAGTGCTCCAAGGCTGTAATCTCCACTGTATGAATTATTACAAAAAGATTAGGAGGTTGCGACTAATAACATTTCATATAAATCAGCTTCCACTGGAGAACAACAAAGTCATATTGGAAATAACAGTAGAAAGGTGTTTATGTCACCCTGGGGCAAAATTCATTCAGAGGTATGGGCAGGTATGGTAGTTAGGACCCCTTGTTAACTACAAAAACCATAAACAGCATGAAAGTTTAAGTAGAAGCATTCATATGACATTATTGCATTTTGGATGATAAGTTTTATGTTCGACCATGAACATTATTTCTCTTTTTAATCTTAATGGGTCCATAATTACATGCTGATTAATTTGTTGTCTTGTGAATGACGAGGTCAGAGAGTACTGTTGTAGCATTGTGTCTTCTAGGTTTTCTCTGAACAGTGGTGCTCCGAGGCCTGCAGCTGTGCAGGGAACTTTGGTCAGCAGCACTATTCACTTGACTGAGGCCACAGAGCAGTTCCCTGCACAGTGGGTGTCTGAGGGCTTTACTCTGCAGGGTAAAACAGAGAAGAAGATACAGCTCTACACAACTGCTGTAGTCCTTCGATTGTAAGGACAGCTGAGGTTGTAACTCGACCGATCATAAAGTGTTGACATATTCCACTGATAAGCCATCACTTTATAAATCTGTATTCACACCACATTTTGGTCCCACGTTTAACATTTATGTTGGGAAAATGGATGCAAAAGTGTTGTACACTATGCTTTTCAACTTGCAAAATGCAACAACTACAAAAAATAAATAAAAAAACAGCCCACACATATACTAAGCGAATATGTTTCCTTTTAACAATGGAAACCTATGGGGGCGGATTCCACTGTATGTCATCTTTTAACACGTACGTAAATTAATGTATACGTCATATGGGTCGAAAATGTGATGTGCACGCAGCCTAAGATGGGAATACTCCATTAATAATAAAAGTATATAAAGTAAGCTTACCCTTTAAGTGACTGTAAAAAAAACGAACATTTTATTAGCAATTTGTTATCATTTAACTAGGGTCAGACTAGAAAATGCTCAACCCCTTATCAAACTATTGGCTGTCCCCGAGTATGAACATTTTACTGTTCCATGTAAAAGTTAAGGGAAGGGCAATTATTCCTGCTAAGATGTGTTAATTGAATACAAACACATCACTAAGGCTGTGTTCACATCAGGTTTTTGTACACATTTAACACATAATATATGTGAAATGTATGACTTTAGAGAATGCCATTTGATGATATCTGTTATCATAGGCTTCAATTGTAAATATATACATGAAAGTATACAAGTGCCAAAATTATAAACTAAATATTGCGCCCTATTGTGATGAGTCATGTGATGAGTCATGTGTGTGGGAGGGGTCAGATTTCACAGCGGCTGTGTACAGAGCACATGTCGGCAAGAAAAAAAGCACTAGGGAGGAAGAAGGAGTCTCACATGACCCTGAGAGGAAGTGGCCTGCCCTGTTTCTCTACGCATATTCAGTTTCCACATGCTTGCAATTGATTTTTTTTTTGGGGGGAATCAATTTAATTAAGCAGCATATATACATGATTACTGCATCAATACCCAAGTGTAGCAGCAATCTACATGTGTTTACTAATGAGAAATTTCGCGTCAAGCCTCAATCGTCCATTTACATATATTTGGTTTCCACACGGTTGCAGGTTTTTTTGTTAGTTTTTTTTTTTTTTTTGGGGGGTTCAGTTTAAGTAAGCAGCATATATACCTGATTACTGCAGCAATACCCAAGGTGTAGCATGAATCTACCTGTGTGTATTAACCAGAAATTGAGTGCCTAATCCTCCGTTTCCGTTTATTCAGTTTCCACACGGTTACAATTTAATTTTTTGGGGAGTTTTTAAAATCAAACCAGCATATATACATGATTACTGCATCAATACACGAGGTGTCGCAATGTACTTGTGAGCGTGAATGTATCTGTGTGTCAAGCCTCAATCGTTCACACGATTGCAATATACATTTTTGGGACTTGTTGAATTGAATTAAACCAGCATATAGGTGATCACCAGTAGACAAGCTAGTGTAGCAATGGGCGTTTTAATGCAATATTAATCACTTTTACGTATATTTAGTTTCCACACGATTGAAATAATATATTATTTTTGTACTTGTTCAATTAAAATAAACCAGCATATGGGTGATCAACACCAATACACAGGACAGTACACAAAAATATCATGAGGGGTAAAGAATTTAGGCCTAAATCCATTTCCCTTTATTTTTGTGTTCACATGTTTCCAATCATTTTTTTTTATTGGGGTTGTTGATTATATTCAAACCAGCATATATATGTGATTCCTACAGTAATAGACAGGGTAGAACACAAAAGTATCTGGGAGTGATAATGAATTTAGGTCTAAATCCGTTTCCCTGTATTCCAGTCTTCACACGTTTTAAGTCAAATTTTTTTTTTTGGGGGGTGGGGGAAGGTCGTTGATTATATTCAAACTAGCAGCATATATACCTGATAACTACTCCAATACACAGAGTAGTGCACAACATTATCTGAGAGCCCAACCAATGTCTGGGCTATGGAAGGGTTCTAAACGAAAGACCCAAAGCCAAGATATGGGTAGCAGCAGCACTGACTATCTGGCCAGAAGTGGTAGTAGTAGCAGTAGGCCGCAGTTATCCCTGCTGGCTTCGGAAAGGCGCATTATTGTTGAGGAGAAATAGGATGAGATTGTGGATTGAATGGCTCACTCCTCCTCTCAGTCACAGCAGGGTGATTTGAAAGTGACTTCAGAGTCTGACACCGTGCAGTGGAGCAGGGGGTCTCAGTGTTCCTCTTACTCCTCCTCTTTTCAGTGGAGGCCTCTGTCTTCACTGCCCATTCCTAGAGAAGCACCTTCTTTTTTCCTGAGATGTGGCAATAAAACCCCACCACACCCTATGGCAGATAGTCAAGAGAATCTCCCTGTTGACAACTTGTGTGAGAGCCCTCACCATTTGGACTACCCTAAGGAGGAGGTTGAGGAAGAGACTAGTGACCCCATGCATACCTGTGTTGATGGTGGTGGTAATAGGGACACCTGTAGCCACAGCATTGGGGAGAAGTGACAGTAGCAGTCTGGAGTAGAGCAGTAGCCCTTGTTCTTAGCATTGGTTTTAAAATAAACATTTATATTAAAAAATCAACAGTATCATGTTAGCTCACTTTAAAGTAATAACCAATGTCCACTATATATAGTTTTACATCAAGTTCAACTAAGGGATAGGTGGGGATGCGAATCCCAGAAGGAAAGGAGACTCAGATTTCTACATGTTTTCATAAGCATTAATGTTTATTTTTAATCGGGAAAAAAACGACCGGCACTTCACTTGTATGCAAAGGTGAACTTTATTCACGCATCAGCGAGACAAAGCGCTGAGCGACACGTGTTTCGGCTCAAGCACGAGCCTTTCTCAAGCGTATACGAGAAAGGCTTGTGCTTGAGCCGAAACACGTGTCGCTCAGCGCTTTGTCTCGCTGATGCGTGAATAAAGTTCACCTTTGCATACAAGTGAAGTGCCGGTCGTTTTTTTCCCGATTTTTCTGGGTAACCAGCCCTGGACGCGAGCACCACTACAGCAGAAGAGAGGAGTGCCGACTGTCTTCATCTTCAAATGTTTATTTTTAAGAATTAATCTAAACTCTTTTTTAAACTGTCCACTGTTCCTGCTGTGGCCACGTCTTGAGGAAGTCTATTCCACAGATTTACGGTTCTTACAGCAAAGAAGTTTGGACGCTTCTGGAGACTGAACTTTTTCCTCTCCAGTTGGAGGCAGCGCCCCTTTGTCTTTTGAGGGCAATTTACATGGAACAGTTTTTTCCATATTTTTTGTATGGCACATTTATATATTTGTATACGTTAATCATGTCCCCCTTAGATGTCTCTTCTCAAAACTAAATAAATTCAATTCATTTATCAGTTTAGTCGCCCTTTACTTTTTCCAGCTGCAGTGTGTCCTTTCTATAGACTGGTGCCCAGAACTGAACTGCATATTCCAGATGAGTACTCACCAATACTTTGTAAAGTGGTAATATTACATCCATGCCCCGCAAGTCCATGCCTCATTAAATGCAGGACAATATTTTGGAGGCCTTAGAATCAGCTGATTGACATTGTATGCTGTTATTAAATCAATGATCTAAAACAGGGGTGCACAACATGATGCCCGCGGGCCGCATGCAGCCCCCAGAGCCACAGTTTGCGGCCCCCATCCTGCTGGACAGAAACACAGCTGATCGTTTGATCAGCTGTGTTTCTTCCTGGAGCGCCGCACAGGGAAGGATGACAGCTCCTACCCCTGTACTGCAGCAGGAGTCTGGAGCATGATGGGTCCCTGGCTATTGGTGGGGGTGGGTGAGCCGAGGAGAAGACAGGCACAATTTATCAATGCTTCTGCCTTCTCCTTAAGGAGCGCTCTGCAGCAGTGGTGTACTAAGGGGGGGGGGGGGGGGGCGTGGGGGCGTCCTCTCCGTGTGCTGGCTCTATGGATCTAAGGGGGTGCCAGAAGCAATGAGCGCTTCCATTAATACAGATGTGAGCCCTCATTGCTGGAGTGTAGGGAGCTGGGTCCTGTCACTTACCGATCAGCTCCCCACGCGCCTCCACTCCTACATGCCGGTGCCGCTCAAAATGGTAGAGCAGGAAGACTTCTCCCCGCTCCACCATTCAGTATGCAAATACGGATCGTGCTGCCGGCCTGTGTCGGCAGAGCCTGCAGCCCAGGAATCTGCAAAAGCTCCACCCACACAGTGCTGCAGAGCGATCTGTGCCTGCAGGGGAGAGAGGACTGTGAGCTTCAGGAAAGGGACAAGGTGAGTAGTTTCTGTGTTTGTTTGTTTTTTAACACACAGGGGGCACAATGGTCCTTGCTAATGTGAAGGGGGTATAATGGGCATTGCTAATGTGAAGGGGTCACAATGGGCATTTCTACTCTGGAGGGGGCACAATGGGCATTGCTAATGTGAAGGGGGCACAATGGGCATTTCTACTCTGGAGGGGGCACAATGGGCATTTCTACTATAGAGGGGGCACAGAGGGCATTGCTAATGTGAAGGGGACAGAATGGGCATTGCTAATGTGAAGGGGGCACAATGGGCATTTCTACTCTGGAGGGGACACAATGGGCTTTTTTTCTTTGGAGGGGCACAATGGACATTGCCAATGTGAAGTGGGCACAATGGGCATTTCTACTCTGGAGGGGGCACAATGGGCATTTCTACTATGGAGGGGGCACAGAGGGCATTGCTAATGTGAAGGGGACAGAATGGGCATTGCTAATGTGAAGGGGGCACAATGGGCATTTCTACTCTGGAGGGGACACAATGGGCTTTTTTTCTTTGGAGGGGGCACAATGGACATTGCCAATGTGAAGTGGGCACAATGGGCATTTCTACTCTGGAGGGGGCACAATGGGCATTTCTACTATGGAGGGGGCACAGAGGGCATTGCTAATGTGAAGGGGACAGAATGGGCATTGCTAATGTGAAGGGGGCACAATGGGCATTTCTACTCTGGAGGGGGCACAATGGGCATTTCTTCTTTGGAGGGGGCACAATGGACATTGCCAATGTGAAGGGGGCAGAATGGGCATTTCTACTATGGAAGGGAGACAATGGGCATTTCTTCTCTGGAGGGGGCACAGAGGGCATTGCTAATGTGAAGGGGACACAATGGGCATTGATAATGTGAAGGGGGCTGTCACTGCCGGGTCTGGGAGACGGTCGGTCAGAGGTTCCTCCCTGTCTGCTGTATGATGTTTGTTTTGGTTTCACTTTGCTCAGTTCCCTTCTCTCCCTCAGGTGCTTTTCATAATTGATTTATTGGCATGCTTTATATTCCCTCCCATAATGCTCCTCTCTGCGGTTTATACAACTTCCTGGATGAAGTGTCTGCTGCTGGAAGCTGGAGTTGCATTGCTCTGAAGTAAAGTGCTATTTCATTTATTTTGTGTTTGGTTCGCTGGCTTGATTCAAGATGACCCTGTCTTCCTCCGTATTCTGTGCAGGTAGCTGGTGGTCGGTCCCCTCACTAACATAGAGTATTCAGGTGTCACTCAGTTATAGGTACGAGGGCATGTATTTGTCTACCACCGGGACCTATACATGTGCATAGCAGTTCAGGGAGAGTTCTTAGGGATTTAAAGGGCTCTCCTATATTTTCCTTAGTTTGGGATCAAGTCAGTCTGTTATTGCTTATCAATTCCTGTTATCTGTACTCCATCCTTGACATTATAAACCGCCAAAACCGTCTCAAGCATGGATCCGGTTTCAGCCTTGATTGACCGCATTGGCATTGCTAATGTGAAGGGGGCACAAATGGGCATTTCTCCTCTGAAGGGGACACAGAGGGCATTGCTAATGTGAAGGGGACACAATGGGCATTGCTAATGTGAAGGGGGCACAACGGGCATTTCTACTCTGGAGGGGGCACAATGGGCATTTCTACTCTGGAGGGGGCACAGAGGGCATTGCTAATGTGAAGGGGACACAATGGGCATTGCTAATGTGAAGGAGGCACAATGGGCACTGTTCTGTTTCAGTATCTTGCATTGTGTATTGGTATGCTCCTCTCTTCCTCCCCCCTCTGTTTCAGCTTCTACTTGGTTCAGTCTAGCCACTTCCTGTTTTCCCTGTCATGCATTGCTGTTTGTGTGTGCTGTAATTCTGAGGAGAATCTGAGGAGAATCTGTGTAGTATCTCATCTTCTTATCAAGGAGATTATTAGAGGCATAATTTGTTTAACATCTGGATTCCCTGCATATCTTGTAATACAATCTCCGGTCTAAAGACTACTTGATTAACTCCTGGGTGTTTGATGCGTAAACTGTAAGTGGAGAATGTCTGATTCAACAAGTCACCTCACAGATGCGTGATTGTATAAGGCTGACATTTCGAAACGCCACAGGCACTTCTACTCTGGAGGGGGCACAATGGGCATTGCTAATGTGAAGGGGGCACAATGGGCATTTCTCCTCTGGAGGGGACACAGAGGGCATTGCTAATGTGAAGGGGACACAATGGACATTGCTAATGTGAAGGGGACACAATGGGCATTGCTAATGTTAAGGGGGCACAATGGGCATTTCTACTCTGGAGGGGGCACAATGGGCATTTATACTCTGGGGGGGGGGCACAGAGGGCATTGCTAATGTGAAGGGGACACAATGGGCATTGCTAATGTGAAGGGGGCACAATGGGCATTTCTACTCTGGAGGGGGCACAATGGGCATTTCTTCACTGGAGGGGGCACAATAGGCATTGCTAATGTGAAGGGGGCACAATGGGCATTTCTACTCTGGAGGGGGCACAATGGGCATTTCTTCACTGGAGGGGGCACAATGGGCTTTGCTAATGTGAATGGAGAACAATGGGCATTTCTACTCTGGAGGGGGCACAATGTGCATTTCTTCTATGGAGGGGCCACAATGGGCATTTCTTCACTGGAGGGGGCACAATGGGCATTGCTAATGTTAAGGGAGAACAATGGGCTTTTCTACTCTAGAGGGGGCAAAATAGGCATTTCTTCTCTTAAGGGGGCACAATGCACATTCTAATGTGAAGGTGGCACAATGGGCATTTCTACTATGGAGGGGGCACAATGGGCATTTCTAGTCTGGAGGGGGCACAAAGAGCATTATAAATCTGAAGGGGACACAATGGGCATTGCTAATGTGAAGGGGGCACAATTGCATTTCTACTCTGGAGGGGGCACAATGGGCATTTCTTCTTTGGAGGGGAAACGATGGGCAATGCTAATGTGAGGGGGCAGAATAGGCATTTCTACTATGGAGGGAGCAAAATGGGCATTTCTCCTCTGGAGGGGACACAGAGGGCATTGCTAATGTGAAAGGGACAATGGGCATTGCTAATGTGAAGGGGGCACAATGGGCATTTTTACTCTGGAGGGGGCACAATGGGCATTTCTTCACTGGAGAGGGCACAATGGGCATTGCTAATGTGAATGGAGAACAATGGGCATTTCTACTCTAGAGGGGGCACAATGGGCTTTACTTCTCTGGAGGAGCCACAATGGGCATTCTAATGTGAAGGCGGCACAATGGGCATTTCTACTATGGAGGGGGCATAGAGGGCATTGCTAATGTGAAGGGGACACAATGGGAATTGCTAATGTGAAGGGGGCACAATGGGCATTTCTACTCTGAAGGGGGCACAATGGGCATTTCTTCACTGGAGGGGTCACAATGGGCATTGCTAATGTGAAGGGAGAACAATGGGTATTTCTACTCTGGAGGGGGCACAATGGGCATTCTAATGTGAAGGGAGAACAATGGGCATTTCTTCTCTGGAAGGGCCAAAATGGGCATTTCTTCACTGGAGGGGCACAATGGGCATTGCTAATGTGAAGGGAGAACAATGGGCTTTTCTACTCTAGAGGGGGCACAATAGGCATTTCTTCTCTTGACGGGGCACAATGCACATTCTAATGTGAAGGTGGCACAATGGGCATTTCTACTATGGAGGGGGCAAAATGGGCATTTCTAGTCTGGAGGGGGCACAAAGAGCATTGGTAATCTGAAGGGGACACAATGGGCATTGCTAATGTGAAGGGGGCACAATAGGCATTTCTACTCTGGAGGGGGCACAATCGGCATTTCTTCTTTGGAGGGGAAATAATGGGCATTGCTAATGTGAAGGGCGCACAATGGCATTTCTACTATGGATTGAGCAAAATGGGCATTTCTCCTCTGGAGGGGACACAGAGGGCATTGCTAATGTGAATGGGACACAATGGGCATTTCTACTCTGGAGGGGGCACAATGGGCATCTCTTCTTTGGTGGGGCACAATGGGCATTGCTAATGTGAAGGGGGCACAATGGGCATTTCTCTTCTGGAAGGGACACAGAGGGCATTGCTAATGTGAAGGGGACACAATAGGCATTGCTAATGTGAAGGGGGCACAATGGGCATTTCTACTCTGGAGGGGGCACAATGGGTATTTCTTCTCTGGAGGGGCCACAATGGGCATTCTAATGTGAAGGCGGCACAATGGGCATTTCTACTATGGAGGGGGCACAATGGGCATTTCTACTCTGGAGGGGGCACAGAGGGCATTGCTAATGTGAAGGGTACACAATGGGAATTGTTAATGTGAACGGGGCACAATAGGCATTTCTACTACGGAGGGAGCACAATGAGCATTTCTTCTTTGGAGGGGGCACAATAGGCATTGCTAATGTGAAGGGGGCAGAATGGGCATTTCTACTATGGAGGGAGCACAATGGGCATTTTTCCTCTG
Organism: Bufotes viridis; assembly: GCA_033119425.1. Lineage (NCBI taxonomy): Eukaryota > Metazoa > Chordata > Amphibia > Anura > Bufonidae > Bufotes > Bufotes viridis. The sequence continues at coordinate 174,854,545 of CM065591.1, forward strand.
GATGGGACACAGAGGGTATTTCTAATGTGAAACCGACACAATGGGTTTTGCTAATGTGAAGGGGGCACAATGGGCATTTCTACTCTGATGGGGGCAAAATGGGCATTTCTTCACTGGAGGGGGCACAATGGGCATTCTAATGTGAAGGTGGCACAATGGGCATTTCTACTATGGAGGGGGCACAATGGGAATTTCTAGTCTGGAGAGGGCACAGAGGGCATTGCTAATCTGAAGGAGACACAATGGGCATTGCTAATGCGAAGGGGACACTGGGCATTTCTTCACTGGAGGGGGCACAATGGGCTTTGCTAATGTGAATGGAGAACAATGGGCATTTCTACTCTGGAGGGGGCACAATGTGCATTTCTTCTATGGAGGGGCCACAATGGGCATTTCTTCACTGGAGGGGGCACAATGGGCATTGCTAATGTTAAGGGAGAACAATGGGCTTTTCTACTCTAGAGGGGGCAAAATAGGCATTTCTTCTCTTAAGGGGGCACAATGCACATTCTAATGTGAAGGTGGCACAATGGGCATTTCTACTATGGAGGGGGCACAATGGGCATTTCTAGTCTGGAGGGGCACAAAGAGCATTATAAATCTGAAGGGGACACAATGGGCATTGCTAATGTGAAGGGGCACAATTGCATTTCTACTCTGGAGGGGCACAATGGGCATTTCTTCTTTGGAGGAAACGATGGGCAATGCTAATGTGAGGGGGCAGAATAGGCATTTCTACTATGGAGGGAGCAAAATGGGCATTTCTCCTCTGGAGGGGACACAGAGGGCATTGCTAATGTGAAAGGGACAATGGGCATTGCTAATGTGAAGGGGGCACAATGGGCATTTTTACTCTGGAGGGGGCACAATGGGCATTTCTTCACTGGAGAGGGCACAATGGGCATTGCTAATGTGAATGGAGAACAATGGGCATTTCTACTCTAGAGGGGGCACAATGGGCTTTACTTCTCTGGAGGAGCCACAATGGGCATTCTAATGTGAAGGCGGCACAATGGGCATTTCTACTATGGAGGGGGCATAGAGGGCATTGCTAATGTGAAGGGGACACAATGGGAATTGCTAATGTGAAATTGAGCAATGTGACAATGCAGCCCCAAGCCCAAAAAAGGTTGTGCACCCCTGATCTACAAGAACACCCAAATACTTCTCTACAAGGGACTCCCCCAATGTTACATTCCCTAGGACATATGAAGCACAGAGATTATTACTACCAAGATGCATAACTTTACATTTATCCACATTGAACCTCATTTACTAAGTTGATGCCCAATCACTCAGAGTGTTCAAGCCAGCTTGTATTTTATGGACATCTTCTATAGACTGCACAGTACTACATAGCTTAGTGTAATCTGCAAAAATAGAAATGGTGCTATTAATCCCGTCCTCGATATTATAAATAAATAAATTAAAGAGTAGAGGACCCAGCACTGAACCTTGTGGTACACCATTTATAACCCGGGACCATTCTGAATAAGAATCATTGACCACAACTCTCTGGACAAGGTCCTTCAGCCAGTTTTCCATCCAATTACAAACTATTCTTTCCAAGCCTATAGACCTTACTTTACCTATTAAACGTCTATGAGGGACAGTATCAAACGCAAAATTCAGAAACACAACATTCAAAGCTGCCGCTCTGTCTTGGCTTCTACTCACCTCCTCATAAAAACAAATCAGGTTATCCTGACAACTTCTGTCCTTAGTAAACCCATGTTGGTTGTCACTTATAATATTATTTACAGTCATATACTTCTGTATATAGTCCCTTAAGAGTCCCTCAAACATTTTTCCCACAACAGAAGTTAAACTAACTGGTCTATAATTACCTGTGGAGGACCTAGATCCTTTTTTGAATATGGGCACCACATTTGCCTTGCGCCAATCTCTTGGCACTGTACCAGTAATTTTTAAAGATACCTAGTATCTTTAAAAATTATAAATTGGGGCACAGAAATGACTGAACTGAGCTCTTCAAGAACTCTTGGGTGTAATCTATCTGGACCCGGAGCCTTGTTCACATTTACCTTATTTAACTTATGTTGGACCATATCTACAGTTAGCCAATTAAGTATATTACTGGATGTACTAACAGCCCCAGCAACACAGATATCAGCTCCTTTCTCTTCTTTTGTCTATACAGAGCAAAAAAAACATTTAGTAACTATGCCTCTTCCTTATCTTTAGTGACTAACCCACCTTGACCATTATTTAGGAGACCTAACTGCTCAGACCTTGTTTTTTTTAGCATTTATATATTCAAAGATTTTTTTGGGATGAAGCCCATAAGTCCAAGATAAAGCATGTATTGTTGTTTAATCAACAATAAAATAATGGTTGCTTGCAGTTGTTGATATTAGATATCAGAACTAGAGAAGAGCGAATCAAAGCTGACGAAGTGGAATTCGATCCAAATTTTAGGAAAAATTCGATTCGCACTGGAGCCGAATTTCCTCACGCTTCATAGTAACGAATCGCATTTTTCCTAAAATAGCTACTGCACGTGTGAAGACAAGGGGCATGGAACTCTGGGAAGGCAGGATCACCCATAATGCCATGCATGCAGCCAATCAGCAGCCAGCCAGCCCTGTGATGTCATAGCTGTATAAATAGCGTCAGCCATCTTAGATTCTGCCATTTACCAGTGTACTTAGTGGAGGGAGAGATGCCAGCAGCAGGGTTGAGCGAACCCGAACTGTAAAGTTCGGGTTCTTACTGAACTTTAGGGTTTTCGGTACCCGAACCCGAACATTTTCATAAAAGTTTGGGTTAGTGTTCGGTGTTCCGTGATTTAATGCTGCTTGTTGAAAGGCTGCAGGGCAGTCAAATAACAGTCCAATAAAACCGGTAAATACTGCATTTAGATTTTTGGTTTAAGAAAACACACTTTTTGTGCTAGAGTACATTTGCAGACTGCGATGCTTTTCCGGCAGTGAAATAAAAACGTTAAATACTGCATCTATATTTTTGGTAGAAAAAAAACACAATTTTTGAGCTAGATAGTACATTTGCGGCCTGCTCTGAATTTCTGACAGTGAAAGAAATACACTTAAATCCATCTGTTTAATTGTGTATGAAAAAAACACCTTTTTTGGGCTATAAAGTACCTTTGCGGCCTGCACTGCATAGCAGACAGGGTACTAATTTTCAAAAATTCATCTGTTCCATTGTTGGGTGACATTAACCCATTTTTTGCTGTTTTGTACCCCTGCTCTACATAGCAGACAGGGCAGTAATTTTCAAAAATTCGTCTGTTACATTGTTGGGTTACGTTAACCCAGTTTTGCTGTATACAAACCCCTGCCCTGCATAGGTGACAGGAAAATAGAATTCTACAATTGGTCTATTAAATTGGTGGTTGACATGGAACAATTTTTGCAGTATACAAACCCCTGCTCTGCATAGGTGACAGGGACCTACATTTCTAAAAATCATCTGCTCCATTGGTGGTTGACATTTTACCATTTTTGCCGTATACAAACCCCTGCTCTGCATAGGTGACAGGGACCTACATTTCTAAAAATCCTCTGTTACATTCTCGGGTGACATTTTACCATTTTTGCCCTATACAAACCCCTGCTCTGCATAGGTGACAGAGACCTATAATTCTAAAAATGCTCTGTTACATTCTTGGGTGACATCTGCATAGGTGACAGGGACCTAAATTGCTAAAAATCCTCTGTTCCATTGGTAGGTGACATTAACCCAGTTTTGCCGGTGAAAAACCCCTGCTCTGCATTGCTGTCAGGAAACTAAATTTACTAAAAACGTCTGTTAAAGTACATTTGTGGCCGGCATTGCATTTCTGAGGGTGAAATTTAATTAGTAAATCCAGCTCCAGATTGTGGGTGGACATTTCCACGGTTATCAGACCAGTCATTCACAAGTGGCTTGGAGGGTCTGTTCCTGCTGCACTGCATACCTGACAGGGAAATATATTCTGTAAATTCGGCTGTGTTTAGATTGTTGGGTGATCTATACCCCTTTTTTCTTTCAAAGTACCCCTCTGCACTGCATACCTGACTGGGAAATATATTCTGTAAATTTGGTGGCGTTTAGATTGTTGGGGTGATCTATACCTTTTTTTCTTTAAAAGTACCCCTGCACTGCATACCTGACAGGGAAATATATTCAGTAAATTTGGCGGCATTTAGATTGCTGGGTGATCTGTACCCCTTTTTTCTTTCAAACTACCCCTGCACTGCATACCTGACTGGGAAATATATTCTGTATTCTGTTAGCATGGCCAAAATGTGAAAAAGCTTTGTCAACACGCAACAAGAACCAGCATCACCAGCTGATATGGGACGTCTTAGCAGGAGGCAGCAACATGGGGGAAGAGTATGTGTGCACATGCCTACACATACTGACTGATGGGTCTGCCCCATTCAACCTCTGGGTCTCCAAATTGGGCACATGGGACTGCAGCCAGTGTATTGTCTGAACGTGTGTTTAGCACGGCAGGGGGCGTTATCACAGATAAGCGCAGCCGCCTGTCCACAGCCAATGTGGACAAGCTCATGTTCATTAAAATGAACCAGGCATGGATCCCACGGGACTTGTCTGTACCTTGTGCATGTATACCGGCCTCACACAGCCATTGTTATACTTCAGCGCACTTTCTCTTTGTTTTATTTTGTATATTCCACAATGTTTTGTGGTCTACCCAAATTAAATAAAAAAAAAACGCGTTGGATACCTCCTCTTCCTCCACCGCCACTTCTACCTACACCGCAACGTCCACCTACACTGCCATGTCCACCGCCTCCTCAACCTCCTACTCCATATGGACCTCCTCCTCCTAGTTCAAGATTATTATTTTTAATTTTTATTTATTTTATTTTATTTTAAGTCATTTCCCTATCCACATTTCCCTATCCACTCTTTTATAGCCATTTTAGGGACCCAAAGTTTGTGTCCCCTTGACTTCAATGGGGTTCAAGTTTGGGTCGAGTTCAAGTCCCGAACTCGAACTTTGTGACAAAGTTCAGCCGAACCCAGCGAACCTGGACTTCCAGGTGTTCGCTCAACTCTAGTCAGCAGGCGCTAGGAACAGTGATAGAAACAACTTAATTGTGCTAAAAAAGGATTTACAAATGCAGGGAAAGATTAATCAAGGTGTAGGGAAAGGATAGGGAGGAATCAGTCCACAGCATTTATGTTGAACAGGGTTCAGTAGGGGAGGTAACAGCCTGGGTAATAAGAACAATGCGATTACACCTTGCTGCCCTGACTGGGAATCCAAATTGCCATTATACAGCTCTGTAATTCCAGCAAACAGCAAGTGCTGTTTGATACAGGCATTAACAGGGTTTATTGCAAGGAAATATATCTATGTCTTATTTGCCCTTGTGTGTTGCAGTTACATGTTCTGAAGCATTTTTTGGCTTGTATTAGTGGGAAAAAAGGCCTTATTAGCCATTGTGTGGTGAAGTGCTAAAATGTCAGCCCTTTTCGTCGTGTATTAGTAGAAAAAGTGTCAGTGTGTGGGGAAGTGAGAAAATTACAGCCCTTTTTGGCGTGTATTGGTGCAAAAAAAGAGCTTTTTAGCCAGTGTTTGGTGAAGTGAGAAAATTACAGACTTTTTTGGGGTGTTTTAATTTGTTTTTTATTTTTTCATTTGTATGTCAGACAGAGAAGTGCCAGGCCTTGCACAGCGGAGTGGCAGAGGTGTAAATGTTTCTGGCGCAGGCAGAGGTCATAGCAGAGTAAGGGGCAGTGGCAACAGGGGTCACTTCAAGAGGCCTGAGCTCCCAGTGTAAGCTAGCGGCCGTGTCGTGGCCAGTAACCCAGAGGTTCTTGAGTGGTTGACTCGATCTTCGACTTTGTCGCAAGTGACATCAGACACCTGCCAGACACAACCCTTAGTTGGCATGGCGCGGGAGCAGGCCCTGTGCCCTCACCTATCCTCAACCGGCCTCTGTTCTTTTCTGTTCCCTCAGCCAGAGAAGTATTGTATGCTGTGGGCTCAGCTATACTATACAGTGAGGAAGAGCTACTAGAAGACAGTCAGCAGCTACTGGCCAGCCAAGATGTGGAGAAGACATCTGCCGCTTCCTCCACTAGGTAGGCAAGTAGTGATGAGGATAGTGGCGTGGAAGCTGGTGTTGCGAGAGGTCAGGCTCCTTACCCAGAGATTTTTGAGGAGGACATCAGTGACGTGCAGACAGTACTCGATGATGATGATGTAGCTGATAACACTTGGGAGCTGGGTTACGAAGAGGCTTCATCATCATTGAGAAAAGAGGGTGGCAGCTTGCCTGTGAACCAGCAAGTCACTAGCGTGGCCGGGATTCAGCAGAGTGGCAGCAGTGGGAGGTCGGGGGCCAAATGGACCCAGAGTAGACCACCCGCTTCGCCGGAGCCTACCGGCCCGTGAAGTAGCGATGCACGGGTTCACGGAGGCAGTGGCGGTAGCAGTCAGTAAGTGCGTAGTGTTGGGGGTAAAAACCTACTAGGCGGAGTGGCAGTTTGTTGTCAAGCCGCCAGAGAAGGTGAACATGGCCATATGTAGAATCTGTGGGCAGAAGGTGAAGTGTGGCCAGGATACCAATGTTGGTACCATGGCACTGCGTCAATATATGCAGCGTCACCATAAAGTGGCCTGGGAGAACTATGGCTCCAATGTTGTGGTCCAGCCAGCCGCAGCAACAGCAGCATCACCCAGTGGCACGCACCTGGTTTTAGGCAGTCAAGGTTCCACCCCCTCAACCGAAGGGAGCTGTCTGTCCTTCCCATCATCTGCTGGTCCTGATGCTCCTGCTCCTCATACTCCTCAACAGTCATCTTGTCAGCAATCGATCACCGAAGCGATTGCCAAGAGACAACAGTATGCGTGCACTCATCCAACGGCACAGAAGCTGAATGTGCTCCTGTACAAGTTGCTGGTGCTGCAGTCCCTCCCTTTCCAAGTGGTGGACCCTGCACCTTTCAGAGAACTGATGGCTTGTGCTGAGTCGAGGTGGAGTGTTCAAAGCCATAATTTCTTTGCCACAAAGGCAGTACCAGCACTGCACACACATGTAGAACAGAAGGTGGGCCAATCCTTGAGCCTGTCGGTGTCTGCCAAAGTGCATGGCAGCACCGACGTGTGGAACTGTAACTAAGGTCAGGGACAACACATGTCCTTTATGGCCCACTGGGTGAATGTGGCCAGGTGACGCCGCTACCGCTTGCACGTTGTCACACTGTTGATCCTACGTCAATGTCCGCCTCTGCCTCCTCATCCTCCACCGTGTCCTCAGCCTCCACTGCAGGAAAAATTCAGTGCCCCTCCAGCATGCCACATGTGCAGGGCACTGCAGTGTCACGCTGTTCTGCACCTCATTTGCCTGGGCGAATGGAGTCACACGGGAGGAACTGCTCTGTGTCCTTCATCAAGTAATCGAATTCTGGCTTTCTCCACGACAACTGAAAATCAGGACCATGGAGACCGACAACGGGAAGAACATAGTGTTGACTCTGCATCAAGGACAGCTGAGCCATGCGCCCGACATGGTCCACGTTTTTTGATCTGGTTGTCAAGCGGTTCCTGAAGTCTTCCACCCATCTGCAAGACCTCCTAAAAAGGGCTAGGGAACTTTGCATGCACGGCATCCCCCAACATAGCCTGATATGAGACGTTTCCCCCCGTTGGAATTCCACCCTCCATATGTTAGACCGAGTATACGAACAGATAAAGGCTATAACCGATTTAATGATGATCCAAGCGGACAGGAGTACTCCCCTGTGTCAATTTGATGTCAGCCAGTAGCAGCTTATGCGTGACACCTGCTGTTTGCTCCGGCCCTTTGAGGAGGCCACGTTATTTGTCATTCGTCAGGACTATGGGATGAACAACATAATTTTACTGATTCATATCCTAAAAAAGATGCTGGTGAATCTGGCTGGTCAGGGGACTGGACACGTGGCGCCTAGATCTTATGGCCACATGAGTCCTGTGGGGGCTGAACTGGAGACGGAGGAGGAGGATATTGGAGCACTTTATTTTTTTAAATAATCCCAAATTGACCCCAAATTTCTGAAAACAGAAAGTTTTACTTAACATTCCCCATATGTCTACTTTATGTTGCCATCATTTTGTAAATGTCATTTTATTTTTTTAGGATGTTAGAAGGCTTAGAATTTTAGATGCATTTCTTAAAATTTTTAAGAACATTTCCAAAACCCACTTTTTAAGGACCAGTTCAGGTCTGAAGTCCCTTTGTGGGGCTTACATAGTAGAAAACCTCTATACATGACCCCATTGTAGAAACTACACCCCTCAAGTTACTCAAAACTGATTTTACAAACTTTGTTAATCCTTTAGGTGTTCCACAAGAATTAAAGGAATATGAAGATGAAATTTCTAAATTTCACTTTTTTGTCAAATTTTCCATTTCAATCAATTTTTTTCTTTAACACATCGAGGGTTAACAGCCAAACAAAACTTAATATTTATTACCGTGATTCTGCGGTTTACAGAAACAATACATGTGGTCATAAACTGATGTAAGGGCACATGGCAGGGCGCAAAAGAAAAGGAGCGCCGTATGGTTTTTGAAAGGCATATTTTGCTAAACTGGTTTTTAGATGCCATGTCCCATTTGAAGCCCCCCTGATGCACCCTTACAGTAGAAACTCCCATTTTGGAAACTAGGGGATAAGGTGCCAGTTTTATTGGTACTATTTTGGGGTACATGTGATTTTTAATTGCTTTGTATTACATATTTTGTGAGACAAGGTAACCATAAAAATGGCTGTTTTGGCACTGTTTTTATTTTTTATTTTTTAAAATATTCATCTGACAGGTTAGATAATGTTCTATTTTTATAGGGCAGGTTGTTACAGACGAAATGATATACAATATGTCTACTTTCTTTGTTTGTTTGTTTGTTTCAGTTTTACTTAATAAAGCATCTTTGAAAAAAAATTATGTTTTTGTGTATCCATTTTCTGAACACCATATTTTTTTATTTTTCTGCCGATCGTCTTGTGGGCTCATTTTTTGCAGGAAGTTGACATTTTTATTGCTACCATTTATGGGTACATATGATTGTTTGATCATTCATTATTATACTTTATGGAGCAAGGTGGCCAAAAAATTGGTTGTTTTAGCACAGTTTTTATTTATTTATTTTTATAGTGTTTACCTGAGGGGTTAGTTCATGTGACATTTTTATAGAGCAGATCGTTACGGACGTGGTAATACCTAATATGTGTACTTTTTCTTATTTATTTATGTTTTACACAATAATAGCATTTTTGAAACAAAAAAAATTATGTTTTAGTGCCTCCATAGTCATATTTTATTTTTTGACCAATTGTCTTAGTTAGGGTCTCATTTTTTGCAGGATGAGGTGATGGTTTGATTGGTACTATTTTGGGGGGCTTATTTCTTTTTGATCATTTAGTTTTGCACTTTATGTGATGCTAATTGACAAGAAAATTGCTTTTTTGGGACTGTTTTTATTTTTTTATTTTTTAATGTGTTAACCTAAGGAGTTAGATCCTGTGATATTTTTATAGAGCTGGTTGTTTCGGATGCGTAAATACATAATATGTCTACTTTTTTAAATTTATTTTACTTTAACACAATAATAGCAGTTTTGAAGCAAAGAAAACATATTTTAATGTCTCTATTGTCTGAGAGTCATAGTTTTTTTAAATTTTTTGACCGATTGTCTTAGGTAGGGTCTCATTTTTTGTGGAATGAGGTGACGGTTTGACTGGTACTATTTTGCGTTGCATTCACCTTTTTGATCGCTTGGTGTTGCAATTTTTGTGATGTAAGGTGACAATAAATGGCTTTTTTGGGACTGTTTTTATTATTATGGTGTTCCCATGAGGGGTTAGGTATTGTGATATTTTTATGAAGCTGGTTGTTACGGACACGGCAATACCTAATATGTATACTTTTTATTTATTTATTTCACTTTAACACAATAATAGCATTTTTGAAACAAAAAAAAATATGTTTTAATGTCTCTATGTTCTGAGAGCTATAGTTTTTTTATTATTTGAGCGATATTCTTATGTAGGGGCTCCTTTTTTGCGGGATGATGTGACGGTTTTATTGGTACCATTTTGTGGGACATACGCCTTTTTGATTACTTGGTGTTACACTTTTTGTGATGTAAGGTGACAAAAAAGCTTTTTTTGACACAGTTTTTATTATTTTTTTATGCTGTTATTTGGACGGGGGGGGGGATCATGTGATATATTTATAGAGCCAGTCGTTACGGACACGGCAATACCAAATATGTCTATTTTATTTTATTTTTTCTATTTTTAACATTTTTTTATTACTTAATTAGGGAATTTTTTTTTTACATGTGAAACCTTTTTTTATTTTTATTTTAAAACACTTTATTATTTTTTATTTTTTTTACACTTTGTGTCCCCCATAAGGTCATAAAAGACCTCTGGGGGACATTTAACTTCCCTTTTTTTTCCACTATTGATTTCTCCTGTAGCTGGGGCTGACATAGTAGCCCCAGCTACAGGGGAAATACATCCCCCAGAGAGGCTGTACAGCAGAATACAATGCTGTACAGCCTCAGTGCAGGACTGATCGAGGTCTATGGAAGACCCGACAGCTCCTGCACTCTCCCGGCACCCGGCAGTCACGTAACCACCGGGCCGGGACATGAAGCACATAGTGCTTCCTGATCTGTATACACAGCGCTCGCTGTACGCTTTGTATACAACGATCTAGAAGGCTGGGACACCTGGGAACTGTCCCTGCCTTGTCTCTGGGGTGCCCTGCTGTCACAGTAGAGAAATTCAAATTTAGAAAACTGTGAATTTTTCTAAATTTTGAAAATGTAGAATTTTGAATCCAAATTTACCGCTAATATGAAGTACAATGTGCAACCAGAAAACGGTTTCAGAATCAGTTAGAAAAGTAAAACCATTCCAGATTTATTATGTCAGATTAGCAAAAATAGGCCTTGGCAGAAAAGTGAAAACTGGCCTGGGGTAAAAGGGATTAAATAAGTGAGGATCCTTTACTAACCCATATACAACAATTTAGCCCAGGTTGAGGAAGCCGTTCCCATGTAATGTGACATACAATGATGCTGTGCTTTATACATGTGTTAAACAGACAACTCTTCTCTTACTCTGTCTTTCTTTCTCTATATAGCACATACCTATCTGGTATATCTTGTACTTCAGCTATGAAAAAGAAGTTCTGCTTCATTCCCTACCTCATGATGATCTCACAGATGGATGCAAAAAGACTTCAAGAATTTAATTGAAAATGTATCTTGTAGTGGAATAAGTATTATCAAGGAATGGAGCAAACAGATCTACTGTCTGGTGGTATTTTATCATGAGGAGGGAGACGTTTTCCATCTGATCCTTGTAATTTTCTTGGCAGCTCTTCCTCAAGACGAACTGTGATTTATCCAGCAAGCTTCACATCAGTAAGATCCATCTCGTTGCCGCATTATGAGAGCATAGACAGGTGAGCCTGCCTCTTGTGCCTCTCCTATTGATGAGGAAAATTAAAAACCTGAATTAATTAAATTAAACAAGAAAAAGGGACAAATCTTTGCTATTTATCCAAGAAGAACATGATTTTGTGCCTTCATCAGTGAGATGCTGAGCTGTTAAGGTCACATTTTAATTGCTATAATGCGTGATGATTTTAGCTCTCACTGCTTGAGGGTTTAATAAAGCAGAAGTATTTAATCAATTCCATATATACAGATATAGTAATCTGCAGTGGAAAGCCTTTTCATTTCATAGGATGAAATAACTCATCCTATTTGTGTATGAATGAATACATTGGGGGTCATTTACTAAAGGCTGGCATTTTCATGCCAGTTTTCTGCTGTAGATTATTGTAAATATGTGGGGCTGCAGTGGCCATGCTCCATTGCTAGGCACTACCCACTTTTTTGTTTTTTAAAAGTGGCAACACTGACAGGTGTTAACATCAAAAAACAGAAGTAAAGCCTTAGTAAATTGCTCCCTGTCATGCTGGTGGTCTGCTTCTGCCATTGCTCTGCTTCTCCCTTCAGGTATGGATGCCACCAGGGGCGTTGCTAGGGTCTCAAAAGATCTGTGGCCCAAGCCCCAATAAATATGGCCCAGTTCTCTAAGTCGCCCCCTGCACACTGCATTTTGTTGTACTTGCTATACAGCAACACATACCGCTCACATACACTGACTCCCAGGTGATGTCTCCTCCGATGTAAATTTTCTCTGTCATCATCTTCTCCATTTGGTCCGTACAACTTCTTTCAGCCGCACCTCGTCTCTGCAGAGTGGTACACACGGACATCTTAGCTTCCTATCATTTCTATCATCATCTCCCAACCTGGATTTCCCACAGTGTTATCCTGTTGCTCGCTGTTCTCCCCAATACCCCCAAATACTATCCTGAAGAAAAATTAGTGCCCCCCATAGTAATAGTGCTCATCATAGTCCCACCAATAGTAATTCCCTTCTAGAATGCCCTCATTAGTAATACTGAATCTTACAGTGTCCCCAACCATGATAACGCTCTCCAAGAATGCCCCCATTAGTAGAAGAGCCCTCCAGTATTAATAATACCCTCACAGAGCCCCCAGTAGAAATAAGGCCCCCTATAATAAAGCTCTCTAAAGACCCCTCAGCAGTAATAAGGCCCCCCCATAGTGGTCTTAGTAGAAATAAGGCAGATCTACAAGTCCCTCCTATAGAGCCCCCAGTAGTAATAAGAACGCCTATAATGTCCCCTGGATTTATGATACCCCATTATTTATACTTCCCCCTACTGTTATAATGCTCACCCTGAAGTGCCCCCAGTATTTATAATGCCCCCTGCAGTGCCCCCTGTAGTTATATTCCTCCCTTCACCATACAGTCCCATGTAAATAACATCACACCATCTCTCCTGCTCCATCCAAAATACACTCCTATGTAAATAACATCACTCTCCTCCTTTTAGCCCCTCCAATATATAGTCTCATGTAAATAACACTATTTCCCTCCTTCCCGCCATAGAGTCCCATGTAAATAACATCACATCATCTATCCAGCCCCCTCCAATATACAGTCCCATGTAAATAACATCCCTCTCTTTCAACAGCCCCCTCCAAAATACTGTCCCATTTAACTAACATCACTTCCTTCCCAGCCGCCTTCAACATACAGTCCTAAGTAAATAATATCACCCCTTCCCAGCTGCTTCCAACATGCAATCCCATGTAAACATCACCCCCTCAACATTCAGTCCCATGTAAATAACATAATTCCCCCCACCAGCCACCTTCAACATACAGTCCCATGTAAATGACATTGTCTCTTCAACATTCAGTCCCATATAAATAACATCACTCCCTCCCTCAGACCCTTGTAACATTCAGTCCCATGTAAATAACATCACTCCCTCCAACAGCTGCCAGCAACATACAATCCCATGTAAATAACCTCACCATGCCCCAGCTCCCTCCAACATTCAGTCCCATGTAAATAACATCAGTCCCTCCCACAGCTGCCATCAACATACAGTCCCATGTAAATAAGATGACTTCCTCCCCAGCCCCTCCAAAATACAGTTCCATGTAAATAACCTACCTCCCTTCAGCCCTAACATACATGCCAGTTAAATAACAAAACTCCCAGAATTTCTCTGCCTCTCCCTTCACTTACCTCTCCTCGTGTAGCAGACATCACCACCGCTTCTTCCCCTAGGACTTCTCCTTTTCACTGCCATCCTCTCCTGCACTGGTCACATGATGGTGACATCATTGCAGCTCCTTCTCAACCACTGCCTGTTTTACTGGTCACATGACCTGTGATGTCATCACAGGTCCTTCAGCTCTTCCAAGGCATTAGATTCAATTGTAATGCTGTCCTGAGGACATACAGTTGTATCTAGTTGGAAGGCAGGACATGTTTAAACCTAGCAACACCCTTATAATTCTACAGACTGTGGCTTGCATGTGTATTAGGCTTACTGGCCTGTTCTATAGGGTGCAAGACCGCTCGCCCTGGGCCTCTTAACCTGTTGGGGACACATGACGTACAGGTACGTCATGAGTATTTCCAATCACCTCCGCGCAGCCCGGGGTGATCGGAACAGAGTGCCTGCCGAAATGATTTGGCAGGCACTCTGTCACAATGCCTAGGGGGGTCCTGTGACCCCTCCGTATCGGCGATCGCAGAAAACCCCCCCTGCTCTCCTTCTCCATTTTGCATTGGAGGAGCGAGGAGAGAGCAGCCTGCCGTCCTTCAGGAGAGCCCAGCACCCCAGCAGCCTGATCGTGCCCAGCACGCCCCCCTTCTGACCATCCAGAGTGCCATCTGGCACTTACAGGTATTTAGGGAGAGGTTAGGGACAGGTTGGGTTAGGCAGGGATACATAGGGAAAGTAATAGTTTAAAAAAAAAAACTCTATCTATTGCATCACCCTCTTAGGGTGTCTAGGGTCCTGTCTGTGTGAACCTAGACCCCTCCCCCATGGGTGCTGCAGCTTGTACCCTTGCCGCCCACCCCCCCCCCCCACCTTTGTTTGGGGCGCAAGTGTTTTTTTTTTTTGCATACGCTGACATTGGCCCGTAAACTTTAGTGTCCGGCAAATGTTAACGCATCGCCCACCCCACCGCTGATCAGCTTCGGACTTTTTTTTTAACCCTTTTTACATTTTTTTTTTAGTTAGTTCTTTTTTTTCCCCCTGTTAGCTTTAGGGAACAGTCTGGGAACACCCGTGCCCCCACACACACGCACAACACAGGATGTTTTGGGGCCTTGTGCTGTACATGGGCCTAGTAAAAAAAACTAGTGTCAGGAAGTACTGGAGTGGGGACATCCTCTACCAGACCCCACTTTACATTACGGCCATGACACGCTCACGGTTTGAGGCCATCCGGAAATGCTTGCATTATGCAGATAATGCAGCATGTCCCCCTCAAGGTGATCCTGCCTATGACTGCCTATACAAATTCAGGCCGGTCATCGATCACTTTGGGGCCAAATTTGCGGAGGCCAATGTACTTGGATGGGAGGTCGCGGTTGATGAGTCTCTCATTGCTTTCAAGGGGAGGTTCATTTCCGCCAGTATGTTCCCTCAAAGCGGGCGAGGTATGGCGTGAAGCTGTACAAACTTTGTGAGAGTACCTCAGGATACACTTACAAGTTTTGTGTGTACGAGGGGCGAGATTCCCGTATTAAACCCACAGAATGGGTGTTAGCGGGAAACTTGTGTGGGATCTTATGCACCCACTGCTAGATAAGGGTTACCACCTGTACATGGATAACTTTTATACTAGTATTCCCATGTTCCAGTCCCCCGCCACCAGATCCACGTCCACTTGTGGGACCGTGTGGAAAAATCAGTGTGGCCTCCCTGCCATCCCCCTCAAGGTACCTATCCCCAGGGGTGAGACCCGTGCCCTTACCAGTGAAAACCTGTTGCTAGTCAGATATAAGGACAAGAGGGATGTCCTTGTACTGACCACAATTCACGGTAACGGCATCAATCCTGTCCCTGTGTGAGGTACCACGACAACGGTCCTCAAGCCCGATTGTATTGTCGACTACAAACAGTATATGGGAGAAGTTGATCTCTCTGATCAAGTCCTCAAGCCATATAATGCCATGCGCAAAACCCGGACATGGTACAAAAAAGTTGCGGTCTACTTGGTGCAGGTTGCCATGTACAACTCTTTTGTGCTGTCCCGGAGCGCTGGCAACACAGGGAAATTCCTCCAATTCTATGAGGCAGTCTTCAAGGACCTGATCTTTTCTGACCGGGAAGAAGCAGGCCAGAGTACCTTGGGAACTGGATCGTCCCTGGCCTACACTTTCCAGGTGTGGTCCCCCATACTGGAAAGAAGGGACAAACCCAAAAAAGGTGCAGTGTGTCACAGGAGGGGGATACGGAAGGATGCCACCACTTAGTGTGACACTTGCCCCGATCATCCGGGCCTCTGCATTATTGGTTGCTTCAGGGAGTACCACCCTTCCATGGAGTACTAAATTTATTATCCCCTTTTCCATGTAGCCACTGGCAATCGGATAAAAACTATGGTTCTCAGACTTGAGGCACCAACATTTTTTTTTTTTAAATGATAGTTTATAAATCTAAAATAATTAAAAAATAATTAAAAAAGTAGACAAATTAGGTATCGCCGCATCCGTAATAATCTGCCCTATAAAAATACCCCATGACCTAACCCCTTAGATTAACACGGTAAAAAAAAAAAAGGTGCAAAAAAACAAATTTTTTTGTCACCTTACATAACAAAACGTGTAATAGCAAGCAGCAATCAAAAAGTCATATGCCCTCCAACATAGTGCCAATAGAACTGTCCTCTCATCCCACAAAAAATGAGCCCCTACCTAAGACAATCGGGTAAAAACTAAAAAAAAACTGACTCTTAGACTGTGTAGATAGTTACATTTTTTTTAGTTTGTTTCAAATAGGATAATATAGTGTTAAACCTAAATAAAAAAATAAAAAAATAGACAAATTAGGTATCAACGCATCCGTAATAAACTGCTATATAAAAATACCCCATGACCTAACCCCTCAGATTCACACGGTCAAAAAAATAAAATAAAAACGGTGCCAAAAGAGCAATTTTTGGGCAAATTTTCCATTTTAATCAATTTTTCCAGTAACAGAGCAAGGGTTAACAGCCAAATAAAACTTCAAATTTATTGCCCTGATTCTGCAGTTTACATAAACACCCCATATGTGGTGGTAAACTGCTGTACGGGCACACGGCAGGGCGCAGAAGGAAAGGAATGCCATATGGTTCCTGGAAGGCAGATTTTGATGGCTTTTTTTTTGACACCATGTCTCATTTGAAGAACCACTGATGCACTCCTAGAGTAGAAACTCCATAAAAGTGACCCCATCTAATAAACTACACCCCTCAAGGAATTCAAAATTTTACAAACTTTGTTAACCCTTTAGGTGTTCCTCAAGAGTTTATGGCAAATGGAGATGAAATTTCAGAATTTCTGTTTTTGGTAACCATGTGTCACAAGAATGTAATATAGAGCAACCAAAAATCTAGGTACCCTAAAAATAGTCCCAACAAAACAGCCTACTTATCCTGTCTTTTACAAAATGGGGTCACTTTTAGGGAGTTTCTACTCTGGGGGAACATCATGGGGGCTTCAAATGGGACAGGGTGTAGATAAACCAGTCCAGCAAAATCTGCCTTCCAAAAACCACATGGCCCTTCTTTCCCTCTATGCTCTGCCTTGTGGCCATACAGTAGTTTATGACCATATATGGGGTGTTTCTGCAAACTACAGGATCAGAGCAATAAAAATTGTGTTTTATTTGGCTGTTAACCCTTGCTTAGATACTGGAAAAAATGGATTAAAATTAAAAATTTGTGAAAAAAATCAAAATTCTGAAATTTTAGCCCCATTTCCCATTATCTCTTGTGAAACACCTAAAGGGTTAACGATGTTTGTAAAATCAGTCTTGAATACCTTGAGGGGTGTAGTTTCCAAAATGGGGTCACTTTTAAGTAATTTCTACCCCAGGGGGCATCAGGGGGGCTTCAAATGGGACATGGTGTAGATAAACCAGTCCATCAAAATCTGACATCCAAAAACCACACTGCGCTCCTTTCCCTCTACGCCCATACAGTCATACAGTAGTTTACGACCATATATGGTATGTTTCTGCAAACTACAGAATCAGGGCAATAAAAATTGGGTTTTATTTGGCTGTTAACCCTTACTTAGATACTGGAAAAAATGGATTAAATTGGAAAATGTGCGAAAAAAATCCAAATTCTGAAATTTTAGCCCCATTTCCCATTAACTCTTGTGAAACACCTAAAGGGTTAAATACATTTGTAAAATCAGTTTTGAATACCTTGAGGGGTGTAGTTTCTAGAATGGGGTCATTTTGGGTGGTTTCTATTATGTAAGCCTCACAAAGTAACTTCAAACCTAAACTGGTCCCTTTAAAGTGGATTTTCGAAGATTTCTGAATATTTTCGAGATTTGCTTCTAAACTTTTAAGCCTTGTAACGTCCCCAAAAACTAAAATGGTATTCCCAAAATGAGACATACATGAAGTAGACATATGGGGAATTTAAATTAATAACTTTTTTTGGCAGTATTACTATGTATTATAGAAATAGAGAAATTGCAACTTGGAAATTGCTAATTTTTCAAAATTTTTGGTAAATTTGGTAATTTTTTATAAATAAAAATTTTTTTTTGGGCTCAATTTTACCAGTGTCATGAAGTACAATATGTGACGAAAAAACAATCTCAGAATGGCCTGGATAAGTAAAAGCTTTTATAGTTATTTACACATAAAGTGACTGTGACAAAAGCACCTTTGTCACTGGGAGTTGGAGAGGCCTCCTTGCCAGCCTCTTCTATGGCCCCAGTGACAGTTAGCATTCACAATGGACATTGCCTGTTACCTAATCAACATTCACAATGGACATTGCCTGTGACCTAATCAGCAATCACAATGGACAATGCATGTGGGGTTGTGATATATCTAGCTGTAGGATGATTGGTCACTGTATTTTGTGTGCCTGTCCTCTATCAGGTCCCTGGGGGAGTAGCCCTTGATGGAGGACTTGCATAAAAGGCCAAGCTTTGCCATCCAATAAAGAAGTTCTGCTTTACCCCTTCATGAAGTCTTGGCTCATGGTTGGGGGGTGGGATAACTACACTCTTGGGGATTGCTATACCACAAAATGCTCCTCTGAGTATAAGCTCTTGTAAGAGCTTGTTCCTGGTTCCTGCTTTCGGGAGTTAGGAGAGGTGCTTATGGTGTCCAGTGGAGTGCTTGGAGCCCTCGGGAAGTGCTAGGAGCAAGCTTCAGCGGAAGGTGCCCAGTTGGGGTGCCAGGCGTTCCATTACAGTGACATTGGTCAGATTTGCAAAAAATGGCCTGGTCCTTAGGGTGAAAATGAGCCCGGTTCCTAAGGGGTTTAGCCAAATCTACTCACAGCCAATGGCTGGATATCTCTTGGTATATAAGGCAGCCTCCCCAAGGGGAGTGTGCCTGAACTTAGAATCTGAGTCTCTAGATTGCCAGGAGACTGCCTGTGAACTGAATTCCTGCCTGACTACATGCTATTGTCATCGTATCCTGTGCAGACCCTTGATTGTTTATGGATTCATCCCTATGCTGTCTGCCTCAACTTAGGACCTGTTTCACACATATGCACAAACCTCCCCTACCCTGACCTTTGGCTAGTTTCCTTACTATAAGTATTGCCTGACCCTTTTGGTGCTTTGCACCAGTGTCTCTAACCTCATGTATAGCTGCCAACCAGCTGCAACAGGACTACTACAGGAGGTAGTGGCCTGGTTGGTCCCCTGCAGCAAAGTCCAGATCCCTGTATAGGGGTGAAAGGGTGAATACCGGGGGACTACCAGAACAATGCCCTTAGGTTTAGCCCAAAGTCAAATGTGTTAGTTGGCATAGTGGTTTTCCTGCAGCATAGGAGTTATTGGGGCAGATATTCAGATATTTTAATAGTGTCATCTTTACACTGTCTAAGAATACCAATCAGACAAATTTACTTTTCTTGCTCATCAATCTTTATAAATTTATAGTATTGTAAAGCCTGCACCAAATTTATACCAATATTCATGCTGCGTGCCAAAAATATATTGTGTGCCAGAATTTTGTCTGTATGCAAAAATTCTTTCTTTGAACCAGTATTTTGTCTGTGCCAGAAATTCTGTCTGGTCTATGGGGCGCAAGCCCGCTCACCCTTGGCCTCTTAAGCCAAATCTGTCCACATCCAATGGCTATAAGTTGGCGTAGGTTTACTCAAAAAATGCAGCATAATTTTGGCACACATAGGCACAATTAGGCCATGACAATTGCTCATGAAGTCATACTCAACGTGGTAAAAGTCATGCATGCCAGTTTTTTGGTGAAAAATGCACTAAAAAGTGGCCCATTTTCAATAGCAAATCTTCCCCACTGCATCCAATGTGACATCCACTAATCACTATTACAATAGGGTCATGGATTTCTCTTCGCCAGGGTCTCTGCCATGAGGGGGAATCTATGTGGAATGACAGTTGAGTTGAGCATGTGCTCTGCTGCTGCAGAAAACTTTATGGCACTGATTTAAACAGTAATTATTCAGCCCACAGGTGATAAATGTTACATATGGGAAACCTGTATGACTGTGTTTCTCTAGTTATTAAATAGGTATACAATGTTGTATTATGGCCTTATGAAGTAGAGTAATAATAATACTAATCATAATTATTTGTTCTGTACTTGCTCTAGATGTATCCTCAACTTTAATACAAATCTGTTCCTTTTTTCTGAATGGGATTATTTTGCTGGCCAGCATATGGAATATTGTAATCCCCATTCAAATGAAGGGAATTGATTTTCAGATGCAGAAATTGCTGCGACAAATTTTTCTGCATGTGAAGGCATCCTAAACGACACAAAACTCACAGCTATCCAGATATCACTACACAGTGGGTCGTTTGTACCTATATGAGTGCAGAAAAAGTAGTCACACCGACACTCTGGTACAAGACTGGGCAGAATCGATCATCTACCACTTAAGAAGACAAGTGGCAAATACTAATGGCCCATGTTAAAGATTTTACATTGTGACCCAGGAGTCTGGTCCCACCCTTCCATAATCTTTTACTATTTACTAGTCAGATTCCTTTATCACAGCCTCACACCCAGGAATTTGCCAAACATGTTTCATTTATTTTCTCATTCACTTTGCATTTTTGACATTCCAATATTCCATACTGCAGTCATTCAAATGTGCCATAAAAAAACACATCTTTACAGAAGATAATTTATTGAATGGGATCCTGTACCATATTTTTCAACCACATATCAAAATAAAACTTATATCCAACTCATAGTCCCTAAACGGTAATGAAAAAGTCAGTCTGGTCAGAGGCTAGGGAGCAAGACTGCTTTAGAGGCAACACAAATGGGAGGGGATGGTATGGATGGAGCAAAGGGAGATACAGGGCAAGTAAAGCGGCAGGCTTGTGCTCTGGCAGAAAATATGCCTGGGCTCCTTTAACAGTTACTTACATTTAGTCATACCGACTACAAGTCGCCTTGCTTTCCCACCTACTATTAGTATAAGATTTAACTTTTATTTTTATTTTTCTTAAAAAAGGTAAAAGAAATAATATTGTGAGGAAAAGTGTCTTTCAAAATTTCAGTAGGCGGCGCAGTATTACTGCAAAACTGTGTTCACATTACATCTGCTGCTCTGTAACTTTGCAACAGAATGATAGGATCTGATGAGCTGTGTCGGTGATGGCGCACTTATACACCTGCACTGCTACTTTCCTAATAGTAATCTGTTCCTTTTATATATTGTAGTTTGCCAGACTGCTTCCTTATAATATTATTTATTTTTCCTTTTTCTAGAAAAATAAAAATAAAAGTTAAGTCTTATACTAAAAGTAGGTGGTAAAACAAGGCGACTTGTAGTCTGTATGGCTAAATGTAAATAAAATGTGTGTAGAAATACGCTTGCCCACCTACTAACTGGGTCTATATAAAAAAACATTCCAATAACAGTTATACACACCACACTGGGCACTTTAAGACTGCATTTTCATATGAATCAAAGTCTGCCTGTCAGAAATACACATAATACTAACAATGGTGTGTTTTGCATTGTGTTAGGCTAGATGCAAATGTCCGTTAAACCCGGACGTGACCAGTCCGTGGTAACCAGGACTGGATTTCTTCTTTACAGCAAGAGCACATCATTGGTTGCTTTGACGCAGTGCGCTTCCTGCCACCTCTGCAGTACAGTAATACACTGATATAGATCATACCAATGTATTACTGTCCTGCAGCGGTGGCATGGAGCGTACGGCGTCATAGCAACCAATGACGCCGTGCGCTCCTGCTGTAAAGACTGCTGTCACGTCCAGGTTTAATGGACTTGTGCATCTAGCCTTAGTCAGCACGATGTAGTCTTGGTTAGGCTTACATATGAGTAGATTAGTTGACAGATTCCTTTTAAGTAAATATTTAATAATTGTAGATTAGAAGACTATATGAGCTTTGTTATTTTTACCCTATTTCTTATAGATCCTTGTAGATCTAAGGATTGTTACACTTCAACTATATTAACATTAACACCTATAGCAGATAATTAAAAATACATTTTTTAACGTATCACTGTTATCTTCTTGAGCACTAAAACTTTTGGTAGACAAAGGTTTTTTGTAGCTCTCAGTGCAAAAGACAGTATCAATGGGAATGACAAAATGCCAGAGAACAAGTTCATTAACGAGATTGAAAGAAACAAATGGCAAGAGGAGGAAGACTCTGCCAACACGACAGATAACAGATGGACCAATATATTCTTGGAAGCCAGTGAACATTAAGGGCTGGAAGTGTAGAACAATGAGTTGCGTTCCAACTCAGTCTGTACTTAGCTTTCTCAAAGTAAAATATGATATCTTTTTATTGCACCAACATTAAAAATGATAAATTAATGTTTTGCAAATGAGATCACCTAGGTCTTGTTTCTAGCGAATATTCTGCTGAGGACCAATACAGCAATGATACATGACCACACTTTGAACTGAAGAGACCTCTACCACTATCCTCATTAGATTCTTCAAGTGGTCAGTGTTAGATACAACAGTATATTCCTAAATGATATAAATTAGCATGAGCTGGACCACTCTCTTGGAAATCCTGTATTATTATTCATCATATTTACTGGTGTGTAATTTAAAAACGTACAACTATATAGAGTAGTAAAACAATTGAATCTATTATCCCTGATAGCATTAGACCAGATACATTTACATTGGAGGAAACTTACTAAGCTAAGCTAAAAATGTCATAGTGATGGATTCATTTGCACCATATAAATGGTGAGACAAAACAGAAAGATAGCACATACTATAAAATGCAGTGAATGCGCACGTCCGCATCACTATGGCCGAAAATACAAAAGTAAAACCAAACACAATGAAAAAGTGCTTTGAAAACATTAAACTAATTCTAAATAAATATGAGGTAATTTTGATTAATATGATTTGTGCCCATCCACCATGGCAAGGTGACCTCCTTTAGTTGGGTCTCTACTCTGTAATGAGTCTTCTTGTGCCAATTGGCATCAAATGAATTCAGGAAGAGCAGACTCCAGTTATATACTGCTCTAGCAAAACAACATGTGAGGAAGTTGGGGGTATGGAGTGCGTGATCAAAATGGAGGCCCCCGCATCTCCAAAATACAAAGCGCAAAGGCAAAACAGAAAGTCAGCACTTCCTATAAAATAAAGTGAATACACAGGTGCATGTCACCATGGCAAATAATACAAAAGTAAAACGAAAACACAATGCAACAGCACTCTGCAAATAGTGACTAAATGAATTAATGCTATATTCATTATATTAATAAATCTGAAGTACTTAGCAAACATACGTATAACGATAAAAATAATTTGTGCCCATTCAATCTAGATGACCACTTTTAAATGTGTTGTATGTGTGTAAATATGGGGCATTATGTTTTAAAAAAAACTGTACTGTGCCCTCTAAAGCAATATAAATAAAACACATTCTTACAGTAGATTATATACAATACACCAATGTGATCGTTTTAGATATGAATTAGTTGTTAAAGACTCTCACTCTCAAAACTTGAAAATCTTAATTCTTAACCCCTATCCCAGGCATCAGCAACCTTCGGCTCCCAGCTGTTGTGAAACTACAATTCCCAGCATGCTCCATTCATTTCTATGTAACTTCTTAGAAGAGCAGAGCAACTATGCATGCTGGGAGTTGTAGTTTCACAACAGCTGGGAGCCAAAGGTTGCCTACCCCTGCCCTATCCTAACCCTAATTTACTATTCCCCATATGTCTCATAGCCATAAAAACCCTGGAAGTTGTGATGTTTGGAGTGACATGGAGAGAACACTCTAATCACTAGTGGCTATGTTAGCTAGTTAGGTCAAAAATTAAATAATTTTTGCATTTGAAGAATAGCCATTTCCAGTCCATTATGCTCTGTATCCACCAATATCAAATGAATGTTAATTAATTACCATAATTCGCTGTTAAAATATCCAAAAATATGTTTACTTAAAGTTTTCATTTGCAAACTACTGAGGGATTACATTACACAAGGATTAAAAAATGCAAGTAAAAAGTGCTGTATAAATGAGATATTGAAAAACTCAATTTTATCAGATACAGAAAGACTTTCTGTAAAGGACTATGATCACTATAATCACTACATATTATCACTAGGCATTGGTGTAACTATAGCCATATCAGCCATGCAAGCTGCTATGGGGCCCAGAGGTTAAGGGACTCATACGGGTGCAGAAACATTGGGGAAGATTTACTAATCCTGAGTAAACATAGTACTATAAGGTTTACATGTAGTGTTAGTATATATAATGCTCTCACCCCCCCTGTAGTCCCCCTATAGTATAATCCCATAATGCCTCCCTGTAATATAATGTGCCCCTGTAGCATAATGCTCCCCTGTAGTATAATGCCCGCTCTAGTATAATGCGCACTGGTGTCCCCTTGTTGTACAATGTCATTTGCCCAGCTGCAGTATAATGCCCTCCTGTATTCCCCCTGTAGTATAATGCCCTCATGTAGTCCCCCTGTAGTATAATGCCCTCATGTAGTATAATGCTCTCCTGTAGTCCCCTTGTAGTGTAATGCCCTCTGTATTCTTCCTGTAGTATAAAGCTCCCCCCACCCCTGTACACCCCCTGTAGCATAATGCATTTCTGTAGTCCTCCTGTAGTATATATATATATATATATATATATATATATATATACAAATAAATACTCACCTATGTCCTGCTCCATGCCTGCATCACCGTATATATATATATACAGTCATGTGAAAAAATTAGGACACCCTTTGAAAGCATGTGGTTTTTTGTAACATTTTTAATAAATGGTTATTTCATCTCCGTTTCAACAATACAGAGAGATTAAAGTAATCCGACTAAACAAAGAAAACTGAAGAAAAGTCTTTTCAAGATCTTCTGTAAATGTCATTCTACAAAAATGCCTATTCTAACTGAGGAAAAAGATAGGACACCCTTGCCCCTAATAGCGAGTGTTACCTCCTTTGGCTGAAATAACTGCAGTGAGACGGTTCTTGTAGCCATCTACCAGTCTTCGACATCGGTCTGAGGAAATTTTACCCCACTCCTCAATGCAGAACTTTTCAGCTGTGAGATGTTTGAGGGGTTTCTTGCACGTACAGCCCTTTTCAAGTCACCCACAGCATCTCAATGGGATTCAAATCTGGACTTTGACTTGGCCATTCAGGACTCTCCATTTCTTCTTTTTCAGCCAATCTTTGGTTGATTTACTAGTATGTTTTGGGTCATTGTCATGTTGCATGGTCCAGTTCCGCTTCAGCTTTAATTTTCTAACTGATGGTCTCACATGTTCTTCAAGCACCTTCTGATACACAGTAGAATTCATCGTGGATTCTATGATGGTGAGCTGACCAGGTCCTGCTGCAGCAAAGCAGCCCCAAACCATGACTACTTCCACCTCCATGCTTCACAGTTGGTATGAGGTTCTTTTCTTGGAATGCTGTGTTTGGTTTACGCCAAACATGTCCTCTGCTGTTGTGTCCAAATAATTCAATTTTGGACTCATCTGTCAAAGAACATTATTCAGAAGTCCTGGTCTTTGTCAACTTTATCTCTGGCAAATGTCAGTCTGGCCTCGATGTTTCTCTTGGAAAGCAAAGGTTTCCTCCTTGCACACCTCCCATGCAAGTTAAACTTGTACAGTCTCTTTCTGATTGTAGAGGCATGTACTTCTACATCAACAGTAGCCAGAGCCTGCTGTAGTTCTCGAGATGACACTTTAGGGTTTTGGAGACCTCTTTTAGCATCTTGCGGTCTGCTCTTGGGGTGAACTTGCTGGGCGACCAGTCCTGGGCATGTTGGCAGTTGTTTTGAAAGCCCTCCACTTGTAGACTATCTTCCGGACAGTGGAATGGCTGATTTCAAAATCTTTGAGATCTTTTTAAATCCCTTCCCAGACTCATAGGCTGCTACAATCTTTTTCTGAAGTCCTCTGACAGCTCTTTTGCTCTCACCATGGTGCTCACTCTCACTTCAACAGTCAGGAGCACACCAAACTAAATGTCTGAGGTTTAAATAGGGCAAGCCTCATTCAACATGCAGAGTAACGATCTACTAATTATATTGCACCTGGTGTGATATACCTGTGTGAGATCTGAGCCAATTTAAGAGGGAATACATGTGAGGGTGTCCTATCTTTTTCCTCAGTTAGAATAGGCATTTTTGTAGAATGACATTTACAGAAGATCTTGAAAAGACTTTTCTTCAGTTTTCTTTGTTTAGTTGGATTACTTTAATCTCTCTGTATTGTTGAAACGGAGATGAAATAACCATTTATTAAAAATGTTACAAAAAACCACATGCTTTCAAAGGGTGTCCTAATTTTTTCACATGACTGTATATATACAAAAAAATACTCACCTGTGTCCTGCTCCATGCCTGCATCACCGTGTACATATATATATATATATATATATATATATATATATATATACAAAAAAATACTCACCTATGTCTTGCTCCATGCCTGCATCACCTTGACCTCCTATACCAGGTCCCTGGAGGTGTGATAACGTGGTTACGAACTCCTGATATAATTGCGACTCCAGCACCGTTCTACTTCCTGATAGGCTTAAAGCCAAGTGGTCTGCAGCATAGCAGTCTAAACAGCAGGGCTCTTGTGCCTCGCCATAAAGTGCCACCCTCTTAGAGGTGGGTCAGCTGCTGCCTGAGATGAAATTTTCATCTCACCTTGTGGATGATATGGCCCATGTCAAAACTGAAATGCACCAAATTGCACCCAATTTCATGCAAATTACATCAGAATTTAAGTGCAGCACATTAGTAAATTCAGGTAATTGTGCCTTTTATGTAGGGAATAACCATGTGATGATTTTATGCTATCTAGCACGATAGGGTAGATTCTCTGATGTATGGCACTATTATCCATACTTTACTGCTACTTATGCTACTGGGGGCTCATCTAATTTTGCTATGGATAACTTTGATATCTAGTTGCTCATGCTCATGCATAGACTGCCCTATGGGTATGCAATAAGGACTCATAACTAGTCCATATGCTGTCTTGTGGGGTAAAATCATCAGCAAAGTATATGGCCATATAATTAAATGGGTGCCATATTTGTTATTTGGGTAACGAGGAGCTAGGATATGTGTACTGTCCTGCAGGGGTACTTTGAAGTCTGGACATTTGTGGACATTTGCCCCTGTTTCCCCTATGCAAAGTCATCAACCCCTTACTTTATTGTACTTAATATGGTTACCTTGCATTGACTCATACTGTTTAAAACTGTGTAACTGCATTTTATATATACAGTGGGTACGGAAAGTATTCAGACCACCTTAAATTTTTCACTCTTTGTTAAATTGCAGCCATTTGTTAAAATCTTTTAAGTTCATTTTTTCCCCTCATTAATGTACACACAGCAACCCATGTTGACAGAAAAACACAAAATTGTTGACATTTTTGCAGATTTATAAAAAAAAAAAAAAAGAAATATCACATGGTCCTAAGTATTCAGACCCTTTGCTGTGACACTCATATATTTAACTCAGGTGCGGTCCATTTCTTCTGATCATTCTTGAGATTATTCTACACCTTCATTTGATTACACTGTTTGGACTTGATTAGGAAAGCCACACACCTGTCTATATAAGACCTTACAGCTCACAGTGCATGTCAGAGCAAATGAGAATCACTAGGTCAAAAGGAGCTGCCTGAAGAGCTCAGAGAAAGAATTGTGGCAAGGCACAGATCTGGCCATGGTTACAAAAAAATTTCAGCTGCACTTAAGGTTCCTAAGAGCACTGTGGCCTCCATAATCCTTAAATGGAAGATGTTTGGGACGACCAGAACCCTTCCTAGAGCTGGCTGTCCGGCCAAACTGAGCTATCGGGGAAGAAGAGCTTTGGTGAGAGAGGTAAAGAAGAACCCAAAGATCACTGTGGCTGAGCTCCAGAGATACAGTCGGGAGATGGGAGAAAGTTGTAGAAAGTCAACCATCACTGCAGCCCTCCACCAGTCTGGGATTTATGGCAGAGTGGCCCGACGGAAGCCTCCCCTGAGTGCAAATACAAACACAGAAATGCAATAGCACTCTGCCACTAGCATTTTGTCCTGCCTCTATGCTAAAAGCTATCAGAGGTCGTTGGTGTACATTTTGATCAAAAAGTAATAAGCCACTCGCCACGCTAAGGCCGCCTCCATGAGTGGTCCTAACGCTAAATCCCACCTGTTATGGGTCACAACGGCCACATAGAATCCAGGGAGCGTGGGCCCAGCTTGCGTGTCCGGATCAACCATGCTTATCAACCCTTTCTCGTGCTGAAACAGCCTCCATTAAAACCAGAGATGCAGGTACCAACATGCATGCCGTGCCCACTATATATACTCCCCCTGGAGCCAGATGGCAAGTTCAGTTTTTATACTTACTCTGATTAAAACCAGCCTCTAGGGCAGACAAACAGGTGGGATTTAGCGTTAGGACCACTCACGGAGGAATCCTTGGCGTGGCGAGTGGCTTATTATTTTTGATCAAAATGTACACCAATGACCTCTGATAGCTTTTATCATAGAGGCAGGACAAAATGCTAGTGGCAGAGTGCTGTTGCATTTCTGTGTTTGTATCTATATTTTGCCATGGCTGCGTGCACCTGCATACAGGGACGTGCTGACTGACCCCCCCCCCCCCTTGTGTTTCTCCTCAGTGCAAGACACATGAAAGCCTGCATGGAGTTTGCTAAAAAAAACACCTAAATGACTCCAAGATGTGAGGAATAAGACTCTGGTCTGATGAGACCAAGATAGAACTTTTTGGCCTAAATTCGAAGCGGTATGTGTGAAGAAAACCAGGCACTGCTCATCACCTGTCCAATACAGTCCCCACACTGAAGCATTTTGGTAGCAGCATCATGCTGTGGAGGTGTTTTTCAGCTGCAGGAACAGGACGACTGGTTGCAATCGAGCGGAAGATGCAGTCAAGTACAGGGTTATCCTGGACGAAAACCTTCTCAGGACCTCAGACTGGGCCGAAGGTTTACCTTCCAACAAGATAATGACCCTAAGCACACAGCTAAAATAACGAAGGAGTGGCTTCACAACAACTCCGTGACTGTTCTAGAATGGCCCAGCCAGAGCCCTGACTTAAACCCAATTGAGCATCTCTGGAGAGACCTAAAAATGGCTGTTCACCAAGGTTTACCTTACTGCATTTGGACATACAGTCACATCCAATCTGCTTACCGGGGCTGTGACACTATAAAGTGTCACATCCTCGGAGTCTCCGCTCTCCCCGAGAACAGAGACACCGGGGAAACAAGCAATCTGATTGTCTAGTCTCTGCAGACTAACCAATCGCAGCGCTTCATTGAGAAAATTCTGGTTTCAGGCTATGATCTCCACACTGGAGATCACAGCCTTAAATCAGGCAAGACAACCTGTGTGCCCCCGTGCCCCTGATCATTTCAGTGTCCCCCACCCCCATATTCTGCCATTTCCCCCCATTGTCCCCTGATGCCCCTGCAGATTCTTCTTCTGTGCTTGCTATGATAGTGGCTGCTGAGGAATGGAGCCACCGCCATCAGCAGAAAGTGTCAGCTGAAACTTACAGCTGACACTCTGCTGCTACCGCCGAAATTGGTGCTGGCACCTATCTCGGATTGTTTAATACCATAGATGTGCCGGTCAGTAGCTGCCTGCGGCATTCATGGGGTTTAGAGGGATGTAGCTCCCTCTCTCTTCCATTGGGCCCAATAGTTTCCATGGCAACCAGATGCCTTACAAAGACGTCCAGGCTGCCATGTACCTAAGACTGATCAGACCCTGAAGTGTAGCTCTGACTATACAGTGCATTGAAATGCACTGTATAGCCTTCAGGCCCACTGGATCTTCAAGATCGAAATGGGTCTTGATAAAAAAATAGTGAAAAAGTGTGAAAAAAAGTAAAAAAATAAATAAAAAAAGAATAAAAATTTTAATTAAATAAAAATTGGCTTTTCTCATATCCGTTCATTTAAAAGTTATAAAAAAAAAAAATACACATAATTGGTATCGCCACGTCCGTAACGACCTGATATATGAAAGCATCATGTTACTAACCCTGCGCAGTGAACGCTGTAAAAAATGAATGCAAAAAAAAATTTACGGAATTGCTGTTCTTGTCACCTCACCTCTAGTGATGATCGAGCACCAAAGTATTTGGGTATTTGGCCTGAACACATTGCTATATTCGTATGCTCGAGCACCCGAGTATAATGGAAGTCAATGGGAGACAACGAGGCACCCCCTGCTCTGAAGAGGGAAGGGTTCCTGGTCCATTGGAAAAGGTCAGAAAGTGACAGAAACACCACCGAAATGGATCGGAAACAGCATGGGGACGATGTCCGGATGCATCTTGGACTCCAAGGTTGCTGCTGGGAACCATGTTGTCCAAGTTGTACACCACTTTTACAGACTGACAAAAATACGCTCAAACCCCCCCCCCCCCCCCAAAATAAAAAATAAAAAAAATAAAAAATCTATTTCACAGGAAAAATTGTTAGGGAACATTCTTTCCTGTATATTCAATTGTATATAAAGTGCAAATGCTGCCAAAAATTACAAGCAAGAGGCACTCTGAAACTGTGGTACAATTGTTCAGGTAGTGGGACTCCTACACTCATAAAGTCTATGCACTAACTGAAAGGGCTGCCAAAAGTTAAAAGGAACCCTTTATTACACATAAAGGAGGGCATTATACACACCTTTGAAAATTATAATTGGTGGCCTGCTGGTGACTCTCAAAAACATTTGGAGCAAG
This sequence comes from Bufotes viridis, assembly GCA_033119425.1. NCBI lineage: Eukaryota > Metazoa > Chordata > Amphibia > Anura > Bufonidae > Bufotes > Bufotes viridis. The sequence continues at coordinate 174,885,408 of CM065591.1, forward strand.
GGCCTGCTGGTGACCCTCTAAAACACTAGGTGCAAGGGCCTGTTGCTGAGCTGACCCTCTAAAACATTAGGGGGAGGGCCTGCTGGTGGGCTGACGCTCTAAAACATTATATGCGAGTGCGTGCTGGTGAGGTGATGCTCTAAAACATTATATGCGAGTGCATGCTGTTTAGCTGATGCTCTAAAATATTATATGCGAGTACTAGCGGATGAGCTGATGCTCTAAAACATTATTTGCGAGTGCCTTCAGGTGAGCTGACGGTCTAAAACATTATATGCGAGTGCATGCTGTTCAAATGACGCTCTAAAATATTATATGCGAGTGCATGCTGTTCAAATGATGCTCTAAAACATTATTTTCAAGTGCATGTTATTCAGCTGACGCTCTAAAACATAATTTGCGAGTGCCTTCAGGTGAGCTGATGCTCTAAAACATTATATGCGAGTGCATGCTGTTCAGCTGACACTCTAAAACATTGAGAGTCAGATTTATCATTACATTTCCATCTTACTCCAATTTCTCATAAGTCCAAAGTCACTTTTGGCTCAGTTAGATTTATTAATGGTCCTTTAATACTGTGATAAATGTGGTTTGGTGGCAGCAGTTCATCCTTCAGTAAACGGCTTTACAAAAGTCCACACATATTTACAAAAAAGTCGCATGTTCTATTAAAAAGTCGCATAAGATAAGCATGGTCCTCATTGGAGTGAAATTGGGACTTTTTTGCGACTTTTTTGTGACTTTTTAAAAAAGTCCCAATGATAAATCTGGAGTGAAACTCATTAACATGGCTAACCACGCCCATTTTTACAAAACTGGAGTGAGTGGTGTACACATGTAAAAAGTCGCAAAATTATGCGCAAATGAGTGTGAAAAGTCGCAAATGCCCTAATTTGGGACTTTTTGATGCCAGAATTCTGCAGTGAAGGTATGATAAATCATGGGCTATATGTGAGTGCATGCTATTCAGCTGAAGCTATAAAACATTATATGCGAGTGCATGCTGGTCAGCTGATGCTCTAAAACATTATATGTGAGTGCCTGCAGGTGAACTGACGCTCTAAAACATTATATGCAAGTGTATGCTGTTAAGCTGAAGCTCTAAAACATTATATGCGAGTGCATGCTGTTCAGCTACCGCTTTACAACATTATATGCGAGTGCATGCTGTTCAAATGACGCTCTAAAACATTATATGCGAGTGCATGCTGTACAGCTGACACTCTAAAACATTATATGTGAGTGCATGCTGTTCAGCTGACCCTATAAAAAAAATTTAGTTGAGGTCCTGCAGTTGAGCTGACCCAATAAAAAAAAAGTGAGTTGAAGTCCTGCAGTTGAGCTGACCCTATAAAAAAATTAGAGTGGAGGGAATATATAATCTGGATGAGGAGGAGGAGGAGGAGGAGAAAACAAGATTCAACTGACAAAAATACGCACAAACCCCCCCCCCCCCCCAAAAAAAAAATCTATTTCACAGGAAAAATTGTTTCTTTCCTGTATATTTAATTGTATAGAAAGTGCAAATGCTGCCAAAAATTACAAGCAAGAGGCACTCCGAAACTGTGGTACAATTGTTTAGGTAGTGGGACTCCTACACTCATAAAGTCTTTGCACTAAGTGAAAGGGCTGCCAAAAATGACAAGTAACTGGCACTACAATAACCCTTTATTAAATATAAAGGAGGGCATCATACACACTTTTGAAAAATTATAATTGGTGGCCTGCTGGTGCCCCTTAAAAACATTTGGAGCTAGGGCCTGCTGGTGACCCTCTAAAACACTAGGTACAAGGGCATGTTGCTGAGCTGACCCTCTAAAACATTATATGCGAGTGCATGCTGTTCAGCTGACCCTATAAAAAAAATTTGAGTTGAGGGTCTGCAGTTGAGCTGACCCTATAAAAAAATTAGAGGGAAGTGGAGGGAACATATACAAACTGGATGAAAAGGAGGAGAAAACAAGATTCAACCTTAGACTCTCTTTTTTTGTGGTGGAGAAGGTGCATGGGAATACACTACAGTAGATTGAGCACATTATAAATGATAGATTGAAATTGCCTTTATGTTGATCATCAGCTCAGCTCTCCTCTGGTGGAGTTGAGAAGTCGGGGCAATCCAGGCCTTGTTAATTTTTATCTGAGTCAATCTGACAGCATTGCCAGTGGACAAGCAAATACGCTTGTCTGTTATCATGCCACCAGCAACACTAAATACACATTCAGACAAAACGCTGGCGGCAGGGGGAGGCCAGCACCTCCAAGGCGTAGAAGGCAAGTTTGTGCCACGTGTCTAGCTTAGACACTCAGTAGTTGTAAGGCACTGAGGGATCATTTAGGAAGCTGACACGGTCTGCTATGTATTCCTTCACCATTTTCCAAAACATTTCCCTCCTTGTACCACTAGGCCGCGCTTAAGGGTGAGGTTGCTTGCGAGGTGTCATAAAAGTGTCCCATGCCTTGGAGAGTGTTGCCCTGCCTTTGTTGGAATTACTGTGTGTTCCCCTTGGCTCCCTTCCTCGGTTGCCTAAGGAAGTATGGACTCTGCCAGCCGCGTTGTCAGATGGAACATTTTGGAGCAATCTCTCAACAAGTACCTTCTGGTATTGCATCATTTTACTCATCCTCTCTACCACAGGAATGAGATATTAGAAGTTCTCTTTGCAGTGGGGGTCGAGAAGGGTGAACACCCAGTAATCCGTGTTATCTAAGATGCGTATAACGCGAGGGTCGCGGGAAAGGCAGCATAACATGAAGTCAGCCATGTGTGCCAGAGTACCAACAGGCAAGATGTCGATGTCGACATCAGGATGACTCTCCTCCTCCTCCTCTTTTGCCCATCCATGCTGATTAGATGGAATTAAAGTTCCATGGGTACTACCCTCTGTAGCAGAGGCTACTGTCTCAAGCTCCTCCTCCTTCTCTTCACAGTCCAATTTGCGCTGAGAAGACGAACTGTCGGTGGTCTAGCTATCACCCTGTGTAATGTCCTCCCCCATTTCCTCGTCTGCCACATTCAGAACGTCCTCCTTAATTGTAAGCAGCGATCGTTTGAGTAGACACAGCAGTGGGGTGGTTACACTAATAATAGCGTTATCGCCATTAACCATCTGTGTGGATTCATCAAAGTTTTTTAAAACCTCACAGAGGTCTGACATCAATGCCCACTCATCGCTAGTGAATAGCGGCAGTTGACTCGAAAGGCGACGACCATGTTGCAGCTGGTACTCCACAACTGCCCTCTGCTGTTCGCAAATTCTGGCCAACATGTAGAACATAGAGTTCCAGCACGTGTGCACATTGCACGACAGTCGGTGAGCTGGAAGCTGCAAGCGCTGCTGCAGCGTTGTCAGACGGGCTGAAGCTGTGGATGACTTGCGGAAATGGGCACACACGCCGTGTGCCTTCACTAGTAGCTCTTGCAAATTGGGGTAGGTTTTCATAAACCACTGAACCATTAAGTTTAAGACATGAGCTAGGCATGGGATGTGTGTCAGGTTTCCGTGCTCCAAAGCCGCCACCAAATTACGGCCATTGTCAGACACAACCATGCCTGGTTACACATTGAGTGGCGAGAGCCACAGCTTGGTCTGGTTCCTTATACCCTGCAATAGCTCTGAGGCAGTGTGCTGTTTGTCCCCTAAGCAGATCAGCTTCAGCATGGCCTGTTGATGCTTACCCACTGCAGTGCTACACTGCTTCCAGATGGCGACTGATGGCTGACTGCTGCTGAAGGTGGAAGTGGAGGAGGAGGCGGCGGAGGAGGAGAAGTGGGGGTTGGAGCCAGTAACATAGCTGCTGGCAGAGACCCTGATGGATGTAGGGCACGCGATCCTGGGCGTGGGTAGCACCTGTGCCATCCCAAGGTACAACTCACTCCCGGCCTCCACAACATTCACCCAGTGTGCTGGCCACCAGCACTTGTCCATGTGTCCGTGGTGAAGTGGACCTTCCCAGTAAATGTGCGTGTCAGGGCATGGTTGATGTTCTGGGACACATGCTGGTGTAAGGTGGGCACGGAACACAGGGAAAAATATTGGCGGCTGGGGACTGCGTACCGAGGGACAGCCACCGACATCAGGCTGCGGAAGGCCTCAGTGTCCACAAGCCTAAATGGCAACTTTTCAAGGGCCAGTAATTTTGAAAGTTGCGCTTTTAGTGCTATGACCTGTGGGTGGGTATTTGGGCTTGCATTTAAATGCCTGTGTTATCGACATTTGGACACTGCGCTGGGACAGGGAAGTGGATGTTGTTGCTGACGGTTCATCCGAAGGTCCAGGCGCAGGGCGAGGGGCATCTGGGTCTGCGCCTTTGACAAAGGATTGTCCAGCAGTGCGTAACACAGAGGAAGAGGAGGCAGTGGTGTGACCCGCAGACCCAAATTGTGGACCCAGTTTGGCCCACTTACTAGGGTGCTTGGATGCGATGTGGCGGATCATGCCATTGGTTGTGAGGTTGCTAGTGTTCACGCCCCTTCTCATTTTGGTACGGCACAGGTTGCAAACTACTACTCTTTTGTCGTCTGCACTTTCCTCAAAAAAGTGCCAGACTGCGGAACACCTACCCCTTGGCAAGGTAGATTTACTCATGGGGGTGCTCAGTGTAACGGTCGCGGGCCTGTTTGTTGTGGGCCGACTTCTCTCTTTTGCAACCCCACTGCTTCTTCCAGACTGTTGCGGTGCTGCGGATCCCTCCCCCTCTGTACTGCTATCCTCGCTCAGCTTTTCACCTTCCCATGTTGGGTCAGTGACCTCATTGTCCACCATCTCCTCTTCCACCTTCTCACACTGCTCATCCTCCTGACTTAACCTAACCATAACCTTACCTCAGTGATTGGAAACTGTGTCTCATCATCACCCACCTCGTGAACGAATGATTGTCATTCACCACCGTCATCTTCTTGAGGCTGTGAAGGCTCAAGAGGTTGGGAATCAGGGCACAATATCTCAGGTCCCTCTTCAAGCATGCTGAGCGAGTGGGTCAAATCTAATAGTGGCACTGGAAAGAGCTCGTCAAAATATCTGAGTGTGGGATCACTCGTTTGGCAAGCTTCTCCATGGTGGAAGGAAGGATGGTCAGAGTGAGAATTCAGTTGACCAGACTCTTGGCTACAAGAGACAAGACCTGGGGGAGGAGAGATTGGTGCTTAACCGACTGGAGGCATTATCTTCAGCAATCCAACCAACCAACTGTTCGCACTGGTCCGACTTGGAAACCCGATGACCCGTTCCGGCTAGCCAATCACTGTAATGCCAGCAGCCAACATGGCTACTGGCATTACCGTGAGGGCAGTAGTTACCTGCACCTTTATTGGCTGCTTAAAACCCACAAAACGTGCGGGGCGGAGACTTGTGCATTGTGCCCGAGCACATGCAGTACTCGGTCGAGTACCGCCATGTGCCGAGCATAGTGATGCTCGAGTCGACCAGATATTCGTCCGAGCATGCTCGCTTATCACTACTTTGCTCCACCAAAAAAACAAAAAAAAATTGATCAAAAAGTCGTATGTACCCCAAAATAATACCAATAAAAACTACACCCTGTCCCACAAAAAACAAGCCCCCACACAGCTACATTGGTGAAAAAATTAAAATGTTATGGTGAAGCAAAATGTAATTTATTTTTAACACAAAAGAGATTTTATGCTGAAAAAGTAGTAAAACATACAAAAACTACATAAATTTGGGATCTCCATAACCGTATCAACCCACAGAATAAAATTATCATATCATATTTAGTGCAAGAGGAACCCCATAAAAAAAATTAAAAGCACTGACATAATTGCCATTTTTTCCCTCTTCACTTTCACAAAAAAGTAATAAAAAGTGATCGAAAAGACATAGATAACCCAAAATCTTCAACCTGGGGCTAAGGCAACATTATATTGGAAATAGAAGTTCATTTTTCATCTTTACAGACTTGTGTTTCTAAATTATATGAAATGCTTGTTGGGTAAAAGCATTTACTTCACCCCTATATTTATTCCTTGGGCGATGTAGGTTCCAAAATGGGGTCAATTTTTTGGGTTTTCTTTCTAGGGGTACCTCAGGGTCTCTTCAAATGTGACAGAGCACCTGAAAACCATTCCAGCAAAATCTTCACAATTTGTAAAATAAGTTTTAAATAACTTGAGGGGTGTAAGGTCTAAAATGGGGTGATTTATAGGTTTTTTCTACTACGTAAGCCCCACAAAGGGCTTACTTCATAACTGAACTGGTCCTTAAAAAAGTGGGTTCTTGCAATTTTCCTAAAATGTTTTAAATTTGCTTCTAAACTTCTAAGCCTTCTAACTTCCTGAAAAAGTAAAATGACACTGCATATGACCTATATAATTATGTAATTGTTTTATGTTTCTGCTATTATTTTATTATTTTAAAATGCATTTTATTTGTGTTTGAACTTGAATGAGATCATTGGTCACATATTTTGTATGAAAAAATATTTTATATACATTTTACAAAAAAAAGGAAAAACTAATCTGATCTAAATTCTCAAAATTCTAAATATTGCTACAACCACTCTTACTTTCATTATTGGATTGTGTACTAGCATGGCATAACTGTATAATGTAATTTTCATGTGTTGCAGATAATGATCTTCTGATTAGGTAAAACTCATTAGTTCCACCTTATTTCAGTGGGATTGTTTCCATTGGACTTTCATTAGCTAAACCCCAGGGCCAGGTTAATGAGCAGTGATTTCCTCTTGGTTCCTAAATGAATTACTATGAGAGACAGTATGCAGCAAATGCATTACATTTTAAATGAAGGGAACTTTACCTCAAAATTACATTAACACTCCTAGAAAGAAAAGAACAAAAGTTTTACCCAGGTTCCTGGTGCCTCAGAGGGGGTCCTAAGGCACATGAAAAGGTGTATGGACTTATGAAGATAGCTGAGCAATCAGAAACTGAAGAAAATCCTTAAGGCTACTTTCACACTAGCGGCAGGACTGGTCTGACAGACTGTTCGCCCGATGGAACAGCCTGTCGGATCCATCCTGCCGCTAATGAACGTGTGTCCCGGTACTACTGCTCCGGGCCCATTGACTTTAATGGGGGCATGTTTGAGTTTCGGCGGAGGCACGGCAGCGCACAGCGAGAGGCTGCCAGAATAAAACTATGACATGTCCGACATTTATTCTGGCAGCCTCTCGCCCATGCTCTGCCGTGCCTCCGCTGGAACTCCGCCCCACCCCTATTATAGTCAATAGCGCCAGAGCAGTAGTTCGGGGGCAAGCGTTCACTAGTGGCAGGACGGATCCGACAGGCTGTTCCATCAGGCGAAAAGCCTGTCGGATCTGTCCTTCCACTAGTGTGAAACTAGCCTAAATTGTATGGACCAAATTGTCAAGATTGATATGTTTGTTAGGTAAGGTTGCATTTCAACATATTAACATGGAAACACTGCAATTTAAGTGCAGAGTACCTCTTCTTTATGTTGATATTTTATTAGATTGGATGCAGGGAATTTAGTGCAGTTGGGTTTCTAGTGGTACAACATATGTAAGTGGTTGCAGTGTCAATTAACATATTGTGAATAGACTGCTCATTTGGGACTTTAAAAAGTATATTATATTTTGAGTACACCCAATACAAAGCAATCCTTAGTGTTCCCATTATAATGCCAGTCTAGATGCTTATTAAAGCGTCATTAAGTTTCCATAAACCTATAGATACTGTATGTCATAGAGACATATCAAAGGTTTGGATTGGTGGGGGTCTGAGTGCTGAGACCTGTACCGATTGCTTGAATGAGGGGAGAAAATCGCTTGCATATCATGCTCTCTCTTCTAGCTTCAGGAGATGGAACTGAGATGGGCCCATAGACTTTCTGTTGAGTCCACCTCTGAAGCCAGAAGACAATGCGATATGCAAGCGCTTCTTTCTCTTTGTTCTAGGGATCAGTGGGGGTCTTTGCATTGGGATACCCACCGATGAAAATATTTTATATGTCTCTTTGACACATGAAAAAGTTTTATGAAAACTCAGTAACCCTTTAACAGAGTTCGATTAGATGCAGTTACAAATGAAATAAGAAAAGTTTCAATTGGGAATAAAATGTCCACTTTTATAATGTAATGCACAGCAATTATCTTACATTTATTCAACATGTTAATTTTATATTGTGTATATATATAGACTAACTATTGGGAAATATGTGCTAGATTTGTATTTTCTGAGCAACATGAGTGGAATTCGCAGGGCCCAATAGAAAAATCTGCATAAAGTCAACCCTTGATAATACCAGAACAGTAGAGCAACATTTTTTTTTTTTTTAGGGGTATCAAATGTTTAGTATCACATCCCAGACTGAGCAATACTAGAAAATGCCACAATAACAAGAAAGAAGACTCAGTTCCTGTAGGCTAACTTTACATCACCTGAGTGGCATTGAATTGCAGAATCATTTTTGACAATGTGGGCACGTGCAGTATAGCCTTGGTGGGACAACTTTAATCCTGGCAAGCACCAGGTCTGTACTCTGCGTGAGCTAACTGCCAATGCAACATGTACATGCGTGAGAACTCAGGGCCAGCCAGGCGAGATACATCTCAACTGCCCAGCAGTGTCACTCAAAGCTGTGGGGGATAGGTGGGCAATGATAAGCAGTGGGGCTTTCGGTGCAAGAAAATGCAATGGTGACACCCTCATTGCACCAAGAAGTTAATTTACATATCACAAAATCTAAGATTTCTATGCAGTGAAGGCACTGATCACGATCGGGACAAAAATTTTGGAATCAGGATACCATGATGCTTTACCTGGGGTTAATACTGAGGTATGTGGTCACATTTTCCCTTTAACTATAGTGAGATGCTGGGTTTAATCTATAGGCACACAGACAATATGGCCATGTCTTTATTAATGAGCACCCCTTTTGGCACTGGGACCTCCAGGCTGTGGCAGGCTCCTTGTGTGCTGATTGAGCACAGATTGAGGCTCCTTCTCATAATAACCCTTAGTTGCTTCTGCTACTGATAGTTGTCAACTGTCCTGAATTTGCAGGGCATGTCTCCGATTTTAGAGACAGTCCTGGCAAATTCCATATGTCCTAGGCCTAAAATGGGAAGGGCTAATATTAACCCCACCATAAATGTTCCTTTCTGGTGGAGTTTGAGCGTTCCCAGTGGTGGAGTTTTGGATGCCCCAGTTTTAGCAATCTAAACATTGGTAAGTATGGATACTGAACAGAGCCTCTGCAGCTCACTGGCTTTGATAATAATAAATGTATTAGTGCAGAGCAGTCTCTTTTCCACTGCCTTCTCGGAATCATCTTTGCCCCTCACAGCTCCACAAATGTCTCCCTACATGGATGACTGTGTTACAAGATACATATTTATACACTAGTTGAACGGCAGCTCTTACCGATGGCTCTGACAACTCTTTATGGCCAGAGAGAAAATCAGGGAGCTCAGTAAAAGCTGCTAACATCCACTTCAAGTATTGCACAACAAGCGAAGAGGAAGGTACTATAGGTGCCCATGTAATATGATAGCCACTTATGGAGCAGGGGGGGTTCATGTCTGAAGGAGCTCAGTAGCAGCTGTATTAGCACTGAAGTAATGGCTGCCCCTTTACTGACTTTAAATATTACCCCCATAATAAATTGCGCTACCCCACTGTGTAGAAAAGTTAGTTTTGGATTTAGAAAATCACTGTAAAATACCTTATCTGTGGGTTGATTTAACAGCATTTTAGAAAATATGTTTATGCAAAACTGATAAAAATGAAAGGAATGTCATTGTATGTATCAAGTCAAAAGTCTTACAGCCCAAAATATACAAATAGTTATAGTAGCTTCCTATGAAATTGCTGTTGTGTGTTGGGATTGAGCACCTGTATGGTGGCGACTGACTCCCCAGCGAGTTGCCCCAGCTATGCAACCATCCCTGCACCTTGAGTGCCCTATGTCAGAAAAGTGCATCTATATATAAAACTTAAAATTTGTTTATTGGTTTATTTGTTCTTCATAGGTTCCTATGTGTCTTGATGGATCTCAACCAAAGGCCTCTTTCACATGAGCGTGACGGATTATGTCCGGATGCGTTCAGGGTGCATTCAGTGAAACTCGCACCATTTTTCAAGCAAGTTCAGTCAGTTTTGTCTGCGATTGTGTTCAGTTGTTCAGTTTTTTCCACGCGGGTGCAATATGTTTTGATGTGTTTTTCACGTGTGTGATAAAAAACTAAAGGTTCAAAAACTACATCTTTGAGCAACCATCAGTAAAAAATGCATTGCATCCGCACTTGCTTGCGGCTGCAATGCGTTTTTCACTAAAGCCCCATTTACTTTTATGAGGCTGTGTTTTTAACGCAACACAGAACTTATGCGTGGAAAAAATGCTCATGTACACAGACCTATTGAAATGAATGGGTCAGGATTCAGTGTGGGTGCTATGCGTTCACGTCATGCATTTCACTCGCATGGAAAACTCGCTCGTGTGAAAGGTGCCTAAAGCAGTGACCTGAAGCAGTCACAGGCATAGAAAATGTAAGGTTATTTTCACCTTGGCATTGTGCTATCCGGTTTTGAGATCCGACACAGCTTCAGTTTTGTCCCCATTCATTGTCAATGGGGACAAAAGTGAATAAACCGGCACAGAGTGCACCAGAATGCATTCCGTTATGGTTTGTTGCGTTCCCATGCCAGACACAAAATCGCTGCAAGCAGTGTTTTGGTCTGCGCCATGGGAAACTGAAGTAGTCGTGTGCAGCACCAAAAACCATGTAAGGGTGGGTTCACACTAGCGTTATGGTTTCAGTTATGGCCTTCCGTTATAACGTGGTTATAACGGAACATAAGGGAATCCATCTTTTTTGGCATAGAATTCCATCGTCGGGGCTCTATGTTGGAAAAATTCTGATCAGTATTATCCCCATGCATTCTGAATGGAGAGAAATACGTTCAGTATGCATCAGGATGTCTTCAGTTCAGTATGTAAACGTTATTACTGTATCTGTCTAAAATTCTGGAACACATGACGGAATGCCTGATCCAGCATTATTTCCTATTGACCTGTATTAGTGCCAGATCAAGCATTACAAATACCACAACAACGGGTCCGTCCTTCCGGTCTGCACATGCGCAGACCTTTAAAACTGTGAAAAAAAATCAAGATCCGTATCTCCGTCTGAAAATGGAGAGAGGGATCCGCACTTGCAATGCATTTGTGAGACAGTTCTGCATCCGGATCCATCTCCAAATGCTTTCAGTTGTCATGCGGTATGACGGATTCGGCGGGTAGTTCTGGCAACTAAACTACCTGCCGGATCCTCACACCGCAAGTGGGAAAGTAGCCTTACAATAGTTTAAGTGCTGGATCAGGTGTCTTTATTTTCAGTATATAAAACTGGATCCATTCTGAATGGATGCAGCCGCTAGTATTATTGGTGTTGAATAATCAAATTATGAGGCAATATAGTGATTGGATGGGTACCAAAATGAATTGCCTTCCAGACAATCCCCAAAATGAATTCAGACCCCGAGCCCAAAATTATACAAATCCCCAGGCAGACCCCAAAATTAATACAGACTTCTCAGACTAGACTCCAAAATTAATACAGACCCTTAGACCCCAAAATTAATACAGACCACTAAATCCCAAAATTAAAGCAGACCTCCAGAAAGGCTCCAAAATTAACAAACCCCTAAAACCCCAAATTAATAGATTCCCAGACCAGACCTCAAAATTTATACAGACCACCAGATAGACCCCAAAATTAATACAGACCTCCAGGCAGACTCAACAGTATTCTGATCAAGGTGCTGGTTTGAAAATTGTGGAATATTTTTAGTGGGACAACCGCTTTAAACTACTGTTTCAACTTTGGGTGTCTTAACCAAAGAAACCACTAGCAATGCACATTCTTTAATGAACATATTGAAATAAATAGCTTATGGAACCTCTAGATCAGGGATGTGCAACCTGCAGCCCTCCAGCTGTTGCAAAACTACAACTCCCAGCATGCCCTGATAGCTGTAGCCTGTAGGCTTTCTGGGCATGATGGAAGTTGTAGGTTTGCAACAGCTGGAGGGCCGCATGTTGGACATTCCTGCTCCAGATATTCATGTTTCTTAAGGATATATCCACATTGGACACAATATGCAGAAGAAAATCTGAAACTCTGCAATAAAATCTTAAATGACCGACATGTGGATTGTGACACAGATTTTTCACTGGATTTGCCCTGGAACCTGCTAGGGAAATGTGCAGCTTAAATTGACAGCAGTGCATGTCAATTTCCACATGGAAACTCTGCTGCTATAAAATATTGTTGATTTTCCGCACGGAAATCTGTTGGGAAAATCTAATGCATTTCCACCACTTCTTGCATCTTCAATATAAGTTTAATAGTATTACACAAGAAAACAATGGACTTGTTTGATTTATAAAACTAATTTTCAAATATTCTATAAGGAAATTATAAATCGGTCCTCTTTTCAAGACCATCATCTATTAGACAGAGTAGAGAGGGGCAACAGAAAACATCCCTTGCTCTGAAGACCAGACAGCCCAATGATTTCAGTGGGAACGGCATAATCCTTCATTTCCCCTGCAGTTGTATTCCTAGGTAATTGAACTCTTGCTGCCAGAAGAGATTACAGCTAATACATGCCAATATTACTGACTAAGGCAGAAAACACTGAGAAAAACTGACATGGAAAAGGACTTAGGAAATTTAGAATAAACTGTAGCAACCAGTGTCAGATAGCTTCTGCCAAAGCAAATGAGTTCATGGGGTGCATTAAAAGGGGCATAGATGCATAAAAATTGAACATACAGTATATTTAAAATAGCACCAATGGGTCCACAAATAAAATATTGTGTGCTCTTTGGAATCCAGTGTATGAGAAAGGCATAGTAGAGTGTGGGCAAATTCAAAGGAACGCTAGTCCAAACGTAATAAATGGAATTGGTGGACTACAATATGCAGAAAGATTATCAAAATTAGGCTTATTTAATTTAGAAAAAGACATCTGAGTGGGGAAATAGCTATGTATAAATATATTAAAGGGTATTACAGAGATCTCTCCCATCATCTATTTACACCAAGGCACAACATTGTGGCCACCTATGGATTATTACTCCAAACTAGGACTGCCTGAGTTATTTAAAGAGAAGTCCAAAACCATGTAATGTGATAAAATTAAAACAAATGAAGCTATGCTAACCAGTTAGTCCCCTACCCTTTGCAATGCCACAGCTCTGTCTATCCCTAGGATTTCTTTACATGGCTGCAGAGGTGATATACTGCTTAACCTATGTGACCGCTGCAGAGTGGTCTCATGTTGTATACAGTTGAGACCAGTGATGGCTGCAGAGGTACCATGGTGCATACCGCACATCACCCCTGCAGCCATGTAAACAAACTGTCAGGACCAGAACTGTTTGAATAGAAAAACCACGGCACTCGTATTGCTGTAATCTGCTGTATTTTTTTATTTTTTATAAATAAAGTTTCAGATCCATCCAGTGATCATTTTATCATAGAGAAAACTGGCCAACGTTTTCGGTCCTGTTACCGGACCTTGATCACGGCCATAGTGTAGGAAGTCAGTGGAGTAGCTGGATGTCCAGTTTTCTCTATGATAAAATGATCACTGGAAAGATCTGAAACTTTATTTATAAAAATAAAAAAATACAGCAGATTACAGCAATACGAGTGCCGTGGTTTTTCTATTCAAACGGATTACCTTCCCTACCACTGAGCACCTACCTCTACATAAAGGAGTGCCACCCAACTCATAATTAAAGGACCAGAACTGTGGCCCCAGAGGGAGCAGGGGAATAACTGTTTAGTAGAACTTCTATTTTTTCATTCTATCACATATCACAAGAGTTCTGGAAGCCTTTTTTGAGTGACGCTATCTATGATTTCTCCCCTCTAAAGCCAAGTCTAAAATTGTGTGTGTTTTGCGAGGGTGAGGAAGAGGATGATCTGGCAGGTCCGTCTCATTCATCATTTTCTACACCTGTTTTAGGTGTAGAAAATGGGCTAAATATAAGACAGCAAGGAAGCTGTCTTACATTTAGAACTGGCACTAGATGCACCAAAGTTATGGAGAGTCCTGCATCTCTTCATAACTTCGGCCGATCCTCCTCCAGCTATGGGCCTATATTAATAAGTATGCCTCTTTGTTACCATGTGATCACTAAGGGTTCTAACAGTTTAATATGTGTCAAAAGGAGATTGTCCAGAATAGACAGCAACTTTAAAGAGGGGCAAATGAGGTAGGTCAGATCTGTAAAGGATCAACAACTTCATACAAAACCAAAAATGTGGTATCAATTTATATGGCATAACTGTAATAAAGCATTTAGCGTCCCTGGCTCTTTCTTCTGATGGTCCATTTTGACAACACTTGAGAACTGGACAAGATATTGTAATGATATTGATACATTTCATGGTCTTAAATAATGAGGCATTACTACTGAACGAGGCTTATATGATGTAGGGCTCCCAGCTTCTCTATGAAATGAGAAAGCTTATCAGTGTCAATAAATCAGTGTATAGTCAGTGTAAGCACGGTTAGTCTCCCGAATGCCTGATCGAAATTTACAATGGCTGCACATTGAAGCCAAGGGCAGACTTATAAAGCAACAGGAGAGCCCTGTGTTTTATGTGGAATTGTTTTTTATTGTTCTGTTCCCTGTTATATGGTAACTATACTGACTTGTTACATTGATAATGCTGGAAATTCCCAAGTGCAGCGCTGAGAGTCTGTGTTAGAATTAGGAATAACAGTCACCTTCTCCAGTCTACGGCATGGGCTAACATTTACCAATGGAAATTATTAATTCCGTTATATTTAAGTTTTATTTCCATGTACAGTATACGTATTTGGATCACTTATACATTTATGATCAGCTTTTTTACTTCATGTAAAATGCTTGTATTGAAAGGATAATTGGAAAGTGAAAGTTTGATTTCTGAAGTATCAAAAAGTTTGGAGCAGGTATACATGCTCCAATTCTTCTACTTCAATTACTAGTATTGATAAATGGTTAGCAATTCCCTACCTAGCTGTCCTCTACCGGTAATTTATATACAACTATAAAAGTTACATTTTATGCTGGTTTCTGAGGTAGGTTGAATTAAATTTACCAGTGGTAACCCAGAGAGCATTGTATCACATTGGTTTTATCTTCAGTGACAGGGTTGCATCAGTTTTGTCTAATTCCAGTTTGCTATCTAAAGGTACAGTGCCTTGCAAAAGTATTCACCCCCTTTACTTTTTTCGCATTTTGTTACATTACAGCCTTAAGTTCAATGTTTTGTTAATCTGAATTTTATGTGATGGATCAACACAATAGTCTAAGTTGGTGAAGTGAAATGAGAAAAATATATAAATAAAACTATTGTTTAGAAATAGAAAATTGGCATGTGCGTATGTATTCACCCCCTTTGTTAGGAAGCCAATAAAAAGCTCTGGTGCAACCGATTACCTTCAGAAGTCACATAATTAGTGAAATGATGTCCACCTGTGTGCAATCTAAGTGTCACATGATCTGTCATTACATATACACACCTTTTTTTAAAGGCCCCAGAGGCTGCAACACCTAAGCAAGAGGCATCACTAACCAAACACTGCCATGAAGACCAAGAAACTCTCCAAACAAGTAAGAGACAATGTTGTTGAGAAGTAAAAGTCAGGCTTAAGTTATAAAAAATATCCAAATCTTTGATGATGCCCAGGAGCACCATCAAATCTATCATAACCAAATGGAAAGAACATGGCACAACAGCAAACCTGCCAAGAGACGGCTGCCACCAAAACTCACGGACCTGGCAAGGAGGACATTCATCCAAGAGGCAGCACAGGGAGCTAATTTAACCCTGATGGATAAACAAAATATCAGACAGAAAACGGAGCCAAATGCAAGAAAATTATATGTAAATATACTTTATTAATAAATAAATATTAAAATGTACAGCAGGAGAGTGCAAAGTTTATAGCGCCATCCCAGACCACAAATTGGCTGATAACATGAAGGGAAAAGATCTGCAGAATAACACATGGTATTGAGCATAGTGTTGATTATAAATAGTAATAGCCATTGTAGAAATGGATATGTAGAGAGAGCGTGATACCAATATAAATCACTTACTCTATACTCTAACATCCACCAATATTAACATAAATGAGATCAATAAATAATCGGTAATATGAATCCCAGCAGATCTTACCCGATATAGCAATAAGGCCAAAGGACCAGGATGGCGCCAACCCTGATGGAGCTGCAGAGTTCCACAGCAGAGACTGGAGTATCTGTACATAGGGCGACAATAGGCTGTACGCTCCATACAGTTGGGCTTTATGGCAGAGTGGCCAGAAAAAAAGCCATTACTTTCAGCTTAAAATAAAAAGGCACCTTGTGAGTTTGCGAAAAGGCAAAGAAAATGCTATGTCTGGCGCAAACCCAACACATCAAATCACCCAAAGAACACCATCCCCACAGTAAAACATGGTGGTGGCAGCATCATGCTGTGAGGATGTTTTTCAGCAGCCGGGACGGGGAAACTGGTCAGAGTTGAAGGAAAGATGGATGGTGCTAAATACAGGGATATTCTTGCGCAAAACCTGTACCACTCTGTGTGTGATTTGAGGCTAGGACGGAGGTTCACCTTCCAGCAGGACAATGACCCGAAACACACTGCTAAAGCAACACTTGAGTGGTTTAAGGGGAAACATGTAAATGTGTTGGAATCGCCTAGTCAAAGCTCAGATCTTAATCCAATAGAAAATCTGTGGTCAGACTTAAAGATTGCTATTCACAAATGCAAACCATCCATTTTGAAGGAGCTCGAGCAGTTTGCAAGGAGGAATGAGCAAAAATCCCAGTGGTAAGATGTGGCAAGTTTATAGAGACTTATCCAAAGCGACTTGGAGCTGTGATTGCCTCAAAAGGTGGCTCTACAAAGTATTGACTTTAAAGAGGACCTTTCATCTGGAAAAAAATTCTGAACTAAGTATCATGATATGTAGAGCGGCACCCAGGGATCTCACTGCACTTACTATTTTCCCTGGGCGCCCCTCCGTTGTGTCCCCCTGTATGTTCCGCAGCGCAGAGCTCATAGCCTGGAAGAAAAAAAACCTGGGAGAAGGAGACGCTCAGGAGAGCAAGGGCAGTCTCCTCCTAGTATAACCAAGTCAGGCAGTCTCCGCCCAGTATAACCAAGTTCCCAAAGATCCCGGAGGACATAGCAGGAGAACGTAGCGGCGCCCAGGTATAATAGTAATTGCAGGGAGATCCCTGGGCGCCACTCTACATATCATGATACCTAGTTCAGAATTTTTTTTCAGACGAAAGGTCCTCTTTAAGTGGATGAATAGTTATGAACATTGACTTTTTCTGTTTTTTTGTCCTATTTGTTGTTTGCTTCACAATAAAAAAACAAACAAACATCTTCAAAGTTGTGTGCATGTTCTGTAAATTAAATGATGCAAATCCTCAAACAATCCAAGTTAATTCTAGGTTGTGAGGCACCAAAATTCGAAAAAAGTCAAGGGGGGTGAATACTTTTGCAAGGCACTGTATCTAACGGGCTGACTCGATTTTTATCAATGCTTTCAGTTAAAATTGTGAATAATTCCATTGTGTAGTTCTGATGTTTTTCATTTCATCATAGCCTGAGCTTGGTACCACCTCTATGAACCACAGCATAGAGCCAAGTAAAGAGCGTTTCATGCTGTGGCAGACTGAATACAACCATATCTTACATGTAGAAATGAACGGGCATTGTGCAATACTATATTTTCCTTTCAATGAGAGCATGGATGCTCCCAAGCAATAACAGTCAATTGCTAAGGGAATGAAAAGTAGGATCTGGGAAGAGCTGATGGTGGAGGGGGGACATATTTACTAAGGGGGTGTGATGGTAATGACTATTAATATGACATATTAAAACAAGATAATATAAATATTCACATATTAAAACTCCGTAGACAGAATGAAATAAGTAGATCAAATACAAGAATGAAGGTAACGTGAAAGCACTGAATATTTCTGCCTTATTTGTGGTGTGAAAGGTTTTTTCCCTATGAAGCTGCTCGCGGCATCAGAGGGAATGTAGCATTACATGCCATCAGCTCAAAGGAATGGCAAACCATGTATAAACAATGCAGGTCTACACCACAACACCATGATCATATATTAACTCTCCATTCTGGCTCATAGAGAATGGTTCAAAGTAGGAGAACTCCTAATACGGCACATGGATAAGGGTTATCCTAGCCAGACAACTCGATTTGTACTATTGTAAACTTTTATTTGGGCTTTTTTTGGGATTTGCCATTATTCTTCGCACTTTCATCTTGAATTTAATGCTTTTTATATACAGTTTTTGAGACTGATGATGGTCACATTAACTGCGTTTGTTGTATTTATAACCTAACAACTGGCTTCATATAATTTCTATAGATTATACAGTATACATTAGTAAATAATGATCTGAGGCTCTTGGAAATTCTGGTCCTGTGTGCTGCTTTTTATTGTTGTGTTCAGTCCAAATAATAATGATTTGAGCCATTTAATAGAATATGTTTTTCCCCCTTGGTTGTTAAATCCCTCAGTGTCAGTGATTTATCAATGGTGCACTGCAAATTGAGTAGGAATGGTTGTAATTAACAGACCCTGTAGCATTAACCAGTAAGCATTACTGAATCTTCTGGAAGCTGGCAATGGACCCATCCACCTGCAAAGAACATGCCTTGGAGGGAATGGATTTATTGCAATGGATGACACATCTTTAATTAAAATGAGGGAAATATATATATGAATATGTACAGCCCATGCACAGCCTTGGGTCCTTGATCTTTCATCTGCTGTGCCTTCTGCTTTGTAACATTCTGTATGTGGGAAATATTCTCAGCTTGCTCACTTTTGGCTTCATTTGTTGTATCTCCAGCCAGATAAGATGTTTTTAGGGTCACTGCTACTTCATATTTTTCATGCTATACCAGAGGTAAATGTGCATTTCATTCACCTTTGAGCAGCCGGATTCATATTGGCATTTGGCAATGCATGTCTCTATATAATTATAAACAAATTACATAAAATGTCAGCTAATTTTTCCCATAATGGCACAAAGAGCATATACTCATATCCAGATGTCTGGAGTCCTGGTAATAAATAAAGACATAGAAACTTGTGGGGTAGCGAACAAATAAGAATAGGATTGAAAACCTAAGTATTTGAGCACACTGAATGCTTTTTGATTGGTTGATATTAGAGATGATTTAAATGGGCTAAGGTTTCTTGTATACTCACAGTTTGAGAAAGGCACATTGTGTGCCGAAACTCGTCACTGTAATGTGACAATAAATCACAGCAAGACTATATACTAACAGCGAGTGCCGATCCTTTTTTCCAGATATTAGAGATGAGCGAATTTTTTGATCCGAATATATTAATGGCGAATCACATTAAAAAACATATATTTCATGGCTGCTGACAGCCTTTATAGTGGTGTAGAACACTGTGCCTTGCAGTAACACGCATAGGGAGTCTGCTTTGGTAGTGAAATAATACTGCGAGTCAGTAAGACATGCAGATGACAGGCGTCGCTCTTAGAATCACTCCATACTTTACTTATTTGGGCAGTCACAGGGTCAAAACTGATTAAAGAACTCAAGTATCAACTCGGCCTTACAGGTAGATGTTAGCATCAAGAAGAAGCGCACTCCTTTTACACCCTTGTCAGCTTATTCAACATAGATGTCTACAGAACCTATTCTATTAAATGCTCATACAAGTAGAGCCCCCCCCCCCCCCGACAGAGTGGAGAGGGTGTCAGCAGTAAGTTTGTGTTGACATCACTGATTAATTTTCCCCATTCTCTGATCCATTAGAACAATTACCCAGATCCTGTCTGTGTAGCATACGCCTTCACTTGGTCAGCATTTTCTCAACCAGGCCGAAAGCCAAAATAGTGGACCAGTCATGGTGTGGGGAGGGTGGGAACAGCATGAGAAGTCCAAAGAATGGACTTATGACATAGTGTTGAGGTGGAAGCAGCATGAGGAGAACACAGAGTGGCCCAATGACAGGGTCTGGAGTTGGCAGCAGCATGAGTAAGCCACAGAGTTGCACAATGACAGAGTTTGTAGGTGGCGACAGCAGCAGCAGCATTAGGAGAAGGCCACCGAGTGGCACAATGACAGAGTCTAAAGGTGACAGGCAGTATGAGAAGGCCACCGAGTGGCACACTGACCGAGTCTATAGGTGGCGACAGCATGAGGAGACCACAGAGCGGCACAATAACAGAGTCTGGAGGTGGCAGCAGCATGAGGAGACCACAGAGCGGCACAATGACAAAGTCTGGAGGTGGTAGCAGCATGAGGAGACCACAGAGCGGCACAATGCCATAGTCTGGAGGTGGCAGCAGCATCAGGAAGAGGCTACAGTGTGGCACAATCACATAGTCTGGAGGTGGCGGCAGAATGAGTAGGCCAAAGAGTTGCACAATGACAGAGTCTGTAGGTGGCGGCAGAATGATGAGACCACAGAGCAGCACAGTAACATAGTCTAGAGGTGGCGGCAGCATGAGTAGGCCACAGAGTTGCACAATGACAGAGTCTGGAGGTAGCGGCAGAAGCAGCATCATGAGGAGGCCACAGAGTAGCACAATGACAGGGTCCGGAGGTGGCGGCAGCATGAGTAGGCCACAGAGTTGCACAATGACAGAGTTTTGAGGTGGCGGCAGCAGCAGCATCAGGAGGAGGCCACAGAGTGGCACAATGACAGGGTCTGGAGGTGACGGCAGCATCAGGAGGCCACAGAGTGGCAAGGTCACATAATGTGGAGATGGGTGGCAATACCAGTAACTGCTAAAGATGGTGGGTGAAAGAAGGAGCACTTGGCACCAGATGTGTGGCATCAGGTGGGTAACAGCATCAGAATAGTAGCTGAGGCAGGTAGCCAGAAGAAACCAGTCTCTTTTGTCAAATTGTTGGTGTGGCACCATGGATGACCTAGTCTGATGAATCAGGCATTGGTGTGTCTAAATCCTGGCTGATCCCTGCCTGATTCATCTTGATGCAGTGTCCCACTATGTGCTATATGTGGACACTTTAAACACTTGTTAAATGACATATCAAATGTATTGTGGTATTATGCTGTAATTCCCATTAACAGGCTGGCAGTGTCATTTACCTTTATTCGTACCACTTATATATATAGCAGGGGGGGGGGGGGGAGTGTAAAGTTAGTGTGTCCGATGATAATGAAGAGATGAGGAAGTTAATGGAGGAGGTGGAAATTTGTACTTCCTCCGAAATAATTCACAGAAGATTTATAAGTGCAGTGCTTAATGCAGAATACAATATTTTTTTTCCAGCAAAATATTTCAAAAAAGATTTTTACTGCAGATAAGTGCAGTGCTTAATGCTGAATACAAGATTTTTTCCACCAAAAGATTTCAAAAAAGATTTTACTGCATATAAGTGCAACACTTAATGCAGAATTTTTTTTTCCACGGAAATAATTCAAAAAAGATTTTACCACATATAAGTGCACAAAAGAGTTTACCACAAATAACAGCATCGCCGAATACAAACTCCTGGGAAGGTCATGGAACGTCCCGGTCATCCAGCATCTATTCGATCCTCTGAAGGATTATTTTGGAAGTGTGTAGAAGCCAATACAGGGGCCCCCACGCTGCAGATTTTCATAAAGACATCAAGGAGATATTATTGCTTATAACTGCAGCGCTGAACACTGAATACAAATTTTTTTCCACGGAAATAAGCCATAAAAGATTTTACCACATATAACTGCAGCACTGAATGCCATTTTTTTTTCCACCGAAATAATTTTATAAAGATTTTACCGCATATAATTGCAGCGCTGAACGCCGAGTTTCTTTTTGTTTTTCTACTGATGTACGCCACTAAAGTCTTTACCACATATAACTGGAACAGTAAACGCTGAGTCTATTTTTCTTGTATATTTATTTTTCTACTGACACACGTCGATAACGGTTTTTCTACATATGAGTGCACCAGCGAATAGCGAATGTATATTTCTTTTTCCACTACAATATGCTAGTAAAGGCTTTACCAGATATAACTGCAACAGTGAACTGGGATAACATTTTTTTCTTATAGTATTGAAATACGCCCCTATACCCTTTCACCAGAAATAACTGCATAAGTGACCTGAGAATCTATTTTTCTTGTTGGACTGAAATAGGCCACTTTACGCTTTCAGCAGAAATAACTGCATAAGTGACCTGAGAATATTTTTTTCTTGTTGGACAGAAATAGGCCAATATACGCTTTCAACAGAAATAACTGCATAAGTGGCCTGAGAATATATTTTTCTTGTTGGACTGAAATAGGCCACTATACGCTTTCAACAGAAAACTATTAAAGAGTGAAGTGCGTATAAATTTTTCTTGTAGTAGTGAAATACACCCCTATACGCTTTCACCAGAAATAACTGCAACAGTGCAGTGTATATATTTTTCTTGTAGTACTGAAATACGCCCTATACGCTTTCACCAGAAATCATTGCAGAAGTAACCTGAGAATATATTTTTCTTGTTGGACTGAAATAGGCCACTATACGCTTTCAACAGAAATAACTGCAGAATTGGACTGAGAAATTCAGAATATATTTTTCTTGTAGTACTGAAATACACCCCTATACGCTTTCACCAGAAATAACTGCAACAGTGCTGTGTGTATATATTTTTCTTGTAGTATGGAAATACACCCCTATATGCTTTCAGCAGAAATTACTGCAGCAGTGAACTGAGAATATAGTTTTCTTGTTGGACTGAAATAGGCCACTATACGCTTTTAACAGAAAACTATTAAATGGGGAAGTGCGTATATATTTTTTTTGTAGTACTGAAATGCGCCCCTATACGCTTTCACCAGAAATAACTGCAACAGTGCAGTGTGTATATATTTTTCTTGTAGTACTGAAATATGCCCCTATATGCTTTCACCAGAAAAAACTGTAACAGTGCAGTGCGTATATATTTTTCTTGTTGCACTGAAATACGCCCCTATATGCTCTAGCATTAGGTCCCTCTAGCTAGCTTGAGCCTGTAAAAGAGCTATTTTCTGTTTGTCTTGATGTGTACCGACCACTGTTTATCTCCTAGATTATGTATCTGTGCTGCCTGCCCTGACATGTGCCTGTTAACTGTATTGATCCTGTGCTGCCTTCCCTGACCTTTGGATTTGTTTCACAGATTTGCACACACTCTGCTAGCCCGGACCTCTGCCTGTTTCCAGACTATTTTTATTGCCTGTTCACTCCAATAAATATCGGCCTGGTAGATCTCCTGCAACCAAGGCCACATATAAGGGTGAAAACCGGGGGACCAACAGGATAACGGCCACAGGACTAGCCCAAAGTCAAACTAGTTGGTTGGCACAGTGTATCTATATCTCTTTTAATACTGTATCTCTTTTTATACAGTGTTACCTCTGAACCAGTGTATTTGTCACATTTGGCTTTTAAGTCTCCTGCATATGGTTGGCGGCATACTAATGTAGCAGTAGCATGAGGGATATAATAGAGTCATTTTACAACAGGACTTTGGACCAGTGCATATCATTCACTTCCACTTCATTTTTCACATTGAAATTTTTGGTTTTTGTGTCGTGTCCCCCCCCCCCATTATTAGTAGTCATTCATAATTGTAAATAACTGTAACCCTTAACAAAATCTTTGATATTTTGTAGCTCATGAGCTAATATTGATTGGGAAGCTCTTTTGTAAAGTGTGTTTTACTTTAAGGGACACAAGAAATAGAGAGAAGAGAGGGAGAGATTGTGTATTTCAGTCTGTGCAAGAGATGGCTTGACCTCCTTGTTTCCCAGCAAGCTGGCATTCCACTGTTAATTGTAATAAACTATAGTATTTACAGTACATGTTTATTAGTCAGTATCATTATAATGCCTACAGTTTTTAGGAAAGTGGTGCATTGTGGGAGTAAATTGCTTTATTGAATAGGCTACCGTACGTGCATTACCCTTTATTCTTATTTTGTCGTGTACCAACATTGGACCACAGTGGATCCAAATTATTAGAGCACTGTGAAATACCGTGCCTAGAGGCTCCATGATGTACAACTGCTGCAGGTACGGAAAATGATTGAGCATGTCAGCAGAAAGAGAGTAGATGACTACTTTCGTGGTCAATGGATCTGTGAGTGTATTCTGAACAAAATTAACTTCCTATTATCATTTAATTGAATAATAAAAAAATAGCCGATATAACAGGATTCATTATGATTGTTAGGCAAGATAAATCTAGTAATTTTGATATATGAAGAGACAATATCTAATTATTTTTAAAAAATTGCCTAAACCGTGCCCCCTCTTATAGCTTGCTATACAAGGCTCTGTAATCATTTATATATCTGATCATGTGATTAGTGTACTCGTTGCTTTTTAGAGTATGATTCACATGCATCAACAGAAGATGAATGAAATCAGAAATATCTGTAGTATTTAGTAATGTTCTCCTTAAAAGTGACTGTGTTATTTGAGACACAGATATGAATTGTACACACTGCACATGGCAATTAGACTATTACTCAGGCTTTGCTATTATTGTTCGATTTTTCACATCTACATGACAGGTACAATTTAAGCTCATTTGAACATGATGTTTCATTGGAGAAATTCAGTGGTCAAAGATGTCAGGCTACTCTCACATCCAGTATTCATTTAATTGTAAATACCATCTTTACCACCAGATGTAATAGTTTCAGGTTATTAAATCTATGTCATTTTAGTATCACTTTTAACATCTACCTTTCTCAGATTATGATCTTTTTTTCTTAAATGTATCTGTTATTTATACAGTGCAAAGTCACAGCTTACTGCCCCTGGGCCTCCTACCTAATTTCCATTCTGGACACATAAGTGTATGCCAAAGATTTATTGAACAATTACTATATTGGAGACATTCGGTGGAATCTGTCAGAAGGTTTAAGCTCGCTGCTCTATCTGGAGGCAGCATAAGCTAATGACAAAGACCCTGATTCTGTTTTGGGGCGCTTCATTTTTTGTAATGAAGTTTTCATAAAATTACATTTGAGCTGAGGCGTAAGGATAGCACTGAATCCAGGAAATCTTGAGAGGTAAGCTACCTTCTCCTTCCCACAGATGATTGAGCTTTCTTCTCACACTGAGTATTGGGAGAAATCTGTCAATCAGCTGCAGGGGTGGAAGGGATGCTTGCAGATCATAAATATTGTGGTCTTTAGGTGCACTCACATCTTTGAGAGGACTCCAGTACCCAGCATATACTGCAGATGCTTAGCATGAGAAAAAAATACTTGAAAAAACAATTGTAACTCAACAGTGAGTTTGTGAATAAGCTGGACTCTTTTCTGGTGGACACTGCCAAAATTATACAGTAAGTTGTGGAAAAAATCTTTTCACAACAGCAGATAAGTGATAGACCACTGAAATCAGCCAGTCTTGCCACTACTGTATTGTGGCTTTTAGTGAGAGCAACATAAAGTTGATGACATATCCCCTCTTAGACCACATTTATTTTTTGCTTTCTCCTATTGGCTTCCAATAGCAGAAAGAAGCATCGGACCCCTGCAGAGATGGTGGCTATTTCAGACTAGTCTTGTCCTTGTCAATGTGTCAAGAGAACCTACATTGGAATGACAAACAGTGCTATAATAATAATGAAAATAAGAAAGTAGAATACAAATTGGAAATTAGGATTCCTCATCCTGGAAATTTAGTAGTAAGGCAGTATCAAGCAGAACCTATATTTTTCCACAATTATTAGATTTGGCACGTCACTTAATAGGGGGGGATTTATTGCTTTTAAGCTTTTTTTGAGAGCTTCTTTGAAAATGGAAGGTGGAATCTGATGTCTATCTGGGGCTATCTCCCCTGTTGATTTATTATATAAATATAGTGATATTTATATGAAAAAAATAATGGCATATTGAGTAAGAAAAAAATCCTCTCTCTTCATGAGCATAAAAACTATTTCTTCTGAACACAATGCAGACATGCTTGCCTTTTGCATTGTGTATAACACATAATAATTCAAAACTCTAAAGCACCATGATTTTAAGGATGATGTAAATGTTTAATGACGGTTAATGAGGCTAAGCATAGTTAACTACTTCACTGCTTGAATGACCTAGAAATTAGACACTTTGTAACCCACTTCTATGTCCCTGCTGGAGCTCAAGAGGTTCAGTAGTAATTAGAAGTCATTGTTTGGCATATTAGTCAATTCATAATAGCCTCATGTAATATTACATCAAATGTTGGATAGAAGCATGAATTGGCTGCAAAAAAATTTTTTACTAAGGGTATTTTTACAGAGGCTGAGGAGTGGGACAATTATTGGGGAAGAGTATTCCTACTAACATTCTTTCCGATAATTATTCTGTAGATAGTAGCTGCAAACCTGCCAGCCAATGGGCAAGGGCTTGTCGGGTGATTGTATCTTTCATCTAGCACCTAAAATCACAATTTGTCAGCAGCACAACATCACCCAGTGTAATAGGGTGTGCTGCCAACAAACACTGAATCTGTATGGGACCAACGGATCACAGTAGAGATTGTTTATCCCCATACCGAGGAGATGAGTGCTGCATATAACTGCACTTGAGTGAGAGGGCAATGATTGGTAGCGAAGTTCATTTCCAATCATTGACCTGTGCACTAACTCAGGTAAATGGACCTTAAGAGTGTTGATACAGGTAAATTGGGCTGCCATAGAATAGAATGAAAGCAGAATTGAGCAGTGTAGACATATATCTTTCCCTACTACTAGTATTTTACAGTCTCTATCCTTTTATTTTTGCTGAATGGTCCCCATTAGGTATGAACAGGTACTGTACTATTCAGGTAGCATCCGGCAATACCTAGCCTATCTATTATATGTACTGTGTATATATCTATCTTCAAAAAGGTATGAAAAATATGAAATATTGGGCTGTCTATCTATCTCCAGAATAACTCCTGCATAACGTAAACCTCTAAAGGCATTCCATTATGCATTCCATAATGGAATTGCATTATGGTCTTTGGTAACGGAATCCATAACGCAATTCAGTAAATTCCACAACACGAACTTCAAAATATGAAATTCGCTCATCCCTATTTATAATAACATGCGCTTGGTACTGCAGTAAAATGTATGGTCACTGCTGAGGCCTTCTTCTTCTAGTCACATGTAACCTGTGATGGGTTTGTGCCTCATTAACAAAGCCGAGTTCGGCTTTGGATTTTCAAACAATGATGTATGTGCAGAACCAAACTACGTCACACGCACGAGACTAAGCAAGTCTCACATTACTTGTGGCTAGAAGAAGAAGGTCCATACATTTTTCTGCGGTACAGAGATAAATCGGGCTCAGATAGAGCAGTCTGTGCCCGATTCGCTCAACACTTATCAAAGTGAAAAGAGCTCCATGTTCCTGCAAGTCAAGCTCCCAGTTTTTCTTTGTCTGTTTTGTTTACACATACACAATGGGGGAGACTTAATAAAAGACTGGTCCAAAAGAAAACTGGCTTAGTTGCCCAAAGCAACCAATAAGATCACACCTTTCATTTTCCAGAGTTCCAGAGTTAAGATCAATCTGATTGATTGATTGATTGATATTGTTACTAAACCAGTTTTCCTTTGCATCGGTTTGATAAATATCCACCAATGTCTAGTCCGTAAGACGGCTGAGCCGAACACTGCATAATGTCCTGTTTAGGTGCTGTTCTAGGACCCCTGAAGGCATTACAGACCTGGTCCTGAGGCTTGAACCCTTGCTCTCTTTTCACATGTATGAGATGCTTTTTTAACTATCTATCTATCTATCTATCTATCTATCTATCTATCTATCTATCTTTACAGATAATTCTCTTTTATTTTTTTTTCATAGTAAACTGTTCATTCCCTTGTGTTCTCTAAGATTTCCATGTGAATAGCATGATTTATAATAATTATTTTATACACTTGCTGACTTAATATACCTTGGAAGCAGGGTACACTGCATAAGATATGCCAGTGAACGTTAAACAACAATAATTGAATTTTTGAAAAACAACAAGTGATGGATATATTTGAAAATAAATAACATTTTATTGTGGAGTAATGAACTGTGTTCATACAGTTTTATGTTTTAGCAAGTCTAACTGTAAATACTAATGTCCCATTGTGATGCACATTCGCTTTTAATTTATGTGTCTTACTGACTACAGTAGTAGCAAAGTAGTTACGTTTTTAATTTCTATTACGGAGGAGATATAGCTTATACCGGATGATGGCCATTAATTTGCTACTGTTTCTAAGATATTTCCTAAACAATTGCATGAAGAAAAATGTGCTATCATTCTTCCGCAGCCTACTAGTAATCAAATATAAGAAAAGATTAATGAAGCCAAAAATCATTAGACATTCTATAGAATGTTTCTTTTTATTCCGCCTCTGTAAAATTTTCCATAATATAAAATATTCCAGTAGTAAGTAAGTGTGGAGCAGATACAAATCTCACAGAGTAAAGAACACAAGTAGTGTGAACTCTAACAGCTCTAAAGATAACAACTGATTTTTGAGGTAACATGGTGTGTTAACAACCTAGATAGTGTTATCTCAGGATGTTATAGCTGTAAACTAGAGTCTGACTAGAAAGCAAACAGATGATCTGTTCTAGATTTTTAATACATCTAGATTGAGGAATATTACCCGAGAGAGATTACAATAACTACTAGAGATGAGCGAATCGAAGCTGACAAAGTCGAATTTATTCCGAATTTCAGGAATTATTCGATTCGCACCAAATCCGAATTTCCCACTGCACATGTTAGGACATGGAGCGAGGAACTCTGGGAACAAGGGATCACCCACAATGCCATGCATGCAGCCAATCAGCAGCCAGCCAGCCCTATGATGTCACAGCCCTATAACTAGCCTCAGCCATCTTGGATTCAGCCATTTTCCAGTGTACTTGTGCAGGGAGAGAC
This sequence comes from Bufotes viridis, assembly GCA_033119425.1. Lineage (NCBI taxonomy): Eukaryota > Metazoa > Chordata > Amphibia > Anura > Bufonidae > Bufotes > Bufotes viridis. The sequence continues at coordinate 174,914,371 of CM065591.1, forward strand.
ATTAGCAGGTACTAGGGGGAGTGCTAGGAAAGACTTGAAAAAGTATATTTTGCTCAATAGCAGTTCAGGGAAAAAGCCTTAGAAGTATAGGGAAAGGATAGGGAGGAATTATTTCACAGTATTGAAGCAGAACAGGGTTCAGTAAGGGAGTTTACAGCCTGGGAAATAGGAACAATCCAAATTGCCATTTTACTGCTGCACATTTCAGGTTTGCAATACCTCTTTAATTCCAACAAATCATTCTGTGCATTTATATGTATGTTCTAAAGCCTTTTGTTTGCATATTAGTGGGGAGAAAAAAAGGGGCTTATTAGCTGTTTTGTGTTGAAGTGAGAAAATTGCAGCCCTTTTTGGCGTAAGGAGAACTCAGTAAGGAGAACTCAGCCTGTAAGGAGAACTCAGCCTTTGAATCCAGAGGAAAAAAAAACAGGCTGGTGTATTTGAGTTTCATTTACAGCATACTTATATAAGTAGATATATATATAACGCGAGGTTGGTCGCGACGCGTGGTTGATTAAGTGTGTGGTTGTGTAAGTGTGACTTAAGATTAAGTGACTTCAGATTCAGGGACTTCAGTGGGGGACTGAAATTCGTCAGTTCTTGTAACTAGATTATATTGTATTTTTTTTGTTTTTGTGGTGTAATCCCCATTAGTATGTCTTGCACAGTTGACAATGCCGTCCAGTGCACATCTTGCATGATGTATGCAGTCCTGGAACAGCCGTTTGAGGGTGCATATCTTTGTTCAAAATGTGAGCAAATTACCCGTTTGGAATCGCACATCGAGTCTCTAAACGGGCATATTGCAACACTGAGAGCCACTGACAATTTGCAAAAGAGTTTGCTGCTCACCGAGCAAGCAGTCTTTGGGGTAGATGTGGGGAGGGTGGTAGCGAGGAGGCTGAGGAGAGTGAGGTAGCTAGCTGGGTGACAGTAAGAAAGCGGGGTAGAGGGAAGAGTGCCAGGGAGGCTAGCCCTGATCTGACACACCCCAACAAGTTTGCACGTTTGGCAGATGAGGGGATGGCAGCTCAGGGACAGCACCGCTGCAGCCAGACACTTCCTCTGCCGGTCAGGGGAATGTCAGCTCCAGTAAGCAGGGGACCAGGAGAGCAGGGCAGGCCAGACAGGTGCTGGTAGTGGGAGACTCAATTATTAGGGGAACAGATAGGGCGATCTGTCACAAAGATCGTGATCGCCGAACAGTGTGCTGTCTTCCTGGCGCTAGAGTTCGACACATCGCAGATCGGGTTGACAGATTACTGGGAGGGGCTGGAGAAGATCCAGCGGTCATGGTCCATATCGGAACCAATGACAAAGTTAGAGGAAGGTGGAGCGTCCTTAAGAATGATTTCAGGGATTTAGGTCAAAAGCTTAGGGCAAGGACCTCAAAGGTAGTATTTTCCGAAATACTGCCTGTACCACGGAGCCACACAAGAGAGGCAGCGGGAGATTAGAGAGGTTAACAAGTGGCTCAAGAACTGGTGTAGGAAGCAGGGTTTTGGGTTCATGGAGAACTGGGCCGACTTTGCTATCGGCTACAGGCTCTATCGTAGGGACGGGCTGCACCTCAATGGGGAAGGGGCAGCCGTGTTGGGGAGAAAGATGGCTAGAAAGGTTGGAGGAGTGTTTAAACTAGGGACTGGGGGAGAGAAATTACATTATAGGAGGGAAGATAGTGCAGATAGAGACCGGGGGCAAGGTAGTGGGACTGGGGGAGAAATGGAAGGAGGGACTAGAAAAGTTCAGAAGGAAAGGTGTAGGGCAAAAAATATGCATAAACCTCTCAAATGTATGTATACTAATGCCAGAAGCCTGACTAATAAAACTGGGGAACTGGAATTAGTGATGTGTGAGGAGGATTATGACATAGTGGGAATAACTGAGACATGGCTGGATGATAGCTATGACTGGGCAGTTAATGTACAAGGTTACAATCTGTTCAGAAAGGATCGTCAAAACCGGAGAGGGGAGGGGTCTGCCTTTACATAAAGTCCTGTCTAAAGCCCACACTCCGGGAAGACATCTGTGAGGACACGAAAATGTGGAGTCATTGTGGGTGGAGATAAATGGAGCCAAAAACAATAATAAATTACTAATAGGAGTTTACTATAAACCACCTAATATACCAGAGTCCGCAGAAAATCTATTACTAAACGAGATAAACAAGGCGGCAAACAATAATCAGGTGGTTATTATGGGGACTTCAACTACCCAGATATAGACTGGGAAACTGAAACCTGTACATCCCATAAAGGAAACAGGTTCTTGGCAATAGCCAAAGACAATTACCTTTCCCAAATGGTTCAGGACCCAACTAGAGGGACGGCCATACTGGACTTAGTATTAACCAATAGACCTGATAGAACAACAGACGTGCAGGTCGGGGGACACCTGGGAAATAGTGACCATAAAGTAATAACCTTCCAATTATCCTTTAAACGAGAGTTTCTACAGGGAGGAACAAGAATACCGGACTTCAAAAAAGCAAAATTTAGCCAACTAAGAGAGGCCATAGGCCCAATTAACTGGGACATAGTCCTCAAAAATAAAAATACAACCACAAAATGGGAGATTTTTAAAAGCATTGTAACATCAAATTGTGATCGATGCATACCTTATAGAAATAAAAGGCTAAGAAATAAGAAGAAACCAATGTGGATAAATAGAACCGTAAAAAAGCAATAAATGACAAAAAGAAAGCATATAAATCACTGAAACAGGAGGGGAGCCAGGAAGCACTGATAAACTATAAGGATAAAAATAGAATATGTAAAAAACTAATAAAAACTGCCAAACTAGAGACCGAGAGATTAATTGCCAAAGAGAGCAAAACTAACCCTAAAATGTTTTTCAATTATATAAATGGTAAAAAATATAAACCTGAAGGAGTCGGCCCTCTACATAGCAATGAGGGGGGAGTTGCAGAAAGCGATGAGGATAAAGCCAAGCTATTAAATATTTTCTTCACCACTGTTTTCACTGAGGAAAATAAACTGTCAGATGAAATGCAAAATGTAAAAGTAAATTCCCCTTTAAAAGTGCCCTGTCTGACCCAGGAAGAAGTACAGCAGCGACTTAAAAAGATTAAAATAGACAAATCGCCAGGACCGGATGGCATACACCCCCGTATCCTAAGGGAATTAAGTGATGTCCTAGCCAGACACTTATTTTTGATATTCACGGACTCCATACTGACAGGGAATGTTCCACCAGACTGGCGTATAGCAAATGTGGTGCCAATATTCAAAAAGGGTCCAAAAACAGAGCCTGGAAATTATAGGCCGGTAAGTTTAACATCTGTTGTGGGTAAACTGTTTGAAGGTTTTGTAAGAGATGCTATCTTGGAGTATCTCAATGAAAATAAGCAAATTACACCATATCAGCATGGCTTCATGAGGGATCGGTCATGTCAAACTAATTTAATCAGTTTCTATGAGGAGGTAAGTTCTAGACTTGACAGCGGCGAATCAATGGATGTCGTATATCTGGACTTCTCCAAAGCATTTGACGCTGTACCACATAAAAGGTTAGTATATAAAATGAGAACACTTGGACTAGGAGAAAATATCTGTATGTGGGTAAGTAACTGGCTCAGTAATAGAAAACAGAGGGTGGTTATTAACGGTACACACTCAGATTGGGTCACGGTCACTAGTGGGGTACCTCAGGGTTCAGTATTGGGCCCTATTCTCTTCAATATATTTATTAATGATCTTGTAGAAGGCTTGCACAGTAATATATCAATTTTTGCAGATGACACTAAACTGTGTAAAGTAATTAACACTAAAGAGGACAGTTTTCTGCTACAGAGGGATCTGGATAGATTGGGGGCTTGGGCAGAGAAATGGCAGATGAGGTTTAACACTGACAAATGTAAAGTTATGCACATGGGAAGGAATAATGCAAGTCACCCGTACATACTAAATGGTAAAACACTCAGTAACACTGACATGGAAAAGGATCTAGGAATTTTAATAAATAACAAACTAAGTTGTAAAAACCAGTGTCAGGCAGCTGCTGCTAAGGCCAATAAGATAATGGGTTGCATCAAAAGGGGCATAGATGCCCGTGATGAAAATATAGTCTTACCACTTTATAAATCACTAGTCAGACCACACATGGAGTACTGTGTACAGTTCTGGGCTCCCGTGAACAAGGCAGACATAGCAGAGCTAGAGAGGGTTCAGAGGAGGGCAACTAAAGTAATAACTGGAATGGGGCAACTACAGTACCCTGAAAGGGTATCAAAATTAGGGTTATTCACTCTAGAAAAAAAGACGACTGAGGGAGATCTAATAACTATGTATAAATATATCAGGGGTCAGTACAAAGATCTCTCCCATCATCTATTTATCCCCAGGACTGTGACTGTGACGAGGGGACATCCTCTGCGTCTGGAGGAAAGAAGGTTTGTACACAAACATAGAAAAGGGTTCTTCACGGTAAGAGCAGTAAGACTATGGAACTCTCTGCCTGAGGAGGTGGTGATGGTGAGTACAATAAAGGAATTCAAGAGGGGCCTGGATGTATTTCTGGAGCGTAATAATATTTCAGGCTATAGCTACTAAAGATGGGTCGTTGATCCAGGGAGTTATTCTGACTGCCTGATTGGAGTCGGGAAGGAATTTTTTCCCCTTAAGTGGGGAAAATTGGCTTCTACCTCACAGGGTTTTTTTGCTTTCCTCTGGATCAACTTGCAGGAAACAGGTCGAACTGGATGGACAAATGTCTTTTTTCGGCCTTATATACTATGTTACTATGTTACTATGTTACTATGTATTAGTGGCAAAAAAAATATTATTTGCTGTTCACGGCCGTAGTTATATGTTCTAAAGCCTTTTTTGGCAGGTATTAGTGGGGAAAAAGAAAAGGGGCTTATTAGCCGTTGTGTGGTGAACTGAGAAAATGAAAGCCCTTTTTGGTGTGTATTAGTGGGGGGAAAAGGGGGTTTATTAGCCATTGTGAGCTGTAGTGAGAAAATTACAGCTCTTTTTGGCATGTATTGGTAGCAAAAAAAATATTATTTGACATTCAAAGCCACAGATATATTTTCTAAAGACTTTTTTGGCATGTATTAGTGGGGAAAAAGAAAAAGAGCTTATTAGCCGTTGTGTGGTGAAGTGAGAAAATTAAAGCCTTTTTTGGCGTGTATTGGTGGCAAAAAAAATTAATATTATTTGACGTTCACGGCCGCAGTTATATGTTCTAAAGACTTTTTTGGCGTGTATTATTGGGGAAAAAGAAAAAGGGGCTTATTAGCCATTGTGTCGTGAAGTGAGAAAATGACGGCCCTTTTTGGTGTGTATTAGTGGCAAAAAATAAAATATTTGCCATTTACAGCCATGGTTTTATGTTCTAGAACCTTTTTTTGGAGTGCATTAGAGGGCAAAGAGAAAAAGGGCTTATTAGCCATTGTGTGGTGAAGTGAGAAAATTAAATTTTTGGCATGTATTAATTTCCTTTTTATTAACTTACAGGGGAGGGGCGCAGGCCTAAATGTTTCTGGCGCAGGCACAGGTTGCAGCAGAGTAAGGGGGCGTGGCAGCAGTTGTCACTTTAAGAGGCTATGAATGACCAGCAACCCAGCGGTCCTTGAATGCTTGACTCAATCTTCGACTTCGTCGCAAGTGACATCAGACACCCCCAGCCAAGAGTCGGTGGGTTCGTCAGACACAAACCTTAATTGGCATGGCCCGGGAGCAGGCCCTGTGCCCTCACCTGTCCTCAAGCTGGCTCTGTCCTTTTCTGTTCCCTCAGCCAGAGAAGTATTGTATGCTGTGGGGTCAGCTCTACTATATAATGATGACAAGCTACTAGAAGACAGTCAGCAGCTACTGGCAAGCCAAGATGTGGAGGAGGCATCCACCGCTTTCTCCACTAGGCAAGTACTGATGAGGAGAGTGGCGTGGGAGCTGGTGTTGTGAGCGGTCATGCTCCTGACCCAGAGATGGTTGAGGAGGACATCAGTGACGTGCAGACAGTACTCGATGATGATGATGTAGCTGATCGCACTTGGGAGCCGGGTGACGAAGGGGCTTCATCATCATTGGGAGAAGAGGGTGGCAGCTTGCCCATGAGGCAGAGCCAGAAAGTCGCTAGCAAGGCCGGGAGTAAGCAGGGTGGCAGCAGTGGGAGGTCGGGAGCCAAACGTGCCCGGGGTAGACCACCTGCTTTCCAGGAGCCTACCTTCCAAGGAAGTAGCAGTGAACGGGTTCACGGAGGCAGAGGCAGTAGCAGTAAGTCAGTGCGTAGTGTTGGGGGTAAAATCACCTACTCGGCAGTGTGGCAGTTTTTTGTTAAGCCACTGGAGGAGGTGAACATGGCCATATGTAGAATTTGTGGGCAGAAGGTGAAGATTGGCCAGGGTGCCAATTTTGTGCAGCGTCACCATAAAGTGGCCTGGGAGAACTGTGGATCCGATGTGGTGGTCCAGCTGGCCCCAGCAACCACTCAATAACACTGTGGCACGCACCCAGTTTCAGACAGTCAAGGCTCCATCACCTCAGCGGAAGGGAGCTGTCGGTCCTTCTCATCATCTGGTGGTCCTGATGCTCCTGCTCCACCTACTCCTCGTCAGTCATTCCTTCAGAAATCGATCACCGAAGCAATTGCTAAGAGACAACAATATGCGTGCACTCATCCAACGGCGCAGAAGCTGAATGTGCTCCTGTCCAAGTTGCTGATGCTGCAGTCCTTCCCTTTCCAAGTGGTGGACTCTGCACCTTTCAGAGAACTCATGGCTTGTGCCGAGCTGAGGTGGAGAGTCCCAAGCTGTTATTTCTATGCCAAAAAGGCAGTACCAGAACTGCACACATATGTAGAACAGAAGGTGGGCCAGTCCTTGAGCCTGTCGGTCTCTGCCAAAATGCAGACATGTGGAGGTTTAACTACGGTCAAAGACAATAGATGTCCGTAATGGCCCACTGTGTAAATGTGGTTCCTTCCAACGTTCTCACGCCGTTGCTCCTGCGACAATGTCCGCCTCTGCCTCCTGATCCGAGACCTTGTCTTCAGCCTCCACTAGACGAACAATTCACAGTGCCCCACCAGCATACCACATGTGCAGGACACGGCAATGTCACACTGTTCTGCACCTCGTTTGCCTGGTTAAAGGGAGTCACACAGGGGAGGAACTGATCTGCATCCTTCATCAAGAAATCGAATCCTGGCTTTCTCCGCGACAACTCAAAATCGGAACTATGGTGACTGACAACGGAAAGAACATGGTGTTGGTGCTGCATCAAGGAGGGCTGAGCCATGCGCCCTGCATGGCACATGTGTTCAATCTGGTTGTCGAGTGTTTTCCGAAGCCTTTCATCCATCTGCAAGACATCCTAAAAATGGCAAGGAAACTTTTCATTGCATGAACAACGTCATTTCACTGATTTATATCCTAAAATAATGCTAATAAATCTGGCTGGTCAGGGTACTGAAGATGTAGCGCCTACATCTCACAGCCACATGAGCCCTGTGGGGCTGAACTGGAGGAGGAGGAGGACATTGTAGCACAAGCAAAGTGTAGCGAAATGGATGTTTTTTTTTACACAGGTTACGGGGAGGGGGGGGGGTGTGAGTAAGAGCAGCAGTACCAGATCCATCAGCAGCAGCCTGAATCTAGAGTTGCTGATCAGCAGGTGGTGGCATATTTGGATTCCATCCTGTCAGCCGTCTGGACTACTGGGCAGCCAAACTGGATTTGTGGCTGCAACCGGCCGAGAAAAAACTGTCCTGCCCGGCCAGTAGTGTGGCATCAGAGTGGAGAGTGGGTGCTTAGTGCGGCGGAGGCCATAGTTACCCCAAGGAGAACTCGCCTGTCCACCCAAAATGTGGAGAGACTGACCTTTGTCAAGATGAATCAGGCATAGATCAGCCAGGATTTCCACCCACCAATGCCTGATGCATCAGATTAGATCAACCATGCTGTCTCACCCAAACCTTGAAAAAAGAGACCTTTTTCTTCAGGCTACCTGCCTCAGCTACTATTCTGATGCTGCAACATGCCTGATTTCACATATCTGATGCCAAGTACTCCTTCTTATACCCACCATCGTCAGCGGGTATTGTTAGTGCCACCCATCTCCCCACTCTGTCACCTTGCCGCTCTGTGGCCTCCACACTATGTCGCCTAGCCACTCTGTGGTCCCCTGATGCTGCTGCCACCTCCACACTATGTCACCTTGCCACTCTGTGGTTTCCTGATGCTGCTGCCACCTCCACACTATGTTATTGGGCCACTCTGTGGACTTCTCATGCTGTTCCCACCTTCCACACTTCCTGACTGGGCCAGTATTTTGCCTTTTTGGCCTGGTTGACATCATCATTTATTTGACCCTTCTTCTGATCTGTCAGAAGGAAGGAAAAATGAGACGCACAACGGATCCTGTCTGTATAGCAGCTGTAAGACCTGTATGGTCCATTCAGAAATGGCTTATGATTTGGTAGCCAAAAGCTGGAGTGGGTACAAAACACAGAAGACATGAAAATATTCCATTCACGTATCATCTCTGTCTCTGATCCACTCCTGTTATTTTTTGGCATTAGCAATACTGATGGATTACTGACCAAGTGCTGATGAGTGAAGGTCCGTTTTTTGGGGGGTTATTGTTCTGACGGATCAGAGGAAGGGCAAAATAATCAGTAACGTCAACACAAACTTACTGCTGACAACCTCTCCACTCTGTCAGGGGGGCTCTACTTGTATAAGCGTTTAATTGAACAGGTTCTGTAGACATCTATGGGGAATCAGATGACGACGGTGTAAAAGAAATGCGCTCTTTCACGCTATAGTAGGATCTTGGGCCTCTTCACGGTTCTTTATACCTGACGCTAACATCGACCTATAAGAGTTTACACTTAAGTTATTTGGTCAATTTTCGCCCCGTAACTGCCCAAAGAAGTGAAGTGTTCAGTGATTCAAAGAGTGACTCCTGTCATCTGCATGTCAAACTGACTCACAGTATTGTTTCACTACCACAGCAGACTCACTATGCGTGTTGCTGCAAGGCATAGTGTTCTACACCACTATACAGGCTCTCTGCAGCCAGGTAATAGCTGTTTTTTAACGCGATTTGCCACAAATCAATTGGGATCGAATCTAATCTTTTTGAAAGATCAAACCGACTGAATTCGAACCGACTGAAGCGAACCGAAACGGCCGAATCGGCAAACCGGCCGAATTTTCTAGAAATTTGCTCATCTCTAATAACTACAATTTTTTTCAGATTCTTGTGTTATGTAAGAGTCCTTATACATAGGCACATTTTTGCCCGAAATGAGTGACTATGGATGAGAAAGAATGTAGTTTTGTGCTTATTTAACTACATTTATGTGAAACAATCATTGACACTGAATGTGCTTGCTTGCGTGTAATGGGCATCATATTACATGGGATGAAGATTGGGCAGATGAATGTGACCGATAGAGACAAGCAAATTTTTTTAAATTCAGTTCTGATTCGGACGACTTGATCATCCTATTAGGGTCTGAATAAATTCGGGAATCACAAAAATAAACGTGGCCTAAATGGGTGGGACTGCTCCAGACCCCAAACACTGTGGCGTGTTTCTAACTGGGGGGGCAGTTCCTCCGCATGTGGTTCGCAGCGAACGGCTATCCCCAGCAAAAATTGCATACAATGGAGGATGCCGGCGCGAACCACAAGCACCACACAAACATCCTACACAAAATAAAACATGTGCGGATGAAAATATATAAACACATAACTCACAGAAAAAAGATGCACCACATGGATAAGCAACTGACAACACTGGCTAATCCCTCACACTGGAGTTAAAAGCTGAGAGATTCGCCAATATTTCCAATCAGGAACATATCGGAGCCCCTTTAGGCACCACTACACGGTATCTCAGCATGACATGGGGTCCTACCACTAGACTACCTATGGTGTGTGAACAAGGTCTGAACAGGTATTAAGTAGCCTACAGCCCCATCCCACTCACCTGCACTGCAGGACCAACAATGCAATGGGGAACACATGAGGCCGCAAGCTACACCTACAACAGACCATGTGACACCGGCTTCCAGGTGCAACAGAATGTTTACAAGCCATATGCAATGGCACATTCAATACATATAAAACAAGAATCACAAAAATAAACGTGGCCTAAATGGGTGGGACTGCTCCAGACCCCAAACACTGTGGCGTGTTTCTAACTGGGGGGGCATCCGCACATGTTTTATTTTGTGTAGGATGTTTGTGTGGTGCTTGTGGTTCGCGCCGGCATCCTCCATTGTATGCAATTTTTGCTGGGGATAGCCGTTCGCTGCGAACCACATGCGGAGGAACTGCCCCCAGTTAGAAACACGCCACAGTGTTTGGGGTCTGGAGCAGTCCCACCCATTTAGGCCACGTTTATTTTTGTGATTCTTGTTTTATATGTATTGAATGTGCCATTGCATATGGCTTGTAAACATTCTGTTGCACCTGGAAGCCGGTGTCACATGGTCTGTTGTAGGTGTAGCTTGCGGCCTCATGTGTTCCCCATTGCATTGTTGGTCCTGCAGTGCAGGTGAGTGGGATGGGGCTGTAGGCTACTTAATACCTGTTCAGACCTTGTTCACACACCATAGGTAGTCTAGTGGTAGGACCCCATGTCATGCTGAGATACCGTGTAGTGGTGCCTAAAGGGGCTCCGATATGTTCCTGATTGGAAATATTGGCGAATCTCTCAGCTTTTAACACCAGAGTGAGGGATTAGCCAGTGTTGTCAGTTGCTTATCCATGTGGTGCATCTTTTTTCTGTGAGTTATCTGAATAAATTCGACCTGAATCAAGAGTACTCTGATTGCCTGAAAAATCCCTTTAAATGTGGCACTGTCATAGGGTCTCACATTTCAGTGCATGTGCTAGAGCTGTCTCTGGTCAACTGTAAACAGTGTAGCCACAATGCAGTAGACCACATATCCTTACACTTACAGGGAAGTTGTATTTACTTTCAGAAGCATAGTTTATCAAAAGATGCCTCAAAGTTAGAGGACACCTAGGATAGATGATTAATCAAGCTCGGAATATAGTCTTACGTAGATCCTGTGAGTGTCTCCTACAGGGTAATAAAAATTCAGCACAAACCAAAAGGGTTTTAACTTTGGTTCTACAGCATCATTGTTATTGTTATGTGTGCACCTTTAATCCCGCGCGACTATTAAGAATTCAAACCACCTATACAGTGCAGTCTTCAATAGTTTAATATCAGGCAGCTAATTTTCCACGTGGTTCTTGACCGCAGCTGGCTGCAAATCGACCAGATCACGACCGTGCATTGTGGTCATACCCTTAACTCAAATTTATTCACTAATTTTTAATAAAGCCAGTTCCTTGAGAAAAATATAAAAAAAATGGTTGCCAAGTTCACCTACTCTGGCATACAGTATCTCACAAAAGTGAGTACACCCCTCACATTTTTGTAAATATTTTATTATATCTTTCCATGGGACAACACTGAAGATATGACGCTTTGATACAATATAAAGTAGTCAGTTTACAGCTTGTTTACCAGAGTAAGTTTGGTGTGCCCTCAAAATAACTCAACACACAGCCATTAATGTCTACTTAGGGGTGTACCCACTTTTGTTGCCAGCAGTTTAGTCATTAATGGCTGTGTTATGAGTTATTTTGAGGGCACACCAAATTTACACTGTTATATAAGCTTTACACTGACTTTATATTGAATCAAAGTGTCAGATCTTCAGTGTTGTCCCATGAAAAGATATAATACATCATTTACAAAATTGTGAGCGGTGTACTCACTTTTGTGAGATACTGCATGTTCTATCTCCCAGGATTTATGTAACTGCAAATAGAGATATGATGTGGTTGCATGCAAAATTAGCAAATTTACCAAGCTGGGAAAAAGTTTCAAGGGTTCCCATGATAATTATGAATGTTTTCTTATCCAAGATTTAATACCTGTACCATGGAGGGTGTGTTTTACACAATACCTTATACAGATTATGCAGATTTCCATTTAGCTTATACACTGTTGGCTGTATTAGCAGGAAACAAAATGTACGGATTATGGAACATCTAAATAACATTGCTAATCTAAAGGACTGTAATGTTTCTAATGTGTGCTCAGCATTTAAGTTTTTTTTACATAGTGGTTCAATAAAATATTTCAAAGTAATGGGTATAGAGAGAGTAAGGAAGCATTTAGAGAAGGAAATCTTAATCATTTATTATTAAACTGCATAGCGTACTGGACTTGGACTGAATTTAAATAGCAGGGTACCCAGTGGTTTAAACCTAAAATAGGAAATATTACAAAGCTAAACTACATGTACGGTCATATATATTAGGCACTAGCAGAAGGCCCCAGCTTCGCACAGGTATAATTCACCTATTTCATTTATTGTTTTTGTGTGTCGTTAAAAGATATCAACAGTATCCCCTATAACAGTGACATCTACAGTACCCTGCCCCATTAACAGTGACATCCACAGACCCCCACCCCTTAACACTGACCCCCACACAGTGCCCTGCCTCCTTAAAATGGGACCTCCACAGCAGCCCACCCCCTTAACTTTGACCTTCATAGCAACCTGCCCCTTTAACAGTGAGTTCCACAGCACCCCACCCCCTTGACAGTGACCTCCACAGTGGCCCAACCCTTTAACAGTGACCTCTAAAGCACCCGCCCCTTAACACTGACCATAAGTTACAGTCCCCTTAACTGTGATCATCTCCACCATTCCTGGCCCCTAACAAGGGCCTTCACAGTGACTGCTCCTTTAACATAACTTCCACAATACCCCGCTCCCTTAACAGTGACCTCCACTGTACCCCTCTCCCTTAACAGTGACCTCATAGTACCCCGCTGTCAGTTTAATAGAGGCCTCCACAGTCTCCCCTCCCTTAACAGTGACCTACTTAGTGCCCCACCCCTTTAACAGTGACCTCCACAGTGGCCTGCCTCCTTAACAGTAATATCCACAGCACCCTCCCCTTTAACAGTCACCTCCACAGTGGCCGCCACTTTATTAGTGACCTCCACAGTACCCCGCCTCATTTACAGTGATTTTCACAATAACCCGTCCCCTCAACAGTGACATCTACAGTACTCAACCCTTTAACCCTGACCTCCATAGCGGACAGTTCCCTTAACTGTGACCTCCACCATTCCCTGCTCCCTTAACAGAGACCTCCACAGCATCCTGCCCCCTTAACAATGAGCTCCACAGCAGCCTGCCCCTTTAACAGTGAGCTCCACAGCATCCCGCCCCTTAACAGTGACCTCCACAGCAGCCCTCCTCTTTACCAGGGACCTCCACAGTGACCGCCCCTTTATTAGTGACGTCCACAGTACCCCATATCCTTAACAGTGATTTTCACAACACCCCCTCCCCTTAACAGTGGCCTCTACAGCAATCTGCCCCTTAACACTGACCTCCATAGCGGACCATCCCCATAACTGTGACCTCCATAGCAGCCTGCCCCTAGGGTGGCCAGAGGTCCAGTTTTAGGCCGGACAATCCGGCTTTCAGACTCCCTGTCCCTGCGCTGGATGAACACAGAGATGTCCTTTTAAACAGCTCATTCTCAGACAGCAGCACTGCGCTGTACGAATGTGAGCTGCAGGGAGAAAGTCACCCTCCCTACCTTAATTTTTTCAATTCCACGTCGGTTTCGGAGTGGAAGGGAGCGTGACCTAACCAGGTCAGGGGTGTGGCTTAGTGGGAACTGGTGGTGGAGTTTTTAAGTCCATCTTTTGAGGGTGGCTCCATAGCACTTTGCTCCCTTAACAGTGTCATCCACAGAGCCCTGCCCCTTTAAAGCTGACCTACAGCACTGAAGAAAAATGTCTGGGTTGTTATGGAAATCTGGTGTAAGACTAAGGGCATGTGACCAGGCTTCTAATGCATTTTTTGGGAAAATCTCAGGAACGGTACATGCTAGAGAGCTGAGACCCAGTCTAAAACTTTCCCGGACAACTGATGTCCCTGTGTGCCGAATTTCATCATTGTAAATGCGACAGTGCGGATTCCTTTAGTGGACATACACACATACATAAACTCAGCTTTATATATTAGATTGCTTATTTAATGTAGAATACACTGCAGTGGTAGCCAGACTGTCCGTGATGCATATTTACAACGTGTGAGAGATAATTAGTGGCGCTGCAGTCTGATTGGTTGGTTGTGATTTTTTGGTTTGTTTCCAAAAGTCATGCTGTGATTAAAGACACATTTAAAACGCCTGAGCATTGATGTTATGTGTGTTATGTGCATGTGGATAATTTTATACTGTCAAATAAAGTTCTGCAAGTTTTAAAGCTTGGTGTTAGAACATTAGAATATTTGCAGTCATATGGCCTTAACTGGGTCTGGTGGATGCTTGAACGCTTGTTCCTACTAGAATGCATACTACCTACTGTAGTAGGTATTTAATACAATTGTATGCTTCCAATTTTGTGGCAACAGTTTGCAGAAGGCATTGTTTTTCCAGGAGTCCAACATGACAGCATATGGGAGTTTGTCCTTATAGGTCTCTGTAGGTACAGGAAGCAGGAGATTTAAAAGGCCTGTCCCCACCCCCCTTCTCCAGTGTCTTACAAATCACTACACCGGAATTTTCCCTAAAGTTATATATTTAACATATTTAAATTCACAATGTTAACAGCTTATTTTATTTTATCTTTTTTGGGGGGATTATATAGGTGCTGTCATGTTGGACTCCTGGAAAAACTTTTTTTTTTTTTTGGGGGGGAATATATAGGTGCTGTCATGTTGGACTCCTGGAAAAACAATTACCGGACAAGACTAATTACCGATTTCCAGGACGTCCCCCATAACAGCACATGAGAGTAATACCCAATCACTTTTAACTTCTAGGGGGGTACCACTTCTTGAAGGACCTTTCATCCTTAATGGAGGTTGGACAGTCATTTTTTTTTTAAACAGTACACCTCTTGAATCGTATCCTTGATCCATCTTGCCAAGGTTTGTTTAGTGACTTTTCTTTCCGTGATGCCGAGGAGGAGTGTGCACTGCCGAGCCCAGACCCCCCGGAGGGGAAGCGGCATTGGCCTCCAGATACAGCGACCATGGAGGAAAAGAGGTATATTGGGCAATGCTACGGAACCTCGCATAGAGGTACTAGCAGGGCCTTGAGGAACTGGGAGGAATGGCCGGACACCACCCAACCCAGCTCCAGCGATAGTAATCATGTGGCTACTTCCAAGTCCTTTTCCTTCTTAAACCCTAAAGAGAGCCTCTCTTGCCAACTCCTTGTAGGGACAGGAAGAACACTGGAGAGCGGGGTGAGGAGGGGCCTTTTAAACTCTCTTGCTTTGTGTCCCTACAGAGACCTATAAGGACGACCTCCATGTGCTGTCATGGAAGCTGTGCTGGAAAAAGACCTGCTTTATTGAATATGGTGTGAAGGAAATGAAGTAGCTGCACAGAACCCTGACTTCACTCCTATCGATCACTTTGGCATGAATTGGTATGCTGATTGAAAGCCAGATGTTTTGGTATAACATCAGCGCCTAACCTCACATATCATGTTGGCTGGACTGGCACAAATTCTCACATATTCAAAAAAACTTATGGAAAGCCTGCCCACTAGGGTTGAGTGAATCTAAGTATCTGAAGTAGACTTCGATTTGAATTTCAGGGAAAATTCAATTGGCCACTAAGCTTCATGGTAATGAAGCAATTTTCACTGAAATGCAAGATTTCGCTTGGGATATTCAATCAAGATGGCCGCAGCAGCCCCTTTGCATTAAAATGGATAAGGTGAGTATTTTTTTTTACTGATTAACCTCTGAAAGCACTAATTTTTATCTCAATTGTTGTGATCAGTGATGAATGTGGCATCTGAGGGGTTCAATGACAGGGGGCGGCGCAATTGCTATTCCCCGCCAATTGCTCATTAAGCAAATTTCTTTGTGAAATCTGGAGAAGCAGCCGAATCGGATTTTGATATACTTCGCTCAACACTACTGCCCACAACATTGGGGGCTGTTACAAATGCACAAAGGGGGTCCAACTGCATATGCTTATGGTTTTGAAATGGGATATTTATCAAGCTTAATAGATGGGATGATTAAGCAAGCAAATACATTAATGCATCCATTTATTATCCATAACTTCCTTGATAAAGAAAACTGCTGATTGAAAAATTTTAAACGCTCTCCTTTCAGAATACTGATGGATTCCTTTGATTTTTCTTGTGAAAGGAGTCTTTTTTTTATAGCAAATATGTCTAAACCCTTCATAAAGACCCCTTTTTACTCTGTGATATCTGTGGGGGAATTTTTAAAACAAAGAATTACAGGTAATAGACTAATAGCAGTGTGTGATAACAAGAACTACGTTGGAAGGCTCTTTGCCCAGATAAAATGCAAGAGTACTCAGGGTCCAACTGGCCCATCAGAGTACCAGAGAATCCTCAACTGGGATCAGGTTCTGACTCAAAATTGTGCTCCACATATCAAAGGTTCTCTCATTGGAAACTGACTTTGTAACTAATCACTTGCCACTAATGCTTATTTCTTATGAGTTGATTTACAATACACCAAAATATCAATCATTGATGACATGACTTATGTGTTAAAGGATAACAACAAACAGACAAGTGAAGGTTCTATATGGACAATTTCCTTTATGTGAACCAAGTAACTCCAGTCCAAAAATGGAGGAACTCATTAGGTGACCCCAGTTATTTAGCTCCATATGCCCAATAGAAGCTTTAAAAAAACATTATCTAAAGCAGATAACACTTTCAGAAGCTAAAGTTCTGCAGATGTTTATGTGCATTGTCTTGTATCAGACATATGAAGAGCTCAGTGTTTGATGTGAAAAAAACATTACTTATCAAGCTGTAACATATTTGTTGCTTTCAAGTATAAAGTAGAAGTTCTAACAATCACCCAGCACCCCTTTCACTTTATTGACTTAGGCTTCTGTTCCCAGATAAATCCATCATTTCTTTTTAATCCTACCTAAGGCTTCATATATTGATCCTAGCAAACAATAATTACAGTCATTTTAATCAAGGGACAGATGTATTTTTGATTGTTAAGTCTATTAATATAGTGAATGATGGTTCCAGCATTTTAAAGCCTTTTCATTGGCAGAAGCATCTTTTTTAACTCAGTTCTGAATGTGATATCGACAAATAAATAATTTTCTCACTATCTGTATTGGGAAATGATGCTCTGTATATTCATTAAAAGGCTGGAAACGTATTCCAATGCACTATGTGTACAGTTTACATTCAGGGAAAGTGGTAAAAAAATTAGTCATTGTTTTAGACATAGAAATTACTTAAGTGAGAAATATTTTATTAATGTTATAACTTTAAGACCATAATATTAACGATTTAATTTGTAAAGTCAATAGATCACAATCATAATAAATGTGCACAGGTACAAAAAATTTCATTGATTCACAGTAAACTATGAGATCAATCTACTGTTTCATCTACCAGTCTACAGTTTTTGCCAGTACATCTCAATTGTCCCTGGAGCATCAGGAAGCATGTCTATGCTCCAAAATAATTATGGTAGATGTCTGCAAGGGTAATATACCAAGAAATTTTACTCCACTGTCACTAGTTTATTAAATAGCACTATTTTCAGTGAGATATTTAAGAGAAGATGTATGACATTTTTACCAAAACAGTGCCACTCTTGCCCACCGGCTGTGCCTGGCCATGTGGCTCAGCTTCTCATTTAAAAGAAATGCAATACCAGGCACTGCCATATACAAGAGTGGCGGCTATTTTGGTAGAACAAAAAGAATATCATTATTTTGTAAAATGATACAACTAAATTAAATGTGATCAGTAGTAGAGGGTATAGCTAACCTAGCCCATGCTAGTTTTCTACCAGCTCGACTAATGTTAAAATTTTCCCAGTGCATTATTATCCGTGAGAAATCTAATCAACTATCCAAATACATCTAACCTGGATAGACTGGGGATCTTGGAGTTTACACCAATAACTCATCATGTCCAGTTATCACAGGCACATCATCCGCAACTTTCCCTAAATTTTTGTACACCTTCCCTACTTAGATTAATATCACCCTGTGCAGTTTATCTACATTTTATTTCTGTGATCTGCATTTAAAGAAAGTCTTCATGCACAGGGAAAGGATGGGAGGTCACAATTAATGAAATGTCAGGGTCTGAATAAATTCAGCCCTGACATTTTATTTACAAAGTAAGCTAATAGCTGTTGGCAAGATTACAGGCAGACATGGCGACAGATCATGCCATGACTTCATATACTGCTTTCTAATATCAGCTATAGGGGAAGATTTTGCATGAAACATTCCCATATATTCTAGTACATGGGAGACTTCTGGAACAGAATTTCCCAGATCTGGAACCTGATGACATGGTATCTGCCATTACTATCTCTTTGGGTAGGGCATTCCACAGCTAGACTACTCGAACTGTAAAGAATCTTTTCCAGTAATGATGTCTAAATCACCTTTCCTTCACAAGTAATGAATGTCCCTGGTCCTTTGTAAAGTCAGTGGAATGAATTAATCATGTCAGTTCTTTTAAATGACCACACATATAGTCGTAGATATAAGTAAGATCACCTCTAAGATGTCTTTTTTCTATGCTGAACAAATCCAATTTCTTAAGCCTCTCATTCTAAAAAAGATCTTTTATCCCATTCATTAATTTGGATCCCATATTCAAGATGTGGCTTTATGAGGGAGATTACAGGTTTTATCTCTCCTTTTATACACCCTAAAATCTTGTTTGCTTTTGCAGCTGTAGCCTGACATTGATTACCGCTGCTTTGTGTACTTGTAACCAGAGAACACAAGTACTTTTCTTGTTCTGTTGTCCCCAGTTTAATTCCATGGTGCATGCAACCATACAATTACTGTGGCCTAGGTGTATTACTTTACCTTTATCAGCAGTCAAAGTTCATTTGCTTGGTTCTTTCCCATGCTGCAGACTTATGTACAGAAGATCTTTCAATAATATTTTACAATCAGGCTGGGTTTTAACTTTTGGGTATCCTACATAGTTTTGTGTAACTTTGCTCTCAATCCCATCCACAAGATCATTGATAAAGAGTTTAAAGAAAATTTGGCCAAGCACACTTCTTTTTTGTAACTCACTGCTGACTTTAGCCCATTTTGTATGCTGTCATACCATTTATGACACTTTGGGGGACATTTACTGAGCATTTTCCACGTCAGTCGTAAGTTCCTCTGCATTGCTAGAGGAAGTGCCAAAATTAGTTAGAGGTGCAGGCCTCTGCATAAGTTTGGCGCTTTCTTATGCAGGCTTCGCAATATTTAAATCTACACCAGCTCCCTTGCTGGCGTAGATTTAATACTTTTCCATGCCAAAACCTGGGGATGAAAATGATAAATGAGCTGGACCAGCTTCCCCACCCATGATTGAAGGGTATTGAGATCTGCACACCTTTTTGGTGGGGTGGGTGCTCGCAGAGGATCAAGTCACAATTTCAAGTGGAAATCAATGGCACACCACACGTGGTATTATTTCAAGGTTATCGTTTTAATACATATATTTTATCTTTTACAATTTTTTTGTGTTATTCCACATCCAGTATGTCATATAACGCATAACATAGGGTTATGTACAGAAGTCCTGACGTTTCGTTCAATTGTGACCTTTATCAAGGGATCTGCGGCCCATGCATCTGTGTAGAGGACCACACCCTCTTTTTTCTGCACTGTAAAAGAGTCAAAAGCAGTGAAAAGGCAAAGATTTTGCAGCAAAAATGTTGTGCAACAAAATCTGCAACTTTAATGCAGAAAAAAGTGGCATTAATTTGTTAATAAATAACCTCCTTGTTTTCTGTCCTGTAACTAATTATTTACCCATGTGCATATATTGTCCCCTAATCTTGGCATCTGTATCTTCAGAACAAGGCTCTTGTTTGGTCCATTAAGTATTAGTCCATTGTCACAGAGCTCTATTTCAAGGGGCCGATAATAAAAAAAAAATTTGATTGGCGCTCTATTACACAGGCCAAGGTAAAGTGACGATGGAGGAATGGTCGCGGCACGATTATAGCATGATTTGTGGAAAAACTATTCTTATATTCCCAAAAATACAGTACCTTTGCTCATCTCTTGGAATACATTCAAATATTTTACATACATGACAGTAGATACATGATTCCATCTTAAAGGGTAACTGTCATAGTTTTATTTTATTTGCTAGTTTATTAGAGCTAGGCATGTATACCTGAGTTAGTCTGTCAATGATTGTCAAAAGATCTGTAATTACCTACTAATAACAGTTTTCATTAATGTCCTCTGACCCATTCCACTGCTCCCTTAAAAGATAGTTGCTATGGCTTGTCTGTCTCTAGCTAAGAAGACGGGAAGATGGAGGGGCGGTCCTTCACACTGCATGCCTTCATTAGGCTTCAGAGTGAGGAGGTGTGACTCTCAGTAATCAGATCTGATTGGCTGGCAGGGAGCTGCTGGCTACAGCAAGTGTGTGTGGGAAGTGAGGGAAAGCAGTTTTGGCCTCAGGGAACTGGCAGAGGAGGCATCTTGACAAGGTCCTCATATTGTAAATGTTTAAACAGCCGTAACTAGGGAAAAAACTAAAAGAAAACAGTGGTATGTGTAGAAACTAAAGATTGCTTTATGTATAATGCTGCGGCAGCTGTAACATATGCTAAAATTGATTTTTTTTTAATGAAAATATGACAGTTACCCTTTAAATAATGGTGCAATATCAGCCATCCTTCAGTTCTGTAGCACCGATCTTGTTACAAGAGAGTCTAAGAAGATGAAATACGTGGCATGTGGATATTCATTTTGTAGGTGGTCTGTATTTAACATGCAGACCAAAGGAAAAATCTATTCAGCCTGGTTTTGTTCAAATCCGATCCGCATTTTTCACTTCAGTGGGGCTTCAAAAGATGCGAGCAGCACACCGTGATATGTCCGAATCCATATGCCTATTCCAGGGCATTCTCAAAAATATAGAACATGTCCTATTCTTGTCCGCATTACAAACAATGATAGAAGTGTTATGGCCTAAACCAGGGGTAGGCAACCTGCGGCTCTGCAGCTGTTGTGAAACTACAACTCCCAGCATGCATACTTCCTCAGCTCTTCTCAGAACTCGCATACAAATGAATGGAGCAGGCTGGGAATTGTAGTTTCACCACAGCTGCAGAGACGCAGGTTGCCTACCCCTGGCCTAGACTTTCCCATTTAAATATTTTTTTTTATTAAATTTTGTCAGTTAATACAAACATATGTAGGTCATGAAAATTTGCATTTCTTTTGCTGCGAATAATATACATGGATATCATACACAGTTGTTTTCATTGTGATTTATCTTTAGATATGCGTGTAAACACAGCTTATAAGGCATAAAACATAAAACATATAACATAAAATTTTGCCTTCCAGTACGGTCTGTGAAATTATGTTATGCAGATTCTGGCCTAGACTTTCCATTCCACAAAATGCGGAATGAAAATGGCTTATATCCATGTTTTGTGGAATCCGCAATTTGCTGACCACAAAACAGGCAACTTTCTTGTGCCTAAGCTCTTTCTAAGAGGTCATAAGCACTTATTTAAGCCACATTCTTATCAGTGAGATAGTTCACTGATAGCTCAAGATAGCTCAAAGTTAGCTATAATGAGTGTTTATAGGTCAGAGATCAGAGATAAGGAGCTCATCAGGTGTGCTGGCTGATGGAACAGAGAGAAAATTCAGATACTGCTACTAGAGTATCTCAACCCTGTATAGACTAAAGGGTTTCACATTTTTTTATTAAAGCTCAAAATGAGTACAATGCAATAATTAAAAAAAAAATTCGGCCAAAGGTATACATGGCCTTTAAATGAAAAAGTGCTTTGGTGTGATAACCAAAAAGGAAACCCATTTGTTGAGTAGAAGAATGGACTTGCAAGTGCACTTTTTATTTCCCACAAGTTTTCATTTGCCTCTACATGTGGAAGTTTATACTTCTATAGCGCTTGGCCATATAGACTGCCACTTCATATAACCCAGGCTATACGAATAATAATTTTAAAGCCTCTTACAATATGACTTTTTGTTGTGTCATGCATCTACTATTCCCACTAGAATAGTGAGCAGTCTGCAACAATGGTTAATCTGGGTGTTACTGCATGGGGGGGGGGAGGTTTCCCTGAACAATCTGATACTATCCAATCAGGACACAGCCCTGCCGGGTGACAGGCAGATGGACTATTATTGCAGACTGCTGGCAATTTAGTAGGAATAATAGAATAATGGCATATTATAAGAACTAATACTCTAGAATTGTTATGGGAAATGCAAATAGTTAGTAAAACATGCCAGGGGAGGTGATAGGTCTTCTTTAAGAATTTTGTAGGGTGTAGCAGGGATAGGTTCCTGTGCTAGCTTTCCCTTTGCATTAATGGTGCTCTATATATTGCAACATGACCTGCAGAGTCAGGGTAAGGGGCAAAGTATGTTTCCCTGCCATTTTTATTTCCTGATCAAGTTTAGTGTTCCTCCCCATTGAATATATTTTTGATTGTATTTTTTGCTCAAGTGTTTTTATAGAATATACAGTAGTTAAAAAGTTATGTTTTAAAGTCTACTACGATCCAGTGATAGTATAGTGTGTTACATAGGTTATTTTTTACTTTACCCACTGATAATTAAATGTCACAGAGTCCACATAAGGGTGTACATGATTGTTTCTGAAATAATGCTATATATTATGCCCAAAGAATATTGCTAGTCATAGTCATATGAACCTACAGGTTCTGTACATGTTGTAAGAGACAATGTGCAGATGTAATAAAGCAAGCCTTTTTCTATAAAGGTATCTTCACACAGCAGATTTTGACAAGGTAAAAATCCACCTCGCACCTTCAGAAGAAAACGCTGTGGTTTCTGCTCTAGTTGTTCTCCCTTAATGCTGTGGACCTGTCCACAGCTTAGGTCCAATTCAGTGAAGCTGAGCTACAAGTGGACAGCTGTCAATACAATTCTGACAGAACATCTGAAATAGCCAACAAATTTCCTATGGAACATTTGAACTTGTCACAAACTGGATATGCCTACATCATCACGCACCATGTAGATTTCATGCTGGATCTTCAAGCTAGATGGCCTTGGAAGCCTCTTCATGCTCAAATGGATAAGGTAAGTATGATTTAATTTAATTTTAATTATTGATCCCTAAAAGGCCTTAAAGGGGTTCTGCAGTTTGTTTAAACTGATGATCTATCCTCTAAATAGACCATCAGCATCTGATCGGTGGGAGTTCGACACCCAGGACCCCCGCCGATCAGCTGTTTCAGAAGGCAGTGGCGCTCCTGGAGCGCCCCGGCCTTCTCACTGTTTACCGCCGGCCCAGTGACGTCTCGACTAGTATCAATTGGCCTAGGGGGGGGGGGGGGTAAGCTCCATTGAAGTGAACAGAGCTTGCCCTGGCCAGTTGATACAAGTCATGATGTCACTGGGCCAGTGGTAAACAGTGAGAAGGCCGCGGTGCTCCAGGAGCACCGCTGACTTCTCAAACAGCTGGGTGTCGGGTGTCGGACCACCGCCAATCAGATGCTGATGATCTATCCGAACTGCAGAACCCCTTTAATATTAATGTCAGATGCCACAATCAGTGATGAACGTGGCATCTGAAGGGTTCAATAACCGGGGGCGGTGCAATCGCCGTGCTATGTCATTGCCCCACTACTTACACAGAAATGCGCTTCGTCACAAAGCGAATTTCTTTGTAAAATCGGTGAAGCAGCCAACTCAAATTTTGAAGAACTTCCCTCATCACTACCTCTGATGCTCTAATATTAAATAAATTTAAAAAATCGTTAAAAAAAAAACAAGTCCTGTTTAAATGTCCTTAACTGTTATAAATGCAATGCCAACCTATTCTGTGTAACATAATCTCTTTTTTACAAGAATATCACAAACTAAATCAGTGAGGCAGAAATGTCAAGCTCATTTGTAAATTATAAAAAAAATGTGTTTCAAGAGGAGGCTTTGTGCAGAAACAGAATGTTGTCACTGGGGAAAAAAAAAATCAACTTTTTCCAGAGGTAATTTTTTCTGTTACCGATGTACAGTAATGTGGAGAGTTACCTAATTGCTGTAAATTGTCGCCTACAGTTTTGCAGCTTTAGTATATGCACAAAAGTAACTATGGAAATTAATGGAAAAGTGCTAGATTCTTAAAACATTTAAAAAAGACAGCAACTGCCTAAAAATACTAGAAACATATTAGGTTGATAAGTAGTAAATGTTTAATGGTGAAGTCAAACTCTCTAAGTAGCAGAATAGAAAGGGTTCAGTCAGTAGCAGTCACCACACCTCCTTTTTTAGTTTCTCAAACTATTGTGTACCGTATAGTGTTGAGAGCGAATATTCGAAAAGCAAATTATTATTGCGAATATCGGCACTTTGCGATTTCGCGAATATTTCGGATATTGTTTTTTTTACACAATACACATCACAATGCACATTACAGTGAAGTGCCACTGGAGCACGAAGAATCGTAACGTGATTTTTTATTGCGATGCAAATATCAGCACTTCACTGATCCCTCCCTCCCTGAAAACTGCACCACACCCCCTTCTCGTATGCGCATGCAATTTTTACATTGCGATTGTCACAATAAATGTTAGTCATTGAATATAGAGAATTCGCAAATATTTGACGAATATATTCGTCAAATATTGCGAAATCGAATATAGCCATTGCCACTCATCACTAGTACCGCAACGTATTTTTCACTTGAGAGAAAACCTTGATCTTTAGGAATTTTGACGCCTGGTGTATTGAATGCTCTAAAGTACCCACTTCAGCCTTGTTAGCTGGGATTTGAATACATATAGTCCCAGTATTCATAACATTATTTTTTTTAAACATACCATTATATAATCCAAACCGCAGTGAACTAACATTTCAAAATGTATATTGCTGCATGAATCAACTATTTTCTACCCGGGCTGCCTTGGGAGATGATATTACTTCATTTTAGCCTGTTTTTCCATTGTCAGATTTTTTAAAACATTTATGTCAGTACAGTAAATTAAAAAGGAGCCTAAAAGTTCAAAATTAAATGTTAGTGCATACTGAATGCCTCTTTAAAATCAGGACTATGCAGTACTACATTTTCCATGAAGGAAATGTGTATGCCTGTTACAACTTCCCCCAATAATAAGGTTTGATCTTCAGGGATTCCAAAAGTCGAATCCCCCTAGATTATGATTGTAGGAGACACAAAACATAAAAAGGTATCCATAATAGACAGTCCCTTTAAATTTTACTGACCCAACCACCTAATGTAAATTTCCATTGGCGGTGGGGTATTTACAGATGGTGCCCGCTATCAAGTGCCATTAAATGCAAGAAAAAATATACAAATGTGGTATTATTGTAATCATACTGATCCGGAGAATAAAGGTAACAGGTCAGTTTTACCATGGAGAAACAAAACCCATAAAACTGTGGCAGAATATCGCTGAATTTTTTTTTTCCTGGTTCCCACTACATTGTATGCAACCATAAATAATGCCATTAAAAAAGAACAACTTGTCCTGCAAAAAACAAGCCATGATGTGGCTATGTGAATGGAAAAATAAAAAAGTTATGGCTGTGACAAAAAGAAAACAAACAAAAAAAAAAAAAAAGTAAATTGCCAGGTCCTGATGGGGTTAATTGTTATATAAAATTATAAAAATAATATTAATAATAGTAGAATAAAATTGTCCATCATTTATTTTTATTTTTCATTTACAAATTTCTTTAAAGGCTGTATGGTTTACAGTTAATTTTGAGTCTATATTGATGAATTTCTGGCTTGGGTTTTAATGTCATTCATTTCCATTGGTCACTAAGTTCTATGCAGCTGAGATCAGAAAAGCTCTTTGATAGATGAAGTATAGGCACAACGTTTCCTTCGGATACATTTAATCCAGGATCGAACAGGGAATAGGGTTAATGGGGAAGCAATTCACATAATTATCCTTTCACTCAGCAATTATTGGATAACCAGTCTGCACTAATTTCACCTTGCGGGGCTGACTAACTAATGGCTCACCTAGCTGCATCACTGACCAGGTAGCCTGGGGTTTGAAACCAAACTCTCTCTTCTGCTGAGAATTGATTTAAAAATGTCCAGACATTGCAGAATCTGTTCCAGATTGTAAATAATGTAGTAAGGATGTAACATTTCGGTCAGAAACGTTAAAAGCAAGGCAGCCCAATCAATAAAATGTTGGTATATTTCACATAATTATCTATAATAAGTTTTTATACTTTTTATACTCTCTGATATGAGCTCTCCATCTGCAAACATTGACGTTAAATCCACATTTAAATGTCAAGAGGGATTTCTACCGACACTGCATAGCTGAACAGTCAGCATTTAGGGGATTGGTCGCTACGGCAACAAAGACTTGCTCTACCGTTGTGGCTGATGGTCTAATTAGATGCTCCCAAAGGTTTTAATGAGAAATGGTTGGGGATAAATAAAAGTGAGCTATCATATGCATTAGAGATGAGCGAATCGAAGCTGATGAAGTGGAATTCGATCCAAATTTCAGGAATCATTCGATTTGCATCGAATTCGAATTTTCTTACGCTTCATGGTAACGAATCGCATTTTTTCCTAAAATGGCTGCTGCATATGTCAGGACATGGAGCAAGGAACTCCGGGAACGAGGGATTACCCACAATGCCATCAGCAGTAGAGATGAGCGAACTTAAAAAAAAAGTCCGGTGTTCGGCGTTCGGGTTGTGGTAAGTCGCGCATCCCGTTATGGATTCCTCTATAGCGGCATATGGAATCCATAGGGGGCGGCTGCCACCAACCCGAACTGTTGAACAGCCGAAGGACCTGGGGTGATGCCACTGTCATGTGATCAGTGCAGGGGGCGTGGATGAGCACGGGATCAAATCCAGTGCTGAGCCACGCCCCCTGCACTGATCACATGATGGTGACGTCACCCCAGGTCCTTCGGCTGTTCAACAGTTCGGGTTGGTGGCAGGCGTCCCTTATGGATTCCATATGCCGCTATAGTGGAATCCATAACGGGATGCGCGACTTACCACAACCCGAACGCCAAACACCGGACTTTTTGTTAAAGTTCGCTCATCTCTAATCAGCAGCCATCCCCTGTGATATCACAGCCCTACAAATACCCTCAGCCATTTTGAATTCTGCCATTTTACAGTGTCCTTAGTGCAGGGAGAGATGTCAGCAGGCGCTAAGGACAGTGCTGTGAAAGACTTGAAAGAGCATTAGGTGAATGGGTCAGGATTCAGTGCAGGTGAAAGTGGCCTTAGTGGCAAAAAAAAATATTATTTGCAGTTCACAGTCACAGTTATATGTACTAAAGTCTTTTTTTAGGAGCGTATTAGTGGGGGAAAAGAAAAAGGGCTTATTAGCCGTTGTGTGGTGAAGTGAGATAATAACAGCCCTTTTGGGAGTGTATTAGTGGCAAAAAAAAAAGTATTATTTGCCCTTCACGGCCGCAGTTATATGTTCTAAAGCCATTTTTTGTCGTGTATTAGTGGGGGAAAAAAAGGGGCTTATCATTATCAGCCATTGTGTGGTGAAGTGAGAGAATTACAGCTATTTTTGGCATGTATTAGTGGCAAAAAAAGAACTTTATTTGCCGTTCACAGCCATAGTTATATGTTCTAAAGCCTTTTCTTGTTGTGTATTAGTGGGGGAAAAAGGGGCTTATCAGCCGTTGTGTGGTGAGGTGAGAAAATGAAAGCCCTTTTTGGCATCTATTAGTGGCAAAAAAAACGATTATTTGCCGTTCAGTGGTGAAGTTAAATTATACTACAGCCATAGATACATACGTCCTTTTAGCCGTTCTGCAGTGAATTGTGATTGTTGGCCAGTTTATGTCTTGTGGTGCACCACCACAAGCTGCCACCGAGTCCATCAATCCATCAATACTAGGGTTTTTTTTTTTGCTATATCCTACATCAGGGGCTTCGCTGTTCTTATTGTCACCCATAGAAACTCAGGATAGAAATTTCTATATTTTTTTCTGTGGTGAAAATCAATTGCCAAAATAGCAATCCCCTAAATCTGGTGTCCCAGCAGAGGCTGGCCAAGTTTAAAAGTGTCCGGCAAAAGATAGATAATTTTCTTTGGTGAAATTAAATTGCTAAAATAGCAATCCCGTAAATCTGGTGTCCCAGCAGTGGTTGGCCAAGTTTAATAGTGCCCGGCAAAGGTTAGATTTTGTTCTCGGGTGAAATTCAATTGCCAAAATAGCAATACCGTAAATCAGTGGTTTCAGCTGTGGCTGGCCAAGTTTAATAGTGTCCGGCAAAAGATATATTTTTTTCTTGGGTGAAATTCAATTGCCAAAATAGCAATACCATAAATCAGTGGTTTCAGCTGTGGCTGGCCAAGTTTAATAGTGTCCGGCAAAGGATACATTTTGTTCTGGGGTGAAATTCAATTGCCAAAATAGCAATCCCCTAAATCTGGTGTCCCAGCAGTGGTTGGCCAAGTTTAATAGTGCCCGGCAAAGGATAGATTTTGTTCTCGGGCTAAATTCAATTGCCAAAATAGCAATACCGTTAATCAGTGGTTTCAGCAGTGGCTGGCCAAGTTTAATAGTGTCCGGCAAAGGATAGATAATTTTCTGGGGTGAAATTCAATTGCCAAAATAGCAATACCGTAAATCAGTGGTTTCAGCTATGGCTGGCCAAGTTTAATAGTGTCCGGCAAAGGATATATTTTTTTCTGGGGTGAAATTCAGTTGCAAATATAGAAATACCGTAAATCTGGTGTTCCAGCTGTGACTGGACAAGTTTCATAGTGTCTGTCAAAGGATATATTATTTTCTAGGGTGAAATTCAGTTGCAAAAATAGAAATACAGTAAATCTGGTGTTCTAGCTGTCGCTGGACAAGTAGTTTAATAGTATTCGTCAAAGGACATATTTTGTTCTGGGGTGAAATTCAATTTCCAAAATAGCAATACCCAAAATCTGGTGTTCCAGCTGTTGCAGGCCAAGTGTAAATCTGTCTGTAAAAGGGTATATTACACTCAGCGTGCATCTCCAAGTGTATTTCTTTCCGTTAAAGGGTATATATACAGTAAGTGTTAAAATACAGCATAATCCTCTACATTTGCACACACTGTTGTGCATCCCTAAGTGTATTTCTTTCCGTTAAAGGGTATATTACACAAAGAGTTAAAATATATGTGCTGAAAGCATAATCCTATATATTCTTTCACACGCTACTGTGCATCTCCAAGTGTAAATCTGTCCCTAAAAGGATACCTTTCAT
Source organism: Bufotes viridis (assembly GCA_033119425.1). Lineage (NCBI taxonomy): Eukaryota > Metazoa > Chordata > Amphibia > Anura > Bufonidae > Bufotes > Bufotes viridis. Next base: position 174,943,641 of record CM065591.1, read on the forward strand.
CCAGGGCCTAAATACTAGGCCCTACAATTGATATTCCCCTAAATCTGTGGTTACTGCTGTGCCTGGATTAGTGTAATACGGTACATAAATAGATAGCCAGATAGTGTTAGGTGCCTGTAAAAAAAAGCCGAATTTGAAGTCAATACATTGGGCCAAATAATTTTTTTCTTATTGTGGTGAACGGTAACAATGAGGAAAAAATCTAGTAAGGGACGCAGACATGGTCGTGGTGTTGTTAGTGGCCCCTGTGGTGCTGGGAGAGGACGTGGCCGTTCTGAAACAGCCACACATCCTAGTGAACCAAATAACTCAGGTTACAGTACCCGCCAGAATTTACAGCGATATTAGGGCCCAATGCTGTTCTAAGGATGGTAGGGCCTGAGCAAGTACAGGCGCTAGTCAATTGGGTGGCCGACAGCGGATCCAGCACGTTCACAGCATTATCTTCCCACCCAGTCTTCTGCAGAAAGCGCACAGGTGGCGCCTGAAAACCAAGCCCATCAGTCTGTCACATCACCCCCATGCATATCAGAGAAACTGTCTGAGCCTCAAGTTATGCAGCAGTCTCTTATGCTGTTTGAAGGCTCTGCTGGCAGGGTTTCCCAGGGGAATCCACCTAGCCCTTCCCCAGTGGTGGAAGACATAGAATGCACTGAAGCAAAACCATTTATGTTTCCTGATGATGAGAAAATGGGAATACCACCTCATTAGAGTCCGCACGTCTCTGATGATGACGAAACACAGGTGCCACAGGTGCCAACTTTCTGCAGTGTGCAGACCGAACAGGAGGTCAGGGAGGAAGACTGTGTGGAAGACGATGCAGGGGACAATGAGGTCCTAGACCCCACATAGAATGAAGGTCGTGCCACTGACTTTCATAGTTCAGAGGAAGAGGCAGTGGTGAGACCGAGCAAACAGCAAAGCAAAAGAGGGAGCAGGGGGCAAAAGCAGAATAGCAGCAGCCAAGAGAGTTCACCTGCTACTGGACACCGCCACCAGGGACTGAGCACCCCAAAGGCAGCTTCAAGGAGTTTCCTGGCATGGCACTTTTTCAAACAATGTGCTGATGACAAGACCCGAGTGGTTTGCACGCTGTGCCATCAGAGCTTGAAGCAATGCATTAACGTTCTGAACCTTAGCACAACCTGCATGACCAGGCATCTACAGGCAAAGCATGAACTGCAGTGGAGTAAACACCTTAAAAGCAAGGAACTCACTCAGGCTCCCCCTGCTCCCTCTTCTATTGCTGCCTCGGCCTCTTCCTCGGCATCGGGAGGAATATTGGCACCTGCCGCCCTCCAAACAGAGGATGTGCCACCAACACCACCACCTTCGTCACCAAGCATCTCCACCATGTCACACGGCAGCGTTCAGCTCTCCATCTCACTAGGAGGTTGCCACCCTGCTGGATCCCCGGTACAAAGACAATATGCCCACCTTACTTTCTGCACTGGAGCGTGATAGTAAGACGCGCGAGTACAAGCGCACGTTGGTAGACGCGCTACTGAGAGCATTCCCATATGTCACAGGGGAACAAGTGGAAGCCCAAAGCGATGGCAGAGGAGGAGCGAGAGGTCGCCAATGCAGCTGTGTCATGGCCAGCTCCTCTGAGGGCAGGGTTAGCATGGCAGAGATGTGGAAAAGTTTTGTCACCATGCCACAGCTAACTGCACCACCACCTGATACGGTACGTATTAGCAGGAGGCAGCATTTCACTAACATGGTGAAACAGTACGTGTGCACACCCCTTCACGTACTGACTGATGGCTCGGCCCTATTCAACTTCTGGGTCTCCAAATTGTCCACGTGGCCAGAGATAGCCTTTTATGCCTTGGAGGTGCTCGCCTGCCCGGCGGCCAGCATTTTGTCTGAACGTGTATTCAGCACGTCAGGTGGCGTCATTACTGACAAATGCAGCCGCCTATCCACAGCCAATGTGGACAAGCTGACGTTCATAAAAATGAACCAGGCATAGATCCCACAGGACCTGTCCATCCCTTGTGCAGAATAGACATTTATAACTTCATCCCCTTAGCCATATATTATTGTGCTCCAGGGCACTTCTTTATTGAATCCTCTTTTTTTAATTTTACCACTATTTTGCTGGGCAACCCAAAGTTGAATGAACCTTTCCTCCGTCTGGGTGCCAAGAACCTAAATATCTGAAAGTGGCCTTCTCCATTGGTGGGTGACATGAAGCCTGATTCTCTGCTTTGGGGCCTCTCTACCCTGTCTGGGTGCTGGGGCCTAAATAACTAAAAGTGGCCTTCTCCGTTGGTCGGTGACATGATGCCTCTTTTCCTGCTATGGGACCGCTCTCCTCTGTCTGGGTGTCAGGGGCCTAACTTTCACGTACTTTCTTGCTGTTTTGGTGGCAGACATTTAACACTTTTTACTGTCTAATGACTGCCCCATTGTCTGGGTGTCAGGGGCCTATATGTTGTTTAATCATTTGTTGTCTTGGTGGGAGATATTAGCTCTTTTTACTGTGATGACTGCCCCATTGTCTGGGTATCAGGGGCCTAAATTTCACATACTTGCTTGCTGTCTTGGTGGCAGATATTTAACACTTTTTACTGTCTAATGACCGCCCCATTGTCTGGGTGTCAGGGGCCTATATGTTGTTTAATCATTTGTTGTCTTGGTGGGAGATATTAGCTCTTTTTACTGTGATGACTGCCCCATTGTCTGGGTGTCAGGGGCCTAAATTTCACATACTTGCTTGCTGTCTTGGTGGCAGATATTTAACACTTTTTACTGTCTAATGACCGCCCCATTGTCTGGGTGTCAGGGGCCTATATGTTTTTTAATCATTTGTTGTCTTGGTGGGAGATAGTAAACTCTTTTTACTGTCTAATGACCGCCCCATTGTCTGGGTGTCAGTGGCCTATATTTCGTTTAATTGCTTGCTGTCTGGGTGAGAGACAATAAACTCTTTTTACTGTCAAATTGCCTCTCCTCTGTCTGGGTGTCAGGGGCCTACATAAATTATAATGGCCTGTTCCATTGCAGGTTGACCTGAGGCCTGTGTTGCTGTTACGGGACCGCTCTCCTCTTTACGGGTGCCATGGCCCTGAGTCTGTGAATGAGGCCTGTGGCACTGCAGGCAGACATGAATCCTTTTTGGCTGTGATGAGAACATCAACTCCCATAGCATTCCCACCTAATGCCACCCCCACCTCCTGTTCCACCTCCACCTCCTTCAAGTTGCCAATTGATATTGGTTAATTTTTATTTATTTTATTTTAAGTCATTTCCCTATCCACATTTGTTTGCAGGGGACTTACCTACAAGTTGCTGCCTTTTGCAGCCCTCTAGCCCTTTCCTGGGCTATTTTACAGCCTTTTTAGTGCCCAAAAGTTCGGGTCCTCATTAACTTCAATGGGGTTCGGGTTGAAGTTCGGGTCGAGTTCGGATCCCGAACCCAAACATTTTCGGGAAGTTCTGCCGAACTTCTCGAACCCGAACGTCCAGGTGTTCGCTCAACTCTAGTTATTAGCCGTTATGCTGTGAATTTACTTTGTCATACAGACATTGTTGCGCTGTATTAATAGCAAAAATAAGTATGTGTTATTAGCCATTCTGCGGTGAATTTACATTGTCATTCAGTGGTGAAATTTGTTTGTGATACAGCCTTTTTTGGGAAAATTGTTCAGTAGCTATAACTATGTCATTTACAGCCCACGGTTGTAAATGTGGTTCCTGCCCAACCACACCAGCAACTTGGCCAGGTGACGCTGCTTCCGCCTCCTGGCTTTCTCTGCGACAACTGAAAATCATAATCAGGGTGACCGACAACGTGAAGAACACGTTGTCGGCGCTGCATCAAGGAGGGCTGAGCCATGCGTCCTGCATGGCACACGTGTTCAATCTGGCTGTAAAGCGGTTCCTGAAGTCTTCCACCCATCTGCAAGACATCCTAAAATTGCCTGGAAACTTTGCATGCACTTGAGCCACTCGTACACCACCAAGCACACCCTCCTTAAGCTGCAGCGGCAGAACGACGCCCCCAACATAAACTGATATGCTACGTTTCCACCCCTTGGAGTTCCACCCTTCATATGTTGGACCGACTATATGAACAGACCAGTGGCGTAACTAGAAATGACTGGGCCCCACAGCAAATTTTTTAATGGGCCCCTCCCCCAGTAATTTTTTCACAGCCCCTTCCTTTCATGCTGCCCCCTTTCCCGTGGCTAGTAAAGATCACTCTCTCAGACCAGGCCCGGCAGCTGTTCCATCCGTTTTCTACACTGTCTATACTGACTGCCACTGTATATAATTTCATTGTGTAATAATGTTGAGGGGCCCTGACAAAATCTTTTCCTCCTCTTGGATGGGCCCCTTCTGGGTCAGGGCCCCAAAGCAGCCGCTTCCCCTGCTTCCCCTATAGTTACGCCCCTGGAACAGACAAAGGCCATAAACGACTTCTTAATGATCCAAGCGGACAGAAGTAGTGTTAAGCGTGAATATTCGAATCGTGAATTTTAATCGCGAATATCGCCACTTCAAGAATTTGCGAATATTTAGAATATAGTGCTATATATTCGTATTCGCAAATAGTGTTGATCACGAATATTCTAATTGCAAATTTATCACGCATTTATTGTGAATATTGGCCTCAACCATCCATTCTTGTACTCAAGTACACTTATTCTTTGTTTTATTTTTTTATATGTTCCAATATTTTGGGGGTTACCCAAATTCATAACCCTAGCAAAAAGCAGGTGCACTCTGCGGCAATACTTAACCCTCACACTGATAAAATTGAGGGGTTAGTTCAACATATCCTACTAGGAGGACATGTCTTAAGCTCGGACACCACGGCAAGGTCCCTCAAGTAGCCCGAGGCCCTACCACTCAACCTACCTGAGCTGGCATCTTCCATTGTATGCATTTTTTGCTGTTGATTGCCCCTAACAATGGACTACAAGTGCAGGATGTGCTCCCCTAGATACATGCACAACTGCATATGGGTTGAGCATATCCTGCTTGTTAAACACCACACCACGTTTTCTAATGGATTGTATAATATGTTTGGAGGTGTATAAACTCCGATTTAAATGTGCCTGCTTTTCATCTACAGGCTACATTCAGGGACACCTGGGAGGCTCAGGGCCATATCAGCCGGTCTCGGGTGGGGCTCACAGGCACTTCCCACCTCCCATTGCAAGCATGGTTACATGCTGGAGGTCACTGGTGAGCTGTCTGTGAGTCAGGCCTTACGCTCCCGTAATGCCCAACGGCTCCTGGTATCGCCCATACGGCTCAGGTAGGTTGAGTGGTAGGGCCTCGGGCTACTTGAGGGACCTTACCGTGGTGTCCGAGCTTAAGACATGTCCTCCTAGTAGGATATGTCGAACTAACCCCTCAATTTTATCAGTGTGAGGGTTTAGTATTGCCGCAGAGTGCACCTGTTTTTTGTTATGGTTATGTTTTTGATTGTTCTCCACATCCACATTATCGCTATCGTATGTAGGATGGTTATTGTGGTACTTGTAGTCTTTTGCTGGCATCTTCCATTGTATGCATTTTTTGCTGTTGATTCCCCCTAGCAACGGACTACAAGTGCAGGATGTGCTCCCCTAGATACATGCACAACTGCATATGGGTTACCCAAATTAAAAAAACAAAAGCAAAAAAAAGTGTTGGCTACCTCCTCCACCTCCACCCCCGCTTCCACCTACACCGCCATGTCAACCTACACCACGATTGTCACCGCCTCCTCAACCTCCCACTCCACATCCACCTCCTCCTCCTAGTTCAAGATCGTTATTTTTAATTTTTATTTCTTTTCTTTTCTTTTAAGTTATTTCCCTATCCACATTTGTTTGCAGAGCACTTGCCATGCTCTTAAGCACATGTTGCTGCCTTTTGCATCCATCTAGCCCTTTCCATGACATTTTTAGAGCCATTTTAGTGCCCAAAAGTTTGTGTCCCCATTGACTTTAATGGGGTTCGGGTTCAGGGTCAAGTTCGGGTCCCGACATCAAACTTTTTTGCGAAGTTCGGGCGAACTCGTCGAACCTGAACATCCAGGTGTCCGCTCAACTCTAATGATTTTCATTGGCTCCCCCACAGTGGTCCACAGCATTACTAATATTCCCCATAGTGGCCTCAGCATAAATATTGTCCTCCATAGCGGCCCCAACACTAATAATCTCCCCTATTGTGGCTCCCTGCATTAATAATGTTCCCCATATTGGGCCCAGTAAAATAATGTACCCCATAGTGGCCCCCAGCATAAATAATGTACCCTATAGATTCGGAACAGAAGCATGGATCGGGACCCCACGGATGCACTACAGAGTGCTTCCATGGTGTTTCTGTCCGTGCCTCCACACTGCAACAAAATAGAACATGTTCTATTTTTTTGCGGTGCGGATGGATCATGGACCGATTCAAGTTGAATAGGTCTGGATCCGTCCTGGCCGCCACACGCAAATTGCGGTTCCCAATGCATGGAATGGCCGCACAACGGCCCTTATTGAATGTTTTTTCACTTCATGTTTCATTTTTTTGCATTTATATTGAATCATTTGTCTACCATTTAGCTGCATATTTATCCTTTGTTGAGATAATTAGAAACATGCACATTTAGGCCAACAAAATTATTTACTCATATATTTCAGCCAGCAAAATGACAAGAAGTAAAATCATGGCTTCAATGTCATTGTAAATTCACAAAAAAAATCACAGCCCACACTCTTACTAACCACTGTGAAGAAAAGGAAATGCACAGGGACTAAATCACTCATTTTTTAACTTCAGAGTATTAAGTCTACCTGTAAATTATAACTTTTTCATTTATATTTTAAAAGCCATCCTATTCATCATTGGAAAAACAATGCCATATCACAAAAGGTCTGGCATCACATATATGTAAAGGAGATAACCTTCTCCGGTGTTGTACAATGTAAATGTGGGGGGTACATTGTGCTTTTGTAGTTGAGGGTGGTTGGTATTCTTTTAAAGGTATACAACATGACTGGTGCAAAGCTGTGAAATGCATATAGATGGGGCAGAGAGTAGCCACTTAGCATGGCTTGGTTGATAAATTTTAGCCTGGGGGGCAAGCACAGAGCACCGGGCCATGTGTAATGGACCACCCTTAGCCTGTTTAACTCCAACCTACCATATAAAGGCGGTATAGGAAAATGGGTTTTAAATCACTTAAAGGAAGCAGCTGGTTGTGTTTTTATGTTGGGATCGTACATACATGCAATCCCAGATAGAGTACATGACTGAGTCCGTAGAAATAGTTTATCATTAGAGGGGCACAATTTGCCAACTCCAGGGCTATAGAGACTCCTTTGGCTATAATGGGGCAGGTTCAGGGTGCTGCGTCTTTACCGGACAGAAAAGTCTTGCATGCAGGACTTCTTTGTCCAGTCTTTTTGACAGAATCTGTGACAGATGTGAATGGATAGTATTAGATCAAAGTATAGCATCAGCTGCATGTTTAACACACAAATGCAGAGCAAGAACTTAGATCACTAAATGCATACAGCACCAGAACCAAGGATCAGAACCAAGTTCACTACATAAATACAGCATCAGAACCAAACCTTTAAATCAAATACAACACCTAAACGAAGGCAATAAGCCAAATACAGCACCTGAATCAACTACATAAATATTGCACCAGAACCGGGCAAGGAGGGCATTAATCCGAGAGGCTACACAGAGACCAAAAGTAACCCTGAAGGAGCTGCAGAGTTCCACAGCAGAGACTGGAGTATCTGTACATAGCACGACAATAAGCTGTACACTCCATAGAGTTAGGCTTTATGGCAGAGTGGCCAGAAGAAAGCCATTACTTTCAGCTAAAAACAAAAAGGCAAGTTGTGAGTTTGCGAAAAGGCATGTGGGAGACTCCAAAAATGTATGGAGGAAGGTGCTCTGGTCTGATGAGACTAACTTGAACTTTTCTGCCATCAAAGAAAATGCTATTTCTGGAGCAAACCCAACACATCTATTGTCCGGGTTTGTACCGAATTTTGGGGTGTTAGGGACATGGACCCGAACCCGAACATTTTCATGAAAGGTGATTCTTCCCGCTTTTTGAATGGCTGCACAGCAGCCAATCAGCAAGCTTTTTACATTTTTGCCCTAAGAAGCCATCACAGCCATCCCTACTAATGACATGGCTGTGATTGGCTGAGTGTAGCATGTGACCCAGCCTCTTTATAAGCTGGAGTCACGTAGTGCCGCACGTCACTCTGCTGGTGTTAGTCTAGGGAAAGGTTGCTGCCTGTATTCTCAGGGAGAGATTAGGGAAAAAATCTGTAGAACCTGTTGTTGTGCAATCCTCAAGATACAGCAAATATTGAGGGAGGGTGCTTCTGTAATCCAACATTTATGTACCCAGCCACTGCAAAGGATTTTTTTTTTAAATCCATCTGTTACTGAGATGGGGGTAAGCGATTTTAGCCACTGCAGTGTCCTTGGAACTGCATGTGACCTGTATGTGTGCTAGCCTGCCAGGGACATCATTCTAATCCTTTTTGGTAGCTCAGTAAAGGAAAAAATGCTCCTGGTCCACAAAACAGTTGTGCATACAGCGTACAAATACATATTTTATATTTCTGCAGGGAAATAGTGCATCAGTGTGTTTTAGGGAAAAAAGCCGTGTTCTAGGCCCACAAAACAGTTGTGCATAAAGTGTAGAAATACGTATGTTTAATTTCCAGCCTTTAAATACTGCATTTGTGAATTTTAGTGAAAAAAGCTGTGTTCTGGGTCCCCAAACCAGTTCTGCATACAGCGTATTAATACATATGTTTAATTTCCAGCAGTTAAATACTGAATTTGTTTGTTTTAGTGAAAAAATCTGTGTTGTGGGTCCACAAAGCAGTTGTGCATACAGCTTACAAATACCAATTTTAAATTTCAGCACGGAAATAGTGTTTTTGTGTGTTTAACTGAAAAAAGCAGTGTTCTAGGCCCACAAAACAGTTGTGCATAAAGCATAGAAATACCTACGTTTAATTTCCAGCCTTTAAATACTGCATTTGTGAATTCTGGTGACAAAAGCCATGTTCTGTGTCCCCAAACCAGTTGTGCATACAGTGTATAAATACCTATGTTTAATTTCCAGCAGTTAAATACTGCATTTGTGTGTTTTAGTGGAAAAAGGCCGTGTTGCGGGTCCACAAAGCAGTTGTGCATACAGCGTAGGAATACCTACATTTAATTTCCAGCCTTTAAATACTGCATTCGTGAATTTTGGTGAAAAAAGCCGTGTTCTGGTTCCCCAAACCAGTTGTGCATGCAGAGTATAAATATCTACGTTTAATTTCCACCAGTTAAATACTGAATTTGTGTGTTTTAGTGAAAAAAGCCGTGTTGTGAGTCCACAAATCAGTTGTGCATACAGAGTACAAATACCAATTTTAAATTGCAGCACGGAAATAGTACTTTAGTGTGTTTTACTGAAAAAAAGCTGTGTTCTAGGCCCACAAAACAGTTGTGCATAAAGCGTAGAAATACCTACGTTTAATTTCCAGCCTTTAAATACTGCATTTGTGATTTCTGGTGACAAAAGCCGTGTTCTGGGTCCCAAAACCAGTTGTGCATAAAGCGTATAAATACCTATATTAAATTTCCAGCAGTCAAATACTGCATTTGTGTGTTTTAGTGAAAAAAAACCTTTTTGTGGGTCCACAAAGCAGTTGTGAATACAGTGTATAAATACCAATTTTAAATTGCAGCACAGAAATAGTGCTTTAATGTGTTTTACTGAAAAAAAGCCGTATTGTGGGTCCACAAAGCAGTTGTGCATACAGCCTACAAATACCTATTTTAAATTGCAACACAGAAATAGTGCTTTAGTGTGTTTTACTGAAAAAAAGCCATGTTGTGGGTCCACAAAGCAGTTGTGCATACAGCCTACAAATACCAATTTTAAGTTGCAGCACAGAAATAGTGCTTTAGTGTGTTTTAGTGAAAAAAACCTTGTTGTGGGTCCACAATGCAGTTGTGAATACAGCATACAAATGGCAATTTTAAATTGCAGCACGGAAATAGTGCTTTATTGTGTTTTACTGAAAAAAAGCTGTGTTCTAGGCCCACAAAACAGTTGTGAATAAAGCGTAGAAATACCTACGTTTAATGTCCAGCCTTTAAATACTGCATTTGTGAATTTTGGTGAAAAAAGCCGTGTTCTGGGTCCCCAAACCAGTTGTGCATACAGCGTATAAATAGTGCTTTAGTGTGTTTTAGTGAAAAAAACCTTGTTGTGGGTCCACAAAGCAGTTGTGAATACAGCCTACAAATACCAATTTTAAATTGCAGCACAGAAATAGTGCTTTAGTGTGTTTTACTGAAAAAAAGCCGTGTTGTGGGTCCACAAAGCAGTTGTGCATACAGCCTACAAATACCAATTTTAAATTGCAGCACTGAAATAGTGCATTAGTGTGTTTTAGAGGAAAAAAGCTGTGTTCTTAGTTCAAAAAGCAGTTGTGCATACAGCGTACAAATACCTACGTTTAATTTTCAGCCGTTAAATAGTGCATTTGTGAATTTTGGGGGAAAAAGCGTTATTCCTGGTCCACAAAGCAGTTTAAAATATACTGCCCAAATACCTATTTTACATTTCTGCTGTGAAAAAGTGAATTAGTGCATTTTTGTGAAAAAAAAATTATATTCTTGCTTCAAAAAGCAGTTGTGCGTAAAAATACCTCATTTACATTTCTGCAGTGAAATAGTGCATTAGTGTATTTTTGGGAAAAATAATGAGGAGTACATCAAATAAGGGACGTGGGCATGGCCGTGGTGGTGTTGGTGAAGCTCCTGTTGCTGGGAGAGGATGTGGCCGTTCAGTGCCAACTACAGGTCCAAGTGAAACACCTTCCTCAGGTGCGAGTTGGCGACAGAGCCTGCAGCGTTATTTGGTAGGCCCGAATGCCGCTCTACGGATGGTGAGGCCAGAACAAGTACAGGCGATAGTACATTGGGTGGCAGACAGTGGCACCAGTTCCTTCACAGTATCTCCCACCCAGTCCTCTGCAAAAAGCTCAGAGTTGGCACCTGTAGCCCATGCCCATCAGTCTTTCCCCTCACCCTCTTGCAAAGCAGCCAAGCAGCCTGAGCTCCAAGTCATGCAGCAGACAATTATTTCCCCGGGCCATCCACATAGCCCTACCACAGAAGTGGAAGACATTGAATGCATTGATGCCCAAACACTTATGTTGCAGGATGAGGACTAGTGATGAGCGGCAGGTGCCATATTCGATTTCGACGAAATTCGCAAATATTCGAATGAATATTCGTTTCATATTCGTCGAAATCGAATATTCGTCATTTTTTCTAGTTATCGCGATTAACATGCGATTTAAATAATCGCATATTGCGATTTGTACTTAAGGCTACTTTCCTATTGGTTTCATATCTAGAATTAGCGAGGATGACGAATATGACGAATGTATTCGTCTATTCCTCAAAACGAAGATAACGAAGTATTCTACATCTTCGTTTTAGCTACCTATTCGTCAACTTCGCTAATTCTAGCAATCAAATAGGAAGGTTGACTATAGAGACAGCTGTGTTAAATTCGCTATGCGATTTTTTTTTAATAAATAGAATACTTATAATAATTTTATCAAGTAATATAATTATTGTATTAAAAAAAAAATCGCATAGCTAATTTAACACAGCTGTCTGGTAAGTCAACCTTCCTATTTGATTGCTAGAATTAGCGAATAGCGAAGTTGACGATGACGAGACGAATAGGTAGCTAAAACGAAGATGTAGAATACTTCGTTATCTTCGTTTTGAGGAATATGACGAATACATTCGTCATATTCGCTATTCGCTAATTCTACCAAGCCAACCATAACTTCTGTGCTCATGGAGCGTCCCCATCACCATGGGAACGTCTCCATATACTAAAATGTACTGTCGGATTTGAGGAATTACGTTGAAATCGCAATGCGATTAATTCAAGTTATATTAATCGCATTGCGATTTCAACTTAGAGCTGGGTTTATAATGGGTCAGCTTGCTAGAATTAACGAAGTTAACGAATATGGAATATAGCAGCAGTGCTAAGTTGAAATCGCAATGCGATTAATTTAACTTAAAGTATTCGCATTGCGATTTCAACTTAGCACTGCTAGTGCATAGCATTAGCTATACTCCATATTCGTTAATTCTAGCCTATGTAAGATAGCAGTGCTAAGTTAGTAATCGCAATGCGATTAATTTAACTTAAAGTATTCGCATTGCGATTTCAACTTAGCATTGCTAGTGCATAGCTATACTCCATATTCGTTAATTCTAGCCTATGTAAGATAGCAGTGCTAAGTTGTAATCGCAATGCGATTAATATAACTTGAATTAATCGCATTGCGATTTCAACGTAATTCCTCAAATCCGACAGTACATTTTAGTATATGGAGATTCTCCCATGGATGGGGACGCTCCACATGAGCACGGAAGTCGGCAGAAGCGGCAACGGGCACTGACTAGAGCAGCCAGGAAGCCAGGAATCCTCAGGACAGGTAAGAACTACTTTTGGGAAGTAGGAAAGAAAAAAATATAACTAAAAAAAAAAAAAAAAAAACGAATATTCGAAATAGCGAATTTATAGCGCTATATTCGAAATATTCGCGAATTAGCGAAGTGCCGATATTCGCTAAAAAAATTCGCTTTTCGAATATTCGCGCTCAACACTAATGAGGACATGGAAGGACCACCGGAGCACATCTCTGATGATGACGAAACACAGGTGCCAACTGCTGCGGCTTTCTGCTGTGTGCAGACTGACAAGGAGGACAGGGGTCAAGAATGGGTGGAAGATGATGTTGAGGATGATGAGGTCCTAGACCCCGACTGGACTCAAGTTCATGCTAGTGACATGTGCAGTTCTGAGGAAGAGGCGGTGGTTGCACAGAGGCAACAGCACAGCAAAAGAGGGAGCAGGCTGCAAAAGCGGAGTGGCCGTCTCATAGACAGTACACCTCCTACTGCCCACCGCACCCAGGGACCAATCACACCAAAGCCAGCTCCAAGGAGTTCATTGGCATGGCAGTTCTTCAGACAATGTCCTGACGACAAGACACGAGTGGTTTGCACGTTGTGCCATCAGAGCCTGAAGCGAGGCATAAACGTTCCAAACCTGAGCACAACCTGCATGACCAGGAATCTACATGCAAAGCACGAACTGCAGTGGAATAAACACCTCCAAAACCAAGAAAGATCTCAGGCTCCTCCTGCTTCCTCTTCTGCTGCTGTCTCTGCCTCTTCCTCCACCTCTGGAGTCACAGTGCACCTGCCACCTAGCAAACAGAGCATGTGCCACCAACACCACCACCTCCGTCATTATCACCAAGGATTTCCACCATGTCACACGCAAGCGTTCAGCTGTCCATCTCCCAAACTCTGGAGAGAAAGAGAAAATAGCCACCTACCCACCCTCGATCCCTGGTCCTGAATGCCAGCATTTCAAAATTACTGGCCTTTGAAATGCTGTCATTCAGTCTGGTGGAGACGGACTGTTTTAAACGGCTGATGGCGGTGGCTGTCCCACAGTACGTCATTCCCAGCCGCCACTACTTTTCCAGGCGAGCCGTCCCTTCCCTGCACAACCAAGTGGAGGATAAAATCAAGTATACACTGCGCAAACGGCATCTGTGGCAAGGTCCACATAACTACAGATACATGGACCAGTAAGCATGGGCAGGGACGCTATATCTCCCTAACTGCACACTGGGTAAACTTAGTGGAGGCTAGGCCCAAGGAAGATAGCGGTTTGCCGCATGTCCTTCCACCACGAGGATCGCAGGGCATTATTCTTTGCCTCCTGTTCCCTCCTCCTCTTCTACCACCTCCTCATCCGGTCAGCGAAAGACCTTCACCACCCACTTCAGCACAGCCAGGGGTAAACGTCAGCTGGCGGTTTTAAAACTCATGTGTTTGGGGGACAAACTCCACACCGCACAGGATCTGTGGAGGGGCATAGAACAACAGACCAATCAGTAGTTGCTGCCAGTGAGCCTGAAGCCCGGCCTGGTAGTGTGCGATAATGGGAAAAATCTCGTAGCAGCTCTGGGACTAGCCAGTTTTATGCACATCCCTTTCCTGGCGCATGTGCTGAATTTGGTGGTGCAGAAATTCCTTAAAAACTACCCAGACATGTTAGAGCTGCTGCAGAAAGTGCGGTAAGTCTGTGCACACTTTCGGCATTCTCACCTTGCTGCTTCTCGTCTGTCTGCGCTGCAACGTAACTTTGGCCTTCCGGCTCACCGCCTCATATGCGAGGTGCCCACCAGGTGGAACTCCACCTTACATATGCTGGAGATACTTTGCAAGCAGCAGGCGATAATGGAGTTTCAGCTTCAGCACGCATGGGTCAGTCGCTCTGCGGAACAGCACCACTTCACCACCAGTGACTGGGCCTCCATGCGAGTTCTGTGTACCTTGTTGCGGTCTTTTGAGTACTCAACCAACATTATCAGCGATGATGATGCCGTCTCCTTGAAAAAACAATTACCGTGATGATGGAAGAGGATGTGGCACAGGAGGAGGAGGGAGAGGGGACATTTCTCAGGGTTTCAGGCAGGTCATTCAGAAGTGGCTCAGAGGGTGGGTTCCTGCACCAGTAGAGGCCAGGTACACATGTGGCCAGCCAGGGCACAGTTCTGGAGGATGAGGAGGATAAGGTAGAGGAGGAGGAGGAACCGGGTTCACTGCAGGGTGGCACCCAACGCAGCTCAGAGCCGTCACTGGAGCATGGCTGGGGGGATACAGAGGACACAGACGATACACCACCTACAGAGGACAGCTTATCCTTACCTCTGGGCAGCCTGGCACACATGAGCGACTACATGCTGCAGTGCCTGCGCAACGACAGCAGAGTTGCCCACATTGTAACTTGTTCTGACTACTAGGTTGCCACCCTGCTGGATCCCCGCTACAAAAACAACGTGCCCACCTTAATTACCACAGTGGAGCGTGATAGGAAGATGCAAGACTACAAGCGCACACTGGTAGATGCGCTCCCGAGGGCATTCCCAACTGACACGGGTGGGGGGGGGCAAGTGGAAGCACAAGGTGAAGGCAGAGGAGGAGGAGGAACGCAGCTGTGTCATGGCCAGCTCCTCAGAAAGCAGGGTTAGCATGGCTGACATGTGGAACAGCTTTGTCACCGTGCCACAGCAACCTGCACCACCAGCTGATATGGATTGTCTTAGCAGGAGGCAGCATTTGAACAACATAGTGGAGCAGGACATGTGCACATGCCTCTACGTACTGACTGATGGTTCTGCCCCATTCAGCTTCTGGGTCTCCAAATTGTCCACATAGCCGGAGCTTGCCCTTTATGCCTTGGAGGTGCTGGCCTGCCCTGCAGCCAGTGTATTGTCCGAACGTGTGTTTAGCATGGCAGGGGGCGTCATTACAGACAAACGCAGCCCCCTGTCCACAGCCAATGTGGACAAGCTCAAGTTCATTAAAATAAACCAGGCATGGATCCCACAGGACTTGTCTGTACCTTGTGCAGAATAGTCATTTATAACCACCTCAACCATACATTCTTGTACTCCAGTGCACTTATTCATTGAATCCTTTTTTTAATTTGTACCATTATTTTGGTGGCTACCCCAATTTGAATGAACCTCTCCTCTGTCTGGGTGCCAGGGGCCTACATTTCTGAAAACCGCCTGTTGCATTGGTGGATGACATGAAGCCTGTTTTGCCGTGAATTGACCTCTCCTCTCTCCGGGTGCCAGGGGCCTACATTTCTGATAATTGCCTGTTCCATTGGTGTGTCACATACAGCCTGTTTTGCCCTGAATTGACCTCTCCTCTGTCTGGGTTCCAGGGGCCTACATTTCTGATAATCGCCTGTTGCATTGTTAGGTGACATTAACCTGTGTTTGCTGTGAATTGACCTCTCCTCTGTCTGGGTGCCAGGGGCTTAACATTTCTGAATATCACCTGTTCCATTTGTAGGTGAAATTAACCCAGTTTTGCCAATGATAAGCCACAGCTGTGCATTGCTGGCAGGAAACCAAATTTTGTAAAAACCTCTGTTACTGATCAAAAGATGCGTGACTACAAATGCTTGCTGGTAGATGCGCTGCTGATGACATTCCTACCTGACGTCTCCCCAACCTCCTATTCCACCTCCTCCTCCGAGTTTGCCAATTAATAATGTCGACCGAACTCGTTGAACCTGAACATATAGGTTTCCGCTCAACTCTAAACACATTACCTAAAGAAGACCATTCCCGCAGTGAAACATGGTGGTGGCAGCATCATGCTGTTGTGGATGTTTTTCAGCAGCCGGGACTGGGAAACTGGTCAGAGTTGAGGGAAAGATGGATGGTGCTAAATACAGGTATATTCTTGAGCAAAACCTGTACCACTCTGTGCGTGATTTGAGGCTGCGAAGGGTATTCACCTTTCAGCAGGACAATAACCCCCAAACACACTGCTAAAGCAACACTTGAGTGGTTTAAGGGAAACATGTAAATGTGTTGGAATGGCCTAGTCAAAGCCGGGATCTCAATCCAATAGAAAATCTGTGGTCAGACTTAAAGATCGCTGTTCACAAGCGCAAACCATCCAACTTGAAGGAGCTGGAGCAGTTTTTCAAGGAGGAATGGGCAAAAATCCCAGTGGTAAGATGTGGCAAGCTCATAGTGACTTCTCCAAAGCGACTTTGAGCTGAGATTGCCTCAAAAGGTGGCTCTACAAGGTAGTATCCAGGTTCAACGGTATCAGCTGAACTTTGTTTCAAAATTTGGTTCAGGTATCAGAACTTGACCCAAACTTGACACCGAACACCATTTAAGTCAATGGGAACCCAAACTTCAGGGCTGAAAAATAGCTGTAAAATCATAGAAAGGGCTAGAGGGCTGCAAAAGGAAGGAAAATGGGATAACAACAGGACAATTGCCCTGCAAACAAATGTGGCTAGGGAAATGACTTAAAATAACATAAACTACACAAAAATAAAAAATAACAATCTTCGGTAGCTGTTAGATACTGAATAATTGTGTCCCTAACATCTAGGGGGTATCATTTTTCTTCTGTGGGATTTTAATGGTTATTGCAGAAAGACGGCAAAGTGACGTCCTGATCTCTATGAAAGTTTGTGACTACTTTCGGGAGGAACCCTGGATTTAGTTTTAATACAATGCCGTCTGGGAAAATGGACAGATAAGGTTCCCTACCTGAGAAGGCCTGGATCTTTCCTATGCATCTAGCTGGTGTTATTGCTATTGAAAAAGCTGTTTTAAGGGAAAGATGTTTTAAGGAGGAACTGCAGGAACTCCAATATTTTTTTATGGGTGGAGAGGACATATGAGGGGAGGTGTCTCCCAGCCATGAACATTACTTCTTCCAGATTTTTAGGTAAATAGTGCTAGTAAATTTTTTCCTGCTGGCTTTCAGGGTATTGATGCCCCTATTTGAAAGACCTTTACGTCTCAAGATCTCGCCCTGAGGATCCAGGCCGATAGATTGAAAAGGCCTGGGTTCTGGTTCAGGATTGGTCCCTGCGAGAGGATGTCCTCCTGGAAGGGTATTTACCATGGGTCTTCCAGGGCTAAGTTCTTTAAGATGAAAAACCAGCTACTCTTTGGCCAGAAGGGTGTTATCAGTATTACTGTCACTGGGTCTGTAAGAATCTTTTGCAGTACCCTGGGAATAACGACCAAGGGCGGAACGCAAATGCTAGGTTCCAATTCCATTTTACTGAGAAAGCGTCTACCGCCCATGGTTTTTCTCTGGGGTTTAGAGAACAAAACCTGTTGGCCTTTGCATTCTTTTTTGAAACGAAGAAGTCTATTTGAGGTTCGCCCCATCCGGTTACAAACTTTTGGAATATTGCTTGGTTTAATACCCATTCTCCTGGGTCCAGAGTCTGCCTGCTTAGGAAATCTGCCTCTGTATTTTCTGAACCTTTCAGATTATTGGCTGTGATAGAAAGGACATTTTCCTCTGGCCAAGAAAATATTTCCTTTGTTAGTGAATTCAACTTTTGGGATTTTGTGCCTCCTTGGTGTTTCAGGTACGTGACTGCTGTCATGTTGTCTGAAAATATTTTTAGATGTTTTTTGTGTAACAGGTTCTTGTTCAATCTTAGGGTTTCCCAAACCGCCCTTAATTCTTCGTAGTTTGATGACTCTTTTTCGATTTTTTGCGGCCACTTGCCTTGCCAACAAGAGGAGGCCACCTTTGCCCCCCAACCTGTCGTGCTTGCATCTGGTATTATCTGAATTTCTAGCTCTTTGTGCCAGGTTACGCCTCTGATTAAGTTCTCTTCTATCTTCCACCAATTTAGATCCACTTTTACTCTGACTGGAATAGATATTACCGTGTCCAGTGATGACTGTTTCTTTTCCCAACTGTATCCAGGTTTGCATAGACCTGGTGTGAGCTTTGCACCAGGCCACTGTTGTTATGCAGGAGGTCATGAGACCCAGGATACTCATGGCATTACTGATTGAACTACTGTCTTGGGACTGTTAATTCTCTATTTTTCCCCTGATGACTTTTATTTTCTCTTGAGGTAGTGAGGACATCTGGGCTATGGAGTCTAGCATCACTTCAAGGAACCTTATGTTGGGTAATGGAATTAGACAGGATTTTTTCATATTTACATTCCAGCCAAGGTCCGCAATTTTCTGTAGGAAAATTCGCGTTTGTGAGACTGCTTCTGCTTCCAAATTTCCCAATAGGAGGAAGTCGTCTAAATATGGAAAAATTATTAGGCCTTCTCTTCTGAGGGAGGACAGCATTTCCAGTGGAAGTTTTGTGAAGACCCTTGGTGCTGACGAAATGCCGAATGGAAGGGCATAGAATTGATAATGGTGTATTATTTGTTCGGGGTCTTCTGACGCAAACCGAAGTATGCATCCTTGAGATTCGCAGACGTCATATATGCTCCCTCTTTTATTAGGGGAACAATGGATGAAACTGTCTCTGGCGTCATTGCTTTTCGTTTTGTTTGCTTTTGGGGTTGAGTAGGAAGCCTCTTCTTTTACCCCCTTCTGGTAGCTCCAGCGCCCCTTTTTTCCTTTCCCCTTATATGGCCTGGACTGCTGACTGTAGGGACAAAAAAAAAAACCTTCCTTATTTGTTCTTCAGGAAACCCATATTTTTGTCGGCAGCTTTTTCTAAGATGTTATCCAGTACCAGCCCAAAGACGTAATCTCCTGGGAACACTCTCGAGCATTGTTTAGATTTGGAAGTCCTGTCTCCGAGTTTGAGAAAGCGGCATCTTTGGCGGCAAATCGAACCGATTCCGTGGAAGCCTCTGCTAAGAACTCAGATTTTAGGAGAGTCATAGATTGTAGAATCTCTTCTCTGGGGGTTTTATTTCTTATGTAACTATCGAGTTCATTAAGCCAAAAGTACATGGCCCTGGCTACCAAGGTGGCTGCAATATTAGTTTTACCCCAAACATAGAGGCTTCCCAACATTTCCTTAGGAGGGCATCTGCCTTGCGCTCCATTGGGTCTCGCAATTGGGATGCATCCTCAAATGGCAGGGAAGTTTTCTTTGTAACCTTTGCCACTTGGACGTCTATTTTAGGAGTATCATTAAAGATTTTTGAATCAGCCGGATCAAAAAGAAGCCTTCTCCTGAATTCTCTAAAGATTGGATCCGCCCATTCATCAAGGATCATTTATTTCATATTTTCATTAATGGGGAAGACTGTGTCTTTTTTAGAGCAAAGTCCCCCAAACATTTCATCTTGTACAGACCTCGTTTTTTGTACATCTTCAATTCCCATAGTTTCTCTTACTGCCTTAACCCATTCGTGACTAAGGGTCATTGATGCCCCCATGTCCACATCTAATTTTGCAAATCTGACTTGTGCCACTTTATGTGGTAATAACTTTGGAACGCTTTTACTTATCCAAGCCATTCTAAGATTGTTTTCTCGTGACACATTGTACTTCATGACAGTCATAAAACCAACTTTTTAAGGACCAGTTCAGGTCTGAAGTCAGTTAGTGGGGCTTACATAGTAGAAACCCCCCATAAATGACCCCATTGCAGAAACTACAACCTAAAGTTACTCAAAACTGATTTTACAAGCTTTTTTAACCCTTTAGGTGTTCCACAAGATTTAAATAAAAATGGAAATAGTAAATTTCACTTTTTTGGCAGATTTTCCATTTTAATCCAGATGTTAAGTCATGTGATATTTTTATAGAGCTGGTTGTTATGGATGCGGCGATACATAATATGTCTCCTTTTTGCAATTTATTTAACTTTAACACAATAATAGCATATTTGAAACAAAAAAATGATGTTTTATTGTCTCTACGTTCTAAGAGCTATAGACTAACCAATCGGAGCGATCATCGGCAAGGGACCACTCTGATTGGCCTGTGACAGCTGCAGAGCAGGAACTTTGCAGCGCTTGGATTAAAGCCATCACATGCTATCTGCAAGGGGTTTGTGCAGATGTGACATATATAGCAGTATGGCAGTCAGGAAGGGGTTAGGAGTTCTTCCATTTCTTCAGAGGAGAAAAAATACTTCCCATTCTAATAAAATGATATCCTTTAAATCTTGTTTAGAGACAGATACCCCTTTCATCCATGTCCTCGTCATCAGAGGAGGATGGAACCGATAGCCTTGGTTTTTTAGCTGGGGGTGTGTTTTGAAAACGGGTAATAGAAGCTAGTGAGGACCTTATCTTATCCTGAATTAAGGATTTAACTTCCATTAAGATATTCAGTTCCTCTTCTTTCAGAAGGTCTCCAATACAAACTTTGCAGAGTTTTTTCTTATAACCATTAGGTAGTTTTTTTAAACAGCTGATTCATTTAACTTACTGTATTTGCTTAACATTTGTCTCTTTGACTCCCTAGGCAAAAAAAGAGCAACCCTCAATCAGCTAGCTGACACAGGCAGAAAAGAGAAACATAATGCTGGTTCCCACTAGGAAAATCACGGATGGAGTTGCAGAGGGTGGGTCGGCGCCATCCATTCTGGTCCCGGGAGCCTCTGAAGCTGCCATGCTGCAGTCATGGGAGACGCTGGTGAGAAGCTTCTGCACCTGTTCGCTAGAACGCTGCCGTCTGATGCTCCCCTTTTAGGCTCTGCCCTCCTCCAGACCTTGTCAGGATGTTTGGCGGTGATAGGGGCTACGCCTCTATGTGGCGTGCGCGTCCCGCTCTGGCTGGTCTGCTTCCACATGGGGGGAAAGAAGACCGATATTTCTGTAGTGATAATCAGGTACCCCAGAGTTGGGAACGAGATTCAGGATGAGGAAAACTCCTCATAATTTAGGTAAGCTCAACCCTGGAAAGAATAAAGTTTAATTCTTCAACTCCCCTTAAGGGAGTCCTCTCTGTGCTGTGCCCCGCAGGGACAGGAAAACACTGAGGTTGAGTGTGGGTGGTGGCCTTTTAAACTCTCTTTCTGTGATTTCCTTCCCCTGCAGAGGTCAAGGGGTCAATCTCATCCGTAGCCGTCATGGTGGATGAAATGGCGTCTGATGCTCCCCTTTTAGGCTCTGCCCTCCTCCAGACCTTGTCAGGATGTTTGGCGGTGATAGGGGCTACGCCTCTATGTGGCGTGCGCGTCCCGCTCTGGCTGGTCTGCTTCCACATGGGGGGAAAGAAGACCGATATTTCTGTAGTGATAATCAGGTACCCCAGAGTTGGGAACGAGATTCAGGATGAGGAAAACTCCTCATAATTTAGGTAAGCTCAACCCTGGAAAGAATAAAGTTTAACTCTTCAACTCCCCTTAAGGGAGTCCTCTCTGTGCTGTGCCCCGCAGGGACAGGAAAACACTGAGGTTGAGTGTGGGTGGTGGCCTTTTAAACTCTCTTTCTGTGATTTCCTTCCCCTGCAGAGGTCAAGGGGTCAATCTCATCCGTAGCCGTCATGGTGGATGAAATGGAAAAAGGGTATATGGTTCAGCTTAGCAGCAGACCCTCAACCATAATTTTTGTGATGGTCAGCTCAGCAGCAGGCCCTCGCCCATGATTTTTTCTATGGTCAGATCAGCAGCAGGCCCTCGCCACTAATGTTTTAGATGGTCAGATCAGCAGCAGGCCCTCGCCCCTAATGTTTTAGAGGTTCACCAGCAGACCCTTGCTCCTAATGTTTTAGACGGTCACCAGCAGGCCCTTGCTCCTAATGTTTTTGAGGGTCACCAGCAGGCCATCAATCATAATTTTTCAAGGGTGTGTATGATGTCCTCCTTTATGTGTATTAAAGGGTGTATTGGAGTGCCGGTTCCTTGTAATTTTTGGCAACGCTTTCACTTAGTGCATAGGCTTTATGAGTGTAGGAGTCCCACTACCTGAACAATTGTACCACAATATGAATAAGGCCCTCGTTTATGTGATATACAGGTTGTATCGGAGTGCCTATTTCTTGTAATTTTTGGAAGCCCTTGCACTTTATATACAAGTAAAAATACAGGAAAGAATGTTTCCTAACAATTTTTCCTCTAAAATCGATTTTATCTTTGGTTTTGTGCGTATTATTGTAAAATTGGCGTACTACTCGGACAACATCATTCCCAGCAGCCACCTGAGAGTCCAAGATGCATCCAGACAACCTCCCCATGCTGTTCCCAAACCATTTTGGTGGTGTTTCCATCAATTTCTCACCTTTTCTTATGAACTAGGCACCCTCCCCTCTTTAGAGCAGGGGGTGCCTGGTTTAATGCTCAGGTTCTCCTATTGACTTCCATTGTGTTCAGGTGCTCGGTAGAGCACCCGCGCATTCCGAGGTGTTCTACTTGAGCACCCGAGCACTTTGGTGCTGGATCAATACTATTCATTGGTCCTCCGCCATTGCTGTTCCAGTATTGCTCTGACCCTAGTTGCTTTCCACTAATCCCAGGAAGACACACAGGAAATTACTGGAGATGCCTGCTCAGCTTCTCAAAATAAAAAAAAAATAAAAAATGAAAGACTATTTACTCCTCTACAAGATCACATTTCAATTGACTTCAATAATAGCGGAACACAATTGAGTTATATTACATAGTATGATGTGGCAAATTTGTTGATGGGGATTTAACTCTGCCAATGACCAGTCAATGTTTATGGGTAAAAACAATATCAAATAATTTCAGTCATAATTATAACTGTGCAATGCTGTTAGGCACATGCTTATCTTATCCATATACTACCTCCCACTGGACTATGATTGCAAGCATTTGTGAATTATAATGAATACGTCACACATAACAGTTGATTTAATGAAAATGCATCTAAAGTAAAATCTATTTACTCTGAATGTTCTAAAAATGCAGTCCTTTAAAATGCTTAGAGCATCTTTTTTTTCATGCTAAAAGGGTCCAATGTAAATGCAGATATCCTGTTCAATGAGAGAATGCCAAACGGAATGTATATTATTTACTGGAACAAATTAGGATGCAGCTTCCCTTAATTTCTTAGCTAAGTGCTCCTTAAATGTTCAGCGCTAAGTGAATTATGAGATGAAAGTGCTTTTAAATGGGATTTACTGAAAATAAGTGTCATTTTTTGGTTCCAATTTCTGACATGTCCCTAGAGATGTTGTCCCTCACTTAACCCTATTAGATGCCATAGGGTGTCCACCCCAGATGGATTGGCTTGTCTAATATCACAATATGTTTATACACATTTTTCTTTGTCCCGCTAATAGCTTTCATTAGAAAATGTTAGACTGCAGTCACTAAAAACACAATAAGGTTTTAAATGGAAACGATTGCTTACAATGGAGGGGGCTATGGTGGAGGCAAGTGCCTCATTGAGAAAGATGTCAAACTGTATATTTAAAGAGGTTGAACACTTTCTGCAGTCTGTATGTAAGATGGCTATATAACACTTACTAATATAGTCTTTGTTGATGTTCTTTACCATTTGCTATATTTCATAATTTTCTGTAGTGTCCATAAGATGGCTGTAGTCATGTGACCATACAGATCACTCAGTGTCCTCCATTCTAGCACACTGCACTAAACTCTCAACAGTGTAAGAGTAGATGGCAGGTGCAGTGTATTTAAATGGAGGAGAATTAGTGATTTGCTTGGTTAAAATACTTGGCCAACAAGGAAGCATATCTTATAAAATATAGATACTCATTGGGACAGATTTACTGAACTCCTTCTTAAAGTGTAGACAGGGTAATCTTAAGGCACCCATACACCTCAAATAGCTGCTGAGTAAACAATCCTTTGGCTGACAGGTATTCTTCCTTACTCCCCCATACACATACATGTTTGGTTTTGGCTTCTCCTGTATGTT
This sequence comes from Bufotes viridis, assembly GCA_033119425.1. Classification (NCBI taxonomy): domain Eukaryota; kingdom Metazoa; phylum Chordata; class Amphibia; order Anura; family Bufonidae; genus Bufotes; species Bufotes viridis. The sequence goes on from CM065591.1 coordinate 174,967,861, forward strand.
TTCAATGGAGAAAGAGGGGGAAAAAAATCTGCTGCCATACACTTCCTGCAGTTCTAATCATCCAGGAGAGCAAAAAGATCCAGTTGAAGATTTCAATCAACATCATCTAATGGTGGAGTTGGGAGCCATACATATTAGATTCCTATGCATTCAATAGAAAATGTTGGGTTCAGAAGACTATGTGTATAGGGGTTATTAGACAGACAGTAGGACAAGGTGTAAAATGTGTAATACTTGTTCACACTGTATAATAAATTTGGTGCATGACTAGACACTTTACTATGAATATTGGATATCTTATTTTGCTTATGTTGCATTTTAAGCCACGTCCCCTTTCTGCTAAGTTGCACCCCCTTGCCCAGCTGGACACAAAAACTAGAAAGCTAGACACAGTGGATTATTCTTTTGGTACCTTTGTTTCAAAAATAAGACAAAAAATATAGGCATGGACTTGTGGGAAAGGGAAGTAATATTACCACTTTAGAAAGAATTGGTGTGGCCTGACCTGGAATATGCAGTTCACTTCCGGGCACCAGTTCATAAAAAGTACAGAGGAGAGCAACTAAACTGATAAGGGGCGTTGAGGGTCTTAGTTTTCAAGAAAGCTTAAAAGACTTAAATTGATTTAGTCTTGAAAAGAGACGTCTAAGGGGGAAGTGATTATACAAATATATAAATGGGCCATACAAAAAATACGGTGCAAAACTGTTCTATGTAAAATTCCATCAAAAGACAAGGGGGCACTGCCTCCGACTGGAGAAGAAAAAATTTAGTCTCCAGAAGTGTCAAAGCTTCTTTACTGTAAGAACTGTGAATCTGTGGAATAGACTTCCTCAGGAAGTGGTCACAGCACAGGAACAGATAACAGATAACAGTTTTAAAAAGGGTTAAGATGAATTCTTGAAAGTAAATTACATTAAAGCTTATGAAAATGTGTAGAAATCTGAGTCTCACTTCCTTCTGGAATTCACGTCCCCACCTATCCCTTGGTTGAACTTGATGGACTTTTGTCTTTTTTCAAAGGTATTAACTATGTAACTATATGCAAAATGATTCGTCGGAACACAACAAACTTTAACCCTTTCAGTACGAGCCACTTTTCACCCAGGCTGATTTTTGCAAATCTGACATGTCACTTTATGTGGTAATAACTTTGGAACGCTTTTACTTATCCAAGCCATTCTGAGAAGGTTTTCTCGTGACACATTGTACTTCATAGTGGTAAATTAAACAGTGGTAAATTTGAGTCGATTTATTTCACTTTTATTTATAAAATAACCAAAAATATACCAAAATTTTTTAAAAATTCTCAATTTTCTACATTTGGATTTCTCTACTTTTAAAACACATAGTAATACCTCATAAAATAGTTATCAATCAACATTCCCCATATGTGTGCTTTATGTTGGCATAATTTTTTTAATGTTATTTTTTTTTAGGACATTAGAAGGCTTCGAATTTTAGAATACTTTTTTAAATTTTCAACAAAATTTCTAAAACCATTTTTCAAGCACCAATTCAGTTATAAAGTGATTTTGAGGAGCTCACGTAATGGAAACCACCCATAAATTACCCCATTTTAGAAACTATACCCCTCAAATTATTCAAAACTGATGTTACAAACTTTATTAACCCTTGAGGTGTTCCATGAGAAATAAAGAAAAATGGAGGAAATTTTTTTCTTGCAGCACAGCATGGGTTAACAGCAAAATAAACCTCAATATATATTACTCTCATTCTGCAGTTTATAGAAATTCCCCATATGTGGTGGTAAACTGCATTATGGGCAAGTGGCAGTGGTCAGAAGGAAAGGAGCGACATATGGATTTCGAATACAGATTTTGCTAGAATGGTTTTTAGGCACCATTTTGTATTTAAAGAGACCCTTTATGGAATTTGCAAAACAACTGAAAAAATGGCGTGGTGGTAAACAGGCAGGAAGTGCTCAAACCCAAATGCAGTCGTGCATCTATATACAGGGGAGCAGATCCTGCATTTGTAGCCTGTTGTTAATGGCGATCCCCAGCAAAAATGCATACAGTGGAGGATGCCCGCAACAGACCACAAGTACCACAAAAGACATCCTACACAAGATGGCAATTGTGTGCAAGTGATAAACAAAATAACAATATAACAATAACAATTGAAAAGACAGGTGCACTCTGTGATCTTGCTAAACCTTCATACTGATGTTAAAATTGAGACATTGGCCAACATATCCTACTATGGAGGACATGTCTGAGCCCGAGCACCGCGCCCAGGTTTCTTTTTTGAGTGATTGTTCTTATGTGGGGGCTTATTTTTTGCGGGATGAGGTGACGTTTTCATTGGTACCATTGGTACATAAGACTTTTCAATCGCTTGGTATTACACTTTTTGTGAGGCAAGTTTTGGCGTGTTTTTTTTTACAGCATTCACTTGAGGGGGCATATCATGTGATATATGAGCAGGTTGTTACGGATGCGGAAATACTCAATTTAGCTATAATTTTTATTTTTGTTAAGTTTTACACAGTGAACGCCTTTTTGAACAGAATAAAATTTTGTCTTTGTGTTGCTTTTTGTGAGCTCTAATGTTTGGGGGCGATTGTCTTAGCTAGGGTCTCATTTTTTGCCGGATGAGATGACGTTTTGATTGGTACCATTTTGGGTTGCATAATTCTTTTAGATCGTTTGGTGTTACACTTTTCTGAGGCAAGGTTACCAGAAAATGGCACTGTTTTTTTTTTTTGTTTTTTTTTTACGGTGTTCATCTGGTAGATTATGTGATATTTTATAGAGCCGGTCAATACAGACGCTGTGATACCTAATATACAAAAATTTTATAATTTTATTTTGGGAAAAGGAAATTTTTTTTTACTTGAAAACTTTTAATTTTTTATTTGTAAAACTTTACTTTTTTTTACTTTTTTTTTTACTTTTTTTTTTATCCCACTCTGGGACTTCAACTTTTGATCCCCTTTCCAATGCATTACAATACATCTGTATTCTAATGCATTGGCTGTAAGTGTATTATTGAGTGTAAAAAACTTACAGCCTGCTTCCTGTGAGATCCAGGGGTCTAGCTTTCACAGCCTTACAGGGAAGGCAGCCACAATGCCTAAGGAAGGCATCGGGCTGCCTTCCCAGCCATCAGGTCCCCGTCATAGAAGTGTGGGGACCCGATGGACACCCTGGACCTGTGAGGACACCTCACATGCCGTGGTCAGTGCTGACCGTGGCAGTGAGAGGGTTAATGCGCCGGCATCAGAGTTTTCACTGGCTATCAGTGGCTGCCGGACCCCTGCAGCTAATTGGGTGGGTGCAGCTCCTGCATTGATCAGCGCGCTGTAGCTGTATGGTGCTGGTATTCTACAGGTTAAAGCATTTTATGACAACCATATTAGTAAATATGCACTGTGTTCTTCAATATTGTTTAGTGCGAATATTCGAATTGTGAATTTTTTTTGCGAATATCGTCACTTCGCTAATTCGCAAATATTTTGAATATAGCGCTATATATTCGCTATTTCGAATATTCGTGTTTTTTTAAAAAAAATTTAATCCTTGTTGCTCTCTGTTTGTCTTACTCCTTCCAAAAAGCTGTTTTTACCTGTCCAGAGGATTCCTGGCTCCCTGCCCCCTCCAGTCAATGCCCGTTGGCGCTTCTGCCGACTTCTCGTGTGCATGGAGCATCCCCATCACAATGGGAACGCCTCCATGCTAAAATGTACTGTCGGATGTGAGAATCACGATCTCACAAATTTGACTAAGTTGTATTCACAATGTGATTAATATAACCTGTATTACTTGCATTGCACATTCAACTTGGATCTGTGTAGAATTAACTAATATTGAGAATATAGAACTATATTCTCAATCTGCATTATATTTTAGCAAGCCAACCATTAGGAACCCAGCTCTAAGTTGAATTCGCAATGCGATCATATACTCGCATTGCGAATTCAACTTAGAGCTGAGTTCCTAATGGTTGGCTTGCTAGAATATAACGAAGATTGAGAATATAGTGCTATATTCGATATCTTCGTTGATTCTACTAAGCTAACCAAATAGGAAATTTGCCTATATACACTGTTGAAATCAAAATACGCAAAACATTCGACATATATAGAATAATGATGAATATTCAATTTCGGCGAATATATAATGAATATTCAATCAAATATTCGTGATATATCGCGAAATCGAATATGGCACCTCCCGCTCATCACTATTCTTCAACGATGACAAGAAGTCTCACATGTTTCACGATGGCCTAGAGGAGTTTTGGGATGATTTGGTAAATTGCTTAAGACAGCAAATATATAACATTAAAAGATAAGGTAAGTACTGTGGAACAAAAATGGCATTAGCTGTGTGGAAGGTAAATTACATGTGGACATCAGGGGTTATAACAGGGATTAAGAAGTTAGTGACAACACAGAAATTTGCTTTGGGAAAGCGGTTTCACAGATATGCATTTTGCTAGCTTTGTTGCATAAAACCTTATTACACAAATCTATATTTTTACAAGTGATTGTTAGAACTTTAAAATAGGACAGATAATGTAAGCATTTGACTACAATGCATCTGTATGGACATGCCAACAAAGAAAGTTTATTGCAGTTACTTGATGTATGGCAAACAAGTAGTGTACAGTCATGGCCAAAAGTTTTGAGAATCACACAAATATTATTTTTCACAAAGTTTGCTGCTAAACTGCTTTTAGATCTTTGTTTCAGTTGTTTCTGTGATGTAGTGAAATATAATTACACGCACTTCATACGTTTCAAAGGCTTTTATCCACAATTACATGACATTTATGCAAAGTGTCAGTATTTGCAGTGTTGGTCCTTCTTTTTCAGGACCTCTGGAATTCGACTGGGCATGCTCTCAATCAACTTCTTGGCCAATTCCTGACTGATTGATAGCAACCCATTCTTTCATAATCACTTCTTGGAGTTTGTCAGAATTAGTGGGTTTTTGTTTGTCCCCGCCTCTTGAGGATTGACCACAAGTTCTCAATGGAATTAAGATCTGGGGAGTTTACAGGCCATTGGCCCAAAATGTCAACGTTTTGATCCCCGGGCCACTTAGTTATCATTGTTGCCTTATGGCACGGTGCTCCATCGTGCTGGAAAATGCATTGTTCTTCACCAAACTGTTGTTGGATTGTTGGAAGAGGTTGCTGTTGGAGGGTGTTTTGGTACAATTCTTTATTCATGGCTGTGTTTTGGGGAAAAATTGTGAGTGAGCCCACTCCCTTGGATGAGAAGCAACCCCACACATGAATGGTCTCAGGATGCTTTACTGTTGGCATGACACAGGACTGATGGTAGCGCTCACCTTTTCTTCTCTGGACAAGCCTTTTTCCTGATGCCCCAAACAATCGGAAAGAGGCTTCATCGGAGAATATGACTTTGCCCAGTCCTCAGCAGTCCATTCACCATACTTTCTGCAGAAGATCAATCTGTCCCTGATGTTTTTTTTTTTGATAGAAGTGGCTTCTTTGCTGCCCTTCTTGACACCAGGCCATCTTCCAAAAGTCTTCGCCTCACTGTGCGTGCAGATGTGCTCACAACTGCCTGCTGCCATTCCTGAGCAAGCGGTGCACTGGTGGCACTCCGATCCCACAGCTGAATCCTCTTTAGGAGACGATCCTGGAGCTTGCTTGACTTTCTTGGACGCCCTGAAGCCTTCTTAACAAGAATTGAACCTCTTTCCTTGAAGTTCTTGATGATCCTATAAATTGTTGATTGAGGTGCAATTTTAGTAGCCACAATATCCTTGCCTGTGAAGCCATTTGTATGCAACGCAATGCTGGCTGCACACGTTTCTTTGCAGGTCACTATGGTTAACAATGGAAGAACAATGATTTCAAGCATCACCCTCCTTTTAACATGTCGTCTGCCATTTTAACCCAATCAGCCTGACATAATGATCTCCAGCATTGTGCTCGTCAACATTCTCATCTGAATTAACAAGGCGATTACTGAAATGATCTCAGCAGGTCCTTTAATGACAGCAATGAAATGCAGTGGAAAGGTTCTTTTGGGATTAAGTTAATTTTCATGGAAAAGAAGGACTATGCGATTCATCTGATCACTCTTCATAACATTCCGGAGTATATGCAAATTGCTATTATAAAAACTTAAGCAGCAACTTTTCCAATTTCCAATATTTATGTAATTCTCAAAACTTTTGGCCACAACTGTATATTCGAGTAAATGATCCAGAAAATATACAATATTAAAAACAATGCTGCCTAGTGTATGATTAATCCCCTAAGGACTGGCCTATTTTGGGCCTAGGAGTAGAGGTGAGCGAACACTTGGATGTTCGGGTTCGGCCGAACTTCCCAAAAATGTTTGGGTTCGGGATCCGAACTCGACCCGAACTTCATCCCGAACCCGAACCCCATTGAGGTCAATGGGGACCCGAACTTTTGGGCACTAAAAAGGCTGTAAAATAGTCCAGGAAAGGGCTAGAGGGCTGCAAAAGGCAGCAAAATGTAGGTAAATCCCCTGAAAACAAATGTGTATAAGGAAATGAATTAAAATAAAATAAATAAAAATTAAGCAATATCAATTGGAGAGAGGTCATATAGCAGAGAATCAGGCGTCATGTCACCCACCAATAGAGAAGGCCACTTTTAGATAATTAGGCCCCTGGCACCCAGACGGAGGAGAGAGGTCGCATAGCAGAGAATCAGGCTTCATGTCACTCAGCAATAGAGAAGGCCACTTCCAGATATTTAGCCCACGGCACCCAGACAGAGGACAGAGGTCGCATAGCAGAGAATCAGGCTTCATGTCACCCACCACTGGAGCAGGCCACATTCAGATAATTAGGCCCCTGGCACCTAGACAGAGCAGAGGTTCATTCAACTTTTGGTTGCACCGCAATATAATGGTAAAATTAAAAAAAAGAGGATTCAATAAAGAAGTGCCCCGGAGTACAAGAATATATGGTTGAAAGGGAGGCAGTTATAAAGGTCTGTTCTGCACAAGGGATGGACAGGTCTTGTGGGATCCATGCATGGTTTATTTTTATGAACGTCAGCTTGTCCACGTTGGCTGTGGACAGGCAGGTGCGTTTGTCAGTAATGACGCACCCTGCTGTGCTGAATACACGTTCAGACAAAATGCTGGCCGCCGGGCAGGCCAGCACCTCCAAGGCATTAAAGGATAGCTCTGGCCACGTGGACAATTTGGAGACCCAGAAGTTGAATGGGGCCAAACCATCAGTCAGTACATGGAGGGGTGTGCACATGTACTGTTCAATCATGTTAGGGAAATGCTGCCTCCTGCTAACACATTCAGTATCAGGTGGTGGTGCAGTTAGCTGTGGCGTGGCGACAAAACTTTTCAACATTTCTGCCATGCTAACCCTGCCCTTAGAGGAGCTGGCTGTGACACAGCTGCGTTGGAGACCTTTTGCTCCTCCTCTGCCTTAGCCTAGGGCTTCCACTTGTTCCCCTCTGACATTTGGAAATACTATCAGGAGCGCGTCTACCAGCGTGCGCTTGTACTCGAGCATCTTCCTATCACGCTCCAGTGCAGGAAGTAAGGTGGGCACATTTTCTTTGTACCGGGGATCCAGCAGGGTGGCAACCCAGTAGTACGCACACGTAAAAATGTGGGCAACTCTGCTGTCGTTGCGCAGGCACTGCAGCATGTAGTCGCTCATGTGTGCCAGGCTGCCCAGAGATAAGGACAAGCTGTCCTCTGTGGGAGGCGTATCGTCATCGTCCTCCGTATCCTCCAGCCACGCACCAGTGATGGGCCTGAGCTGTGTTAGGTGCCACTCCGCTGTGAACGAGCTTCATCCTCATCCTCCTTCTCCTCATCCTCCTCGTCCTCCAGTAGTGGGCCCTGGCTGGCCACATTTGTACCTGGCCTCTGCTGTTGCAAAAAACCTCCCTCTGAGGCACTTCTAACAGACTGGCCTGAAATTGCTAAAAATGACCCCTCATCCTCCTCCTCCTGGGCCACCTCCTCTTCCATCATCGCCCTAAGTGTTCTCTCAAGGAGACAGAAGTGGTATTGTAACGCTGATAACGGCATCATCGCCACTGGCCATGTTGGTGGAGTACTCGAAACAGTGCAACAGGGCACACAGGTCTCGCATGGAGGCCCAGTCATTGGTGGTGAAGTGGTGCTGTTCCGCAGTGCGACTGACCCATGCGTGCTGCAGCTGAAACCCCACTATGGCCTGCTGCTGCTCGCACAGTCTCTCCAGCATGTGCAATGCGGAGTTCCACCTGGTGGGCACGTCGCATATGAGGTGGTGAACGGGAAGGCCGAAGTTACGCTGTAGCGCAGACAGGCGAGCAGCGGCAGTATGTGAACGCCGGAAGCGCGCACAGATGGCCCGCACTTTATGCAGCAGCTCTGACATGTCGGGGTGGTTGTGAATGAACTTCTGCACCACCAAATTCAGCACATGCGCTAGGCAAGGAATGTGCGTAAAACCAGCTAGTCCCATTAGCTGCAACGAGATTTTGCCCAATATCGCACACCACCAGGCCGGGCTTGAGGCCCACCGGCAGCAACCACTCGTTGGTGTGTTGTTCAATACCCCACCACAACTTCTGCGCGGTGTGGGGCTTGTTCTCCAAACATATGAGTTTCAGAATGGCCTGCTGACGTTTACCCCGGGCTGTGCTCAAGTGGTGGTGAAGGTGTGTGACTGACTGGATGAGCAGGTGGAAGTAGAGGAGGAGGAAGCCAAGTAGGAGGAGGAGGCTACAGGAGGCAAAGAATGATGCCCTGTGATCCTTGGTGGTGGAAGGACCTGCACCAAAGAACTCTCCGCCTGGGGGCCAGCCGCCACTACATTTACCAATTGTGCAGTTAGGGAGATATAGCGTCCCTGGACGTGCTTACTGGTCCAGGTATCTGTGGTTAGGTGGACCTTGCCACAAATAGCGTTGCGCAGTGCACACTTGATTTTATCGGATACTTGGTTGTGCAGGGAAGGCACGGCTCTCTTGGAGAAGTAATGGCGGCTGGGAACAACATACTGTGGGACAGCCATCGCCATCAGCTGTTTGAAGCTGTCTGTGTCCACCAGCCTGAATGACAGCATTTCATAGGCCTGTAGTTTAGAAATGCTGGCTAGAGAATTTTCCTCTGTCAGGGATTCCGCTGGCCGTGCTTGATTCATTTTCTCCTGTCTGTACCATGTGGTGTCCTGAATGTGCATGCACTATGGTGACTTATTCCTAGTGAAGAATAAACTTTCTAGGCGCATGCGCAGCATGGCAGAATTATACACTTCAATCAAACAAAACTAAGCCCGCCACCAGGAAGTGGATGGCACAGCAGGAACAGGTAGTCAGTATCCCTTTAAGATGTAATAAATAATCAAACACATGGTACAATAGTTAGTGAAGCCCTAATTTTTGCCCTTTATAAAACAGACAAAGACAAAATTATTATTATTGTTGTTTGTATTATTACTTAAAACATCCAATTAACAACACAGAACAGCTCTCCCTTATGGCTGCAGAGCACCAGGTATATGCAGCGCCAACAATCCATTCATCCAACAGATCATCAGCATACCTTGGCAAGGCAGCCTGGATTTTAACCAGTTTTTCCAAAAGGAAAATCATCTGTTTAGTGTTAGGTATCTAGTGGGACCTGTGCACATAGATGATTATCATTAGGGTGACAAAATATTATTTTTTTTTTTAATATGCCATCTCAATGACTAGGAAGGCTGCATAGTTTTTTTTTTGTTTTGCAATTGTCCAAAGACTAATTTTATAATCTTTCTATTCTGTTTTGTCATATAAACTCATTTGCATAACATGGGACTATGGGAAAGCCATGCAAATCGTGTTTCAGTTTACAAACAAGGCAGATACTTCTATATTGCTCATTAGCATTTCTTGGCCATGTGTATGCAAATGAGTTTATATGACAATCCAAGACTTATTAAACTTATTAAGTTAACCTTAGGACAGTTAAATGTTGGAACATTTTTATGCAGCTCTCTTAGGCAGTGAGAGCGGAGTTAGGCTGGCATACAAAAAAAAAAATTTCAATTTTTGTCGCCCTAATGATAATGGTCTAGGGACCAGGTCCCTCTAGATAGCCAACCAATGCTAGCCAATTTCTCTCCTTTTGGATTGAGAACTTATGTTTGTTTAAATTGCTCAAACCTGTCATTGTAAGGTATGCTGACACCCTGTCTTATGGGATAGATAGTCAGCCTGCACATACCTGGCTTTTGACATGGTGTAGAGGGATTTTTATTTTATTTTACAAGTAATAAAAGAATGTCAAATAATTAAATTAGCATTTAAAAGTAGATTAGAAAATAAAATGTTAGAGTAGATTTAGATGTCATAAAATAGGTTATTTTAAACCGTTTAAAAATATTAGGTGATTTATGCCCTTTATGGATTAAAATTTGCCTTTGCGTCATTTAAATATTTTTTCATGGGACTTTTGCCATGGATCCTATTCTGGCATACCACAGTCCAGATGTTAGTCAACTTAAAACAACTTTTCTATCACTATTGTAGCTAGAAAGAGTCACTGTGGGTTTTAATATTCGCCTGCCAATAGAAGTCTAATGCGGTTCGCCCTGTTCGCCTGTTCGCAAACATTTGAGCAAGTTCGGGTTCGCTGTTCGCGAACAGAAAATTTTATGTTCGCGACATCTCTAATGCTGGCATTCAGGCCCAGGGCTCGAGGGTGAGTAGGTGGGAATTTACTCTTTCTCTCGAAGGTTTGTGAGATGGAGAGCTGAACGCTGCCGTGTGACATGGTGGAGATGTTTGGTGACTGAGGTGGTTGTGTTGGTGGCACATCCTCTGTTTGGTGGGCGGCAGGTGCCAACATTCCTCCCGAGGCAGAGGAAGAGGTCGAGGCAGCAGCAGAAGAGGGAGCAGGGGGAGCCTGAGTGAGTTCCTTGTTTTTAAGGTGTTTACTCCACTGCAGTTCATGCTTTGCATGCAGATGCCTGGTCATGCAGGTTTTGCTAAGGTTCAGAATGTTAACGCCTCGCTTCAGGCTCTGATGGCACAGCGTGCAAACCACTCGGGTCTTGCCGTCAGCACATTGTTTAAAGAAGTGCCATGCCAGGGGTGCTCAGTCCCTGGTGGCAGTGGCCAGTAGCAGGCAAACTCTCTTAGCGGCACAGTCTTCCTCCACCTGACCTTCTGTTCGGTCTGCACACTGCAAAAAGACGCAGCAGTTGGCACTTGTGTTTCGTCATCATCAGAGACGTGCAGACTTCAATGAGGTGGTATTCCCATGTCCTCATCATCAGGAAACATAAGTGGTTGTGCATCAGTGCATTCTACGACTTCCACCACTGGGGAAGGGCTAGGTGGATTTCCTTGGGAAACCCTGCCAGCAGAGTCTTCAAACAGCATCAGAGACTGCTGCATAACTTGAGGCTCTGACAGTTTCCCTGATATGCATGGGGGTGATGTGACAGACTGATGGGCTTGGTTTTCAGGCGCCACCTGTGCGCTTTCTGAAGAAGACTGGATGGGAGATAATGTTGTAAATGTGCTGGATCAACTGTCGGCCACCCAATAGACTAGCGCATGTACTTGATCAGGCCTTACCATCCTTAGAACAGCATTGGGCCCCACCAAATAACGCTGTAAATTCTGGCGGGTACTGGAACCTGAGATAGTTGGTTTACTAGGACGTGTGGCTTTGGCAGAACGGCCATGTCCTCTCGCAGCACCAGAGGGTCCACTAACAACACCACGACCATGTCCGCGTTCCTTACTAGATGTTTTCCTCATTGTTACCATTCACGACAATAAGAAAAAAATTATTTGGCCCAATGTATTGAATTCAAATTCAGGCCTTCTTTTACAGGCACCTAACACTATCTGGCTATCTATTTATGTACCGTATTACACTAATCCAGGCACAGCAGTAACCACAGATTTAGGGGAATATCAATTGTAGGCCTAGAATTTTGGCCCTGAATAAAAGGTATCCTTTTACGGACAGATTTACACTTGGAGATGCACAGTAGCGTGTGAAAGAATATATAGGATTATGCTTTCAGCACTTGTGCTTTAACACTTTGTGTAATATACCCTTTAATGGAAATAAATACACTTGGAGATGCACGCAGAGTGTAATATACCCTTTTACGGACAGATTTACACTTGGCCTGCAACAGCTGGAACACCAGATATTGGGTATTGCTATTTTGGCAATTGAATTTCACCCCAGAACAAAATATATCCTTTGACGGACACTATGAAACTTGTCCAGTCACAGCTGGAACACCAGATTTACGGTATTTCTATTTTTGCAACTGAATTTCACCCTAGAAAATAATATATCCTTTGACGGACACTATGAAACTTCCCCAGTCACAGCTGGAACACCAGATTTACGGCATTTCTATTTTTGCAACTGAATTTCACCCCAGAAAATAATATGTCCTTTGACGGACACTATGAAACTTGTCCAGTCACAGCTGGAACACCAGATTTACGGTATTTCTCTTTTTGCAACTGATTTTCACCCCAGAAAATAATATATCCTTTGACGGACACTATGAAACTTGTCCAGTCACAGCTGGAACACCAGATTTATGGTATTTCTATTTTTGCAACTGAATTTCACCCCAGAAAATAATATATCCTTTGACGGACACTATAAAACTTGTCCAGTCACAGCTGGAACACCAGATTTATGGTATTGCTATTTTGTCAATTGAATTTCAACCCAGAACAAAAGTTATACTTTTACGGACACTATGAAACTTGTCCATTCACAGCTGAAACCACTGATTTAGGGTATTGCTATTTTGGCAATTGAATTTCACCGCAATAAAAACTATCCTTTGACGGACACTATAAAACTTGTCCTGCCACAGCAGAAACCACTGATTTAGGGTATTGCTATTTTGGAAATTGAATTTCACCCCAGAAAAAAAAATATATTCTTTGCCAGACAGTATTACACTTGGCTAGCCACAGCTGGAACACCAGATTAGGGGATTGCTATTTTTTTTAAGTAAATTTCACCTTTGAATAATATTGAAAATTCTATCCTGAGTTTCTAGGGGTGACAATAAACACAGCCAAGCCCCTGATGTAGGATATAGCAAAAAAAATAAACCCTATTGATGGATTAATGTACTTGGTGGCAGCTTGTGCTGGCGGACCACAAGACACAGAATGGCCACCGATCACCCCAGAAAAAAGTGACAGAAAAACGCTCTGGGCAGCCTGAAAACAGTGAGCAATTAACTAGCAGAAGTTAAATGATTCAGAGCTGTAGATCGATCACTTCATTAAGTGTTTTTGCTAAATTAATCCCTGCCTAATCTCGCCCTAACAGCAGCTGCATCCTATCCCTACTCAAATCAGAGCAGAGTGACTTGCTGCGAGACGTGACTCCAGCTTAAATACATGCTGGGTCACATGCTGCACTTGGCTAATCACATCCATGTCAAAAGTAGGCATGGCTGTGATGGCATCTTGGGGCAAGTATTATGACGCTTGTTGATTGCAAAATGCGCCATAGAAATCGCCGAACAACAAACCCAAATCCGAACTTTTACGTAAATGTTCGGGTTCAGGTCCATGTCACAAACACGGTCACGGGTTCGCTCATCCCTAATAAAGACCTTATGGTCAAAACGTTGCTACATTTTTGGTGAAAATAAAGCATTGAAGTTTTCATCATTGGAGTACCGCAATATTCTTCATTCATCTACGCATTGGCAGAGGACCCAAAGGCCGGAACATAACATTGCAGGCACTGCCACAAAATGGTTTACCTATGGAGGTGATGTGAGTAGTGCTGCCCAGAAGATTTTTTGTACATCTCATAAAATGGTGACACAAAAACAGGAAAAAAACATATAAAATTGGTATATCTGTAATTATACTGACTAGCAGAATAAAGATAATGTGTTATTTTTCCCGCACTGTGTTCGCCCCAATAACAAATCCTAAAAAACAATGGCAAAGTTGCCTCCTTATCTGGATCCTGCTTCCCAAAAAGCTAAATAATAAGTGATCAAAGTTGTATGTACCACTAATAGAACCAATGATAGCTCAGTTGAAAGAAAAAAATATGTATGGTTGTCAGAAAATGACTGATCAATAGCAAAATAGCGTCCGAAAACTACTTCACCAAAATCTGCCCTCCAAAAACCATATGGTGCTCTTTCTCTTCTGATCCCTTCCGTGTGCCCAAAAAGAAATTTAAAAGTACATAGCGGGGGATATGTGTGTTCAGAAGGAAATGATTAACAAAATTTATATTACCCCTTCTGAAAATTAAAAATGGGGAGCTTAAGAAACATTTTATTGGAAGAAATGAAAAGGTTCCTTTTCACACCCAAGTGTTTCTAAATTCTATTAAAAGTTTGTGGGGTCAAAGTGGTCAGTGCACCCCTCAATAAATTCCTCAAGGAGTGTAGTATCTAAAATGGGGTCACTTTTTGGGGGATTTTACTGTGGGGATACTTTAGTGTGCAAAAAACATGACTCACAAAAACCATTCTAGCAAAATCTACCCTCCAAAAATCTTATGGCGCTCCTTTCCTTCTGAGCCCTGCCGTGTGCCCATTCAGCAGGTCATGACCACATATGGGGCATTTCTGTAAATTGTAGAATCTGGGTAAAAAATATTGAGGCTTGTTTGGCTGTTAACCATTTCTGGAAAAATGGATCAAAATGTAAAATCTGCAAAAAAAGTCGATTTTGGAAATTTCCTTAAAAATGGAAAAATGTACTTCTAAAAATCTAAGTCTTCTAACGTCCTAAAATAGTGACATTCACAAAAGTATGCAAACATGAAGTAGACATATGGGGAATGTTATTTAATATCTACTTTATGAAGTATCCTATCCATCTTTAAAGCAGAGAAATTCAAATTTTAAAAATAGTGTATTTTTCTAAATTTTCCATAACTTTTAGAGTTTTTTTTTATAAAATAAATGTAAAACATATTGACTCAAATTAACTTTAACATAAAGTACATTATGTCATGAGAAAACAATCTCCGAATCACTTGGAGAAGTAAAAGAGTTCCAAAGTTATTATGTTATTACCATATAAACTGACACATGTCAGATTTGCAAAAACAGGCCTGGGCAGGAAGGTGAAAAATTACTGGGTCCTGAAGGGGATATATATATATATATATATATATATATATGGGCTCAGGATACAATATTTTCAACATACAACGGTCTTTTCTGACTTATCTTAAGTTGAAGCCAAACTCAACATACAATGCCTCAGACTCAGATCGAAACAATTAAGGCCACTTCTCTGGTAAAATAGCTGTGTTAGTTGCTAGTTAGCAGCTATTTCTGACTGTTATATGGAAGGACTTGTTTTATCTGTTTAAGTTATCTGCTTATTTTTCTTAAATCTTTACTTTCTCACATCTTGGATGACATTTTGTTTGTTTGGAACAGATTACTCAAGTTACAATGGTTTCAACATACAATGGTCGTCCTGGAACCAATTAATATTGTAACGTGCAGGACCACTGTATACATACTGTATATCTTACAAATGGCATCTACTAATGAATTTGGACCCAGTGCACCAGAATAGGAACATCAATTTTTGGCCATGATCACTACTAGTGTTGAGCGAATCAAAGTGAAACTAATTTAATTTGATTCAAATTTCAGGAAAAAGTTGATTTGCCACAAATCCATATTTCCTTGCACTTTGTGGTAACAAATCCTTCTTGTCATAAAATGGTGGCTATACGTAAGTAAGAAGGCCGGGAACGAGATATGACCCATAATGCCATGCAGCCAACCAATCAGCAGATAGCCATCCCCTGTGATGTCGCAGCCCTATAAAAGCCTCATCTCGAGGGCGTCAACATTTTACTGTGAACTGAGCATGAGGAAAGACGTGGCAAGAGCTAGGGACAGTGTTTTAGCAATGTTTTAATTGTAGAATATTGGATAGGACAATGCAGGAACAGTGCAGAGACAGTGTAGGGAGATCATAGGGAGAGTTTTCAGACACTGCAAGGAGAACATAGGGAGAGCATAGGGAGACTGCAGGGACAGCGCAGGCTTAATGTAATCGACCTGCCCATCTTGTTCATTTTCTGTACCATTCATTCTTAATCTATTCTGTGATACATAGACTTACTGTGCATCAGAATCATTGTCAACAGGCAGTCTAATATATAGGAGGCTCTGACGGATACCAGGCCTCGCGCCCGCTGATGTCAACTACGTTGAGCTCACGAAACCCGGTATCATCACTGGTTACCAAGGCGTGACGTTGTGCCCTCCCTTGGCACCGTTTTATACCGACTCCTCCTGTCCACGCGGGCCCATAGAGGCAACAAGCTGAGGGCCACCAGCTTATCATTTTATATAAGCCTGGTCCGCTAATGGGATTATATATTTTCAGAAGCCAACCCACGGTAGCATATTACTAAGCCAAAACACGGACGTGGGGAATACATACAGTGGTCTGAGGTTACTAATACAGGTGATAGGGTACAGACAGTGTTAAACAGTGCAAAGTCAGTTACCGGGTAGATGAATGTCCTTTTGGGTTATGATGAGTTCTTAGCCGTAATCATGTGGAAGGCAGTTATATCAGCAGGTTCCTGGTCCCACTAAACACATTTATATGATGTGACCTTCCTTCAGAGCAAAGACCCGACTGCTGGATGGCCCAAACTTCTTATCCCCTCCTCTTTTGGAGCTGTCAGCCACAGACCCACAAAAACCTTTAGGGCTCATAACTCCAGTCCAGAGGGTCACAGGAAGATGGTTCTGGGACCAATGGATCCACCTGGGTTCCGGCTACCAGTAGAGCCCAAATAGGATACAGTTATTTGGTTCCTGTGGGGAGATATGTATATCTCCCCTCCCGGGCATGCCACAGTCAAATGGTGACCACAAGGCTGTTCCTCGTGGCCACAGGGACACAAATATGTATTTTATTTAGGTCTGGGATGGACCAGCAACTCATAATTACTCATGAACGCCTGGTGCCAACATGTCTGATACCTGGGATTGAAGTGTTGAATGGCTTAGATCTCATGCTGAAAGACTTTTTCTGGTACATCTCCTTGGTTCCTGGCTGACTGGAGGACGTGTGAATTGTAAAGAACTTGCATGCTTGAAGCCAGGACCCCTGAGGAGTTTCACCATCTCTTCTCTGCTATCTGACAAGCAGCTGGTTGGAGTGAGAACTTAGCTTGCATGTATACTGACTGTGTACATGCAAAAGGTGAATCAAATGAATCTGGAGGTGAATCAAATAAAAATCAGGAATGCCATTAAATGATACTCCATATTCCTCACAGAGAGTTTACCTAGTTCATCTGCTGAGTCATTTATACTTAATCTGTTATGTTATACATAGACTTATTATGAGCAGAGGAAACCTGTGACCGATTTCTTGATGATGCAGATGAACAGTACTACTCCCTGTTTTAGCTTTGACATTTGACAGTGTCAGCTCATGCGTGACACCTGCCGTTTGCTCAGCCCTTTTGAGGAGGCCACTTTATTTGTCAGTCGTCAGGACTACTGGATGTATTATGTCATTCCACTCCTTCATTAATGAAGGGGATGCTGATAAATCTGACTTGCAATCTCACTGGACAGAAGACGTGGTGCCTACATTGCATAACCACCTACGCCCTGTAGAGGCTAAACTGGCACAGTAGGAGGAGGAGAATATAAATTCCCAGGAATTTTATACAGAACTATGTGGTTTATCTGCCCAAGTGACAGGAGAGCTGAAGGAGCAGGAGGAGCTAGAGGGACGATGACGAAGACAACACAGATGACCCCAACAGACCACGGTAGCATGCAGTGATGGAGGCAGGGAGTCCCTACGAGTTTCTTTGCGTAAGTGGGCAGATGCATGCTGACTTGCCTGCAAAGTGACAGCCGCATTATCACCATTCGGCAGAGGGATTACTACTGGCTCTCCACAATGTTAGACCCTTGCTACCAGTTCAAAATGGGGGCCTTTTTTACACCTTCTGAGAGGGATGAAAAACTCAACTACTATCGAGACATCCTTTGTAGTTGGTTGGTCGCTGCCTACGCGCCCTATTGCCCATTCTACGAAGGTCTTTCCGCGGGGACGCTCTAAGGTCACGCTCCACTGCCATGACTGCTTGTGGGGGTTGGGGGGGGGGGGCCCCAGGAGCAGCTCTATCAGCAGCAATGTAACCCCAGATCCAAGATCCCCTGGACTACTGGGCAGCCAAACCTTAACTGTGACTGCAACTGGCCGGGTTTACCCTGGTGTAGCTTTCCTGCCTGGCCTGTATTGTGGTATCAAAGTAAATTTTTAGTGTATGACACCGTAAAACGGATCCGGCATTGCAATACAATTTTTCTGACTGATCAGGCATAAAAATGCCTGATCAGTCAGAAAAGATGACATGCATTTACATACAGTTTGCTGGATCCAGCAGGCAGTTCCGCCGATGGAACTGCCTGCCGGAATCATCTGCCACAAGTGTGAAAGTACCCTTAGCATAAACTTTATGGTTTTGACTTTTGACACTTATAGTCTTTAGGATTTGACACTTGTAGTATGTACAAATGAGTATGTCTTTGTAGGATGTTTACGTATGTCAGAAGTTCCCAAAAGTTCTCCAGTTTATGAAAAAATAGTTTAAAGATTTAATTTATTGAATTGGGTCTTAAAGAGGACCTTTCACCTCTCCTGACATGTCTGTTTTATTAGCTTTGTGCATTCCCTATGTAATAACAATTCTGAAGCATCTATTCTTATGGCTCTATGTTGTGCCATTCCTTCATTATTTCTACTAGAAGTTGCAAATGAATTGCTATTAGCCTTCAACTGGTTACCACCTCTCTGTACCCTTACTGCAGACTGCTAGCAATTCATTCATAACTTCTAGTAGAAAAAATAAAGGAATGGCATAACACAGAGCCATAATAGCAGATTCTCCAGAATTGTTATTGCATGGGGAATGCATGAAGCTATTAAAACAGACATGTCAGGAGTGGCAAAAGGTCCTCTTTCAGGACATGCCAAAGTTGAAGATAATAGAAAAAGGCATGTTGCGCAATCTCATATCTATAACCTTCAGATTTAAAAATGTATCACCCATTCTACTTCAAAAGCCTGTATCGGGTAAGAATTACAAATGAGGAAGGTCAGGAGTAAACCAAAGGTACTTTTGGGCATCTGTACCTTCAAGTAAACTATGAGCTGCTTTACACATTTGGGCCACAGTACTTAGGGGCCATAGTGTATATAAAAGAGACTTGTACTGATACAGTAGCTTTGTGAGGCTCTCTTAAGATCCCACAAGAGCACCTGCCAATCCAGTTGCCACATTGTTCATGTCAATATCTATTCACCAATGGGCATATAGCAAATGAGAGTCTAAGAAGTACAAAATCATATTGTGGGCTGCCATGCCACCCTGATGAGGAAATAAAGCAGGCTTATTCCAGTTTACGTGCACCCTAGATAATTTTTTTATCAGAACTAGAGGAGAAGCCAGGGAAGGACCATTGTCAGTGAGGGCAAGGTCAGACTGGCCCACCAGAGAACAAGAGGATCCTCCTGTGGGCCCAGGCTCTAATACCGTAATAGGTTTTTATGAAAAACAAAAGATGTGACTGCCTTTGTGGCCAATCATTTGCCACTAGGGTCTATTTTTTTATTTATTCAAAATTAGACCTTATTGATGGCGTAAGGTTTGGACCTCATGAATAATTTCCTCTGGTGGACCCAAAAAACCCCAGTCCCACATTGATCCAGGGAAATATTTGTCACTAGAGAATCCCTGGCAATGCCTAAGTGTGGAGTGATGAATTGCTACTGTCAGGGCTTAATGGCTAGAGCAAATAAAAGTAGTACAAGGGGCCATCCTTGCCTTGTTCCACTCTCTAAAGGAAAGGATTCAGATATATCAAGATTTGTCCTAAGTATAATAATAGGGGATTTATACAAGAGGCATTTTAGGCAAAAGAATATGCAGTGGATTTCAGTGGTATAAACATAGCCCAAGTCTTGGTAATTTGATAGAATGACGGTAACAGAAGACTTGTAGCTGCTTTATCAGTTATTAGCTAAAGGAAAACATCTCGATTGCCAATCTCTTTTTTTCTCAGAGACACTGAGTTCGTGAATTATCTGACTAATAAAGACAAATCTTTCTCTATGTTGAAAGACTCTGCCTATTGTGAGGAAAAGTGTGTTTTCAATTCTGTCAAAATAGAGTGTAATTTAATCGTGGCGCAGAAGATGTGAGTGAGAATGTTAAGTAAGTGTCGCTCAAGTGTAAACAGGTTTGCTGGGCCTCTATCTCTTGTGCTGGGGCAGATGATAAGATGCCTTTTTGTGATGAATTTCCGAGAGTGTCTCAGACCCTCCAACATGAAAATAAGTATGTATTAATTTCTTCTGTCAGCGAAAGATACATGATTTTGCAAAGAAGTTAACAGCTTCTAGGAAGAACTAGAATTGATGCCATTTGTTATGTGCAGTAATCATGCTCCCCATCAACCACTGTCTGAATGTATTATGTTTGACGATTTAAACATAGTGTAAAAATAAATTATGGCTCCTGAAAGAGAATCCATTAATTTCACGTATATTTTCAAATAGGATCCTCTTGGTGGTTATGGAGAAGCATATATGCTGTTATAGCACATTCAGCTTTACAAAAAGAAAGACAACAATAGTATATACAGTTTCAGACTGAGGTGCATAGGACCCGCCAGTAAAAAAACCTTTTTTTAGTAGTAGCCTGGTGCCTAGCCCGTGCCTCTGACTTTTCAGTCTTAGCTCTTGCCTTGGACTAGGGCCCTCTTAGCTATGTGAACCAGGAACAGATGCTCACACAGTGATAAAATGTTGATAGGGCTCCTCAAGGACATTGAAAAGGTGGGTCCCTGGAGAAAGTCTATAATAATAAATTGGGTAGTCTCCTAAATAATCTATCCAATTATTTTATATTGATGCATAGGTTGCTTGAGATGCTGTAAGCTTTCTATTGTGCCATGTGCCACTTGTGCAGAGGGTTGGAGCCTGGAGGTCCACCTTTGCTTAGAGGCCAACTGGGGGATTCACCTATTCCCCTGTGGGCCAGTCCAAGCCTGAATAGATAATTCATATAATGATTAGACTCGCACACAGCTTTTTAAAGATTTCCTATATGTACCATCAATTTGTCATATGCTCTAGGTGATTTATACTATTAATTTCAAAATGAGCAAACCTCAGTGTAAAAAACATATATTTAAAATTTACGTTATTTGTATAACACATCTGTTTTAACTTTAATCCTTTTTAGTGTGTGCGACCAGAATTGTGGCTAGTCATTTAGAGTTGAGCGGACACCTGGATGTTCGGGTTCACCGGGTACGGCCGAACTTCGCCGCAAAGTTCGGGTTCGGGACCCGAACTTGACCCTGAACCCAAACCCCATTAAAGTCAATGGGGACCCGGACTTTGGGGCACTAAAATGGCTCTAAAAAGTCCTGGAAAGGGCTAGAGGGCTGGAAAACTAATTGGGTAAGAGTAGGACAAGTGCCCTACAAAAAATTTGGATAGGGAAATAACTTAAAATAACATAAAATACATAAAAATTTAAAATAAACGTTCTAAACCTGAGCAAAAGAGAATGACAGTGACACCTGCCACCCCGCAAACAGAGGATGTGGCAGCAACGTCACCACATCTTTCACCATCACCAAGCATCTCCACACTATCGCATGGAAGGTTTCAGAGGTCCATCTCCCAAACACTGGAGAGAAAGAGAAATAGAAAGAGGAAGTACCCCCCTACCCACCAGCAATCCCTGGCCCTGAATGCCAGGATTTCAAAATTCCTGGTCCTTTGAAATGCTGTCATTCTGTCTAGTGGAGATGGATGGAGACTTTTAAAAAACTTATGGCCGTGGCTGTCCCACAGTACGTGGTTCCAAGCCGCCACTACTTTTCTAGGCGAGCCATCTCTTCCTTGCACAACCAAGTGGCAGACAAAATCAGGTTTCTACTGCGCAACACCATCTGTGGCAAGGCCCACATAACCACCAATACGTGGACCGGTAAGCACAGGCAGGGAAGTCATATCTCCTAACAGCACACTGGGTAAATGTAGTGGCAGCTGGGCCAGAGGCATATAGCAGTTTGGCGCATGTCCTTCCGCCCCCGAGGATTGCAGGGCATTTCTCTTTGCCTCCTGTTGCCTCCTCCGCCTACTTCGCTTCCTCCTCCTCTACCACCTCCTCATCCACTCAGCGTAACACCTTGACCACCAACATCAGCACAGCCAGTCGGAAACGACAGCAGGCTGTTCTAAAACTCATCTGTTTGGGGGAAAGACCCCACACCGCGCAGGAGCTGTGGACGGCATTGGTCAAACAGACCGATGAGTGGTTGGTGCCACTGAGCCTCAAGCCCGGCCCGGTAGTGTGTGATAATGGGCGAAATCTCGTGGCAGCTCTGGGCCTATCCGATTTGACACACATCCCTTGCCTGGCACATGTGCTGAATTTGGTGGTGCAGAAATTCCTGAACACCTGACAGTGAAAATGAATTCAGTTCATCCAGCTCTTAGATTCTGGTGGGACAAATTCACTTTTATTGGTGCTCAAGGACCCCTGCGGCCTGAGTTGCAGATGTGACAGGCAAATAATTATATAAAATTTGTCATTTATATTGTTGGGTAACATTTCCACGGTTATCAGGACTTTTTACTATAAATCGTGACAAAAACTATACAAGGAACATTTCAAAAAGAGAAAATTAACCAGACCAGCCTCCTACCCTACACCCCCACCCCCCCCCTTATACTCGAACCACTTATTAATGCCCATTCACAAACTATTTACAAATTCACTTATAAACATATTTAAATAACTATAATTCAGATAAACTAAATAAACAAACAAACCAATATACATGCCTTACTCTTAACTTATAAGGCCAGTCATATACAAGTGGCTCGGAGGGTGGGTTCCTGCACCAACATAGGCCAGGTACACAACTGGCCAGCCAGGGCACAGTTCTGGAGGATGAGGAGGAGGAGAAGAAACCGTGTTCACAACAGGGTGGCACGCAAAGCAGCTCATGGCCATCACTTGGGCGTGGCTGGAGGGATACAGAGGACACAGATGGTACACCTCCCACAGAGGATAGCTTGTCGTTGCCTCTGGGCAGCCTGGTAAACATGAGCGACTACATGCTGCAGTGCCTGCGCAACGACTGCCGAGTTGCCCACACTCTAACTTGTACAGATTACTTGGTGGCCACCCTGCCGGATACCCGTTACAAGGACAACGTGCCGTCCTTAATTCTGTCACTGAAGCGTGATCAGAAGAAGCCAACGCTGGTAGACGCGCTGCTGATCGCATTCACATCTAACACCGGGGGCTCAGTGGAAGCACAAGGCTAAAGCAGAGGAGGAGGAGGAAAATGTTGCCAATGCAGCTGGGTCATCACCCGCACCTCAGAAGGCAGGGTTAGCATGGCCGAAATGTGGAAAAGCTTTGACACCACGCCACAACAACCAGCACCACTAGCAGATATGGAACATCTTAGCAAGAGGCAGCATTTCATCAAAATGGTGGAATAGTATCTGTGCACACGCCTACACATACTGACTGATGGGTCTGCTAGGGTAGTAGCTACAGGGGAAGCAGGGAAAGAGGCTTCTTTGGGGCCCTGACCCAGAAGGGGCCCATCCAGGAGGGGGAGGACTAAAAGACTTTGTTAGGGCCCCCTTAACAGTATTATACAATAAAATGATATACAGTGGCAGTATAGACAGTGTAGAAAACGGATGTAACAGCTGCCGGACATGGTCTGAGAGAGCGATCTTTAGTAGCCACAGGAATGGGGGCGGCATGAAAGGAAGGGGTTGCGAGATAATTAGTGGGGGAGGGGGGCCCCATTCAAAAATTTGCTGTTGGACCCAGTCATTTCTAGCTACACCACTGGGTCTGCTGCATTCAACTTCTGGGTCTCCAAATTGGGGACATGGCCTCAGCTTGACCTTTACGCCTTGGAGGTGCTGGCCTGCCCTGCAGCCAGTGTATTGTCTGAACATGTGTTTAGCACAGCTGGGGGAGTTATCACAGACAAGCACAGCCGCCTGTCCACAGCCAACGTGGACAATCTCACGTTCATTAAAATGAACCAGGCATGGATCCCACAGGACTTGTTCTTACCTTATGCAGAATAGACATATATACCGGCCTCACCCAACCATTGTTATACTACAGCACACTTACTCTTTGTTTTCTTTTTTATATTTCCCAATGTTTTGGGGTTTACCCCAAATTATAAAAGAAATTAAAATATGAAAACAAAACATATTGTTGTTGGCGACAGCCAAAAAAGGCTTTATGTCAGGCAACAATGTAACTGCCAATTGTAAAGAATTAAGTTCCCTGTCTGGTATGCAGAGCATGGGTACTTACAAAGAAAGAAGGGGTACAGATCTGTCAACAATCTGAACGCCACCTAAATTACTGAATATATTTCCAAGTCTGGTATGCAGTGCAGGGGTACTTTGAAAAAAAGAAGGGGTACAGATTACCCAACAATCTGAAGGCCACCTAATTTACTGAATATATTTCCAAGTCAGGTATGCAGTGCAGGGGTACTTTGAAAGAAAGTAGAGGTACAGATCACCCAACAATCTGAACACCACCAAATTTACTGAATATATTTCCAAGTCAGGTATGCAGTGCAGGGGTACTTTGAAAGAAAGAAGGGGTACAGATCACCCAACAATCTGAACACCACCTAATTTACTGAATATATTTCCAAATCAGATATGCAGTGCAGGGGTACTTCATGGCAAAACAAAAAATGTTTTTTTCAACCCCAATGTCCCAGTTGTATTTACTGATTTTATTTTCAGATTTGCATTGAAGGCCCCAAAGGTACTTTATAGGAAAACAAAGATGAATTTTTCACCCACAGTGAAACAGATTGATTTACTGATTATTTTCCAGGATCAGAGTTGCAGTGCAGGCAGAAAAGAGAGTCTACTGAAATACTGGGTGTTTTTTTCAGCCACAAATGAAACAGATGGATTTAAATGAATTTCTTTCACTATCACTAGTGCAGTGGAGGGCGCAAATGTACTTCGTGCCCAAAATGAAGTGTTTTTTTCACCAACAATGTCACAGTTGTATTTACTGATTTTATTTCACTATCAGATTTTCAGTACAGACCCCAAAGGTACTTTATAGGGGAAAAAAGATAATTCTTTCACCCACAGTGAAACAGATGGATTTAACTAATTTTCTTTCACTTTCACAAATGCAGTGCAGATAGCAAATGTACTTTTTAGCAAAAAAATAAATACTGATTTGTCAGCCCAGAATCTAACAGATGGATTTACTGAATTAATGACACTGACATATGCAGCACAGGGTTACTTTACAGAAAAAATTTGAAAATTTCACCCGCTAGGTCCCTAAAATCGCAGATAGATTAATTATATTATTTTCCCCTTCCCCTGGCACATATGCAGTAAAAAATTGATATATGTTGCCAGCTGAAGTAAAAGAACTGGATTAAATTATTGGCCCTGGCGCATAGAGATGTCCCGAACTATTCGCCAGCGAACAGTTCCTAGCGAACATCGCATGTTCGCGTTCGCCGTGGCGGGCGAACATATGTGATGTTCAATTCACCCCCTATACTTTTTTATTGAGCAAACTTTGACCCTGTACCTCACAGTCAGTAGACACATTCCAGCCAATCAGCATACCCTCCCTCCCAGACCCTCCCACCTCCTATCAAAAAGCAAGGACAGCATCCATCTTAGATTAATTCTGAAGCAAATTGCGGATCCGCAACACACCATGCCGGCATTCCCCATAGAGGGAAACGTGCATAACCCTTATAATACCTGATTGATACAACATCATACCTGATCGTATACACACATTGGATGTTTAAAAGCACGTTATTCCAAACAATTTAGAATTGTTAGGTGATTTATGCCCTTTATGGATTAAAAAAAAGGGCAAAAAAAATGTAATTTTCCATGAGAGTTTTGCCATGGATCCCCCTCCGGCATGCCACAGTCCAGGTGTTAGGCCCCTTGAAACAACTTTTCCATCACCATTCTTGCCTGATAGAGTCCCTGTTTGTTTAAAAATTCGCCTGTCTATTGAAGTCTATGGCGGTTCGCCCGGTTCGCCCGTTTGCAAACAGAAAATTTTATGTTTGCGACATCTCTACTGGCACATATGCAGGTGCAAGTGCACTACACTTGCACAAAATGGCCACCGACACCAACCTAACTCACAGACGGATTAAAGTCTTTGTCACTGGCCTCACAGTCAGGACAGGGTAAAAACCTGTTGTATTGCACCCACAAGAAAAAAAAGGATGTAGATCGCTGAGTGAACATGTTCTGATATCAGATATTATTCAGCTTCTTTCCTATTCTCTCCCTCACAGCAGCAGCATCCTATCCCTACACTAATAAGAGCAGGGTGACGTGCGGCGCAACATGACTCCAGCTTATATAGAGGCTGGTTCACATGCTGCACTTGGCCAATTACAGCCATGCCATCAGTAGGCATGGCTGTGATGGCTTCTAAGGGCAGACAAATGAAACTTGAATTCACTTGGTGGGGCGTGCACTCAACACCTGGACAACAGAGTACCATTCACCAATATTAAATCCATCTAAATTTATTAAACCACAGTCTATAGAAACATACACATTGCAGGTAAGTATAAAAACAAATTACAATAGAAAACAATGGCCATTGGAGATCACCATTAAATTTAAAAATACATTATAAATGCGATGAATGGAGAGTCAAAAAACTAGAGTCCAAGAATGTGTGTTGTTAAAAATGTTCTTAATGTATCAAATAAATCGATTTTATCTGGTTCAAATTGACACTGTAATCTTGGGCTTCAATCCCTCCGATATTGGTCCAATCCTCATATATTAAAAATTCCAGAGTAAGTATATAAAACGCTCATTTGTATTATCCAAGGTGGTATTTAGATTGTAAGTCCATAGATCTTAGGGTATCAAAACACTGGCTTACCTCTCCATGAAGTACGCACGTTGTGGACTCAATATTCTGAACTCGATGTTCTGAGGTCGGCGTGTCCCACCGTATTGCGTGCAATCCAGGTACCGCGATCTCGCGAGGATAGAAGATCGTGTTTAACTCTTTACCTGGAAAAACGAGGAGAGGGCCAGTTCGATATCCCGATGTCTGACTTTCCTTTACTTGATTTTTCGCATGGCCATGCTAAATGAGTTGGGGGTCTTGTCACAAGAATAGGAACCAGCCCATATACGTTTCGGGACCCTCCTGGTCCCTTCCTCAGTGGTATCGCCATGCTTGTGTGCCCCCATTTATATATCCCACTCGGGTTAGACAGAAAAGGTGGAATTATAAGTCCACTCCTCTAGATCCTTTGTTTGTATCATTAAGTTATCCTTAATTTCTCGCAGACTACATTAAACAAATGTCAAGAGCAGAATCCAGAAGGCCCTAAATCCAATGAGTACCTTTAGGATTTCACAGGGCAATTTTACGCATTTGGATTCCAAACTACTTCTCACACTTTAGAGGCCCCTAAAATGCCGGGACAGTAAAAATACCACACAAGTGACCCCATTCCGGAAAGTAGACACCCCAAGGTATTCCGTGAGGGGTATGGTGAGTTCATGGAAGTTTTTATTTTTTGTCACAAGTTAGCGGAAATTGACTTTTTTTTTTTTTTCTTACAAAGTCTCATATTCCACTAACTTGTGACAAAAAATAACATTTTACATGAACTCACCATACCCCTCACGGAATACCTTGGGGTGTCTGCTTTCTAAAATGGGGTCACTTGTGTGGTATTTTTACTGCCTTGGCATTTTAGGGGCCCCTAAAGCG
Source organism: Bufotes viridis (assembly GCA_033119425.1). Lineage (NCBI taxonomy): Eukaryota > Metazoa > Chordata > Amphibia > Anura > Bufonidae > Bufotes > Bufotes viridis. Next base: position 174,995,720 of record CM065591.1, read on the forward strand.
TGAGAAGGAGTTTGGAATCCAAATGCGTAAAAATGTCCTGTGAAAAGGTACTCATTGGATTTAGGGCCCCTTTGCGCATCTTTACTGCAAAAAAGTGCCACACATGTGGTATCGCCGTACTAGGGAGAAGTAGGGCAATGTATTTTGGGGTGTATTTTTACATATACCCATACTGTGTGTGAGAAATATCTGTAAATGACAACTTTTTCAATTTCTTTATACAAAGTTGTCAATTTACAGAGATATTCCTCTCACCCAGCATGGGTATATGTAAAAATACACCCCAAAACACATTGCCCTACTTCTCCTGAGTACGGCAATACCACATGTGTGCCACTTTTTTGCAGCCAAGATGCGCAAAGGGGCCCAAATTCCAACGAGTACCTTTAGGATTTCACAGGGCATTTTTACGCATTTGGATTCTTAACTTCTTCTCACGCTTTAGGGGCCCCTAAAATGCCAGGACAGTATAAATACCCCACAAGTGACCCCAATTTGGAAAGTAGACACCCTAAGGTATTTGCTGATGGGCATAGTGAGTTCATGGAAGTTTTTATTTTTTGTCACAAGTTAGTGGAAATAGAATTTTTTTTTTTTTTTTTACAAAGTCTCATATTCCACTAACTTGTGACAAAAAATAACATTTTACATGAACTCACCATACCCCTCACGGAATACCTTGGGGTGTCTGCTTTCTAAAATGGGGTCACTTGTGTGGTATTTTTACTGCCCTGGCATTTTAGGGGCCCCTAAAGCGTGAGAAGGAGTTTGGAATCCAAATGCGTAAAAATGTCCTGTGAAATCCTAAAGGTACTCATTGGATTTAGGGCCCCTTTGCGCATCTTGGCTGCAAAAAAGTAGCACACATGTGGCATTGCCGTACTCAGGAGAAGTAGGGCAATGTGTTTTGGGGTGTATTTTTACATATATACATATACCCATGCTGGGTGTGAAAAATATCTCTGTAAATGTCAACTTTTTCCATTTTTTTATACAAAGTTGTCAATTTACAGAGATATTTTTCACACCCAGCATGGGTATATGTAAAAATACACCCCAAAACACATTGCCCTACTTTTTTGCAGCCAAGATGCGCAAAGGGGCCCCAAATCCAATGAGTACCTTTTAGGAGGGCATTTTTACGCATTTTTCTTCTCACGCTTTAGTGCCCCTAAAATGCCAGGGCAGTATAAATACCCCAAATGTGACCCCATTTTAGAAAGAAGACAGCCCAAGGTATTCTGTGAGGGGCATGGCGAGTTCATAAATTTATTTTTTTTTTGGCACAACTTAGCGGAATTAGATTTTTTTTTTTTCTCACAAAGTCTCCCTTTCCGCTAACTTGTGACAAAAAGTTCAATCTTTCATGGACTTAATATGCCACTCAGCAAATACCTTGGGGTGTCTTCTTTCCAAAATGGGGTCACATGTGAGGTTTTTGTACTGCCCTGGCATTTGAGGGTCTCCGCAATCATTACATGTATGGCCAGCATTAGGAGTTTCTGCTATTCTCCTTATATGGAGCATACAGGTAATGAGATTTTTTTTCCATTCAGCCTCTGGGCTGAAAGAAAAAATGAACGGCACAGATTTCCTCATTCGCATCAATCGATGTGGATGAAAAAATCTCTGCCAAAAAATATGCAAGAAAAAAAAGAGGGGCCTGGCGATTGCCAGGACAGAGGGGCTCCGCCCAAACATCCATGCCCACTTCAGCTCCTATGTCCTGGCAAACGTGATTTCTCCATTCACATCGATCAATCGATCGTTGTGGAGGAAGACTTCTTTGCCAGATTTTTGATACAAAATGTTTGCCAAAGCATATGAACTCCAACACCTCTCCTCAGCTCATATGCCTGGGCAAACGTACCTGTCCTGCAGAGGAGAAATCTCGTCTTGCAGCGCCGCATACACCGACTTCACGTGTCTTCTGACAGCAGCGCAATGCTTCTCTCAGAATTCACATCAGTGCTGCAGCGTTTTCGTCGGTTGGTCCGTTGGTCTACCTGGAAAATAAAGGGTGGTTAGGGGTTAAAAAAAAAAAGAAGAAGAAAAAGCAGGCAGCAGGCACATAAACTTGAACGTTACTAACTTTATAAAACCTGAACATAAAACTTTTTTTATCAAACCTGAACATCAAAACTTTTAAAACCTGAACTAACTCAAGATTTTTTTTTCTTGCTACCTGTTTAATTTTTTATATTTTTTTAACCATTTCACGCTTTATTTTCCTAGCAGAAACCTCTCCTTTCCCATGGGACAATGTGTAAAGTGTAAATCGCACAGAGATGGTGTGAAGTACATTATGCACTTTATCCCAAGTGAAAGGAGAGGTTTCTACCGTTTCACACTTCTGCAGTAGCACACCAGCACCGTTCCCTATGTGTTAGGGTCTCTCAAAAACTAGTATCTTGAGAGACCCTAGAGCCTGAGTGGATAAATTACCTGTGTTGTGCTGGCCCTATGTCCCTAAGTGTACCTGAGTGTGGTACTTCTGGAAACACTCCCCTAGGCATAGGGCAGGGTGGTCAGGACAGTCAGGACAGAAATAGCGGGTGTCACGCCTTATTCCACTCCTGCTACAGACACGACATCTTTTTCGGGGTGACGGTTGGGTTGAGGTACCAGCAACGACATTGGGGAAATGTCGCTCGTGTAGACGGCTCACTACACTGGTGGTTGGGGCCACGGAACCTCCTGGATACAGGAGGTTCTCGATGATCTCTTCCTGAAATTTGAGGAAGGATCCTGTTCTCCCAGCCTTACTGTAGAGAACAAAACTGTTATATATAGCCAATTGAATCAAATATACAGACACCTTCTTATACCAGCGTCTGGTCCTGCGGGAAAGCAAATACGGGGCCAACATCTGGTCATTGAAGTCCACCCCTCCCATGTGGAGGTTATAGTCGTGGACGGAGAGGGGCTTTTCAACGACACTGGTTGCCCGTTCAATTTGGACTGTCGTGTCTGCGTGAATGGAGGAGAGCATGTAAACTTCACGCTTGTCTCTCCATTTCACCGCGAGCAGTTCTTCGTTACACAATGCAGCCCTCTCCCCCCTTGCGAGATGGGTGGTAAGGAGCCGTTGGGGGAAGCCCCGGCGACTAGGTCGCGCGGTGCCACAGCAGCCAATCTGTTCTAGGAACAAATGCCTGAAGAGGGCCACACTTGTGTAGAAATTTTCCACATAAAGATGGTACCCCTTGCCGAATAAGGGTGACACCAAGTCCCAGACTATCTTCCCACTGCTCCCCAGGTAGTCAGGGCAACCGACCGGCTCCAGGGTCTGATCTTTTCCCTCATAGATCCGAAATTTGTGCGTATAGCCTGTGGCCCTTTCACAGAGCTTATACAATTTGACCCCATACCCATACCGCGCTTGCTTGGGATGTACTGTTTAAAACCAAGGCGCCCGGTAAAATGTACAAGGGACTCGTCTACGCAGATGTTTTGTGCAGGGGTATACAAATCTGCAAATTTCTGGTTGAAATGGTCTATGAGGGGCCGAATTTTGTGGAGCCGGTCAAAAGCTGGGTGGCCTCTGGGACGGGAGGTGCTGTTGTCGCTAAAGTGCAGGAAACGCAGGATGGTCTCAAATCTTGTCCTGGACATGGCAGCAGAGAACATGGGCATGTGATGAATTGGGTTCGTGAACCAATATGACCGCAATTCATGCTTTTTGGTTAGGCCCATGTTGAGGAGAAGGCCCAGAAAAGTTCTAAATTCGGAAACTTGGACTTCCACCGGAAAGGCTGGGCATAAGAGCTTCCCGGGTTGGCGGTTATAAATTGAGTGGCATACCGGTTTGTTTCTGCCACGACTAAGTCATAGAGCTCTGCAGTGAAGAACAGCTCAAAAAACCCCAGCGCCAATCCTATCTGAGCTGTCTCCACCCGAACTCCTGACTGGGCGGTGAAAGGGGGAACTACTGGTGCGGCTGAAGTTGGGGGCTGCCAATCAGGATTTGCCAGCACCTCAGGGACTCTAGGGGCTCTACGGGCCTGTCTGCGCGGTGGCTGCGACGGGGGAATTACTGCACGTGCCACCGTACCAGCATCAACTGCCCTTCTGGTGCTCGCCACTTCACCATGTTGTACAGCAGTGCTGGTAGAAGGTCCAGGACGGGCTGCGCTGCTGGTGTATGCCTCACCACGTAATCCGGCAGCGCCAGCCCCACTCTGCTGCCCTTGAAACGGATCCTGCGCTACCTGCGGTCTAGCGACACGGGGACGGGTACGCCTGGTGCTATCAGGGACCTCAACCTCCTCGTCCGAACTTTGGGTCAGACTGCCACTGCTTTCTACAGGTTCGTATTCTGACCAGCTAGATTCGTCAGATGAGGGTTCCCATTCTTCATCCGACTGGGTCAGAATCCTGTAGGCCTCTTCAGAGGAATACCCCTTGTTTGACATTTGGGCGACTAAATTTAGGTGGTATTCCCTGAGACTACCCAAGAAAAAGAGCAAGCCTGTCTTACAAATGGGAGTGTAGCGAAGTACAGAAGCCGCTGCGATTGATAAAAAAAGATCAAAACTGATTTTTTTTATCGCCGCAGCGCTTGTGAAGTGATTGTGCAGTGATAAAAAAAAAAAAATTTTTTTTGTCACTACGGCGGGGCGGGCGTGGGTGAACGCAGGTGTGGGCGACCAATCAGGTCTGATCGGGCAAACACTGCGTTTGGGGTGGAGGGCTAACTAAAGTGACAGTAATACTATTATAGATCTGACCGTGATCAGTTCTGATCACTTACAGATACTATAAAAGTACAAACGCTGATTAGCGCTACGCTAATCAGCGAATCGGTGACTGCGGTGCGGTGGGCTGGGCAGTTAGCGTTAGCGCCTATCAAAGGGACCTAAACTAACCTAAACCTAGCAGTCAATACTAGTGGGAAAAAAAAGTGACAGTTTACACTGATCACTTTTTTCCCTTTCACAAGTGATTGACAGGTGACAGGGGTGATCAAGGGGTTAATTTGGGTGATGGGGGGCTGATCAGGGGCTAGTGTGTGGTGCTTGGGTGTACTCACTGTAGATGTGTGCTCTCTCCTGGGTCCAACCGACGAAAAGGACCCAGGAGAGGGCACAGAAGCCATTTAACACATTATATTTATAAATATAATGTGTTAAATGGCCTGCGATTCGTTTTTTTTTAAATCATCAGCCTGCCAGCGATGATCATTGGCTGGCAGGCTGATGAACTATAGTTGAACTTGTTCCCTAACTTTTCCCTGCCGCGCAGTGCGCATGCGCGGCGGCATCGGCACAAAATCTCGCATCTCGCGAGATGACGCGCTGATGCGTCGTATCAGAACTACAGGACCGCCCGCAGGACGCATCCCTGCGTTAGGCGGTCCTGTAGTGGTTACATTTTTTGCGATGGCACTGAAATGGATTTTGTCTAATTTCACAAGATGTTTAAATGAAAACGATATAGGACTTGCTTTCATGGCAGAAATACAAAAAGAGAGCCTCAACTTCCTTGATTTGAAGATTTCCCTAAAACCTAATGGTAGTATCACGACTGAAGTATATAGAAAATCCACCACAACAAACAATTTTCTACACTGGGGAAGTTTGCAAACACCATCACTTAAATCAGGTATCCCAGTAGTACAGTACCTTAGAGCTAAATGAAACTGTACCAATGAATTGGCTTTTGAAAAAGAAAGTAGTATATTATATGGTAGATTTTTAGCTAGAGGGTACCCTAAGATGGTACTTCATCGTGCATACAGTAGAGCCAAAAATACAGAGAGGGACAGCTTACTTCAAGAAAACGGCAAAAAAGAAGATAAGAAAATAATACGTTGTATAGGAACATACGATGTGCAGGATCAAACTGTATATAGGACTCTGAAGCGTCATTGGCATAGCCTGCGAGCGGATAGTGATTTGAAAGAAGTAATTTCAGTTAATCCAACAATCACCTATAGAAGAGGTAAAAATCTAAAGGAAATTATGGTACATAGCCATTTTCAAAAACAAAATGAAGAACAGAGACCTGGCTGGTGGCGAAGGGATCATACCCCTGTGGTAGTTCTACATTCTGTAACTATATGTCCCCCAAAAAAGAGTTTATTAACCCAACCGATGGGAATAAGTATACTATCAAAGATTATATAAATTGTAAGACTACGGGAGTAGTTTATACCATCCAATGTGAGTGTCTTAAACTATATATTGGGAAGACAATTCAAGAAATGAGGAGACATACTGTATATCGAAACATTTTAGCAATTTAAATACCAAGGAAGAGACACTTATTTATTCCAGTTTGGGATTAACCCAAATAATTGCCTTCTCTTGGCACTATACCAATAAATTGCTTTTAAAACATAACCTTTATTATCACAAAATCAAAGATAACCCAAGGAATCCCTATTTAAAATCCATAGGTGCCTGCGATCTTTGCGATCAATTCGCTGTATGATATCTCATTGTCAAGGTGCTCTCGCGATGCAGCCACAATCTAACATTGAGCCTGTTCTGCAAACTCTATATATCTTGCCAGAGCAATAAACCTAAAAGTGCAGTTAAAAACTATCTAGGCACTATGTCCCACGACATGTTTCGCCAAGATCCCTTGGCGTCCTCAGGGGCTCAGACAGGAAGAGACACCACTCTCTAAACATATATAAAAAAAACACCATAGAGGGAAGCCTTCAGGTCTCAAAATATGGGGAATACAAAAAACTAAAATAGGCCCAAGACAAGGTGATATTGAGACTGCAACAAGAGGAAACTAAGTGGATTTATCACCTCAAGTCCCTTTCACCATTGAGAATAAATGAAGGCTTTACATATGCATTATTTTTGTAATAGTTTTTTGAAAGATTAATTTTTTGGCCTATACGGCCATCACAGCGCCAGATGCTTGGCACACAACTGTGCAGGCAATTAGGACTTTAAATCCTATACTTACATACATCAGTTCCTAACTCCTGATGACACTTGGAGCTTTGTTCTCCTTGTAGAAACGCGTCGAGTGATGCCGTTGATGTATGCCAGCCCACAGATTAAGGGGCAGTGTGAATGTGGTCAGGGTAACAGGATTAGTTCATCAGTGTGAGGTGATCACCTCTGACAATTGTGTGCTGACTGCAGCTATATCCCCCGAGCCGCACACTGCTGGCTGTATGGATGAGAGCCACCTTACATTTTGGTCTGGATCAATGGCTAGTGAGGTGATCAGGGTAGATAGTAGCATTATTAAGTGAATCCTAGGTTTTGTGCTCATTGGGGCTACATCCCTCATATACCTCGCAGGCATTCCCAGGTTGACTGCTATATCATTATCCAGCTTTCCACTATATCCAGGCTGGACTGATGTGACCTATCAGTCTCGTGAGGGGCTCTTCTAATCAGGTTTCCATGTGTATGGATGGTTCTAATGCTCATCCCTCTCCATACAGTGGAATCCTATGCCTGACGTATTGTCAATCACGTGGTAATACCCCGTATTTATGTGAATAAAGTGTTTATTATTTTTTCATTTTTTAAACGTCCAGTCAGGTTGAGAATTCTATTTAAGTTGGTGAGGACATATACCTTCTACCCAGTTTTTTGTGAAGCTATCCGGCATGGTACTTAATAAATGTATAAAACAATATATGATAAATAACACCATCAATTTCGAAATAAATACAGTATAAGGAAAGAAGATAACTGTGAAATAAAAGGGACCAGTGTTATGAAGCCATATTGAAAATAAGACCAAAATAAAGGACATCAGAATAATAAAAGTATGGAACCACAAGAATGAAAGTAGTGTAGGATGATTTTAAGAGTAGTAGCGCAAATATAAAGATAATAAATAAATAAATATCCCCCAATTTATATATCTACAGTTGTGTTCAAAATTATTCAACCCCCAACTAAATTCCCTAAAACCCTTCACAGCATGTTTTAGGGAATTTAGTCTAAATTTGTAATTGTGTTCAGAATGAAATCTTACAAGGACTTTTTAAAGAACCAAATGCAACTAAAATGACATCAATTGTTTTTGTAATACAGTATTAAATGTTTTTTTGTAATTTCTTCATTGACACAATTATTCAACCCCTTAAAGACTACCACTCTTAAGAACAGAGGTTCATTCAAGTGTTTTTGATCAGGTATTGAAAACACCTGTGGATGTCAAGGAGCAGAAATCAAGCATAATAAGCACCAATTAGGCAGATTTAAAATGACTGTGATACTCAGCTCCTTCTAGACATTTACTGGTGTGTTTACAAACATGGTGAAGTCAAGAGAATGGTCCAGAAAGACAAGAGAAGAGGTGATTTATCTTCATAGGAAGGGCAATGGCTATAAGAAGATTGCAAAGATGTTAAACATACCAAGAGAAACCATAGGAAGCATCATTTGCAAATTCAAGGCAAAGGGCACTGTTGAAACGCTACCCGGTCGTGGCAGAAAGAAGATGCTGACTTCGACTGCTGTACGCTACCTGAAGCGCAAAGTGGAGAAAAGTCCCAGTGTGACTGCTGAGGAACTGAAAAAAGATTTGTCAGATGTGGGTACTGAAGTTTCAGCTCAGACAATAAGGCGCACAATGCGTAATGAAGGCCCCCATGCCAGAACTCCCAGGTGCACCCCCTTGCTGTCTCCAAAGAATAAGAAGAGTCGACTGCAGTATGCCAAAAGTCATGTGGACAAACCACCAAAGTTTTGGGATAGTGTTCTGTGGACTGATGAAAAAAAATTAGAACTGTTTGGGTCCATGAATTAACGCTATGTTTGGAGGAGGAAGAACAAGGCCTAGGAAGAAAAGAACACCTTGGTGTGAAGCATTGCAGGGGGTCAATCATGCTTTGGGGCTGTTTTGCTTCTACTGGTACAGGGAAGCTTCAGCGTGTGCAAGGTACCATTAATTCTCTTCAGTACCAGGAGATATTTGATAAAAATGTGATGCAGTCCGTCTCAAACCTGAGGCTTCGGAGACGTTGGACCTTTCAACAGGACAATGATCCCAAGCATACCTCCAAGTCCACTAGAGCATGGTTGCAGATTAAAGGCTGGAACATTTTGAAGTGGCCGTCGCAGTCACCAGACTTAAATCCGATTGAGAACCTCTGGTGGGGAAAGAAAGCAGTTGCAGCGCGCAAGCCTAAGAATGTGACTGAACTGAAGGCTTTTGCCCATGAAGAATGGGCGAAGATACCCGTAGATCGCTGCAAGACAATTGTGTCAAGCTATGCTTCACGTTTAAAAGCTGTTATAACTGGAAAAGGATGTTGTACTAAGTACTAAGATTGAATGTCACTTGGGGGTTGAATAAAACTGATAATGATGTGAGCACAGAAAAGACATTTGTGGTTATTTCATTATAAATGTTATGTTATATTTGTCTGACCTACAAGTGCCTCTTTGATTTAATTGTAAACAAGATGACTGAAATGATCAAAATCAAAGTCAAACTGGCCAAAACACTCAATTTCAGTGGGGGTTGAATAATTTTGAACACAACTGCATAACTGAATAGAAATGTATAAAAAGTAAAAATGTTAATTATATACCAGTAGTGTTGAGCAAACAGTTCGAGCATAGTTCGGGTCCGTACCGAATTTTGGGGTGTTCGTGACACGGACCCGAACTTTTTTGTAAAAGTTCGGGTTCGGGTTCGGCATGTATTTTGGCGCATTTTGAAAGGCTGCAAAGCAGCCAATCAACATGCATCATACTACTTGCCCTAAGATGCCATCGCAGCCATGCCTACTATTGGCAAGGCTGTGATTGGCCAAGTGCAGCATGTGACTCAGCCTCTTTATAAGCTTGTGCGCACGTCGGGACGTGCTCACTCCCGATGTGAATAGAACAGGGATAGACGCAGCTGATGCTAGGGCGAGAATAGGCAGGGATAATTGAATAACTGGAAGCAAATTTCTCTCCTCCACCTGTGATTCATCTGAACAACTGCAGCTGAGCTGCTTTTTTGATAGGGATTGGCTATTTTTAGAGTGGCCAGAGTGATTTTTCCATCCACATGTACCTGGGCTGACCGCCGGCCGCCATTTTGCGACTTGTAGTGCTGCAGCAGAAGCTGCCACAGTGTGCATTCCAAAGCTCCAAACAAGTCAGACATCTACACCTGGGATTCAGACCAATAGCGATTTAGCAGCACAGTCCAAGGCTATTTTTTTAAAGGTTGTGCAGACCATTTTGTGGCACATGTTACTGGGCTGATAGGCGGCGGCCATCTTGGGACTAGTGCTGCAGCACAATCTCTCCCAACGTCCATTAATCACTTGTAATAGTGGTCTGTGCCATAGAAATCCTACATCAGGGACTTAGGTGTGCTTGTGTCACCCCTACTAATACCAGTCCACCTGTAATCCATACAGTGAAAAGCCATAAAGTATTCCAGTGAGGGAATTTTTTTATTTAAAAAAGGCCAAGTTAGTTTATCTGGCGTTCAATATACTAGATACAGTTAGGCCTGCGTTTCATACATCTGGAATTAGCAAACTAATGTGCTGGGGTTGGGAAAACATATATGTACCCATACTAGAATCTGTCAAAGAAAGCGGTACTCACATATAACAGTCATTCCATCTGTAATCCATACAGTGAAAAGCCATGAAAGTATTCCAGTGAGGGAATTTTTTTATTTAAAAAGGCCAAGTTAGTTTATCTGGCGTTCAATATACTAGATACAGTTAGGCCTGCGTTTCATACATCTGGAATTAGCAAACTAATGTGCTGGGGTTGGGAAAACATATATGTACCCATACTAGAATCTGTCAAAGAAAGCGGTACTCACATATAACAGTCATTCCATCTGTAATCCATACAGTCAAAAGACTGAAAGTATTCCAGTGAGGGAATTTTTTTATTTAAAAAGGCCAAGTTAGTTTATCTGGCGTTCAATATACTAGATACAGTTAGGCCATGCGTTTCATACATCTGGAATTAGCAAACTAATGTGCTGGGGTTGGGAAAACATATATGTACCCATACTAGAATCTGTCAAAGAAAGCGGTACTCACATATAACAGTCATTCCATCTGTAATCCATACAGTGAAAAGCCATAAAGTATTCCAGTGAGGGAATTTTTTTTATTTAAAAAGGCCAAGTTAGTTTATCTGGCGTTCAATATACTAGATACAGTTAGGCCTGCGTTTCATACATCTGGAATTAGCAAACTAATGTGCTGGGGTTGGGAAAATATATATGTACCCATACTAGAATCTGTCAAAGAAAGCGGTACTCACATATAACAGTCATTCCATCTGTAATCCATACAGTCAAAAGACTGAAAGTATTCCAGTGAGGGAATTTTTTTATTTAAAAAGGCCAAGTTAGTTTATCTGGCGTTCAATATACTAGATACAGTTAGGCCTGCATTTCATACATCTGGAATTAGCAAACTAATGTGCTGGGGTTGGGAAAACATATATGTACCCATACTAGAATCTGTCAAAGAAAGCGGTACTCACATATAACAGTCATTCCATCTGTAATCCATACAGTCAAAAGACTGAAAGTATTCCAGTGAGGGGATTTTGCTTATAAAAAATAATATATTTCATTGTGGTGCGAGTTGAATCACAACAATGAAGAAAAATAATATTAAGGGACGAGGACGCGGTCGTGGTGGTGTCCGTGGAGCCTCTGTTGCTGGTAGAGGACGTGGCCGTTCGGCCCCAGGCGCACACAGTAGGGAACGAACTCCCTCAACTAGCCGGCAGAATGTACCGCAATATCTCGTGGGGCCCAATGCCGCTCTTAGGATGGTAAGGCCTGAGCAGGTACAGGCATTAATCGATTGGGTGGCCGACAGTGCTTCCAGCACGTTCACCACATGGTCTTCCACCCAGTCTTCTGCGGAAAGCGCACAGGTGGCACCTGAAAACCAAGCCCATCAGTCTGTCACATCACCCCCAAGCATATCAGGGAAACGGTCTGAGCCACAAGTTATGCAGCAGTCTCTTCTTCTGTTTGAAGACTCTGCTTCCAGGGTTTCCCAGGGCGTCCACCTAGCCCTTCCATAGTGGAGGAAGACATACCATGCACTGACGCACAACCACTTATGTCTCCAGATGAAGAGGACATGGGAATACCACCACAGCAGAGTCACCGACTCTCTGATGATGACGAAACACAGGTGCCCACTGCCGCGTCTTTTGCAGTGTGCAGACTGAACAGGAGGAGGTCAGGGAGGGAGACTGGGTGGAAGACGATGCAGAGGACGATGAGGTCTTAGACCCCACATGGACTGAAGGTCGTGGCGATGACTTTCACAGTTCAGAGGAAGAGGTAGTGGTGAGACCGAGACAACAGCGAAGCCAAAGAGGGAGCAGGGGGCCAAAGCAGACGAGCCGCCGCCCCAGAGTTCGCCTGCTACTGGACATCGCCAACAGGGACCCAGCCCCACAAAGGCAGCTTCAAAGAGTTCCCTGGCATGGCACTTCTTTAAAAATGTCCTACCGACAAGACCCGAGTGACTTGCACGCTCTGCCATCAGAGCCTGAGGCGAGGCATTAACGTTCTGAACCTCAGCACAACCTGCATGACCAGGCATCTACATGCAAAGCATGAACTGCAGTGGGGTACACACCTTAAAAACCAGGCACTCGCTGAGGCTCCCCCTCCTCCCTCTACCGCTGCTGCCTCGGCTTCCGCCTCGAGAGGAATGTTGCCACCTGCCGAGCAGCAAACAGAGGATGTGCCACCGACACCACCACCACCGCCACCGTCAACTAGCGTCTCCACTATATCACACAGCAGCGTTCAGCTCTCAATATCTCAAACCTTAGAGAGGAAGCGCAAATTCCCCCCGAGTCACCCTCGAGCCCTTGGCCTGAACGCCAGCATTTCTAAACTGCTGGCCTTTGAAATGCTGTCATTCCGGCTGGTGGACACAGACAGCTTCAAACAGCTGATGGCCATGGCTGTCCCGCAGTATGTGGTTCCCAGCCGCCACTACTTCTCCAAGACAGCCGTGCCTTCCCTGCACATGCAAGTGTCCGATAAAATCAAGTGTGCACTGCGCAACGCCATTTGTGGCAAGGTCCACCTAACCACAGATACGTGGACCAGTAAGCACGGCCAGGGACGCTATATCTCACTAACTGCACACTGGATGAATGTAGTGGCGGCTGGGCCCCCGGCGGACAGTTCCTTGGCGCACGTCCTTCCGCCCCCTAGGATCGCAGGGCATCATTCTCTGCCTCCTGTAGCCTCCTCCTCCTACTCGGCTTCCTCCTCCACTGCTTCCACCAGCTCATCCGGTCAGCCACACACCTTCACCACCAACTTCAGCACAGCCCGGGGTAAACGTCAGCAGGCCATTCTGAAACTCATATGTTTGGGGGACAGGCCCCACAGCGCAAAGGAGTTGTGGCGGGGTATTGAACAACAGACCGACGAGTGGTTTCTGCCGGTGGGCCTCAAGCCAGGCCTGGTGGTATGCGATAATGGGCGAAATCTCGTGGCAGCTCTGGGACTAGCCGGTTTGACGCACATCCCTTGCCTGGCGCATGTGCTGAACTTGGTGGTGCAGAGGTTCATTCACCACTACCCCAACATGTCAGAGCTGCTGCATAAAGTGCGGGTCGTCTGTGCGCGCTTCCGCCGTTCACATCCTGCCGCTGCTCGCCTGTCTGCGCTACAGCGGAACTTCGGCCTTCCCGCTCACCGCCTCATATGCGACGTGCCCACCCGGTGGAACTCCACCTTGCACATGCTGGAGAGACTGTGCGAGCAGCAGCAGGCCATAGTGGAGTTTCAGCTGCAGCACGCTCGCGTCAGTCGTACTGCCGAACTGCACCACTTCAAGACCAATGATTGGGCCTCCATGCGAGACCTGTGTGCCCTGCTGCGCTGTTTCGAGTACTCCACCAACATGGCCAGTGGCGATGACACTGTTATCAGCGTTACAATACCACTTCTATGTCTCCTTGAGAAAACACTTAGGGCAATGATGTTAGAGGAGGTGGCCCAGGTGGAGGAGGAGGAGGAGGATGAGGGCTCGTTTCTAACACTTTCGGGCCAGTCTGTTCGAAGTGGCTCAGAGGGAGGTTTGTTTAAGCAGCAGAGGACAGGTTCACAAGTCGCCAGCCAAGGCACTGTACTGGAGGACGAGGAGGATGAGGAGGAGGAGGTGGAGGTGGTGCGTGGCTGGGGGGATACGGTGGACGATGACGATACGCCTCCCACAGAGGACAGCTTGTCCTTACCCATGGGTAGCCTGGCCCACATGAGCGAATATATGCTCCAATGCCTGCGCAACGACAGCAGAGTTGCCCACGTTTTAACGTGTGCAGACTACTGGGTGGCCACCCTGCTGGATCCCCGGTATAAAGACAATGTGCCCACTTTAATTCCTGAACTGGAGCGCGACCGTAAGATGCGCGAGTACAAGCGCACGCTGATAGAGGCGCTCTTGAGAGCATTCCCACATGTCACAGGGGAACAGGTGGAAGGTGAAGGCAGAGAAGTGGCAAGAGGTCGCCAACGCAGCTGTGTCACGGCCAGCTCATCTGAGGGCAGGGTTAGCATGGCAGAAATGTGGAAAAGTTTTGTCTCCACGCCACAGCTATCTGCACCGACACCTGATACGGAACGTGTTAGCAGGAGGCAGCATTTCACTAACATGGTTGAACAGTATGTCTGCACACCCCTCCACATCCTGACGGATGGTTCGGCCCCATTCAACTACTGGGTTTCGAAATTGTCCACGTGGCCAGAGTTAGCATGTTATGCCTTAGAGGTGCTTTCCTGCCCGGCGGCCAGCGTTTTATCTGAACGCGTATTCAGCACGGCAGGGGGCGTCATTACTGACAAGCGCAGCCGCCTGTCCACAGCCAACGTGGACAAGCTGACCCTCATAAAGATGAACCAGGCATGGATCCCACAGGACCTGTCCCTCCCTTGTGCAGAGTAGTCCTTATTAACTGCCTAAAACATGTCTTGTTGTGCTACGGGCCACTTCTTTATTTGATACAAATTTTATGAAACCCACAGTTGAATGAAACTCTTCTCTGTCTGGGCGCCGGGGCCTAACCAGATGAAAGTGGCCGGTTAAACTAACGGGTGACATGAAGCCATAACCTCTGCCATGCTACCTCTGTCTTCTGTCTGGGTGCTGAGGCCTAAGTCAAATAAAGCGGTCTTCTGCTGTGCTGGGGGATATGAAGCTAATCTCTGACCTCTCTCCTCTGTCTGGGTCCAAAGGCCTAAATCACTGAAAGAGGCCTTCTCCTGTGGTGTGTGATATGATGCCAGAATATGTGCTGTGGGGTCTCTCTCCTCTTCCTGGGTGCAGGGGTCAAATAAACTAAATTGTGGCCTACTCCTGTGGTGGTTGATATGATGCCTGATTCTCTGATGTGGAACCTCTCTCCTCTGTTTGGGTGAAGGGGTCAAAGTAACTAAATGGTGGCTTCTCCTGTGGTGGCTGATATGATGCCAGAATATGTGCTGTGGGGCCTCTCTCCTCTTCCTGGGTGCAGGGGTCAAAGTAACTCAATGGTGGCTTCTCCTGTGGTGGCTGATATGATGCCAGAATATGTGCTGTGGTGCCTCTCTCCTCTTCCTGGGTGCGGGGTCAAAGTAACTCAATGGTGGCTTCTCCTGTGGTGGCTGATATGATGCCAGAATATGTGCTGTGGTGCCTCTCTCCTCTTCCTGGGTGCGGGGGTCAAAGTAACTCAATGGTGGCTTCTCCTGTGGTGGCTGATATGATGCCAGAATATGTGCTGTGGGGCCTCTCTCCTCTTCCTGGGTGCAGGGGTCAAAGTAACTCAATGGTGGCTTCTCCTGTGGTGGCTGATATGATGCCAGAATATGTGCTGTGGTGCCTCTCTCCTCTTCCTGGGTGCGGGGTCAAAGTAACTCAATGGTGGCTTCTCCTGTGGTGGCTGATATGATGCCAGAATATGTGCTGTGGGGCCTCTCTCCTCTTCCTGGGTGCAGGGGTCAAAGTAACTCAATGGTGGCTTCTCCTGTGGTGGTTAGTATGATGCCAGAATATGTGCTGTGGGGCCTCTCTCCTCTTCCTGGGTGCAGGGGTCAAAGTAACTCAATGGTGGCTTCTCCTGTGGTGGCTGATATGATGCCAGAATATGTGCTGTGGTGCCTCTCTCCTCTTCCTGGGTGCAGGGGTCAAAGTAACTAAATGGTGGCTTCTCCTGTGGTGGTTGATATGATGCCTGATTCTCTGCTGTGAAACCTCTCTCCTCCATCTGGGTGTAGGGGTCAAAGTCTTTCAAAGTCGCCTTCTCCTGTGCTGATTGATATAAAGCTGATGGTTGTGCCATCTGACATGGTTGCCAGGGTCTGATTCAATGGGGGCCTACTCCTGTGGTGGGTGATCTAAATGCCTGATTCTCTGCTGTGAAACCTCTCTCCTCCGTCTGGGTGTAGGGGTCAAAGTCTTTCAAAGTCGCCTTCTCCTGTGCTGATTGATATGAAGCTGATGGTTGTGCCATCTGACATGGTTGCCGGGGTCCCATTAAATTGGGGCCTACTCCTGTGGTGGGTGATCTAAATGCCTGATTCTCTGCTTTGAAACCTCTCTCCTCCGTCCGGGTGTAGGGGTCAAAGTCTGTCAAAGTCGCCTTCTCCTGTGCTGATTGATATAAAGCTTATGCTTGTGCCATCTGACATGGTTGCCGGGGTCTGATTCAATGGTGGCCTACTCCTGTGGTGGGTGATCTAAATGCCTGATTCTCTGCTGTGTAACCTCTCTCTCCGTCTGGGTGTAGGGGTCAAAGTAACTAAATGGTGGCCTACTCCTGTGGTGGGTGATATGATGCCTGGTTCTCTGCTGTGGGACCTCTCTCCTTTGTCTGGGTGCTGTGGTCAAAATAATAGTAAGTGACCTTCTCCATTGGTGGGTGACTTGAAGCCTGATTCTGTGCTATGGGACCTCACTCCAATTAATATTGTTTAATTTTTATTTATTTTATGTTAACTCATCATTTCCCTATCTACATTTGTTTGCAGGGGATTTAACTACATTTTGCTGCCTTTTGCAGCCCTCTAGCCCTTTCCGGGTGTGTTTTACAGCCTTTTTAGTGCCCAAAAGTTCGGGTCCCCATTGACTTCTATGGGGTTCGGGTTCGGGATGAAGTTCGGGTCGAGTTCGGATCCCGAACCCGAACATTTTTCGAAAGTTCGGCCGAACTCGTCGAACCCGAACATCCAGGTGTTCGCTCAACTCTATATACCAGTAAAATCAATAGAAAGCAAAAAATTATAATAAATAATCACACAAACCTATGACCCTCTAATGATACCATCTAACTCTATGTTTTTGTAGTAACACCATTAGACTGTCCAGTAAGAGACAAATAATTATTAAACCAAGAAATCAGTTGTCATGATTCTTAAAGATGTAATAAAAGTGTATGACATAATTATCTGTTTTAAAATCAATAAGTTAGAACACCAAACAAGATTTGTTGTGATTTTTTTATTTATTTAATAAATGTACAATATATGATTATCTGTTTTAATATCCATCAGTAAGAATATACACGTGATTAATCAGATTTTTTAAAAATTAAAAATATAAACCCATAATTTAATTAATTGTATGTACTAATAATTAGCAGTTTAGAGAATATAAGTTTTATAGCATAAA
This sequence comes from Bufotes viridis, assembly GCA_033119425.1. Taxonomy (NCBI): domain Eukaryota; kingdom Metazoa; phylum Chordata; class Amphibia; order Anura; family Bufonidae; genus Bufotes; species Bufotes viridis. The sequence goes on from CM065591.1 coordinate 175,013,316, forward strand.
TACAAGATATAATGTTTGGTTGACATCACTGGCAGTTCAATGAATAACAGATCTATAGTTCAAATACGAGACAAAAGAGAGTGGACATGCACTAAGTCCCGCCACATGGGTAATGCCATGGGAGCAAAGGAAAAAATCTCAGTGCGCATGCGCGAACACTCGAGATGAACGAAAAGGCCGGAGAGATGTCAGATTGACTTAACATTACGGGCGGTACATAGGAGAGGGGTATGCCAATCGAGGCTAGCTTATTATCATTTCTGGGAGACAATGGGAGTAAGATATAGAGCCATAGATTGAATTACTGTGACATCACCTACCAATCTAATAAAAGATGGTCCCCGTCCCCAACATACATACCTGCATGATCACCTGAAGACGTCGGTTTGCTGGCGAAACATGTTGGGAGGCAGGGTGTGTGTCTGCATGGAATTTTAGAATAAGTAGGAAGCAGATAGCCTGTTAAAGGAAATAAGTGTTTACTAGCAGAGGCAAACAAAAGCAAAATGTATCCAGCCAGACCGCGCTCCGGCTGTTCATTGCTACAGAGTTGCAATTAGCTAAGTGTTGCTGGGAAAAATACAAATAGCAACACTTTATATATCTTAGATGGAAAAACTTATTAAAGCTATCTGCCTCATATCTACTGAAATATTTTAAATAGTCTTTTTGTAAGCATTAGTTTGTATAAGTATTGAATGAGAACAAATTAAACGCAAAGTTTTAAACTAGCAGCACATGTAAAAAGACGCTTTATGGTCAAATGACCAAATGAGGTGTACTACCTCAGACGTCACTCTCTGGTGTTCAATGCAGTGAAAAAAGGTGATGATGAAAGAAACCAGGCAGAGATGAGTGAACAATTCATATCTTCCTATACTGAGTGCAAAAACAGATTGCAGTGCATTCAGCAGAAGTTTGTGTAGGGTTTACTTTCTCTCTTCCCTGGTGGCTGGCAGTATGGCAAATATGGCACTCAGAAACTTGCTGTGTCTCTCTCTGGATTCCTTTCCTACAGCTATGCTCAGGCACCTGTGACTGTAGGTGTCCATTGAATGACCCAGGCTTCTAGCTGTGTCTGTCCTGAACTCTTGTAATGCTGTCTTAACATGTTTCCCACCACTTTGCAGCAGAATATTGATAGCTAGGTCTCTTGATCACTCTGCTGACTCTAATGCATTATAGATTTATTGGCAACCACAATAATGTAGCTGTTTTATCTAGGTTACATTTTTAAAGAACACTACAGGATGTTTTTCTTTGTTAATACAGTGCAGGATAGACCATTATTAAAGAATAAAATAGAGGCTGTTATCTATGCCTTCTGTATACCTGTTTTATTTATTTGGTTTTGCGTTTTTCATTTTTTTTTACTCCCCAGGTTCCAATAGCCATAACTTTTTAAATTTTCTATTCATATAGCCATATGGTTCTATGTTTTAAGAGCACTATTAAAGTTACTATGTCTGTTTTTGGAAAATAGGAAAAAATTATTTGTGGGGTTAAATTGAAAACCCACAATCCCGTCAAGGTTTTGGGGTTTTGTCATCATAACGTCCACTCAATATGAATATGGTGATACCAAACATGTATAGGTTTTTTTTAACTGCTTTAAAAAAAACAAAATACGTTTCTGTCCACAGAGCCATATAAGGGCTTGTGTTTGTGGGCCAATTTGTAGTTTTTATTGGTACCAATTTTATGGTATGTGCGGCTTTTTCATAATTGTTATTCTTTTTTTTTTTTTTTTAAAGTTGATTAAAAAACAGTGAATCGTTTTACTTTTTTTTTGGTTACAACTAGAGATGAGCGAATTGAAGCTGACGAAGCGGAATTCGATCCGAATTTCAGGAAAAATTCGACTTGCACCGGAGCTGAATTTCCTCGTGATTCGTGGTAACGAATCGCATTTTTTTCTAAAGTGGCTGGTACACATGTGAGGACATGGACCAAGGAACTTTGAGAAGGCGGGATCACCCATACTGACATGCATGCAGCCAATCAGCAGCCAGCCCTGTGATGTCACAGCCTATAAATAAGGCGGCCATCTTAGATTCTGCCATTCACCAGCGTGCTTAGTGCAGGGAGAGACATGTCTGCAGGCACTAGGGACAGTGATTGGAAAGACTTAATTGTGGTGAAAAAAAATTATTTAAAAGTGCAGGGAAAGATTACTCAAGGTGAAGGGAAAGGATAGGGAAGAATCATTCCACCAGCATTTGTGTTGAACAGGGTTCAGTCGGGGAGGTGAAGGTCTGGATAACAGGAACAATCCGATTACACCTTGCTGCACTGACTGGGGATCCAAATTGCCATTGTACAGCTCTGTAATTCCAGCAAACCTGTCTTATTAGGGTGCAAGTGCTGTTTGATACAGGCATTAACAGGGTTTATTACAAGGAAATATTTATGTTTTATTTGCCTTTGCGAGGTGCAGTTATATGTTCTAAAACATTTTTTGGTGAAAATTACAGCCCTTTTTGTCGTGTATTAGTGGCAAAAGTAAAATATATTTGCCGCTCAGCGGTGTAGTTATCTGTTTTAAAGCCCTATTTTCTGTGTATTAGTGGAAAAATAAAAAATAAAATATTAGCCTCTCTGAGGTGCAGTTATGTTTTATAGCCCTTTTTTCCATATATTAGTGGAAAAAGAAAAAAAGTATTTGCCGCTCAGCAGTGCAGTTATCTGTTTTAAATCCCTTTTTTCGCCATCCAGCATTATACTTCTCTGTTGAAAAGCCTGTTGTGTAAAACTACAGGGTGGGCCATTTATATGGATACACCTTAATAAAATGGGAATGGTTGGTGATATTAACTTCCTGTTGTGGCACATTAGTATGTGTGAGGGGGGAAACTTTTCAAGATGGGTGGTGACCATGGCGGCCATTTTGAAGTCGGCCATTTTGAATCCAACTATTATTTTTTTAATAGGAAGAGGGTCATGTGACACATCAAACTTATTGGGAATTTCACAAGAAAAACAATGGTGTGCTTGGTTTTAACGTAACTTTATTCTTTCATGAGTTATTTTCAAGTTTCTGACCACTTATAAAATGTGTTCAATGTGCTGCCCATTGTGTTGGATTGTCAATGTAACCCTCTTCTCCCACTCTTCACACACTGATAGCAACACGGCAGGAGAAATGCTAGCACAGGCTTCCAGTAGTTTCAGGTGCTGCACATCTCGTATCTTCACAGCATAGATAATTGCCTTCAGATGACCCCAAAGATAAAAGTCTAAGGGGGTCAGATCGGGAGACCTTGGGGGCCGTTCAACTGGCCCACAATGACCAATTTACTTTCCAGGAAACTGTTCATCTAGGAATGCTCGGACCTGACACCCATAATGTGGTGGTGCACCATCTTGCTGGAAAAACTCAGGGAACATGCCAGCTTCAGTGCATAAAGAGGGAAACACATCATCCTGTAGCAATTTCACATATCCAGTGGCCTTGCGGTTTCCAATGACGAAGAATGGCCTCACTATCTTTGTACCCCATATACCACACCATACCATCAATTTTTTTGTTCCAACAGTCTTGGAGGGATCTATCCAATGTGGGTTAGTGTCAGACCAAGAGCGGTGGTTTTGTTTCTTAACTTCCCCATTTACATAAAAGTTTGCCTCATCACTGAACAAAATCTTCTGCGTAAACTGAGGGTCCTGTTGCAATTTTTTGCAAGTTTTGCCCATTCTGCGAATTCAGTGCACTGATCTGGGTCATCCTCGTTGAGATGCTGCAGTAGCTGGAGTTTGTAAGGGTGCCATTTGTGAGTAGCTAATATCAGCCGAAGGGATGTTCGACTAATGCCACTCTCCAGTGACATGCAGCGAGTGCTACGCTGTGGGCTCTTGCTGAATGAAGCTAAGACAGCCACTGATGTTTCTTCATCAGTGACAGATTTCATGCATCCACATTTTGGCAAATCCAACACTGAACCAGTTTCACGAAACTTAGCAAGCAGTTTGCTAACTGTAGCATGGGAGATGGGTGGTCTCATAGGATGTCTTGCATTGAAATCTGCTGCAATGACCTGGTTACTGCGTTCACCAGACATCAACACAATTCCTATCTGCTCCTCACGTGTTAACCTCGGCGACATGTCAATGGCTGTACATAAAGAGAAACTTGTAAATAACTCATGAAAGAATAAAGTTATGTTAAAACCAAGCACACCATTGTTTTTCTTGTGAAATTCCCAATAAGTTTGATGTGTCACATGACCCTCTTCCTATTGAAAAAACAAAAGTTGGATTCAAAATGGCTGACTTCAAAATGGCCGCCATGGTCACCACCCATCTTGAAAAGTTTCCCCCCTCACATATACTAATGTGCCACAAACAGGAAGTTAATATCACCAACCATTCCCATTTTATTAAGGTGTAACCATATAAATGGCCCACCCTGTAGAACAAAATTTGGGCCTAATTGACGTTCTGTGGTGCAGTGATATATTGTGAAGCCCTGTTTGCCATGTATTAGTGGTGAAATAAATATATAATCGCTGCCCAGCGTTGCTTATATCTGTTGAAAAGCCTGTTGTGTAAAAGTAGAAAAAAATGTGGGCCTAATTGCAGTTCTTTGGTGCAGTGATATATTTGGAAGCCCTGTTTTTCGTGTATTAGTGGCAAAATAAAAATATATTCGCTGTCAGGAGTTGCATATATATGTTGAAAAGCCTGTTGTGTAAAAGTAGAAAAAAATGTGGGCCTAATTGACGTTCTGCAGTGCAGTTATATATTCTGAAGCCCTGTTTGCCATGTATTAGTGGCGAAATAAAAATATATTCCCATCCAGCGGGGCATATATCTGTTGAAAGGCCTGTTGTGTAAAAGTAGAACAAAATTAGTGCCTATTTGCCGTTCTGCTGTGCAGTGATATATTCTAAAGCCCAGTTTGACGTGTATTAGTGGCGAAATAAAAATATATTCGCCGTTCAGCATTGCACTTATCTGTTGAAAAGCTCTTTGAGTTGTGTAAAGGAAGGAAAACATTAGGGCCTAATTCCCATTCAGTGGTGCAGTGAAATATTCTAAAGCCCTGTTTGCCGTGTACTAGTGGCGAAAGAAAAAATATTTGATCTAACAGTATGTCAGACAGAGAAGTGCCAGGCCATGCACAGGGGAGTGGCAGAGGCCTAACTGTTTCTGGTGCAGGCAGAGGTCTCAGCAGAGTAAGGGTGCGTGTCAGCAGGAGTCACAGAAGCCTGAGCTGCCAGTGTCATCTAGCGGTAGTGTCTTAACCACTACCCGACCGCCTAACGCAGGGATGCGTCCTGCGGGCGGCTGGGTCATTCCTCATTGACGCGCCGTTGCGTCATCTCCCGAGAGGCGAGATTTCCTGTGAACGCACACGCGTTCGCAGGATCGCGTCAGGAGGAAGTTTTACTACAGCCTGCCAGCGCTGATCATGCGCTGGCAGGCTGTAGATGTCAGAAAAAAAAAATCGCATATCAGACGCTGTTTTGTAAACTACTTCTCACGCTTTAGGACCCCTAAAATGCCAGGGCAGTATAAATACCCCACATGTGACCCCATTTTAGAAAGAAGACACCCCAAGGTATTCCGTGAGGGGTATGGTGAGTTCATGTAAAATTATATTTTTTGTGACAAGATAGTGGCATATGTGTAGGGCAATGTGTTTTGGGGTGTATTTTTACATATACCCATGCTGGGTGAGAGAAATATCTCTGTAAATTGACAACTTTGTATACATTTTCTTTAAAAGTTGTCATTTACAGAGATATTTCTCACACAAAGCATGGTTATATGTAAAAATACACCCTAAAACACATTGCCCTACTTCTTCTGAGTACGGGGATACCACATGTGTGACACTTTTTTGCAGCCAAGATGCGCAAAGGGGCCAAAAGTCCAACGAGTACCTTTTAGGAGGGCATTTTTACGCATTTGGATTCCAGACTCCTTCTCATGCTTTAGGGCCCCTAAAATGCCAGGGCAGTATAAATACCCCACATGTGACCCCATTTTGGAAAGAAGACACCCCAAGGTATTCCCATATGCCACTAACTTATGACAAAAAATAAAATTTTACATAAACTCACCATACCCCTTACGGAATACCTTGGGGTGTCTTCTTTCTAAAATGGGGTCACTTGTGGGGTATTTATACTGCCCCTGGCATTTTAGGGGCCCCTAATGCGTGAGAAGAAGTCTGGAATCCAAATGCGTAAAGATGCCCTGTGAAATCCTAAAGATACTCATTGGCATTTGGGCCCCTTTGCGCACCCAGACTGCAAAAAAGTGTCACACATGTGGTATTGCCGTACTCAGGAGAAGTAGGGCAATGTGTTTTGAAGACACCCCAAGGTGTAACTTGTCACAAAAAATAAAATTTTACATGAACTCACCATACCCCTCACGGAATACCTTGGGGTGTCATATGTGTAGGGCAATGTGTTTTGGGGTGTATTTTTACATATACCCATGCTGGGTGAGAGAAATATCTCTGTAAATGAGAACTTTTGATTTTTTTTTATACAAAGTTGACAATTTACAGAGATATTTATCTCACCCAGCATAGGTATATGTGAAAATACACCCCAATACACATTGCCCTACTTCTTCTGAGTACGGCGATACCACGTGTGCCACTTTTTTGCAGCCTAGGTGCGTAAAGGGGCGTAAAGTCCAATGAGTACCTTTAGGTTTTACAGGGTTGCTCACAATTTAGCCCCGCCCAAAATGGTGAACGCGAATTTATGCAAATGTTCGCGAATGTGCGAACAGGGCGAACCACCATAGACTTCAATAGACAGGCGAATTTTAAAACCCACAGGGACTTTTTCTGGCCACAATAGTAATGGAAAAGTTGTTTCAAGGGGACTAACACACCTGGACTTTGGCATGCCGGAGGGGGATCCATGGCAAAACTCCCATGGAAAATTAAGTAGTTGACGCAGAGTGTGGTAAGTTGAATTCGCAATGCGAATAATATAACCTGCATTAATCGCATTGCGAATTAAACTTAGAGCTGGGTTTCTAATGGTTGTATTGCTAGAATATAACGAAGATTGAGAATATAGCGCTATATTCTCAATCTTCGTTACATTCTAGCAATACAACCATTAGGAACTCAGATCTAAGTTGTAATCCCAATGCGATTAATACAGGTTATATTAATCGCATTGCGATTACAACTACTAACACTGCAGCTTCAAAATGAATCAAAGATGGATACCGTCCTTGCTTTTTGATAGGAGGTGGGAGGGCTTTTTGGGGTGCTGTCAGGACGCTGTCCTTACAGCAGAGATCTGATGAGTCTTTCAGGACTGGAGTAGACACTGAATACACTAGCCTAGCTATCGATTTCCCTATTAAATCAGCAGCAGCTACACTGTCCCTCCTCTCACTAAGACTGCAGCTTCTGAATGAATCTAAAATGGATGCTGTCCAGGAGATGGGAGGGTCTGGGAGGGAAGGTATGCTGCTGATTGGCTGGAATGTGTCTGCTGACTGTGAGGTACAGGGTCAAAGTTTACTCAATGATGACGAATCGGTGGTGGACCGAACATCGCATATGTTCGCCCGCCGCGGCGAACGCGCACAAGCTATGTTTGCCGGGAACTGTTTGCTGGTGAATAGTTCAGAACATCTTATTTGCGAATTCAACTTAGAGCTGGGTTCCTAATGGTTGTATTGCTAGAATATAATGAAGATTGAGAATATAGCGCTGTGAGGTGTGAGGTACAGGGTCAAAGTTTGCTCGTTGATAAAGAATAGGGGCGAACATCGCATATGTTCGCCCGCCACGGCGGACGCGAACAAGCTATGTTCGCTGGGAACCGTTCGCCGGCAAATAGTTCGGGACATCTCCAAAGGCAGCGCCGAAGTGTCAAGCTGTAACTATGGTCAGGGACCATACATGTCATTTACAGCCCACTGGGTGAATGTGGTTTCTGCACAGCCACACTAGCAACTTGTCCAGGTGACGCCACTTCCCCCTCCACGTTGCCAAGCTGTTGGTCCTGAGACGATGTCCGCCTCTGCCTCCTCATCCTCCACCGTGTCCTCAGCCTCCACTGCAGAGACAATTCATAGAGGCCCACCAGCATACCACAAATGCAGGGCACTGTGGTGTCACGCTGTTCTGCAACTCGTTTCCCTGGGAGAACTGAGTCACACAGGGGAGGGACTGCTCCATGTCATTCGTCAAGAAATCGAATCCTGGCTTTCTCCGCGACAACTCAAAATCGGAACCATGGTGACGACAATGGGAAGAACAATGTGTCGGCACTGCGTCAAGTAGGGCTGAGCCATGTGCAATGTCTGACACGTGTTCAATCTGGTTGTCAAGCGGTTCCTGAAGTCTTCCACCCATCTGCAAAACATCCTAAAAATGGCCAGGAAACTTTGCATGCAACTCAGCCACTCGTACTCCGCAAAGCACACCCTCCTTGAGCTGTAGCAGCAGAACGGCATCCCCCAACATAGGCTGATATGCGATGTTTCCACCCGTTGGAATTCCACCCTCCATATGTTAGACGGCTATACGAACAGATAAATGCCATTTCTTAATGATTTAAGTGGACAAGAGTACTCCCCTGTGTACCTTCGATGTCAGACAGTGGCAGCTCATGCGTGACACCTGCCTTTTGCTCAGGCCCTTTGAAGATTACACATTATTTGTCAGTCGCCAGGACTGTGAGATGAACAATGTAATTCCACTGCTTCATGTCCTGGAACAGATGCTGGTAAATCTGGCTGGTCAGGGGACTGGAGACGTGGCACATAGATCTCACGACCACATGAGCCCTGTAGGGGCTGTACTGGAGGAGGAGCAGTACATTGGAGCACAAGCAATGTGTAGCGAAATGGGTGGTTTTTCTACACAGGTGGCAGGAAAGGAGGAGCAGGACCAGCCAGAGGAGCTACAGGGCGATGAGAAAGATGAGGTGGAGGACGCAGACAAACTGTGGCAGTATGCAGTGGAAAATGGAGGCAGGGAGTCCCACCGAGTCACTTGCACAAATGGTCCGATGCATGCTCACTTGCATAGGGACAGTCGAATTGTCACCATTCAGCAGAGGGATGACTTCTGGCTTTCCCTCTTGTTGGACCTTGCTACCGGTCCAAAATGGGGCCCTTTATACACCCGCTGAGAGTGATGACAAACTGAACTACTATAGAGACATCCTATGTAGTCAGTTTGCCACTGCCTATCTGTGCCATCGTCCATCCTCTCACAGGTCCTACCGGGGGGGCCCTCTATGCTTATGTTCCACTGTCATGGCTGCTGGGGAGAGGTGGGGTGGCAGGAGCAGTACCAGCTTTATCAGCATCAGCCTGAGTCTAGAGTCGCTGATGAGAAGCTTTCTTCACCCGCATAGTGAATAAAGTACTCACCAACAGAAGCAGCTAGAAATGGAGCAGGACCTGAACGAGCATGTGATGGCATACTTGGACAGCACCCTGCCTCCCCACATTGAAGATCTACTGGACTACTTGGCAGCCAAACTGGATTAGTGGTCACAACTAGCAGAGTTTGCCCTGGAAAAGCTGTCCTGCCCGGCCAGTAGTATGGCATCAGAGTGGGTGTTTTGTGCGCAGGGGGCCATAGTTACCCCAAGAAGAACTAGCCTGTCCAACCAAATTGTGGAGAGACTGATGCATTAGATTAGATCATCCATGCTGCCTCACCCAGACCTCCCCATCTCCACACTCTATCATTGTGCCACTCTATGGTCTCCTGATGCTACTGCCACCTCTAGACTCTGTCATTGTGCCACTCTGTGACCTCCTAATATTGCTGCTAATACCTCCACACTCTGGCGTCGTACCACTCGGTGGCTTCTCCTCATGCTGCTGATGATGCCGCCACCTCCAGACTCTGTCATTGTGCCACTCTGTGACCTCCCGAGGCTGCCGCCACCTCCAGACTCTGTAATTGTGCCACTATGTGGTTTCCTGATGCTGCTGCCACCTCCACACTCTCATTGTGCAACTCTGTAACCTCCTCATGCTGCCACCACCTCCACACTCTGTCATTGTGCCACCCTGTGGCCTCCTCCTGATGCTGCTGCCTCCACCTCCAGACTCCATCATTGTGCCACTCTGTGACCTCCTGATGCTGCCACCACCTCCATACTCTGTCATTTTGCCACTCTGCAACCTCCTCATGCTGCCACCACCTCCACACTCTGTCATTTTGCCACTCTGTGAGCTCCTGATGCTGCTGCCACCTCCAGACTCTATCATTGTGCCACTCTGTGGTCTCCTGATTCTGCTGCCAGGGACTTACCTATCACGAGGCAAACAAAGCATTTGCCTGGGGCGGCACTTGCCAATGGGGCGACAAAATGCCGGTATACTAAGATCCGATGGTATATTCTAACCCCCAGCCAGGCGTTCCCATGGTGACGGGGACGATTGCCTGGGGGTTAGAATATACAATCGGATTTGAGTTTTCACAATCTCAGTGAGATCGTCAAAACTCAAATCCAATGGTATATTCTAACCCCCAGGTGTTCCCATGGTGACAGGGATGCTTGCCTGGGGGTTTAATATACAGGGCCCTGCCTCTCACAGGATTATACATTTATTAACTGCAATCTGTAACTTTAACTTTAAATGAGCGCTTATCTCTTTACTAGGATATCTTACTCTCAGCTCCGGTAACAGGCAGTGCAGGCGGTCCTCACTCACTGATGTCACCTGCCTGCTCCTCCCACTAGGTGGCGCAGGAGCGTGATGTCAGTAAGAGAGCGCCGCCCGCACTGCCTGTTACCTGAGCTTAGAGTAAGATACCCTAGTAAAGAGATAAGCGCTCATTTAAAGTTACAGATTACAGTTAATAAATGTATAATCCTGTGAGCGGCGGGGAGGGGGATCTGTGGATGGCACTGTCATGGGTGGGGGATCTGTGGATGGCACTGTTATGGGGGGATCTGTGGATGGTACTTTCATGGGGGGGATCTGTGGATGGCACTGTCATGAGTGGGGGATCTGTGGATGGCACTGTTATGGGGGGGGGGAATCTATGGATGACACTGTCACGGGGAGGGGGATCTGTGGATGGCACTGTTTAGGGGGGATCTGTGGATGGCACTGTTATGGGGAGGGGGATCTGTGGATGGCACTGTTATGGGGTGGATCTGTGGATGACGCTGTCATGGGGAGGAGATCCGTGGAGGCACTGTGTAGGGGATCTGTAGATGGCACTGTTATGGGGAGGGGGATCTGTGGATCATGGATGACTGATCTTTTTAAAGTAGTTTAATTTACACTTTATATTATTATATCTAAAGATTCTCTTTAAATAAAGGATGCAACATTTGGTACAGAAAGCACAAAATATTGGCCTTCATCATTCACTTTTAAATACAGAAAGGAAGATGTGAAACTGACAGGAAAGGGTGATGCCTAAAGAGGAAGGGGTGGGGTTTACAGAGGAAGGGGGTTTGGCCTTGACAGGAAGGGGTGGGTCAAATTTATATTTAGGGGGTGCCTGAATTTAGTCTCGCCTAGGGCATCACAAAACCAAGATACACCACTGGCTGCTGCCACTTCCAGATTCTGTCATTGTGTCACTCTGTAACCTCCTGATGCTGCTGCCACCTCCAGACTCTGTTTCTGTGCCACTCTGTGGTCTCCTGATGCTGCTGCCACCTCCAGTTTCTGTCATTTTGCCACTCTATGAGCTCCTGATGCTGCCACCACCTTCAGACTCTGTCATTGTGCCACTTTTTGGTCTCCTCATGTTGCCGCCACCTCCAGACTTTGGCCTCCTGATGTTGCTGCTGCCACCTCCACACTCTGTCATTGTGCCACTCTGTGACCTCTTGATGCTGCCGCCACCTCCAGACTTTGTCATTGTGCCACTTTTTGGTCTCCTCATGTTGCCGCCACCTCCAGACTTTGGCCTCCTGATTTTGCTGCTGCCACCTCCACACTCTGTTATTGTGCCACCCTGTGGCCTCCTCCTGATGCTGCTGCCGCCACCTCCACACTCTGTCATTGTGCAACTTTGTCACCTCCTGATGCTGCTGCCACCTCCACACTCTGTCATTGTGCAACTGTGTGACCTTCTGATGCTGCTGCTACTTCCAGACTCTGTCATTGTGCCATTCTGTGGTCTCCTGATGCTGCTGCCACCTCCACATTCTGTCATCGTGCCACTCTATGACCTTCTGATGCTGCCGCCACTTCCAGACTCTGTCATTGTGCCACTCTGTAGTCTCCTGATGCTGCTGCCACCTTCAGACTCTGTCATTGTGCCACTCTGTAGCCTCCTGATGCTGCTGCCACCTTCAGACTCTGTCATTGTGCCACTCTGTAGTCTCCTGATGCTGCTGCCACCTCCAGACTCTGTAATTGTGCCACTATGTGGTCTCCTGATGCTGCTGCCACCTCCACACTCTCATTGTGCAACTCTGTAACCTCCTCATGCTGCCACCACCTCCACACTCTGTCATTGTGCCACCCTGTGGCCTCCTCCTGATGCTGCTGCCTACACCTCCAGACTCCATCATTGTGCCACTCTGTGACCTCCTGATGCTGCCACCACCTCCATACTCTGTCATTTTGCCACTCTGCAACCTCCTCATGCTGCCACCACCTCCACACTCTGTCATTTTGCCACTCTGTGAGCTCCTGATGCTGCTGCCACCTCCAGACTCTATCATTGTGCCACTCTGTGGTCTCCTGATTCTGCTGCCAGGGACTTACCTATCACGAGGCAAACAAAGCATTTGCCTGGGGCGGCACTTGCCAATGGGGCGACAAAATGCCGGTATACTAAGATCCGATGGTATATTCTAACCCCCAGCCAGGCGTTCCCATGGTGACGGGGACGATTGCCTGGGGGTTAGAATATACAATCGGATTTGAGTTTTCACGATCTCAGTGAGATCGTGAAAACTCAAATCCAATGGTATATTCTAACCCCCAGGTGTTCCCATGGTGACAGGGATGCTTGCCTGGGGGTTTAATATACAGGGCCCTGCCTCTCACAGGATTATACATTTATTAACTGCAATCTGTAACTTTAACTTTAAATGAGCGCTTATCTCTTTACTAGGATATCTTACTCTCAGCTCCGGTAACAGGCAGTGCAGGCGGTCCTCACTCACTGATGTCACCTGCCTGCACCTCCCACTAGGTGGCGCAGGAGCGTGATGTCAGTAAGAGAGCGCCGCCCGCACTGCCTGTTACCGGAGCTTAGAGTAAGATACCCTAGTAAAGAGATAAGCGCTCATTTAAAGTTACAGATTACAGTTAATAAATGTATAATCCTGTGAGCGGCGGAGGAGGGATCTGTGGATGGCACTGTCATGGGTGGGGGATCTGTGGATGGCACTGTTATGGGGGGATCTGTGGATGGTACTTTCATGGGGGGGATCTGTGGATGGCACTGTCATGAGTGGGGGATCTGTGGATGGCACTGTTATGGGGGGGGGGAATCTATGGATGACACTGTCACGGGGAGGGGGATCTGTGGATGGCACTGTTTAGGGGGGATCTGTGGATGGCACTGTTATGGGGAGGGGGATCTGTGGATGGCACTGTTATGGGGTGGATCTGTGGATGACGCTGTCATGGGGAGGGAGATCCGTGGAGGGCACTGTGTAGGGGGGATCTGTAGATGGCACTGTTATGGGGAGGGGGATCTGTGGATCATGGATGACTGATCTTTTTAAAGTAGTTTAATTTACACTTTATATTATTATATCTAAAGATTCTCTTTAAATAAAGAATGCAACATTTGGTACAGAAAGCACAAAATATTGGCCTTCGTCATTCACTTTTAAATACAGAACTGCCCGCACTGCCTGTTACCGGAGCTTAGAGTAAGATACCCTAGTAAAGAGATAAGCGCTCATTTAAAGTTACAGATTACAGTTAATAAATGTATAATCCTGTGAGCGGCGGGGAGGGGGATCTGTGGATGGCACTGTCATGGGTGGGGGATCTGTGGATGGCACTGTTATGGGGGGATCTGTGGATGGTACTTTCATGGGGGATCTGTGGATGGCACTGTCATGAGTGGGGATCTGTGGATGGCACTGTTATGGGGGAATCTATGGATGACACTGTCACGGGGAGGGGGATCTGTGGATGGCACTGTTTAGGGGGGATCTGTGGATGGCACTGTTATGGGGAGGGGGATCTGTGGATGGCACTGTTATGGGGTGGATCTGTGGATGACGCTGTCATGGGGAGGGAGATCCGTGGAGGGCACTGTGTAGGGGGGATCTGTAGATGGCACTGTTATGGGGAGGGGGATCTGTGGATCATGGATGACTGATCTATTTAAAGTAGTTTAATTTACACTTTATATTATTATATCTAAAGATTCTTAACCACTTGCCGCCACGCTAACGCCGATGGGCGTCAGCGCGGCGGCTCTCTCAGGTCTCACTGCCGCCTATCGGCGTCATCTCGTGAGACCCGAGATTTCACATTAACGCGCGCGCGTCGTGCGTGCGCGTTCATGTGATCGGAGCCGGGACAACTGAAACTACAGCCTGCCAGCGCTGATCATGCGCTGGCAGGCTGTAGATGCGGAAAAAAACGCATTTAAATCGCATATCAGACGCTGTTTTTTAAACAGCGCCTGATATGCCTGTTGCTCAGCTGCCTGGTGGTCCCTTTGTTTGGGACCACCAGAGGAAACATAGGAAAAGTGCACCAATCACTACACACACCCCCCCACCCCCATCACTGATTAACCCCTGATCACCCATGTCACCCCCTGATCACCCCCTGTCACCCCCCTGTCACTAATCACCCCCTACAGGCTCATTCAGACGTCCGTATGTGTTTTATGGATCCATGGATCTGCGGATCCATGGATCTGCGGATCCGCAAAATACGGACACCGGCAATGCGCTTCCGCATTTTGCAGATCCAAGACAGAACTATATAGAAAATGCTTTTCTTGTCCGCAATTGCGGACAAGAATAGGACATGTTCTATATTTTTGCGGAACGGAAGTGCAGACTCGGAAGCGCGGATCCGTAATTCCGATCCGAAGCGGACAAAGTCTGTCCCCATAGAAATGAATGGGTCCGCAATCCGCTCCGCAAACAGAATTTCTGGACGTGTGAATGGGGCATAAGGGTCCCGTTATCACCGCCAGTTAGTTAGCTACTTGTTAGTTAGCTAGCGCCCACCGCACCGCAATCACTGATTTGGCAGAGATTTTTTCATCCACATTGACCGATGCGAATGAAAAATCTGTGCCGCTTCATTTTTTTTTTTTTTCAGCGCAGCGGCTGAACGGAAAAAATCTCATTACCCGTATGCTCAATATAAGGAGAATCGCAGAAACTCCTAATGCTGGCCATACGTGTAATGATTATGGAGACCCTAAAATGCCAGGACAGTATAAATACCCCACATGTGACCCCATTTTAGAAAGAAGACACCCTAAGGTATTCCGTGAGGGGTATGGTGAGTTCATGTAAAATTTTATTTTTTGTCACAAGTTAGTGGAATATGAGACTTTGTAAAAAAAATATATATATATATATATATATATCAATTTCCGCTAACTTGTGTCAAAAATTTTTTTTCTGTGAACTCGCCATACCCCTCACAGAATACCTTGGGGTGTCTTCTTCCACAATGGGGTCACATGTGGGGTATTTATACTGCACCTGGCATTTTAGGGGTGCTAAAGTGTGAGAATCCAAATGCGTAAAAATGCCCTGTGAAATCCTAAAGGTACTCATTGGTTTTAGGGCCTTTGCGCATCTTGGCTGCAAAAGTGGCACACATGTGGTATCGCCGCATCAGGAGAAGTAGGGCAAGCTTTGGGGTGTATTTACATATACCATACTGGGTGTGAGAAACATCTCTGTAAATGACAACTTTTTAAAAATTTTTATTCAAAGTTGGCAATTTACAGAGATATTTCTCTCACCCAGCATGGGTATATGTAAAAATACACCCCAAAACACATTGCCCTACTTCTCCTGAGTACGGCGATACCACATGAGTGACACTTTTTGCAGCCAAGATGCGCAAAGGGGCCCAAATTCCAATGAGTACCTTTTAGGAGGGCATTTTTACGCATTTTTCTTCTCACGCTTTAGGGCCCCTAAAATGCCAGGGCAGTATAAATACCTCACATGTGACCCCATTTTGGAAAGAAGACACCCCAAGGTATTCGCTGAGGGGCATAGTGAGTCCATGAAAATTAAACTTTTTGTCAAAAGTTAGCGGAAAGGGAGACTTTGTGAGAAAAACAATAAAAATCAATTTCCACTAACTTGTGCCAAAAATTTTTTTTCTATGAACTCGCCATGCCCCTCATGGAATACCTTGGGGTGTCTTCTTTCCAAAATGGGGTCACATGTGGGGTATTTATACTGCCCTGGCATTTTAGGGGCCCTAAAGCATGAGAAGAAAATGCGTAAAATGCTCCTCCTAAAAGGTACTCATGGGAATTTAGCCCTTTGCGCATCTTGGCTGCAAAGTGTCACTATGGTATCGCCGCACTCAGGAGAAGTAGGGCAATGTGTTTGGGGTGTATT
Source organism: Bufotes viridis (assembly GCA_033119425.1). Lineage (NCBI taxonomy): Eukaryota > Metazoa > Chordata > Amphibia > Anura > Bufonidae > Bufotes > Bufotes viridis. The sequence continues at coordinate 175,029,815 of CM065591.1, forward strand.
TTACATATACCCATGCTGGGTGAGAGAAATATCTCTGTAAACTGACAACTTTGTATAAAAAATTTAAAAAGTTGTCGCTTACAGCGATATTTCTCACACACAGTATGGGTATATGTAAAAATACACCCCAAAACACATTGCCCTACTTCTCCTGAGTACGGCGATACCACATGAGTGACACTTTTTGCAGCCAAGATGCGCAAAGGGGCCCTAAAACCAATGAGTACCTTTAGGATTTCACAGGGCATTTTTACGCATTTGGATTCTCACGCTTAGGTTCCCTAAAATGCCAGGTGAGTATAAATACCCCACATGTGACCCCATTTTGGAAAGAAGACACCCCAAGGTATTCCGTGAGGGGCATGGCGAGTTCACAGAATTTATTTTTTTGGCACAAGTTAGCGGAAATTGATATATTTTTATTTTTTTATTTTGTTTTTTACAAAGTCTCATATTCCACTAACTTGTGACAAAAATAAAATTTTACATGAACTCACCATACCCCTCACGGAATACCTTGGGGTGTCTTCGTTCTAAAATGGGGTCACATGTGGGGTATTTATACTGCCCTGGCATTTTAGGGGCCCCTAAAGCGTGAGAAGAAGTCTGAATCCAAATGCGTAAAAATGCCCTCAGAAATTTAAAGGTACTCATTAATTAGGCTTACTCAGGCTGCAAAAGTATCACATGGTACGCTGCACTAGAGAGTAGGCAATGTGTTTGGGGTGTATTTTATATATACCTCAGTTGGTGTGAGAAATATCTCTGTAAACGACAATTTTTAAAATTTTTTATACAAAGTTGTCAGTTTACAGAGATATTTCTCTCACCCAACATGGGTATATGTAAAAATACACCCCAAAACACATTGCCCCACTTCTCCTGAGTACGGCGATACCACATGAGTGACACTTTTTTGCAGCCTGGGTGCGCAAAGGGGCCCTAAAACCAATGAGTACCTTTAGCTTTTACATGGCGGCTCACAATTTAGCCCCGCCCAAAATGCCAGAACAGTACAAACACCCCACAAATGACCCCATTTCGGAAAGTAGACACCCCAAGGTATTCACTGAGGGGCATAATGAGCCCGTATGAGATTTTTTTTTTTTTTGCCAGAAGTTAGCAGAAATGGAAACTTTATTATTATTTTTTTTTCCTCAGAAAGTGTCATTTTCCGCTAACTTGTGAAAAAAAATGAAATGATACATGAACTCACCAAGCCCCTCCGCGAATACTTTGGGGTGTCTTCTTTCTAAAATGGTGTGATTTGGGGGGTATTTATACTATCCTGGCATTCTAGCACCTGAAGAAACACGACAGGCGCTCAGAAAGTCAGAGCTGCTTCAAAATGCCGAAATTCACATTTTTGCACCATAGTTTGTAAACGCTATAACTTTTACCCAAACCAATAAATATACACTTATTGGACTTTTTTTTTATCAAAGACATGTAGAACAATACATTTAGAGAAAAATTTATATAGAAATGTAGTTTTTTAAAAAAAAATTTACAACAGAAAGTGAAAAATGTCATTTTTTTGCAAAAATGTCGTTAAATTTTTATTAATAGCAAAAAAAGTAAAAATGTCAGCAACAATGAAATACCACCAAATGAAAGCTCTATTAGTGAGAAGAAAAGGAGGTAAAATTCATTTGGGTGGTAAGTTGCATGACGGAGCAATAAACGGTGAAAGTAGTGTAGTGCGGATTTGTAAAAAAGGGCCTGGTCACTAGGGGGGTATAAACCTGTGGTCTTCAAGTGGTTAAATAAAGAATGCAACATTTGGTACAGAAAGCACAAAATATTGGCCTTCGTCATTCACTTTTAAATTCAGAACTGCCCGCACTGCCTGTTACCGGAGCTTAGAGTAAGATACCCTAGTAAAGAGATAAGTGCTCATTTAAAGTTACAGATTACAGTTAATAAATGTATAATCCTGTGAGCGGCGGGCAGGGGGATCTGTGGATGGCACTGTCATGGGTGGGGGATCTGTGGATGGCACTGTTATGGGGGGATCTGTGGATGATACTGTCATGGGGGGGATCTGTGGATGGCACTGTCATGAGTGGGGTATCTGTGGATGGCACTGTTATGGGGGGGGAATCTGTGGATGACACTGTCACGGGGAGGGGGATCTGTGGATGGCACTGTTTAGGGGGGATCTGTGGATGGCACTGTTATGGGGAGGGGGATCTGTGGATGGCACTGTTATGGGGTGGATCTGTGGATGACGCTGTCATGGGGAGGGAGATCCGTGGAGGGCACTGTGTAGGGGGGATCTGTAGATGGCACTGTTATGGGGAGGGGGATCTGTGGATCATGGATGACTGATCTTTTTAAAGTAGTTTAATTTACACTTTATATTATTATATCTAAAGATTCTCTTTAAATAAAGGATGCAACATTTGGTACAGAAAGCACAAAATATTGGCCTTCGTCATTCACTTTTAAATACAGAAAGGAAGATGTGAAACTAACAGGAAAGGGTGACGCCTAAAGAGGAAGGGGTGGGGTTTACAGAGGAAGGGGGTTTGGCCTTGACAGGAAGGGGTGGGTCAAATTTATATTAAGGGGGTGCCTGAATTTAGTCTCGCCTAGGGCATCACAAAACCAAGATACACCACTGGCTGCTGCCACTTCCAGATTCTGTCATTGTGTCACTCTGTAACCTCCTGATGCTGCTGCCACCTCCAGACTCTGTTTCTGTGCCACTCTGCGGTCTCCTGATGCTGCTGCCACCTCCAGTTTCTGTCATTTTGCCACTCTATGAGCTCCTGATGCTGCCACCACCTTCAGACTCTGTCATTGTGCCACTTTTTGGTCTCCTCATGTTGCCGCCACCTCCAGACTTTGGCCTCCTAATTTTGCTGCTGCCACCTCCACACTCTGTTATTGTGCCACCCTGTGGCCTCCTCCTGATGCTGCTGCCGCCACCTCCACACTCTGTCATTGTGCAACTTTGTCACCTCCTGATGCTGCTGCCACCTCCACACTCTGTCATTGTGCAACTGTGTGACCTTCTGATGCTGCTGCTACTTCCAGACTCTGTCATTGTGCCATTCTGTGGTCTCCTGATGCTGCTGCCACCTCCACATTCTGTCATCGTGCCACTCTATGACCTTCTGATGCTGCCGCCACTTCCAGACTCTGTCATTGTGCCACTCTGTAGTCTCCTGATGCTGCTGCCACCTTCAGACTCTGTCATTGTGCCACTCTGTAGCCTCCTGATGCTGCTGCCACCTTCAGACTCTGTCATTGTGCCACTCTGTAGTCTCCTGATGCTGCTGCCACCTCCAGACTCTGTCATTGTGCCACTCTGTGGCCTCCTCATGCTGTTGCCACCTTCAAACTCTGTCATCGTGCCACCATTTGGCCTCCTGATGCTGCTTCCACCTCCGCAATCTCTCATCCTATTGCCACTCTGTGGCCTCCTCATGCTGCATCCACCTCCAGACTCTGTCATTGTGCCACTCTGTAACCTCCTCATGATGCCGCCACCTCCACGCTCTGTCATTGTGCCACTCTGTGGCCTCCTCATGCTGCTTCCACCTCAGCACTATGTCATAGGGCCACTCTGTGGAATTCTCACCCTCCCCACTTCATGACTGGGCCACTATTTTGCCTTTTTAGCTTGGCTGACATCATCTTTTATTTGACCCTTTTTTTGATCTTTCAGAAGGATGGAAAAATGAGACGCAAAACGGATCCTCTTTGTGTAGTAGCTGTAAGGCCTGTATGGTCCCATTAGAATTGGCTTGTGATTTGGTAGCCAAAAGCAGGAGTGGGTACAAAACACAGAAGACATGCAAATATTCTGTTTATGTTTCATCTCTGTTTTGGATCCACTCCTGTTTTTTGGGGCATTAGCAATACTGATGGATTACTAACCAAATGTTGACCGAGTGAAGGCAAATTCTCAACAGACAGGATCAGTTTTTTGGGAGTTTATTAATCTAACGGATCAGAGGAAGAGCAAAATAATCAGTGACGTCAACCCAAACTTACTGCTGACACCCTCTCCACTTTGTCAGGGGGGGGGCTCTACTTTTTTAAGCATTTAATAGACAGGTTCTGTAGACATCTATGTGAAATCCGCTGACAACGGTGTGAAAAGAGTGCACTTCTTCTTGACACTAACATTGACCTGTAAAGCTGAGTTCATACTTAACCACTACAGGACCACCTAACGCAGGGATGCGTCCTGCGGGCGGTCCTGTAGTTCTGAGACGACGCATCGGCGTGTCATCCCCAGCGAGAGCCGAGACTTGCTGTGAATGCCCGCGCGAGCGCGCGCGCTCACAGTGAAGCGCGTCTCAGGAGTTCTCCTACAGCCTGCCAGCGATGATCCATCGCTGGCAGGCTGTAGATGCGAATTAAATCGCATCAAACAGCTATATCAGACGCTGTTTTGTGAACAGCGTCTGATATAGCTGCTACCTGGTCCTCTGGTGGTCCCATTTGCTGGGATCGACCACCAGAGGACCAGGTAACTATGTAAAGTTGCACCAAACACTACACTAACCCCCCACCTATTAACCCCTTGATCACCCCATCTAGACCCCCTGATCACCCCCCTGTCATTGATCACACCCCTTGTAAGGCTCCATTCAGACGTCCATATGTGTTTTGCGGATCCGTGGATTCACGGATCTGTGTATCCGTGGATCGGATCTGCGGATCCTCAAAACACGGACACCGGCAATGTGCTTTCCGCATTTTGCAGATCCGCACATTGCCAGAACTATATAGAAAATGCTTTTTCTTGTCCGCAATTCCGGACAAGAATAGGACATGTTCTATATTCTTGCGGAACGGAAGTGCAGACCCAGAAGCGCGGATCCGTAATTCCGGATCCGAGCGGGACAAAGTCTGTCCCCATAGAAATGAATGGGTCCACAATTCCGTCCCGCAGACAGAATTGCGGACGTGTGAATGGGGCATAATGGTCCCTTATCACCGCCAGTTAGTTAGCTACTTGTTAGGTAGCTAGCGCCCAGCCCACCGCACCGCAGTCACTGATTTTGGCAGAGATTTTTTCATCCACATTGATCGATGCGAATGAAAAAATCTGTGCCGTTCATTTTTTATTTTTTTTTCAGCGCAGAGGCTGAACAAAAAAAAAAAATCTCATTACCCGTATGCTCAATATAAGGAGAATCGCAGATACTCCTAATGCTCGCCATACGTGTAACGATTGCGGAGACCTTCAAATGCCAGGGCAGTATAAATACCACACATGTAATCCCATTTTAGAAAGAAGACACCCCAAGGTATTCTGTGAGGGGTATGGTGAGTTCATGCAAAATTTTATTTTTGTCACAAGTTAGTGGAATATTTTTTATTTTTTTACAATTTCCGCAAACTTGTGCCAAATTTTTTTTTTCTGTGAACTCGACATGCCCCTCACGGAATACCTTGGGGTGTCTTCTTTCCACAGTGGGGTCACTTGTGGGGTTTTTATACTGCCCTGGCATTTTAGGGGTCTTAAAGCGTGAGAATCCAAATGCGTAAAAATGCCCTGTGAAATCCTAAAGGTACTCATTGGTTTTAGGGCCCCTTTGCGCATCTTGGCTGCAAAAAAGTGTCACTCATGTGGTATCGCCGTACTCAGCAGAAGTAGGGCAATGTGTTTTGGGGTGTATGTTTATATATACCCATACTTTGTGTGAGAAATATCGCTGTAAACGACAACTTTTTAAATTTTTTTATTCAAAGTTGTCAATTTACAGAGATATTTCTCTCACCCAGCATGGGTATATGTAAAAATACACCCCAAAACACATTGCCCTACTTCTCCTGAGTACGGCGATACCACATGAGTGACACTTTTTTGCAGCCAAGATGCTCAAAGAGGCCCAAATTCTAATGAGTACCTTTTAGGAGGGCATTTTTACGCATTTTGCTTCACGCTTTAGGGCCCCTAAAATGCCAGGGCAGTATAAATACCCCACATGTGACCCCATTTTGGAAAGAAGACACCCCAAGGTATTCGCTGAGGGGCATAATGAGTCCATGAAAAATTAAACTTTTTGTCAAAAGTTAGCGGAAAGGGAGACTTTGTGAGAAAAAACAATAAAAAATCAATTTCCACTAACTTGTGCCAAAAAAAAAATCTTCTATGAACTCGCCATGCCCCTCAGCGAATACCTTGGGGTGTATTCTTTACAAAATGGGGTCACATGTGGGGTATTTATACTGCCCTGGCATTTTAGGGGCCCCTAATGCGTGAGAAGAAAAATGCGTAACCCTACCATACCCCTCACGGAATACTTTGGGGTGTCTTCTTTCTAAAATGGGGTCACATGTGGGGTATTTATACTGTCCTGGCAATAAATTTAGAGAAAAATTTATATAGAAATGTAGTTTTTTTAAAAAAAATTTACAATAGAAAGTGAAAAATGTCATTTTTTTGCAAAAATGTCGTTAAATTTGTATTAATGGCAAAAAAAGTAAAAATGTCAGCAACAATGAAATACCACCAAATGAAAGCTCTATTAGTGAGAAGAAAAGGAGGTGAAATTCATTTGGGTGGTAAGTTGCATGACGGAGCAATAAACGGTGAAAGTAGTGTAGTGCAGAATTGTAAAAAGTGGCCTGGTCATTAAGGGTGTTTAAGCTAGGGGGGCTGAGCTGGTTAAGTTACTTGGTCTGTTTTGGCCCCGTGACTGCCCAAATAACTGAATTGTGTAGTGATTCTAAGAGTGATGCCTGTTATCCGCATGTCATATGGGCTCACAGTATTATTTCACTACCAGTGAGTGAGTTAATGCTAGTTTTGACTGCAAATATTCGAATTGCAAATTTTTATCGCGAATATCGGCACTTCGAGAATTCGTGAATATTTCGAATATAGTGAGAACGAATATTCATTTTTTCTTTGTTTTTGTTTTTTCATCTGAACCCATTACCTAGTATGCCTACCTGCTTCTTGCTTGTGGGCCAATGTTAGAAGGCTGCATATTGTTGTCTGTAGTGAATTAGAATATTCTTCGATATTTAATTTATTTTCTCTTATGCGAAAAATAGGCAATGTAATATTCGCACATGCGAATATTCTAAAACACAAAAAGATAGCACTATAGAATATAGTGCTATATATTCGCTTTTTAAAATATTCGTAATTTTTTTCCATCTGAAGTCAAGATTTCTCCCTGCTTAAGTTGCTTTTGGGCCAATGACTGTTCACATTAAATTGGAAAAAATGACGAATATTCTAAAAAACGAATATATAGCACTATATTCTATAGTGCTATATATTCATGTTTTAGAATATTCACATTAAGCGAATATTACATTGCCTATTTTTCGCAATCAATAAAATAATGTCGAATACGAATATTCGCGAATATATGACTAATATTCTAACGAATATTCGTGAAATATCGCAAATTAGAATATTGCCCCTGCCACTCATCGCTAGTTACTACTATGTAGTTTACTGAATGTGCCTTTATGATTGTTTCATTTGGCAGTGTCATTATGCATTATGCATTGAAGTGTCAGTGTCATTATGCATTGAAAGAGCCTTTACTTTTGGTATGGTATATAGTGCACTTTTTGCCACATCAGAGCATGGCTAAACTTCCCAATAGTTTATTTCCTATGAATTTGTTGTCTTTCTGTAGTTTTCAGGTCAAAACAATCAATAAATTTACAGTATTTTTTTTTCTTACAGATGGTCCATGCTTTACCATACGATAAACAACCCACCTATTGTATTGTCAATGTGCATGATGAATAAGACCATCCTCCAGTAATGTATGCAGTGTTAATAACGACATTATATGTGCAGACAATGGTACTTGACATCTGCAGCAGCTGAATGCCAGCAGCTTATGTCCATATGCAACAGAGCTGATGGGAAGACAAAGAGATAACCAACTTAAAAAACTAGTAAGGCTTGAGTACAGCAGATGTGCAAATCAACGAGGGGCAGTTTGATATCTGACACCTTTTGAACTCATACAGCAGATGTGCAAATTAGAGGCCATTTTATATCTTCTGCCTCTTTAATATATTCTACACTTAATGAGTGCTGACTGCAAATGAGGGGGAGACCAAAGCTCATTAATAAAAGCCTAATTATTTAAAAGGGAGATCCATTCAAACTACTGTTAGATGTATTTTAGACAGTATACATATTAGAGAATCACATAGGTAAATTCAGTAATCTTGGAACAGCATACATTAAGAAAGATTGGGAGATACTTTTGACAGGATTTCCACTTTAAAATTGTAAATGAGTTTAGCACCCATTTGAGTCAGCCTTACAGTAATTTGAGCAGACAAAAAGGAAATCATGGGGAGTTATCGCCTGACAGCTGATGAACCAAGTTGGAGCAATAATAAGACTAATTTATATTAACATAGGATGGGGAGATTTAGTTATTGCACCCAACATGTCATGAAACGGGTGTGGACCCACAATGTTACTGAACAGATTTTGCTTGGGGCTACTTCTAAGGGTACTATGTCAGAGGCTTCACCCTTTAACCCCTATACAGGCATATGGACTTGGACTGCTGCAGGGGAGCCACCAGGCCACTACCTCCTGAACTAGTCTCTGTTTAATGATAGCTGACCCAGGCATTTCAAGAGACACTGGTGCTCAGCTACTGAGGGGACACGCAAAATCATAGACAGTGAATGAGCCGAGCAGAGTTAATTCAATCAGGTTATCAAGCCAAAGGTCAGTGCAGGCAGTATGAGGTCATCATGAGAGTTAAGCAGAGTTCAAGTTAGGCAGCTGGGGGTCAACTCTACTAAACAGGCAGAAGTCAGAAATAAATAAATTGCAACTTAGCAGGGTCTAGCAAGCTAGAATACCTATTGCTCAGGTACCCTTCAATAGGGGAGATGCCTTAAATACTCTCGGGAGTCTATCCATATGCTGCTGGGCAGTTTAAGATGCATGCTGGCCCTTTAAAAGCCAGAAGGAGTTTGTCCTACAGCAGTCAAATGCACTGTAGGCACGGAGTGAGGGGTGGGGGTCATTTGAGCATTTCGGCTGTCATGCCCATGGAGAGCAGGGAGATAATGGCTCACACGGACCACTGGTGTTGCACAACACTTCATTAACCATGATGTAGTATTTATTTCATATTTATTACAAAAACTTTCAGCCTTGCTAGACATTTATATTGAATCCGAAGAAGCTATGTATGTTATATAATGTCACTGCTAAAGGGGCTGCTTGCTTCTGTAATATTAATGACCTATCAACCAACTGCTGGCACCCTCACTGATCAGCTTCTTGAAGAGAAAGCAACGCTCATATGAGTGCTGCCTTGTGTTTACCGATTACCTGCTCACAGTTGACATTACAACTGCAAGCAGCTGAAATTACAACTCAGCCGTCCCATTCACTTCAGTGGGACGGCTCCTTCTTATTCAAGTGAATACTATAGAGCTGTCCCAATGAAGTGAAGGGGGTGGCTTATAATTACACCTGCTCACCGTTGCGATGTTGATAGAGAGTCGGTAAAGAGTGAAGAGAAGGCAGTGCTCATATGAGTGCTGCGGTCTCTTCATACAGCTGATCGGCAGTATCCTTCTGAGGATAAGTCATCATTATTACAAAAGCGGACAACCCCTTTAATATACTTCCCCGTGTTAGCATATTATAATGACAGTAGTGTTCGGAAACTGTCTGGAGTGTTGTATTTATATGCCATATGCTCTTTTTCTTCTATGCCAAGTTTTCTCCTCATCCTTTCACCTATGATTGACTGCCTATGATGTGTACACAAAGGTTACATTTCCTTCTAAAGACTTAAAGGTCATGTAGATGTCACAAAGGACACATGGGACTGTCTATAAGCTAGAGCGGAGAGCCACAATTTAATTGAATGGCCGTCAGGAAATAGATTTTTCTGCTTCATGAAGGCATCAAGTCCTCAGGAGCATGAAATGTTGTAAAGAGGACCCATCACCACTTCTGACATGTCTGTTTTAGCAAACAACTATATTCTACATACAGAATTACAGATGTTCTAAACTTCAGTCTGATATCGTGTCTCACTAAAGTCATTTAAAAGTAAACTTGTTAAGAATCAAGATAATGATTTCTACATCTGTAAAATCACAATTCTGGAGCATCTTTTCTGATGGCTCTATGTTGTGCTGTTCCACTGTTATTTCTACTAGATATTTGGGGACTTTTGGGTTGCCATTAAGGGGTGTGCACAGTCTAACACAGACAGCACTGATTGGATAGTCTCAGAATGTGAAAGGACACCCCCCTAACTGGTAACAGCCAGGTTGGCCTTTATTGCAGACTGCATAATGAAACTTCTAGTAGGAATAATAGGAGGTATGGCATAACTAAGTGTTATGATAAGATCCTCGAGAGTTGTTAGAACATGGGGAATGCAAGTAGTTGCTAAAATAGACATGTCAGGAGAGGTGACATCTCCTACAAAGCAGTTTTAAACTGCCACTAATAGGTGGTACAGGCAACTCCTTCAATATAAAATTTATTTAGGCGATATTTTAGGACCACATACTGCAAATGTTGCTATGATACTCTCTATTGAGCAGTGTTTTTGCGCGGGAGCTGTGCATTATAATATACCACTACTGCAACTTCAGATATACAGCTGCTTTATGAAACATCCCCCATGTTGGATAGAGGCACAGCGAATTATATTTCTCTATGGCCACTAATTCCTTGTGACTGGCATTCTAACTGCAGAGGATTTTAATAATGATGTACTGCCCAAGTAGTGTGAATGTTATTCAGGTTTATTACCTGTGTCAGTGACCCTGTTACCTCTGTCTGTGAGTTGTTTGATGCAACATGTCATGCCCTCCATTGATATTGAAGAACTTCATAGGCATGGAAATCTTTATAGAATCTAAGACAACATTTCTTCCGCTTTTATAGCATATGTCTATTTTACCGCAGCTGCAGTATTTTGGGAGTACTAATGTCAGCCTCCAAAAAGCACACTTGGTGGTAGGAAGCTAAGGCTACTCCAAGGATCTTCACCGAAGCCCATTACAAGGCTGGAAGGACTTTGCTGCTAGGGACCCAGATTATATCTGCAGAGCCGATAACAGAAAACTGGTGTGGGTAAACTAGTGAAAGACCTTTAAGAATGACCATAGAGGTACAAAGAGAAGTCAGCAAGCAGGGTCAAAACCAGGCGAGACAGACATGATTAATGCACTACATGAGAGCTTAATCTAGAGACAAGCCAAGGTCAGATAACAGGAGAGTCAATGTAAGCAGGGACAGCAGCCACATGGTAAATCCAAATCCAGAAGTCAGTTCACCAGAATAGTCAATAGGAAGTCTCACAGTATAAAGCTTTGCTAAAATACACAATTATAGGCAAGTTAATCAGGAATCAGCAGTCTTAAATCCCCCACCTTAATCTAGAATTGGACGTAGCGTCAGAAACATGACTGCCTCGGGAACCCGACAGTTAGTCCAGCCAGGACTTGGCTGGTCAGCATGGCAACCCTCCCAGCACTGCTCTACATAGTGATTTATCAAACTGGTATAAAGTAGACTTGGCTTAGTTACCCATAGCAACCAATCAAATTCTACCTTTCATTTTTCACAGTTCCTTTGGAAAATGAAAGATACAATCTGATTGGTTGCCATAACATTTTTTTAAATCTCATCCACTTTTCTGGTACTGTGCATCTCAGCAGAATAGCAGCCCGCAAATAGGGGCGTAGCTATAAGTGGTGCAGAGGTAGAAGAGCCTGAGGGGGCCTGAAGAGTAAGACCCTTGTGACACATAAGAAGATACCGGTAAAAGGCTGGTCAAGTTACACCTCTTGCTGGAGAGAAGGGGTTAGGTCAAGAATTTGGCATGAGGGGCATGAATTTTTGCCTCATGCAGCACAAAGGTAATATAATTCCCTGCCCCTAGCCACAAAACACTAAGGGAAGGGGGGCCAAACTAAATCTTGCGCCAGGGCCCATGAACCTTTAGCTACACCCCTGTCCGCAAATCTGTGTGGACAAAAGGCCTCTTTTTGTAATCCACTCCACTGCATCAAAACCTACCTCACCCTTTGGTTATATACTTATTATCTTTTATCTGTGAAAAAAAAAAAGTCTTTCTCTGTGCTTTAGTCTTAGCGATTTAGGGTTTTGTGTCTATTTTATTTCAGGTTTGCCCCATTGTCCCCAACCCAATAAAGTTTGCCCAAACTCCCTCATTATTTGCTTTCTCAATTTTTTTTTTCTGTTGTTTAAAAACCTTTTTGTTTATTTGTCATAATAATAAGTGGCTGTGGTCGTTCCGGCAGCCATGATCGTGGTAGGGGAGACGGTTCCAGTGCTGGACCGCTGTCAGCACGGGGCCGCTCCTCTACCCACGGAGGGGCAGGCGCAGGTGGCAGGGGTGTCCGCCTTATCCGTGATTTTTTTGGGTGTGGCAGCCGCCCAATTTCATATCAAGACACCGAGGCAGTGATTTCATTCGTGACACAAACAAGTGGCACAGAGTCCTCTGCCCCGGCTCTGAGCAGAAGCAGCTCTCCGCCTCCTGCAGGACCAGCCCTCAGCCCCCAAGAATCGACCCTGATGCTGTTTAACAGCGACAGTGAGAGGGACATCTTGGGGGTGGGAATGCAGGAGAGTGAGCTAGAGCTAGGTCCGGATGGTCAAGAGGAGCTTTTGGAAGGGATAGAGGAGGAGGAGGCGGTACCGCCCGTCAGTACCCAGTGACATCCCTTCCAACTGGTGCGGGTGGTTTCAGTCACAGAACCCCCGCACCTAGTCAGACCCAGGCGTCAGTGAATGGACAGAGGAGCCAGATCAGGGGCTCCACATCTGCTGTTCCCCTCAGTAAACAGCTGGTCGACCTTGGGCCTGACATTACAGGTGATGAAGAGGAGGGTGATTTAGAATGGGTGCCACCTCCCCTGTCAGGTGATAGCAGCACTTATGAGGAAGGTAGGTACCCGAGGCAGCAGCAGCAGGTGCCAGCTCCACCTGTGCACACCGAGCACCACCGCATCTGACAGGAGGTCGGTGAGTAAGTCGCCTGTTTGGGCTTACTTCACCCTGGCAGCAGACGATGTGACAATTGCCATCTGTCAGCTATGCCATGCCAGGGTGAGGAGATAGAGGTCTGTTGCTCAGCTGGGTACAACTGCCCTTACCCAGCACCTGAGAGTCAACCACTGGCGGGAGTGGGAACAGATGCAGGGTGGTCATAGAAGCGCCAGCAGCAGCGCGCAGAGGCCAGGAGCTCCTGCTATTGTCCTGCAGCCACCCGAACCCCTTCCAATAATGCATTCCCACTCCCCCACTCCCTCTCCTAGAGGTACTGGTACTGGCAGCCAGACCTCTGCCTCCTCTGCACCCTCCTCTATCGCCTCCACTGCTGTCCGGCGCCAGCCGCCATTTGTTGACGCATTTGAACGCACCGCGCCCTACGCTGCCGGGGACCGACAAGTGTGTTCACTCAATGGGCTCCTGGCAAGGGTTATAACCCAAGCAGGCCCAACCCAGATGGCATGACCCCAGCCACGATTTCTTTGCCAGGACCGGCGTCCCTGCGCTACACCAGCACATTGTGCAGAATGTATCCCAGTCACTGGATCACGCTGTCAGCTACAGGGTACATCTGACAATAGATGCCTGAAGCAGCAGACATGGGCAGGGATAACACATCAGCTTTACTGCCCATAGGGTGTCCCTCCGAGGCACTGGGGAGGGATCATCAGATGTGGCGGCATCTAAATTTGTGGTGCCGTCCCTGGGTGTCCAGGGGAGGACTGCTGCTCTTCCTCAAGCCACTGTCTCCACCGCTGCTGAGCCCCCCAGTAAGCGTCCCCATAGCTATTCAAGTGTGGGGCACGTCCGGTGTCAGACCGTGCTCCAGCTTGTGAGCCTAGGGGAATGGAGAAACCCTGGACCTCATGTTCTGGCCAGCCTCCAGGCTCAGGTCCACAAGTGGCTGACACCCTGAAGGTTCCAGACAGGTATGGTTGTCTGTGACAATGGCAGCAACCTCCTCTCTACCCTCCATGCTGGCAGTCTAACACACGTGTCCTGCATGGCACATGTCCTCAACCTTGTGGTACAGAAGTTCCTACGCACATACCCAAGGTTGAGCAACGTGTACTTAGGATTGCCAGCCACTTATGACGCTCCCCAACCACCACCTTGTCCCTGTCCAAACTGCAGCATGACAACAGCCTGCCCTCTCACAGGCCGATTGTGGACAGCGTGACGTGGTGGAACTCCACCCTCCACATGCTGGAGAGGTGGTGTGAGCAGCGACGGGCAGTGAAAGAATACCTGCTAGACCAAAGCATTTCCTGGCCATCACACCCACTCCCCTACATCACCAATGTGGAGTGTCTGCAGATACAACAGGTCTGCCACATGTTGAGCAGGCAACCAAGATGGTCAGCGTAGAGCATGTCGGCCATAATGACATGCTCCCCATAGTTTTCCTGCTGGACAGGACACTAGATCGCCTAATCGAGGCTGGGGAGAGTGGCTTGGTGGAGCAAGAAGAGGCAACAATGCTCCACCAAGACTAGGCCCAGGATGAGGAGGAGCAAGAATTTGTTGAGGAGATTGCCGACCTCCTGAAGTCTGGGCCTGGTCAGGAGGGAGAGCTGGTGCTGGGGGCACCGGTAGTCTGGGGGTGGGGCAGCTCCCACAGGGAGCAGCAGCAGCAGGAGGAGGAGGACCAAGGTGTTATGGTCCCAGGCAGCCCAGAAGAGTCACAGCAGGCTGTCCTCTTCCCCATGGCTGCGCACATGCTGCAATACCTCAGGAGGAACCCCCAGATTAGGAAAATTAAGGAGAGGGATGAATTTTGGTTGGTCACCCTTTTAGACCCTTGCTGCAAGGGGAAACTGGAGCAGTTTATCCCAGCCAGCCGGAGGGAGGCCCGTATGCAAAATCTGCAGGCCTGTCTGCTCATCCGGCTGGAGCAGGCAAACCCTCAGCCTCACTCTCAAGTTGTCCCTGCCCATCTCACCCAGCAGGTGGCTGGCCTAAGCAGCTCCAGCCGAGCAGGTCATCTAATGGGTGAGATGAGGTTCTTCTACCAGTCTGCACAATCCAGTAGCAGCAGCAGCCACCACCAGTGGCTGGCGCACGACAGACTACATGGGTCCCGTTGGTGCTTCTGTCAGCATGAGCACCAATTACCCCATGGAGCACTGGGTTGCCAGGCTGGACACATGCGGTGAGCTCACTAGTATGCGCTGGAAGTACTGTCTTGCCCCCCCTCCAGCATACTGTCTGAGTGGACATTCAGCATGGCGGGTGGGGTGGTCACCGACAAGCGAAACCGTCTGTCCACTGACTCTGTGGACAGACTGACATTTATCAAAATGAACGAGTCCGGGATCGGCAGCGACTTCTTGGCCCTCACCGTCAGTTTTGGTCGCTGAAGGGTCCCTTGTCAATCCCTCTCCTTGGCTCTCCCTTCCAAACTTCGTTGTCTTTTAACTTCTATACATATTTCTTGATTAATATATATATATTTTTTTATGCAAAAATTAGTTAAATGGATAAATAAATAAATAAATAAATAAGAGGTTTAATAAATTAATGAAAAAAAAAAAGATAAATAAACTCATAGATTGGAAAAAAAATATAAACATTGCCGAAAAATTATGTAAAGAAATTCAACAGTAGAGAAATCTATGAATAAAGTCATCAATAAATTAATAATTAAATAAATTAAAAATTTAAAAAATCCATCCATCCATAAATAAATAAATAAATACATAAAAAAATTCATCAATGCAGAACTATATAAATAAAGTTATAAATAAATAAATAAATAAATTAATAATATATTAAAATATTCATCCATAAATAAATAAAATTTATGCTGCAAATTAAGCCCCTTAGAATAACGGGCACCAGTCTGCTATCAGCTTGTATATTGGGCACATCGAGTCTGGAGAAGAAGACTGTGGTAGCGCAGCCTGCCGCGTCATGTACTGATTCCTCCAAGCCAGAGGGCAGCAGGACTGGCGGGGTTTAGCAGCGGCTCTCTCATCCTTCTTTTGTCTGTGAAGAGTCATGGTTACCGATACTCGCACGACCCATACATGATCAGCGCCACAGACACGCCGGGCTCCAGCCATCGGCAACACCCAGCTGTCCTCTGCCCGTCAGAGCACAAAAGCCAGTGAGGAACCAGCTTGCCTTGGCCCGGGTGTGGAAGTTTCCCTGGCTGTGCCACTGGGATCAGTTCCCCTCCCCTCGTTGATGTCTCTGTCACGGTCCCCAGCTGCTGGTGGGGTCCTCGGCGGCTGCCTCCAGTGCACAGCCCGGATTTTCGATCGCAGGTCATGCTGCTGAATAAGCTTTTAGCTGTGAGGCTTTTCTACACATGGGGGCAGGAAGGGTCTGACAAGCACTGTCATCCAGCAGAGCGGAGTTTGTAGTCTGTTTTGAAGGCAACATGTTTTCTGGAGTTACATATAACTGCCAGTAAACTTACCCCACATAACGAATGCAGCTATGCTTCATCTTTGTGGACTTGACATAGAAAATCAGATCCTGTAGGTTCCAAAAAAGAATACAGTAATCCGGTCCACTACAATGCAGATGTCTGAAGGGGGAGAAAATTTCAGGGCTTCCAGGGAGAGATGGGGTAGATAGATAGATTATAGCCTGAAAACCCTGCATTATTCTCGCCCTCCAGAAATCTGCAGTGTATAAGACTGGATTACTGTACGTTTTTAAGGAACTTAATGGAATATGAATTTCTATGTCAAGTCCACAAAGATGAAGCAAAGCTGCATTTGTTTTGTGGGGTAAATTTACCGGATGTTCGATGTAACTCGATGTAACTCGATAACACATGGTGTCTTCAAAACAGACTCCAAACTCCGCTCTGCTGGATGAAAGTGGAAGTGCTCCCCAGTGCCTGTCTGTCAGCCCCTTCCTGGTGACGTCTGCTCCCATCATGTGTAGCCAAGCCTCGCAGCTAAAGGCTTATTCCGCAGCACAACCTGCAATCGATGATCTGGGCTGCGCACTGGAGCCAGCCGCCGAGGACCCTGCCAGCAGCCAGGGACCGTAACATAGTCATCACCAAGGGAAGGGGAACTGATCCCAATAGCAGAGCCGGGGACACTTATACACCCTAGGCCGAGGCAAGCTGGTTCCTCACTGGCTTCTGTGCTCTGACAGGCAGAGGACGGCTGGGTGCTGCCAATGGCTGGAGCACGGAGTGTGTGTGTCGCTAATCATGTATGGGTCGTGCGATTAGTGGTAACCATGCCTCTTCACAGACAAAAGGAGGATGACAGAGCCGCTGCTAAACCCCGCCAGTCCTGCTGCCCTCTGGCTTGGAGAAATCAGTACTCAGCGCGGTAGGCTGCGTTATGGCAGTGTTCTTCTCCAGACTCGATGTGCCCGATATGGAAACTGAAAGCAGACCGCTGCGGGCAGCATGTGGCGCTAATGTCGTACTAATTTATTGTGGGCTGTACAAAGTTAAAATACAATTGAACAACAATTTTGTCAAATGAAGATATTGCATTTTGTATGCATGGGAGCACATTCCTGCTCTAGACGACGAACCTGCTGCCGTAAAAGGTGTCTGTTTATTTTGGGTGTTTCCCAGGTCTGGTCGGGGCCATCCCTGCAGAGAGTCTTTATAGGAGGTGTAGAACACTGTGCCTTGCAGCAACATGCAAAGGGAGTGTGCTTTGGTAGTGAAACAAAACTGTGAGTCAGTATGACATGCAGATGACAGGTATATTAGAATCACTGCTCATTTCACTTATTTGGGCAGTCACGGGGCCAAAACTGTCCAAATAACTCAAGTATGAACTTAGCATTACAGGTCGATGTTAGCGTCAAGAAGAATTGCACACCATTGTCAGCATATTCACCATAGATGTCTACAGAACCTGTTCTATTAAACGCTCATACAAGTAGAGGCCCCCCCCCCCCAATAACAATGCAGACCACCTAAACAATGTTTTCTTTATTAGTTTAACTAGAGCCCTCTATGGCCCAGACAGCCAAGTGGTCATTGGACACAGCACGGCCATGTCCCAAGCACCACACGAGCATGTCGTTTTGTTGTGCACTGCAGTCACAGGGAGCCCACAGGACACAAGGAGCTCACACAGAGGCCTAAGGGGCACAGGGAAAACACAGAGCTGACAGTGGGAAAGGTTTGTTTGAATTAAATATAATAATTCGGTGTTACGTTTCATTCACCCCCAAAAAATTTTTTTATTTATTTTATTTTATCTGTTATTTTTTGCTTTACTTGGGTTTTAGGTGGACCTGGTTGTGGTTCTTACTAACATTAGGTGGGGACAGCATGTGGACTTTCCTTGTTAAAAGGTCTTGTGCAGTTAACATTGTACAGGACTGATTGAGAACCCTAATTAAATGTTATTATTTTATTATTTTCTTTTTTGTGTTTTAATCAGGATTTAGGTTCGAACATGGTGTTGTCTGTCATCCTAAACAGGGTGCCTGACTTCCATGTTGACCTCTCCACATGGTTGGGTGTGACTGGCATTATACTCATCCGTGTGGTAATCCTGTTTTGGGAATGGAGCGTTATTGCCACATGTACCGTATATATCTATATATACATTTTTATTTGATGTTACTTCTTGACAACTATGTAATGATAATGTGCACATGTGGTTTTTATAGAATCAAGGCTTTTCACTTTACAATATAAAATGTTGTATATATAATATTCTTGTGGCCATGTCACCATTTGGGAGTTATTCTTATCATTTCCAAGGTGTGCTATCATGTGACCACATAGACTGGGTGCGTTTGTGGCTCAGCTTACATTCTGTTTCTGGTGCGAACATGTGATCTGTTATCATGTCTATGGACACCCACGGGCTGTGTGTGTTCCTCCTTCGATGTGATCACATTATTGCATCACATTTTTTTTTATGTAATGGGGAAGCAAGGTGCCAAACGGGACCCTATATTGGATCCATGCTGGTTAGTTCTTGGCTCCCTGCCATTATGTTATTAATCAGTACACCTGATATTTTAGTGACAGAATTGCTTTTTGATATATTATTTTAAACTTGAAATTTGATTAATGTAGCAAATAATAAGAATTCAGATACTTTAATGGAAGTTATTAATCTCCTCACAGTATAGATACTTGTTTTAGTTTCAGACACAATACGAATCAAACACATTAAATCAAATTCTATTATTAATAGTTTTCATTAAATAATCACCTGAGTTTCTATTTGTGTTTGGCACCATTCACTTTTGTCACTGCTTGAGCAAGGTCCCATTGTGTGGACCAAAATGTCGCTTTTGGTTGAATAACCGCACATTTTCTTGAGGCCATGTGTTATATATATATATATATATATATATATATATATATATTAAAAGCAGTAAATCCACGGCACATCCAGGATGGTGAAGAAAAAAATAGTTTATTCACCGAGTAATAGCGACGTTTCAGTGCTCTCCATGGCACCTTTTTCAAGCAGTGTTGTTCAAAGGTGCCATGGAGAGCACTGAAACGTCGCTATTACTCGGTGAATAAACTATTTTTTTCTTCACCATCCTGGATGTGCCGTGGATTTACTGCTTTTTATATTTTTGGAAGTAAGTGGGATACTGCTACAGCCACTGGCACTCCTCTGCATACTTTATTGCGTAAGCGGTGCCATCCTTCACTATTGTTTATATATATATATATATATATATATATATATATATAAACATTTCTTAAAAATCCTTTAAAATAAAAATTGTCAAAGCTATATATTGAAATGTGTATGCTTGGGAACACATTCCTGCTGCCAACAAAGAAAATGCTGCTGTCAGAGGTGTATAAGTTTATTTTTGGGGTTGCCCTGATCGGGCGGGGGCCCATTTGTGGGAACATATTCATCCTACAAACAAATAACCGGCTCCTGTCTGTTCTGACTGAGTTTGGCCCAGCTATTTGTAGGGCCTTATACTACACTGTTACCATTTACCTGCTGCTGTCTGTCCTGATGAGTGTGGTGGAGATATGTGTAGGCCTTATACCATACCATTACCATTTACCTGCTGCTGTCTGTCCTGATGAGTGTGGTGGAGCGATGTGTAGGCCTTATACTACATCATTACCATTTGCCTGCTGCTGTCTGTCCTGATGAGTTTGTCCGAGCTATGTGTAGGCCTTATACTACACCATTACCATTTACCTGATTTCTGTCCTGATGAGTGTTGTGGAGCTATGTGTAGGGCTTATACTACACCATTACCATTTACCTGCTGCTATCTGTCTTGATAAGTTTGGTAACACTATGTGTAGGCCATATACTACACCGTTACATTGTACCTGCTGCTGCTATTGTCTGACCTGATCCTGCTGAGTTTTGTGTAGGCCGTTTACTTCACCATTACCTGCTGCTGCTGTCTGTTCTGATCCTGACAAGTTTGCCACAGGACTAAAAGAGCCTTCCTGCAACCTTATAGGTTAATATTATTCAAAAACATAACAATATCAAAAAATGAAAGCACAAGTTAGAACATAAAGAAATATTTATTAACAATGTTGAGGACAAAATATGCCTCTAAGGCAACTCTTTTAGTTTCTTATGGAGGTCCAGCAACTCCAGGCTCCTCTTACGGTGCCTCTCCACCAGCTGATACAACTTCTTATCCAGCTACCGCTGCTGCTGATATAACCGCCTTTGCTGCTCCCAAATTATTTTTTTTGCTGGTCTTTTATCTCCAGCATTGCATCTTCGTCATCCTACTGCTGCTGGATAATTTTTTTTTTAATTTACCGAGAACTGTTAAGATTAAAAAAATTATAATTACTTTCAATAAAGATTCAGATGCAATTAGTGCATTGTGTGGAGTTTTTGTTAAAGCACTGACGATTTACATTACAATTCATTTGTTTATATTTATGATGATTATATAGTGGGTTAGTTAGTGATAGTTCGGTATAGTATAATGTTATTTAGTTGGTCAGTTAGTGCTAGTTCAGTAGAGTGTAATTGTATTGAGTTGGTTAGTTTGTTATAGTTATGTAGAGTGTAATGTGATTTAGTTGGTTATATATGGTTTTTATGTCGATTACAGATTTAGAGTCTAGTGTTGTTGTTTTCTATTACTGTAGTGTGTGTTTTTCCCTTCATTAATGGCCTTTTGTTTCTGTACATGTTATGGATACAGAATTATATTGCTGTGTGCACATATTTACCCTCCTGGCGGGGGGTGGTGACAACCTCCTCCTCTTCTTCCTCATCAGAAGCTGGTGGGGTGAAATGCGGCTGGTGACAGGGACCAGCCTCTTCAGCTTCCACCTCCACATTTTCTCCCATATTAGGTGGTGGTGGAGCATCTGCATGCTGGGAGGTTCCAGCCTGCTCTCCCTCGTCCTCCTCATCCTCCTCTGCAGAGACCACCACAACCTCCATTTCTTCTGTTGAAGGTCGGCGGCGCACAGAGTGAACCGGAACCCCTGTAATAACACAATGTTCAGAATTTAGACAAACAACTCAGAACTTATAACAAATGCAAATTCACCCCTTAATGAATGGGCCATTTTTCACCTTTCTGCCCAGGCCATTTTTAGCAAATCTGACATGTGTCACTTTATGTGGTAGTAACTTTAAAACGCTTTTACTTATCCAGGCCATTCTGAGATTGTTTCCTTGTCACATACAGTATTTCATGACAGTGGCAAAAATCTGTCACAAAATTTCATTGTTATAAAAAAAAAATAACTTAAAATTTACCAAAAATGGCTTTTTTTTGATCGCTTGGTGTTGCACTTTTAGTGATGTATTGTGCCAAAAAAAAGGTTTATTTAGCACACTTTTTAGTTTATTTTTTTAATAGGGTTCATCTGAGGGGTTAGGTCATGTGATATTTTTATAGAGCCGGTCGATACAGACGGTGCGATACGTAATAGGCAAATTTCTTTTTTTGCCTATTTTCCCAATTTTTATTTTACTTTATTTTGGGAAAAGAAGGTTTTTTTTTTTTTGTTACTTGAAAATGTAAATTTTTTGGAAAACATTTATTTTTTAATTATTTTTTTCAGTTAAATTTTGTCCCCCTTTGAGACTTCAACTTTTGGTGGTCTGATCCTTTACAATTTATTACAATATTTCTGTAATGCATTGGCTGTAAGTGTATTACCGGTGTAATACAGGGGACTGAATTTCACAGGTCCTCCCTGAAGGAAGCCACAATGCCTAAGGAAGGCATCAGGCTAACTTCCCTGCCATCGGGTCTCCGTCACAGCAGCGCGGGGACCCGATGGACACCCTGCACATGTCTGAATCTCAAACGATCCGTGGTCAGCATTGACCGCGGCCGTGCAGGGGTTAATGAGCCCGCATCTGTGATTTCACCAATGCCGGCGCATACAGCAAGGGTCCAGCTATCAGTGACTGCTAAACCCCTGCCCCAGATCAGGCGGGCGCAGCTCCTGAACCCGCCCGATCACCATGCAGTTCATTTACGTCACTGGGCTTTAAGTCACGTCCAGATCTGACGTACATGTATGTCATAGGGCGTTAAGGAGTTAAGTGGAGGATGTATCTAATGTAATAATATACGTGGCCTTTTACTGGAATACAGAATGATGATTGCAGTTTATGTATACACATACACACATATATATATTTCTGTGTGTGTAAAACGCACAAAATCAGCCGGTTACATCATACATCTGTACCTCGCTGTGTGTATAAATATATATACTCATAGTGAGGTAGAGATGTATGATGTAACTGGCTGATTTGGTACGTGTCACACCAGGTACTAAGTAAACATTTGTAAAGGGCTGAAATACTTATTTTCCTAACTGTATATTTACATTACAGCGTGTTGGTGAAAGACACAAAAGTAATGTAAGCATTGTACCTAAGCATATTCTATTACGGATCTCTCTGATCCGATCCGAGGTTTCAACGTTTGAAATCGGGCTATTTTTTCATAATGCTGATACTGGGGTGATTGACCTTAACTTTGTCTTTCAGCTCGGACCGGATCTCACAGACAATGGCCTGCTTCTCCACATGGACCGTAGTCCCGCTCCAACATGCGATGCAGGATAAAGACACAAGCATATCATCCCATTTTTTTTTAAATACAGGTATTGAAAAAAATATCCTCAACAAAACATCAAAAAGTATTTGAAGGGGAAACATTAGATTTAGGCCTCATGCACACAACAGTATTTTTTTGCGGTCCGCAAAACGGGGTTCCATTGTTCCATGATCCGTGTCCGTTTTTGCTTCCGTTGTATTTCCGTGTGTCTTCCGTTTTTTTTAGCGGACATGACCCAAAAGATATTACCAAAAGACAGGCTGACAATTTGCTAAATACCTGGCAAGGGATCCGCAAAAAAATGCGGATGCGGAACGCGGATGACACACGGATGGCCATCCGCATTTTTTCACGGTCCCATTGACTTGAATGGGTCCGCGAACCGTTTTTTGCGGACAAGAATAGGACAGGTTATATTTTTTTGACGGACTGGAATCACGGACCACAGACACGGAGGACAAACGGTGCATTTGCCGAGTTTTCCACGGACCCATTGAACACCAATGGGTCCGCAGAAAATCACGAAAAACGGCGCAACGAACAACGGTCGTGTGCATGAGGTGCTTTGTGTGTCTTCTTATGTGGCACAAGTGTCTTTGGGCCCCCTCAGGCTCCTGCTACCACTGCACCCGCTATAGCTACGCCCCTGCTACAGACATAGTGCTGTGATGTAACAACAATACTTAGTGCACCAATCAATAATATCTACTTAGACCTGATAATATATGAAGTTGTATGTATTGCAAAAATAAATTTGCATCATAAGTGGCGATCTTTGCAAGCGCGAATATTTTATAACACTCTATCTACATATAAAGCGATTGTTCTGACATGCATGTGAAATGTAATACACTGCTGTAATCTCAAATTACTTACGGTGATCAGGAGTTCGTCAACACTGTCGCGAAAATTGCTTCCCACCATTTTGTCCAATCTTAACAAAATTTCAGGTAGTTTGAAAACAGTTGCGCAATTTTTGCATATGCACACTAAGTGAATTTTTCATTGTGATTTTCGCAATGTAAAAAAATCGTGAAAGAAGATAGCAAATCACGAATATATGGCGAATATTCGCCCATATATTCGCGAAATATCGCAAAATAGAATAAAAAAGTAAATGTAAGAGTAAATCCCCCATTAGAAGTGCCCTGTCTGACCCAGGAAGAAGTACAACAGCGACTTAAAAAGATTAAAATAGACAAATCACCAGGACCGGATGGCATACACCCCCGTATCCTAAGGGAATTAAGTGAAGTCATAGCCAGACCATTATTTCTGATATTTACGGACTCTATAATAACAGGGAATGTTCCACAGGATTGGCGCATAGCAAATGTGGTGCCAATATTCAAAAAGGGTCCAAAAACAGAGCCTGGAAATTATAGGCCGCTAAGTTTAACATCTATTGTTGGTAAACTATTTGAAGGGTTTCTAAGAGATGCTATTTTGGAGTATCTCAATGAAAATAAGCAAATAACGCCATATCAGCATGGCTTCATGAGAGATCGGTCATGCCAAACGAATTTAATCAGCTTCTATGAGGAGGTAAGTTCTAGACTTGACAGTGGCGAATCAATGGATGTCGTATATCTGGACTTCTCCAAAGCATTTGACACCGTACCTCATAAAAGGTTAGTATATAAAATGAGGATGCTCGGACTGGGAGAAAATGTCTGTATGTGGGTAAGTAACTGGCTAAGTGACAGAAAACAGAGGGTGGTTATTAACGGTAGATACTCAGATTGGGTCACTGTAACTAGTGGAGTACCTCAGGGGTCAGTATTGGGCCCTATTCTCTTCAATATATTTATTAATGATCTTGTAGAAGGCCTGCACAGTAAAATATCTATTTTTGCAGATGACACTAAACTGTGTAAAGTAATTAACTCTGAAGGGGACAGTTTTCTGCTACAGAGGGATCTGGATAGATTGGAGGCTTGGGCAGAAAAATGGCAGATGAGGTTTAACACTGACAAATGTAAAGTTATGCACATGGGAAGGAATAATGCAAGTCACCCGTACATATTAAATGGTAAAACACTCGGTAACACTGACATGGAAAAGGATCTAGGAATTTTAATAAACAGCAAATTAAGCTGCAAAAACCAGTGTCAGGCAGCTACTGCCAAGGCCAATAAGATAATGGGTTGCATCAAAAGGGGCATAGACGCCCGTGATGAGAACATAGTCCTACCACTTTACAAATCACTAGTCAGACCACACATGGAGTACAGTGTACAGTTCTGGGCTCCTGTGAACAAAACAGACATAGCAGAGTTGAAGAGGGTTCAGAGGAGGGCAACTAAAGTAATAACTGGAATGAGGGATCTACAGTACCCTGAAAGGTTATCACAATTCGGGTTATTCACTTTAGAAAAAAGACGACTGAGGGGAGATCTAATAACTATGTATAAATATATCAGGGGTCAGTACAGAGATCTGTCCCATCATCTATTTATCCCCAGGACTGTGACTGTGACAAGGGGACATCCTCTGCGTCTGGAGGAAAGAAGGTTTGTACACAAACATAGAAAAGGATTCTTCACTGTAAGAGCAGTGAGACTATGGAACTCTCTGCCTGAGTAGGTGGTGATGGTGAGTACAATAAAGGAATTCAAGAGGGGACTGGATTTATTTCTGGAGTGTAATAATATTAGAGGCTACAGCTACTAGAGAGGGGTCGTTGATCCAGGGAGTTATTCTGATTGCCTGATTGGAGTCAGGAAGGAATTTTTTTCCCTTTAAGTGGGGAAAATTGGCTTCTGCCTCACAGGGGTTTTTTGCCTTTCTCTGGATCAACTTGTAGGAAACAGGCCGAACTGGATGGACAAATGTCTTTTTTCGGTCTTATATACTATGTTACTATGTTACTATGTTACCCTGCCGCTCATCACTAATATACACTAATTCAGTGATCTCTTTCATAGACTGCATGCCTAGGTGCTTGATTTTATACACTTTTTCACAGCATAGTTGGAAAGAGAGGTGTACGAATCAATACAGTTCGGCTCTAGGAATTAGAAGGAAGTCTGTAATGTCAATACCCTTCGTCCCATAGACATAACAAAAAGGACAGGTTGGTACTGTAAATGCAGCAAGGCTTGGAACAATAAAAAAGATATAGGAAAAATGTAGACTTTCTCAGAATTTACTGTTTAAATGCTCCTACCTTAAATATACTGTATAATCCTTCAGGAAAGTTTACCAACTACATATAATAAATGTGTAGAAGAATTTCATTTTAATTTACTGGAAATATAATTTTCAGCACAGGCTGTAAACAATAAGAGCAGAGTCACTGTGAATCCATGCAGCAGGCCACAGGTTGCCTTGTTAACATTTCTTCAATAGTCAGAACTGACTAATGCTTATACAATGATATAGAAAAAAAACGAGAAATAAAATATTTAAGTAATCAGCAGTGGTATATAAATTATTAACCACCCTGGACATAGAAGGGACGTTGTGGATGATAGAACAGCAAAGGTAAAACCTATGAAGGTCAGTTAGGAAATTATTATATTGCAAGTTGTTGAATTCAGATCTACACATTTATGCACGTAGCAAAGTTTGTTTTGCTCAAAGAAATTAAATTATAGTATAGCAGTGCATTTTAAGAATGTTGGCTTCACCTACAAAACTTTTCTGAAAGTTTCACTACTGTAGGTTTGTGCATTAAAGTGTAGCTAGCATTTTACAGTGAGTGACTTTTCAAAATAAGTTTGTAATGAGTAATAGCACTATACACGAGGAATAGCACTACACCTGCCCATTAAATGACTTATATCTTGCACTTCAACTGATTTCCCCTCTTTAAGCTCTATCTCTAATTGACAGTTTTCTGAGCTCAAGAGTAGGCGACAACCAGCTTCTATGATGTCTCCCATACACTGCATGCAGAGTCGTGGGATTCTGCTCTACTATCTCTTTCGATGGCAGTGTGCCCGTACATTCAAACTTACTAAACAATTTTGATCAAAGGGTCAATTTTGGGGCTTGTTCCCTTCAGTATATTTACAAATGATTATGTAATTTATGTTTTGTAAGTAATACTAAATAATAAAGGATAATGAACAACATAGGATAGCATCACATTGCAAATTGTTTTAGATAACCATGACTGAAAATTGGTAGTCTAGTGATTTTTGCCACCCTATCACAGATAGAGATGGCCCGAAATATTCGCCGGCGAACAGTTCCTGGCGAACATTCGGCGGGCGAACATATTCGATGTTCGCGTTCGCCCCTATACTTTATTATTGAGCAAACTTTGACCCTGTACCTCACAGTCAGCAGACACATTCCAGCCAATCAGCATACCCTCCCTCCCAGACCCTCCCACCTCCTATCTAAACGCAAGGACAGCATCCATCTTAGATTCATTCTGAAGCTGCAGTAATAGTAATTGTAAATCGCAATGCGATTAATATACCCTGTATTATTCACATTGCGATTACAACTTAGATCTGAGTTCCTAATGGTTGTATTGCTAGAATATAACGAAGATAACGAATATAGCACTATATTCTCAATCTTCGTTATATTCTAGCAATACAACAACCATTAGAAACTCAGATCTAAGTTGAATTCTCAATGCGATTAATATAAACTGCATTAATCGCATTGCGAATTCAACTTAGAGCTGAGTTCCTAATGGTTGTTGTATTGCTAGAATATACGTTATATTCTAGCAATACAACAATTAGGAACTCAGCTCCAAGTTGTAATCGCAATGCGAATAATACTTACAATTATTAATCGCTTTGCGAATCCATTTGGTGCCTCTATTTGATTGTATATGACGGTTGACTATGACTACCACCAATGTTCTGCTGCCTCCAAAGCAAGATATCGGAACCCCCCAGGGGCCATTTGGGCGTTTTTGATAGAAAACGCATCAAAAACGCAACTGCGTTTTTATAATTTTTTCATTTTCTAGTTTATTTTTTTGTGTATTTTGCCACATTTGGTTGCATATTTACATTTGGTATAGGCAAATATGGTAGTCTAGATCATTACTCTGCCCAAATCTATATTCAGCTACATGGCTTAGAAAATATGCTGACAAACAATGATCCTAGGTTTTGGTATAGACACATGATCTAGACTACCATATTTGCCTATACCAATTGTAAATATGCAACCAAATGTGGCAAAATACACAAAACAATAAACTAGAAAATGAAAAAATTATAAAAACGGAGATGCGTTTTTGATGCGTTTTTATCAAAAACGCCCAAATGGCCCCTGGGGGGTTCGGATATCTTGCTTTGGAGGCAGAAGAACGTTGGTGGTAGTCATAGTCAACCGTCATATACAATCAAATAGAGGCATCAAATGGATTCGCAAAGCGATTAATAATTGTAAGTATTATTCGCATTGCGATTACAACTTAGAGCTGAGTTCCTAATGGTTGTATTGCTAGAATATAACGTATATTCTAGCAATACAACAACCATTAGGAACTCAGCTCTAAGTTGAATTCCCAATGCGATTAATGCAGGTTATATTAATCGCATTGAGAATTCAACTTAGATCTGAGTTCCTAATGGTTGTTGTATTGCTAGAATATAACGAAGATTGAGAATATAGCGCTAAATTCTCAATCTTCGTTATTTTCTAGCAATACAACCATTAGGAACCCATCTCTAAGTTAAATTCGCAAATAAGATGTCCCAAACTATTCACCGGCGAATAGTTCCCGACGAACATAGCTTGTGTGCGTTCGTCGCGGCGGGCGAACATATGCGATGTTAGGTCCACCCCCTATCATTGAGTAAACTTTGACCCTCTACTTCACAGTCAGCAGACGCATTCCAGCCAATTATCATACCCCCCCTCCCAGACCCTCCTATCTCCTGGACAGCATCCATTTTAGATTCATTCGGAAGCTGCAGTCTTAGTGAGAGGAGGGAGAGTGTAGTTGCTGCTGATTTAATAGGGAAATCGATAGCTAGGCTAGTGTATTCAGTGTCCACTCCAGTCCTGAAAGACTCATCAGATCTCTGCTGTAAGGACAGCGTCCTGACAGCACCCCAAAAAGCCCTTTTTAGGGCTAGTACATTAGTCTCCCTCCCAGACCCTCCTAACTCCTATTAAAAAGCAAGGACGGCATCCATCTTAGATTCATTCTGAAGCTGCAGTGTTAGTAGTTGTAATCGCAATGCGATTAATATAACCTGTGTTAATGGCATTGGGATTACAACTTAGATCTGTTCCTAATGGTTGCATTGTTAGAATATAACAAAGATTGCGAATATAGCGCTATATTCTCAATCTTCATTATATTCTAGCAATACAACCATTAGGAACTCAGCTCTAAGTTGTAATCGCATTGCGATTAATACAGGTTATATTAATCGCATTGCGAATTCAACTTAGAGCTGGGTTCCTCATTGCGATTACAACTACCACACTCTGCGTCAACTAGGTATTTTTCCATGGGAGTTTTGCCATGGATCCCCCTCCGGCATGCCCCAGTCTAGGTGTTAGTCCCCTTGAAACAACTTTTCCATCACTATTGTGGCCAGAAGGAGTCCCTTTGGTTTTTAAAATTCGCCTGTCTATTAAAGTCTATGGCGGTTCGCACTGTTCGCATGTTCGCGAACATTTGCGGAAGTTCGCGTTCACCGTTCGCGAACGGAAAATTTTATGTTCGCGACATCACTAATCACAGAGAATTTAAGGTCTGTGGACAGACAGTGGGGTCCCGCTTACCCCAGCCACACACACATTTACTTACTGCTCTCCCTGTATCAGTGTGTGTACACCAAAGTCAAAGTCAATGACTTTGCAATCAGGACTTATTATTTTCCTTCTTAGTAGTCCTGCCAGGATGTCCTCTGATCTCAGACAGAGCAGCATAAATAACCTGACAGGTCCCCTTTAAATATGTATTTAATTTGTGGTCATATGTTGCATATTCCTACCATATAAAGTTGGATGTAGGTGGGTAAATGTTAGGCCCCTTTCACACGGGCGTGATTTCCACGCGAGTGCAATGCATGAGGTGAACGCATTGCACCCGCACTGAATCCGGACCCATTTATTTCTATGGGGCTATGCACATGAGCGGTGATTTTCACGCATCACTTCTGCGTTGCGTGAAAATCGCAGCATGCTCTATATTGTGTGTTTTTTACGCAACGCAGGCCCCATAGAAGTGAATGGAGCTGCGGGAAAGTTGCAAGCATCCGCAAGCAAGTGCGGATGCAGTGCGATTTTCCCGCAAGGTTGCTAAGAGACGGGACCCGATCTTTATTATTTTCCCTTATAACATGGTTATAAGGGAAAATAATAGCATTCTCAATACAGAATTCTTAGTAAAATGCCCCTGTGGATTAGCTGGCATCTAAAGGACCTGTGGTGACATCACATCACATGTTCCAAAACCATGGTGATGGACCATGTGATTGGACCATGTAATGAGCTCGGTGACATCATCACAGGTCCTTTAGCCAGCAGCTAATGCTTGAAGAAGGCAGAAGAGATCGCAACTACGCGATTAAGTGGATAAGGTGAGTTAATTTTTTTATTTTTATCCCCTCCATCCACATTTTACAAAGCATTCTGTATTAAAAATGCTATTATTTTCCCTTATAACCATGTTATAAGGGAAAATAATAAAATCTACAGAATGCTCAACCCAAACCCGAACTTTAGTGATGAAGTCCAGGTTCAGGTCTGGGTACCAAATATGCCGATTTTTCCCACGCACGTGCAAAACGCATTAAAACGCTTCGCACATTTTCCCGCAACGCACCCGTCTCTTATCCGGGGCGTCAAACGTGACGCCCATGTTAAAGAGGCCTTACAGAAAAAAATTATTTTATTCTATCAATCAAATTGCAACCATTAGTGCCAGACAGCTTCTGCAAAGGCAAATGCCTATTATGTGGTGCATATAATTAGAACATAAAGTATGTACTTTATGAAAACTGATATTACTCAGGTTTGGTTTGGAGATACAGAGATGATATTCTTATCCTTTTGAGACCTCTTTTTTTTTTTTTTACATAATATCCTATGTAGTTAAACAAAGTCTTGAAGGAGTTGTTCAAAGAAGACACCCTTGTCAATGTTTTACACGGTCGACCATTTGAATGGCCAGCATGTAGTACTGCATTCTCCAAAGTGGCAGGGGAATTGTATGACTGGCTGACTGCAGCTTCCACTGGCAATAATAGCTGATGTCACAGGTTTCTTAAACCAAACTGGTGGTTCTCTAGATGATACTTGAACTATTTTTTTTTCCAGGACAGAACACATCCGAATATGTCTGTTATACATGTAATATTTATTTCTACAGTCATACAGTCAAGTTATCTCTAACCATTTGAACATGTAATTTAAATGTAGAGATAAAATTACCCACTATCATTCAGATAGCACAATAATGGTACCAACAGACAAAAAAAATACTGTTGCATTACAGTCTTTTCCAGGCACACAAGTTATGAACTACTTTTAATACACATTTTTGCTTCACTCAGAATCAAGAAATTTAATGCCAGCATAATAAGTATAACAACATGATCACTGCTTTTATGTAACCCATTGTTGATTAAGCCGCAGGAGACTCCAAAGCATCCTTCTTATATAGCACTTAGTTTCTTATGTTTCTGAATAAAACCCTCATTATTATTTTTTTTCTTAAATCAAGTATAATAAGTTTTTTCATAAGAAAAAAAACCCTCTTTTACTATTTGTTCAAAAAGGATCCCCAGAGAGAGAACATTTCTGTAAGTCTTGGGTTCTAAGCTGAAACAAGCACTGATTATGGTGTTTATTTTAATAGTTGTTATTTTAAATCTCACCACACTGGATCCTGTTGAAAAAATGAGGCTGTTACAATAAAAAAAAATCACTTCTGTAAATTATGCAGCAATTTGGGGGCTTTTAACTCTTTAGCACAACTGGTGCCGAGAAGGTGTTAATGGACAGCTTGTATAATTTTATACAAAACGGTATGGATAACGAGTCCCTTTGACAATTGATAAGGATTTTTTAGGGTCTCTGATTCCCAGTAGAGTGAGGGGGTGGGTGAGGGTGCAGAATGCTGACATTATATTCTACAGGTTACTGGAGCTGAACGTTACCAAAATAAATTTCAGAGCCATTGCTCCTGAAAATTATTACAGCTTTTTGCTGACATTGGTAGTTTATATCCTGCTCACTATCGTTTTCTGTCTCTATTGGAACATTGCTATGGAATTTTCTAGCATTCTGTAGCTATATGAAGATTGCAGGGATAATTACTATATCTATCTATCTACCTATCTATCTATCTCCCATAGTTACTTAGGTCGTCCATCAACTTCAATCTTTCCCAGATCAATTATCCTATATAATAAAGTCCCTTTGTGAGTGCGCTGTGTCCGTGTGTGTGTCACCAGTTTTTTATACTAGGCATGCGCGGCGATGCAGGACACAGCACTGCGCTGCACACGCACACAGCACATTTCACAGGTTTTACTACATTTAAACCTATAGGGTGGCCATGGCTCACCCGCCTTCGTCGGCTGCTGGCCATAGCTCCCCTGCTGTCCTCCGCTACTTGCACAGTTCCCCTGCCACCCTCCGCTTCTCAGACAGTTTCTCCTCCATCCAGACACTGCGCATGCTCCATCTTCGCCGCAAGGACTTCTGGTAATTGAAGTCCTAGTAAGCGGTGTTCAGGAGACGTGCGCATGCGCAGTAGTAAAGCTCTGGTGCAGAGAGACATGGGCATGGGGGCAGAAAGATATGGGCCCAATAAGGAGGGGGTAAGAGGACAGAGCAAGGGTGGGAATAGAGGAGAAGATGTAGAAACAGGGCAAAGATGAGAGAGAGAGGAGAAACAGAGAGAATATATGCACACAGAAAAGGAGAGAGCAAAGAGACAAAAGTGACGAGGACAGAGACAGCAGAGGTGAAGAAGACAAAGACAGCAGAGGCAGAGGTGAAAAAGACAGAGATAGCAGAGGTGAAAAAGACAGACATAACAGAGGCAGAGGTGAAGAGGACAGAGATGACAGAGGTGAAGAGGACAGAGATGGCCGAGGTAAAGAGGACAGAGATGGCAGAGGTGAAAAAGACAGAGATGGCAGAGGTGAAGAGGACAGAGATGGCAGAGGTGAAGAGGACAGAGATAGCAGAGGTGAAGAGGACAGAGATAGCAGAGGCAGAGATGAAGAGGACAGAGGCAAGAGGATAGATAGCAGAGGCAGATGGGAAAAGGACAGAGATTGTAGAGGCAGAGAACACAAAGAAATGTATAGCTAAGGAGTAGAGACAGGAGAGACAGAGGGGACACAGACATTGAATTAACTAGCTAAGGAGCAGATATACAGTAGGTAGACAGTAAGCAGAAATAGGAAAAACAGAAGTGAAGAGGTTTCAGATAGAGGCAGAGGTGCAGATGAAACAATGACGATCATAGCTAAGGAGCAGAGACAGGAGAGGCAGAGAGAATCCTACATATTAAAATCCCTGTGTGAGTGTGCTGTGTACATGTATGTGTACGCAGTTTTGCACTGGGGATGCACGGCGGAGCGTACAATCAGGACACAGCAGTCCCCATGGACACAGCGCTACACACAAGTTTCCCTGCAGGGTGTCAGCAGCCTGACTACCCATAGATACCTCTGAGACCCTATAGGCAGGCCACAGATCCCCTATCACCGTCCACTCCTGCCACAGCTCCCCCGCCGATGTCTGCTGCTCTCTTGGCTCACCAGCAGCATAGCGCACAAACAGCCAGTGCGCATGTGCCTCCTTTGCCGTACAGACCTGATGAGTGGCCATGAAGGAGACATGCACAGTACTAAAGTGCGCCTGCACTGCCTACATGCCATTTAGTACACTGCGTCCGTGCATGCACAGTTTTACACTGGGAATGAGTGGACACAGCCCTCCACACACCGCCCACACAAGCGCGCTGGCAAGTAGGATACTAGGATACAGCGCTTAAGAAGCCGCCTGTACCGCCACACACCATTCAGTTTGTCGACACTGTCCACAAATGACACCTGCACCGCCCACACCTGTGCGCCATTTTAGTTAGTCAGTCACAGTGCCATTTCTGTTCCTCAGTCATCAGTCACAGCACTATAACCCATATAGAGAGGAGCCCCTGTCAGCAGTCTGACCTACCTGTCACTACCAGCAGTCTCAGCACCAGCAGTCAGTGCCAGTCGTACAGCCACCAGTTACAGTGCCAACTGTGTTAGCCACCAGTCAGTGTCAGCAGTCTCAGCCACCAGTCGCAGTAGCACCAGTCAGTGCCAGCCACCAGTCTCACCCACCAGTCAGTGTCAGCAGTCAGAGCCAACAGTCACAGTGCCAGCAGTCTCAGCCACAGCCAACAGTCTCGGCCACCAGCCACAGCCAACAGTCAGTGACAGCAGTCTCAGGCACCAGTCAGTGCCAACAGTCCCAGCCACCAGTCAGTGTCAGTGTCATTTAATACAGACTGTTCCTATTAATGTTTATGCACTAATGTTCTACCGCCCGTTATTGTCACGGGCTTAATGTCTAGTAGAACAATAATGTGGCGAAACGAACCGCGCAACTGGGTTTTGGAGGGGACAGATTGCCAGCCTCTTGCCCCAGGATTATGGGCCCTCTCATCAGCCCATGCTAAACTTAAACCCCATGGCGATTTGACTGTGTTTGTGGCATCTGAGCGCTGTTTGGATATATTGAGCGCTCAGATCCAAGCCATCTGGGGATATGTTAAATGTCTGTGTGTACTGTAAAGGGTGGGACATTGTATATTGAATAATGATGTCTGTCCTATTGTCCCCACGTGTGTATTGGCGATTTCCCTTTGTCCTGAGAGATAATTGAATGAGTCCTCGATTGTCTCCAGGACAGAAGACATTGTGTATTCTCCTGCCTGTGATGATTACATTAACCTGTGTAGGGTAATTGTATCACAGGCAGAGGAGGAGATATGCTGGGGGTGTCTGTATTGTCCCATTGTGTGTGATTGGCTGCTGTATCCCTGTGTCGCAGTCTTCCTTCTGGTCCCCTAGGGAGTGTCCACCAGGTGGGAGACCTGCATAAATACCGGGCAGGTAGCCCTCAATAAAGTTAGAATTCCTGTTTAACCATTAATACGGAGCCTCGTCTCGTACTTGGGAGGAATTGCTACGTCAGAACGTTCTCTTGCCTGTTCCAGGAAAGGAGGACTTCGTATGGTTCCAGTTCGGTGGATTCCAGCGGTTGTGGGTTGCTGTGCTCTTCTCCAGGGGAATCGCCCGAACGGTATTAACCCTCACTATACCGGGTTATACTGTAACAACTGGTGGCAAGCAGCGGGATCGTTCCTACAGCCAGAAGGACAGCAACAGAAGGCACCGTGGATTTTACAATTTGAGGGCAAAGCGTGTCCCAGTACAGCACCGGTATGGAACCACTAGTGGAGTATGATGAGGGTGTCATGGATGACCGAGATGCAGTCCTCAAAGGCATCTGGTACCAGGCACTGGGTATTGTGGAGTATCTGCGGGACGAGAGGCTCCCCAAGGACGAGCAGCGACAGCAGAAGCGAGTAGCCCTGCGGATGCCCTTTACTAGGAGAGCAGCCCCTGGAAGAGTGGGTAGAAGACCTGAAGCACCTGGTAAGGCGGGAGATGTGGCTGGAAGATGCCTACCAGGCACTCTGGTGGTATGAAGCTCGGTACCTACCCCGGACAGCCGAGCATGACATGCCAGAGGGAGAGGAGTTTGATGGTCCTGGCTTGTTATGGGAGACTTTTTTAGAGCTGGAGTTTGGGAGCCCTACACAAGCCCGGTTCAGGGACCTCTTTGAGTGGCAGGAGAGCAGGTATGACTGGGACGACACTCACAAAATTGAGCAAGACCTGGTCCACCTGGTGACCCGGGAGATGGAGCTGGAACAGGACTACCAGCAGCTGTTCCACTCCAGTGAGAGAGCTCAGCGAGAGAGCAGAGTGTCAGACCCAGGTCCAGAGCCTTTCAGCTGGGAGGATATTGTGGAGGTCTACTGGGAAGAACCCCAGGTGGCCGGTGGAGATGGGACCGAGGTCTCTCCACCGGTCCTGCAGGGAATTGGGAGCCCAGTCTCCATTCCCCAGCGGCAGGCTGAGTTACAGGGGGCAGAGACAGTCGGTCCTGTCCCCCAGCGGCAGAGTCAAGTGCAGGGAATTGGGAGCCCAGGCTCCATTTCCCATCGGCAGAGTGTCCAGCAGGGAATAGAGAGCCCAGTCTCCTTTCCCCAGCAGCAGGACACTGTATTAGGAGCGGAGACAGACGGTCTCCCTCCCCAGCGGCTGGAAGTATGTCTGGGAGAGAAGCTTGTTACCTGCTCTCCCCAGCGGCAGCTTAACATACCAGGGGGAGACAGTAAGCCCCACAACAGTGGAGATGGGACCGAGAGCTCTCCACCGGCCCTACAGGGATGCTGGGTAGTCGGCCCAGATCCCCAGCGGCAGCCGGATTTTAAGGGAGTAGGGACAGTCGGTCCTGCTCCCCAGTATGTTTTGCAGGGAGAGAAGAGCATCGTCTCCATTCCCCATCGGCCGTGTGATTTACAGGGAATTGGGAGCCCAGTCTCCATCCCCCAGCGGCAGTTTAACGCACCAGGGGGAGACAGTAAGCCCCACAACAGTGCAGATGGGACCGTAGTCTCTGCACTCACAGCACAGGGGGTAGGGACAGTCGGTCCTGTCCCCCAGCAACAGGGCCATTTAGCCAAAGGGGAGACAGTCGGTCTCCCCCCACAGCAGCATGGTGGTCTATCTAAAGGGGAGACAGTCAGTCTCTCCCTACAACAGCAGAGCTGTGTATCTAAAGGGGAGACAGTCGGTCTCCCCCTACAACAACCTGGCTCCTGGATGGGTGGGCTGCTGGACTAACAAGGGCACTGACCGGCAGAAGGTCAGATACCCTGTTAGTCTGTGTGGAAAAGGGGAGATGTGTGGCGAAACCAACCGCGCCACTGGGTTTTGGAGGGGACAGATTGCCAGCCTCTTGCCCCAGGATTATGGGCCCTCTCATCAGCCCATGCTAAACTTAAACCCCATGGCGATTTGACTGTGTTTGTGGCATCTGAGCGCTGTTTGGATATATTGAGCGCTCAGATCCAAGCCATCTGGGGATATGTTAAATGTCTGTGTGTACTGTAAAGGGTGGGACATTGTATATTGAATAATGATGTCTGTCCTATTGTCCCCATGTGTGTATTGGCGATTTCCCTTTGTCCTGAGAGATAATTGAATGAGTCCTCGATTGTGTTCCAGGACAGAAGACATTGTGTATTCTCCTGCCTGTGATGATTACATTAACCTGTGTAGGGTAATTGTATCACAGGCAGAGGGGAGGGATATGCTGGGGGTGTCTGTATTGTCCCATTGTGTGTGATTGGCTGCTGTATCCCCTGTGTCGCAGTCTTCCTTCTGGTCCCCTAGGGGAGTGTCCACCAGGTGGGAGACCTGCATAAATACCGGGCAGGTAGCCCTCAATAAAGTTAGAATTCCCGTTTAACCATTAATACGGAGCCTCGTCTCGTACTTGGGGGGGGAATTGCTATGTCAGAACGTTCTCTTGCCTGTTCCAGAAAAGGAGGACTTCGTATGGTTCCAGTTCGGTGGATTCCAGCGGTTGTGGGTTGCTGTGCTCTTCTCCAGGGGAATCGCCCGAACGGTATTAACCCTCACTATACCGGGTTATACCGTAACAAATAATTATTAGATTAATTTACCCACCAATGCCATTTGTTATAAAATAGGCATGTAGCCCTTTTTAAATGCTCACAGAGTATCTGCCATAATACCTCTTGGGGTAGGACATTACACAGTTTAACCACTCTAACTGTATTGATGTCTAAATGACATTTCCTCCACACTTAGTGAATGTCCCCTGGACCTTTGGTATATACTAAGAAATAATAAATGATATACCAGCTCTTTGTACTGACCACACAAGTATTTATACATGTAAATGAGATCACCTCTAAGGCATTTTGTTTCTAAGCTGAACACGCCCAATTTTTAAGCTCTTCTATATATTTTAAAGTGTATGGAGCCCAAAACTAAATCCCATATTCAAGATGTGGCCTTACAAGGTTTATATGAAGGGGTAATATTTAGTGTTGAGCGAACAGTTCGAGCATAGTTCGGGTTCCTACCGAATTTTGGGGTGTTCGGGACACGGACCCGGACGAGAACATTTTCAAAAAAGTTCGGGCTCGGGTTCGTTGTTCGGCGATTTCTTCCTGCTTTCTGAAAGGCTGCACAGCAGCCAATCAGCTATTGTTTTACTTCTTGCCCTAAGAGCCCATCACAGCCATGCCTACTAATGGCATGGCTGTGATTGGCTAAGTGCAGCATGTGACCCAGCCTCTATTTAAGCTGGAGTCACGTAGCGCCGCACGTCACACTGCTCTAATTAGTGTAGGGAGAGGACGCAGCTGCTGTGAGGGCGAGATTAGGCAGGGAAAAGTCTGCAAAAACACCTAATGAAGTGATCGATCTACAGCTGTGAATGATTGAACTGCTGCTAGTTACTTGCTCACTGGTTTTTAGGCTGCACAGAGCGTTTTTTTGTCACTTATTTTCTGGGGTGATCGGCGGCCATTTTGTGGTGCACCAAAACAAGCTGCCACCAAGTCCATCAATCCATCAATAATAGTTTTTTTTTTTTTGCTATATCCTACATCAGGGGCTTGGCTGTGCTAATTGTCACCCGTAGAAACTCAGGATAGCAATTTCTATATTTTATTAAGCGTTAAAATACAATTGCCAAAATACCAATCCCCTAAATCTGGTGTTCCAGCTTTGTCTAGCCAAGTATAATACTGTCTGCTGTTTGGCAAAGGATAGATTATTTTCTGTGGTGAAATTCAATTGTCAAAATAGCAATCCCCTAAATCTGGTGTCCCAGCACTGGCTAGCAAACTATAATAATGTCCGCCAAAACATATATTTTGTTCTGGGGTGAAATTCAATTGCCAAAATAGCAATACCATAAATCTGGTGTCACAGCTGTGGCTGGCAAACTATAATAGTGTCCGCCAAAACATATATTTTGTTCTGGGGTGAAATTCAATTGCCAAAATAGCAGATCCCTAAATCTGGTGTCCCAGCACTGGCTGGCAAACTATAATAGTGTCCGCCAAAACATATATTTTGTTCTGGAGTGAAATTCAATTGCCAAAATATCAATACCATAAATCAGTGGTTTCAGCTGTGGCTGGCCAAGTTTCATAGTGACCTGCAAAGGATATATTTTGTTCTGGGGTGAAATTCAATTGCCAAAATAGCAATACCCTGAATCTGGTGTTCCAGCTATTGCAGGCCTAGTTTAAATCTGTCCGTAACAGGGTATATTTTGTTCTGGGGTGAAATTCAATTACCAAAATAGCAATACCATAAATCAGTGGTTTCAGCTGTGGCTGGCAAACTATAATAGTGTCCGCCAAAACATATATTTTGTTCTGGGATGAAATTCAACTGCCAAAATAGCAATCCCCTAAATCTGGTGTCCCAGCACTGGCTGTCAAACTATAATAGTATCCGCCAAAACATATATTTTGTTCTGGGGTGAAATTCAATTGCCAAAATAGCAATACCAAAAATTAGTGGTTTCAGCTGTGGCTGGCCAAGTTTCATAGTGTCCTGCAAAGGATATATTTTGTTCTGGGGTGAAATATAATTGCCAAAATAGCAATACCATAAATCAGTGGTTTCAGCTGTGGCTGGCCAAGTTTCATAGTGTCCTGCAAAGGATATATTTTGTTCTGGGGTGAAATTCAATTGGCAAAATAGCAATACCATAAATCAGTGGTTTCAGCTCTGGCTGGCAAACCATAATAGTGTCCGCCAAAACACATATTTTGTTCTGGGGTGAAATTCAATTGCCAAAATAGCAATACCATAAATTAGTGGTTTCAGCTGTGGCTGGCCAAGTTTCATAGTGTCCTGCAAAGGATATATTTTGTTCTGGGGTGAAATATAATTGCCAAAATAGCAATACCATAAATCAGTGGTTTCAGCTGTGGCTGGCCAAGTTTCATAGTGTCCTGCAAAGGATATATTTTGTTCTGGGGTGAAATTCAATTGCCAAAATAGCAATCCCCTAAATCTGGTGTCTCAGCACTGGCTGGCAAACTATAATAGTGTCCGCCAAAACATATATTTTGTTCTGGGGTGAAATTCAATTGCCAAAATAGCAATACCATAAATTAGTGGTTTCAGCTGTGGCTGGCCAAGTTTCATAGTGTCCTGCAAAGGATATATTTTGTTCTGGGGTGAAATTCAATTGCCAAAATAGCAATACCATAAATCAGTGGTTTCAGCTCAGGCTGGCAAACCATAATAGTGTCCGCCAAAACATATATTTTGTTCTGGGGTGAAATTTAATTGCCAAAATAGCAATACCATAAATCAGTGGTTTCAGCTGTGGCTGGCTAAGTTTCATAGTGTCCTGCAAAGGATATATTTTGTTCTGGGGTGAAATTCAATTGCCAAAATAGCAATACCATAAATCAGTGGTTTCAGCTCAGGCTGGCAAACCATAATAGTGTCCGCCAAAACATATATTTTGTTCTGGGGTGAAATTCAATTGCCAAAATAGCAATACCATAAATCAGTGGTTTCAGCAGTGGCTGGCCAAGTTTCATAGTGTCCTGCAAAGGATATATTTTGTTCTGGGGTGAAATTCAATTGCCAAAATAGCAATACCATAAATCAGTGGTTTCAGCTGTGGCTGGCCAAGTTTCATAGTGTCCTGCAAAGGATATATTTTGTTCTGGGGTGAAATTCAATTGCCAAAATAGCAATACCATAAATCAGTGGTTTCAGCTCTGACTGGCAAACTATAATAGTGTCCGCCAAAACATATATTTTGTTCTCGGGTGAAATTCAATTGCCAAAATAGCAATACCAAAAATCTGTGGTTTCAGCTGTGGCTGGCCAAGTTTCATAGTGTCCTGCAAAGGATATATTTTGTTCTGGGGTGAAATTCAATTGCCAAAATAGCAATACCATAAATCAGTGGTTTCAGCTCTGACTGGCAAACTATAATAGTGTCCGCCAAAACATATATTTTGTTCTCGGGTGAAATTCAATTGCCAAAATAGCAATACCAAAAATCAGTGGTTTCAGCTGTGGCTGGAAAACTATAATAGTGTCCGCCAAAACATATTTTGTTCTGGGGTGAAATTCAACTGCAAAAATAGCAATCCCCTAAATCTGGTGTCCCAGCACTGGCTGGCAAACTATAATAGTGTCCTCCAAAACATATATTTTGTTCTGGGGTGAAATTCAATTGCTAAAATAGCAATACCATAAATTAGTGGTTTCAGCTGTGGCTGGCCAAGTTTCATTGTGTCCTGCAAAGGATATATTTTGTTCTGGGGTGAAATTCAATTGCCAAAATAGCAATACCATAAATCAGTGGTTTCAGCTCTGGCTGGCAAACCATAATAGTGTCCGCCAAAACATATATTTTGTACTGGGGTGAAATTCAATTGCCAAAATAGCAATACCATGAATCAGTGGTTTCAGCTGTGGCTGGCCAAGTTTCATAGTGTCCGCCAAAACATATATTTTGTTCTGGGGTGAAATTCAATTGCCAAAATAGCAATACCATAAATAAGTGGTTTCAGCTGTAGCTGGCCAAGTTTCATAGTGTCCTACAAAGGATATATTTTGTTTTGGGGTGAAATTCAATTGCCAAAATAGCAATACCATAAATCAGTGGTTTCAGCTCTGGCTGGCAAACCATAATAGTGTCTGCCAAAACATATATTTTGTTCTCGGGTGAAATTCAATTGCCAAAATAGCAATACCAAAAATCAGTGGTTTCAGCTGTGGCTGGCCAAGTTTCATAGTGTCCTGCAAAGGATATATTTTGTTCTGGGGTGAAATTCAACATCCAAAATAGCAATACCCTGAATCTGGTGTTTCAGCTGTTGCAGGCCTAGTTTAAATCTGTCCATAAAAGGATACCTTTCATCAAGGCCTAAATACAAGCCCTAAAAGAGATATTCTCCTAAATCAGTGGTTACTGCTGTGCCTGGATTAATGTAAAACGCTACATAAATAAATAGGCAGATTGTGTTAGGTGCCTGTAAAAAAAGGCCTGAATTTGAAATCAATACATTGGGCCAAATATTTTTGCCTCCCCCTGCTCCCTCTTCTGCTGCTTCCTCGGCCTCTTCCTCCGCCTCGGGAGGAATGTTGGCACCTGCCGCCCACCAAACAGAGGATGTGCCACCGACACCACCACCTGCGTCACCAAGCATCTCCACCATGTCACACGGCAGTGTTCAGCTCTCCATCTCACAAACCTTGGAGAGAAAGAGTAAATTCCCACCTAGCCTCCCTCGAGCCCTTGGCCTGAATACCAGCATTTATAAACTACTGGCCTTTGAAATGCTGTCATTCAGGCTGGTGGACACAGACAGCTTCAAACAGCTGATGTCCATGGCTGTCACACAGTATGTTCTTCCCAGTCGCCACTACTTCTCCAAGACAGCCGTGCCTTCCCTGCACAACCAAGTATCCGATAAAATCAAGTGTGCACTGCGCAACGCCATCTGTGGCAAGGTACACCTAACCACAAATACGTGGACCAGTAGAACGGCCAGGGACGCTATATCTCCCTAACTCCACACTGGGTAAATGTAGCATGCGTGGCCCCAGGAGGAGAGTTCCTTGGCGCACGTCCTTCCGCCGCCAAGGATCGCAGGGCATCATTCTTTGCCTCCTGTAGCCTCCTCCACCTACTCGGCTTCCTCCTCCTCTGCTTCCACCAGCACATCCAGTCAGCCACACACCTTCACCACCATCTTCAGCACAGCCCGGGGTAAACGTCAGCAGGCCATTCTGAAACTCATATGTTTGGGGGACAGGCCCCACACCGCGCAGGAGTTGTGGCGGGGTATTGAACAACAGACCGACGAGTAATTTCTGCCGGTGGGCCTCAAGCCCGGCCTGGTGGTGTGCAATAATGGGCTAAATCTCGTCGCAGCTCTGGGACTAGCCGGTTTGACGCACATCCCTTGCCTGGCGCATGTGCTGAATTTGGTGGTGCAGAAGTTCATTCACAACTACCCCGACATGTCAGAGCTGCTGCATAAAGTGCGGGCCGTCTGTGCGCAATTCCGGCGTTCACATCTTGCCGCTGCTCGCCTGTCTGCACTACAGCGGAACTTCGGCCTTCCTGCGCACCGCCTCATATGAGACTCAGAGACTGTGCGAGCAGCAACAGGCCATAGTGGAGTTTCAGCTGCAGCACGCACGCATCAGTCACACTGCGGAACAGCACCACTTCCCCACCAATGATTGGGCCTCCATGCGAGACCTGTGTGCCCTGTTGCATTGTTTCGAGTACTCCACCAACATGGCCAGTGGCGATGACACCGTTATCAGCGTTACAATACCACTTCTATGTCTCCTTGAGAAAACGCTTATGGCAATGAT
Organism: Bufotes viridis; assembly: GCA_033119425.1. Taxonomy (NCBI): domain Eukaryota; kingdom Metazoa; phylum Chordata; class Amphibia; order Anura; family Bufonidae; genus Bufotes; species Bufotes viridis. The sequence continues at coordinate 175,073,270 of CM065591.1, forward strand.
GGAAGAGGAGGTGGCCCAGGAGGAGGAGGATGAGGGGTCATTTTTAGACCTTTTAGGCCAGTCTGTTAGAAGTGGCTCAGAGGGAGGTTTTTTGCAACAGCAGAGGCCAGGTACAAATGTGGACAGCCAGGGCCCACTACTAGAGGATGAGGAGGTTGAGGAGGAGGTGGAGGACGATGAGGATGAAGCAGGTTCACAGCGGGGTGGCACCAGACACAGCTCAGGCCCATCACTGGTGCGTGGCTGGGGGGATACGGAGGACGATGACGATACGCCTCCCACAGAGGACAGCTTATCCTTACCTCTGGGAGCCTGGCACACATGAGCGACTACATGCTGCAGTGCCTGCGCAACGACAGCAGAGTTGCCCAGATTTTAACTTGTGCGGACTACTGGGTTGCCACCCTGCTGGATCCCCGGTACAAAGACAATGTGCCCACCTTACTTCCTGCACTGGAGCGTGATAGGAAGATGCGCGAGTACGAGCGCACGCTGGTAGACGCGCTCCTGAGAGCATTCCCAAATGTCACAGGGAACAGGTGGAAGCCCAAGTCGAAGGCAGAGGAGGAGAAAGAGGTCGCCAACGCAGCAGTGTCACGGCCAGCTCCTCTGAGGGCAAGGTCAGCATGGCAGAAATGTGGAAAAGTTTTGTCTCCACGCCACAGCTAACTGCACCACCACATGATACGGAACGTGTTAGCAGGAGGCAGCATTTCACTAACATGGTTGAACACTCCGTCTTCACACCCCTCTACGTACTGACTGATGGTTCAGCCCCATTCAACTTCTGGGTCTCCAAATTGTCCACGTTGCCAGAGTTAGCATTTTATGCCTTGGAGGTGCTGGCCTGCCCGGCGGCCGGCGTTTTTTCTGAACGTGTATTCAGCACAGCAGGGGGCGTCATTACTGACAAACGCAGCCGCCTTTCCACAGCCAACGTGGACAAGCTGACGTTCATAAAAATGAACCAGGCATGGATCCCACAGGACCTGTGCCTCCCTTGTGCAGAATAGACATTTATAACTGCCTTCCCCTCAACCATGTATTCTTGTACTCCGGGGCACCTCTTTATTGAATTCTCATTTTTTTAACTTTACCATGATCTTGCGGTGCAACCCAAAGTTGATTGAACCTCTCCTCTGTCTCGGAGCTGGGCCGAAATAACTGAAAGTGGCCTTCTCCAGTGGTGGGTGATATGACGCCTTATTCCTTGCTGTGGGACCTCTCTCCTCTGTCTGGGTGCTGGGGCGGAAATAACTGAAAGTGGCCTTCTCCAGTGGTGGGTGATATGACGCATGAATCCTTGCTGTGGGACCTCTCTCCTCTGTCTGGGTGCTGGGGCCGAAATAACTGAGTGGCCTTCTCCAGTGGTGGGTGATATGATGCATGATTCCTTGCTGTGGGACCTCTCTCCTCTGTCTGGGTGCAGGGGCCGAAATAACTGAAAGTGGCCTTCTCCAGTGGTGGGTGATATGACGCCTTATTCCTTGCTGTGGGACCTCTCTCCTCTGTCTGGGTGCTGAGGCCTAAATAACTCAAAGTGGCCTTCTCTAGTGGTGGGTATAATGTCGCATGATTCCTTGCTGTGGGACCTCTCTCCTCGGTCTGGGTGCTGGTCCGAAATAACTGAAAGTGGCCTTCTCCAGTGGTGGGTGATATGGCGCATGATTCCTTGCTGTGGGACCTCTCTCCTCTGTCTGGGTGCTGGGGCCGAAATAACTGAAAGTGGCCTTATCCAGTGGTGGGTGATATGACGCATGATTCCTTGCTTTGGAACCTGTATCCTCGGTCTGGGTGCTGGGCCGAAATAACTGAAAGTGGCCTTCTCCAGTGGTGGGTGATATGACGCCTTATTCCTTGCTGTGGGACATCTCTCCTCTGTCTGGGTGCTGGGGCCGAAATAACTGAAAGTGGCCTTCTCTAGTGATGGGTGAAATGACACATGATTCCTTGCTGTGGGACCTCTCTCCTCGGTCTGGGTGCTGGGCTGAAATAACTGAAAGTGGCCTTCTCTAGTGATGGGTGAAATGACACATGATTCCTTGCTGTGGGACCTCTCTCCTCGGTCTGGGTGCTGGGCTGAAATAACTGAAAGTGGCCTTCTCCAGTGGTGGGTGATATGACGCCTTATTCCTTGCTGTGGGACCTCTCTCCTCTGTCTGGGTGCTGGGGCCGAAATAACTGAAAATGGCCTTCTCCAGTGGTGGGTGATATGACGCATGATTCCTTGCTGTGGGACCTGTATCCTCGGTCTGGGTGCTGGGCCGAAATAACTGAAAGTGGCCTTTTCCAGTGGTGGGTGATATGACGCATGATTCCTTGCTGTGGGACCTCTCTCCTCTGTCTGGCTGCTGGGGTCGAAATAACTGAGTGGCCTTCTCCAGTGGTGGGTGATATGACGCATGATTCCTTGCTGTGGGACCTCTCTCCTCTGTCTGGGTGCTGGGGCCGAAATAACTGAAAGTGGCCTTCTCCAGTGGTGGGTGATATGACGCCTTATTCCTTGCTGTGGGACCTCTCTCCTCTGTCTGGGTGCTGGGGCCTAAATAACTGAAAGTGGCCTTCTCTAGTGGTGGGTGAAATGACGCATGATTCCTTGCTGTGGGACCTCTCTCCTCGGTCTGGGTGCTGGGCCGAAATAACTGAAAGTGGCCTTCTCCAGTGGTGGGTGATATGACGCATGATTCCTTGCTGTGGGACCTCCCTCATCTGTCTGGGTGCTGGGGCCGAAATTACTGAGTGGCCTTCTCCAGTGGTGGGTGATATGACGCATGATTCCTTGCTGTGGGACCTGTATCCTCGGTCTGGGTGCTGGTCCGAAATAACTGAAAGTGGCCTTCTCCAGTGGAGGGTGATATGACACATGATTCCTTGCTGTGGGACCTCTCTCCTCTGTCTGGGTGCTGGGGCCCAAATAACTGAAAGTGGCCTTCTCCAGTGGTGGTTGATATGACGCATGATTCCTTTCTGTGGGACCTCTCTCCTCTGTCTGGGTGCTGGGGCCGAAATAACTGAGTGGCCTTCTCCAGTGGTGGGTGATATGACGCATGATTCCTTGCTGTGGGACCTCTCTCCTCTGTCTGGGTGCTGGGGCCGAAATAACTGAAAGTGGCCTTCTCCAGTGGTGGGTGATATGACGCATGATTCTCTGCTATGGGACCTCTCTCCAATTGATATTGGTTAATTTTTATTTTTTTTATTTTATTTTAATTCATTTCCCTATCCACATTTGTTTGCAGGGCATTTACCTACATTTTGCTACCTTTTGCAGCCCTCTAGCTCTTTCCTGGACTATTTTACAGCCTTTTTAGTGCCCAAAAGTTCGGGTCCCCATTGACTTCAATGGGGTTCGGGTTCGGGATAAAGTTTGGGTCGAGTTCGGATCCCGAACCCAAACATTTTCGGGAAGTTCGGCCGAACTTCTCGAACCCAAACATCCAGGTGTTTGATCATCTCTAGTAATTAGATTGAGGTAGGTGTTTAAAACGGTGCTGATAATACAGTAATATGTGGTGGAAGTACAGTAACCCTGTATGGGTACTGTCACCTGTCCAATATTTTTTATGTGGTTTTAAAAAAGCTCATTAAAAACTCCTAATGGAAATGTTACCTAGATCCACCTTCCAAATGTATTACCCCTTTAAGAGTCAGGTATTTTCTTAATGAAGGTGCTGAATGAGTTTAGTGGCGCTACTTCCACAGAGATCTGTTACTTGCCTGTCTCTATTATGGGCGGTGTGTCTCATAGATGGAGTTCGCCGTACAGCTCTGCTGCTCAGCTTCAGAGGGCATGAGTTTTCAGCTTCCACTGGTCCCGGCCGGTGACACGTGCACGCGAGAGAAGCCGCACTAGTAGTCCGATGGAAGTAGAATCTTCTGTGTGCCATCACACTTGGTACAGATGCCTGCTTGGACCAAAACACTGATGTGTTTCGGAACTGCCGAGTTCCTACCTCAAGTATAACTTTGGTCCCTCCTGCTCAAGAATAAATAGGCGTCCGTTTCCATGGTTACTAGTCCTACTCCTCTCGCTACTCTTAAAAGCAGAACAGCATAATTCAGTGTCTCTATAGTCTCCCTTAAAGTTGCCCCATCTAAATGTATCAAAAGGGTCATATGAAATTAGATGATCATACAATAATTATTAATTTACGTATTTATCTGAATAACCTCATTTAATGTATTCATGTTGTGGGGAGTCGCTCTGGTAGATAGCGGTGCGGGTGCAGTACAGAGGCAAAAGGGAGTCCAGAAAGTGCAGTAACCAGTGTTTTATTCACACTTGCACAAAACAAACAGTAAACAGTCTCTTGGTGTTAATTCACACACAGCAGAAAAACGTGATGCAAAACAAAAACAGTCCAATGCAGGTTACAATCACCTGGGAGGTTTTAGGTGCAGGTTCGCACCTGGCTGTCAGCCCAGCCGCAGGACAATCCACCTCCGGCTTTCAGGCCGTCTGCACTCCTCCTTGCTTGGGCTCTTGCTTCCAGCCCAGAGAACTCCACATAGCACAGAATGGATCAGAACTCCCAAACGCAAATGATTCCACAGCCTAACAGCAGCTCCAGGACAATCACCCCCACCTGCTGGTGCTGGCTGTGTTTTAAAGCCCGGTAAAGTCCGGCCTGGACAGTGGGGAGTAGGCACCCACCCAACTCTTTGCCTACTCCCAGTAAGAGCCGGCCCGGATTGGCTTTGCAGCCAAACTAACTATAAATGTCAAGCAGCACTAGCTGCTGCTGACACATAAAACCTGGCTCTCACCTCACCGAGGCCAGGAACCTCGGTGACACGTACCTCCCGTCGACAACGGTACCTTGCACCTTACCACAATGTGTATAAATTGTGCATTTATATGGATAATATTTATGAAAATGCGAAAAGTTCTATTTCTTGATTGAGTCCTATTGCTGCAAGGGTATTTAAATTATAAATCCATTTTGTTTCATTTTTTGACATTAATTTGATGAAGTCTTCTCCTCTAGGGTCAGGTTTGATTTGTTCTAATGCTCCAAATTTTGACCCTCCAAATTTCCCCTTATATTTTTACTTATAGTGACTTGAAAGTGGATGACCTTTAAACTTTTTATTTATGTTTCTAATATGTTCCCCTATTCTTGTCATTAATGTTCTTTTTGTCCTACCAACGTAAAGTTTTGTGCAGGGGTATTTTATAAAATAAATAACGCCCTTGCTGTGGCATGTAAAATGATGTTGTATTTTGTATGTGTCGTATGCAGTTTCTATTGTTTTTAATGGTTCGTTCTTCTGTTTTGCAAGAACACATGCTTTGCATACTTTACAGGGAAAAAAACTGGGTCTCTTGTTCCCAATTATTTGAGGTTTTGGTTTCCCACTTTTGATTTTATACTTTTGATAGAGGGGGCTATTAAGTTACCCAAATTCTGCGCCTTTTTAAATATAAAACGGATGGTAATTTTTTCCTCTATGATTTTATCCTGTTTGAGGATCTCCCAATGACACTTTTTTTTTACAATAAACTCCCCCTGGTTATATTGGGTGAAAGTGGGGATTTTAAATTCCAGTTCCTCTTTTTTGTTGTGTTCTAATTATTCCTTTTTGGATTTATGCAATAATGTTTCACTCTCTATTATTTTTACCTCCTTTATTTTTTCAATTCATTTTCATTGTAGCCTTTTTCCTCAAATTTGAGTTGTAGAAGGTCCGCCTCTTTTCCAAACTGTCCTTATAAATTGACTCCGGGGAATGTTGGTTAGCCCTACTGGTAAGTGACAGCTATCTAGTGATATAAAACTGTTGCTGTTGGTTGGTTTAGAATAGGTCTGGGTCTGAATCTGGTTATTTTGAATATTGATTGTTAGATCTAAAAAGTTTACCTTTTCTGTACAGAAGGATGGGGTGAACTGTAGATAAAATTCATTTTTATTTATTTCTTTCAAAAATTCATGTACAGCATCTTCACCACCTCTCCATATAAAAATAATATCGTTTATAAACCTACGCCAAAAGGAGCAGAATTTTTGTAACTTAATAGCCCCCTCTGTCAAAATTAAAAATGGGAAACCAAAACCTCAAATAATTGGGAACAAGAGACCCGTTTTTTTCCCCTGTAAAGTATGCAAAGCATGTGTTCTTGCAAAACAGAACGGACAATTAAAAACAATAGAAACTGCATACAACACATACAAAATAGAACATCACCTTACATGCCACAGCAAGGGCGTTATTTATTTTATAAAGTGCCCCTGCACAAAACTTTACATTGGTAGGACCAAAAGAACATTAATGACAAGAATAGGGGAACATATTAGAAACATAAATGAAAAGTTTGTTGGTCATCCACTTTCACGTCACTATAAGGAGAAACATAAGGGGAAATTTAGAGGGTCAAAATTTGGAGCACTAGAACAAATCAAACCTGACCCTAGTGGAGGAGACTTCATCAAATTAATGTCAACAAATGAAACAAAATGGATTAATAATTTAAATACCCTTGCACCAATAAGACTCAATCAAGAAATAGAACTTTTCGCATTTTCATAAATATTATCCATATAAATGCACATTTTATACACATGAATACATTAAATGAGGTTATTCAGATAAATATGTAAATAAATAATTATTGTATGATCATCTAAGGGAGAATATTGAGACACTGAAATATGCTGTTCTGCTATTAAGAGTAGCGAGAGGAGTAGGACTAGTAACCATGGAAACGGATGCCTATTTATTCTTGAGCAGGAGGGACCAAAGTTATCCTTGAGGAAGGAACTCGAGTTCTGAAACGCGTCGGTATTTTGGTCCAAGCAGGCATCCGTACCAAGTGTGACCGCACACAGAAGATTCCCCTTCCATCGGACTACTAGCGCGGCTTCACTAGCGCGCACGTGTCACTGGCCGGGACCGCGCGCGCCAGCAGTAGAAGCTGAAGACTCACTCCCTCTGAAGCTGGGCAGTAGAGCAGTGTTGCGATCTCAATCTATGAGACACACCGCCTGCAACAGAGACAGGCAAGTAACAGATCTCTGTGGAAGTAGCGCCGCTAAACTTATTCAGCATCTTCATTAAGAAAATAACTGACTCTTAAAGGTGTAATACATTTGGAAGGTGGATCTAGGTAACATTTCAATTAGGAGTTTTTAATGAGCTTTTTTACCGCTAAATAAAAAATATTGGACAGGTGACAGTACCCAGATGGGGTTACTGTACTTCCACAACATATTACTGTATTATCAGTGCAGGTCTAAACACCTACCTCTTTCTGACTTGAAATAATCTAGAGGGATTTTTGGCAATTAACCTTCTATAGACCAAGCAGCGACTCACTCCTACTGAGTGTGGACTAATACAGTATTTTAACCCTCTCCTTGCGGCAGCACAGGTTTCAAAATTTAGTTTATGTATTGTTAGATTGAGATTATAGGTTTTTATCTCTTTTTATATGTCTTAAAATATTATTTTCTTATGTAGCTATTATTTGCTTTTGCTATATCTACAGTATATTATCTATCTATCTATCTATCTATCTATCTATCTACGTATCAATCTATCTATATCTGCCATTTTATATATCTATATGTCTATCTGTATGAAATTCAAGAATTTGCATTTTGCAATGTTTACATCTTTTTCTTATTGTATTATTCCGTACGAATGTGACATTTTACTAGATTGTTCATATTTCTCACATCACATGCTGGCAGTTGTTTAAAGTCATAATTACATAAATGTGATACTAAATGTTGTCAATTTTAAATTTGTCACTCTTAACCAAGGAGTAAATGTGGCAACACAAAAGAGTATATTGCCCTTGAGTTATTGTATGCATATTAAAAGGGTTGTCTCATCTTTAGGACCCTTTACATAGGCTGAGAATCCCGCAGATAATCGCTAATCAGTATTCATAGTAACACTGTTCAGTGATTATCTGGTGGTGTAAATGTTCTGCCAATTACCCAATAAACAAGCTAAACATTTGTTTATTGGCTAATAAATCATTCATGCGGTCACCTTGCTGCCGGCAAAAAACAAATCTGTATGGGGATGAGCGATGACGTTAGTGATTGCACCTCCCCATACTCTAGAGGGGATCACTGTGTGTAAATGCAGCTGTCTCTTCCACCAGCGAGCAAGCGATTGTCGGGAAGGAATGTTTCCTTCCCGACATTTGCCTGCTGTGTCGTCTTGTGTAAATGTACCGTTTGCCATAGTGATAGGATATGCCACCAATGTAAGAAAGGTGCAGATCCCATCTCTGGGACCTACACCAATCTCCAGAATGAGACTCCCGAAGTGGGCAGTGTGAAGCCGTGCATACGCAGCCACTCTCCATTCATTTCTGTAGGATTGCTGAAAATAGCTGAGCCCTTGCTCACAGTCCAATAAAAGTGAATGGAGTGGTGGCCAAGGTAGACCTGCACTTACCTCTAGAACGGGACCCTCGAAATTGGCCGAGGGCAGCCGTGTATGTGCAGTGCACTCTACATTCATTTTTATAGGAGTCGCTAGGCTATTTTTGGAACTGTCAAAGAAATGAATGGAGAGCATGTTTTGCATATGCAGTGCACTCCCCTTCACTTTTGCTGGCCTGTTCTGGAAAAAAATTGTGGGTTTTAAAGGTGAGACTCTGACCTATCTGACTTTTATGGCATATCCTAGTGATAAACTATACTAAACTGAGTGTACCTTTATAAAAAAAATAATACTTAACTTTAATTTTTCTCCTATTAAAATAAGTGAGACAGTATGAGTTAAAATCTTTTGTACACACTTACTTTGTTAAAGGGAGGGGGAGGGGAATTATTTGCAGTTGGCCCTATTCTCCTCTTGTTGGTTTGCGGGGGGATCACCTGGCAGGATTCCCTTTACTGGAGTGCTTCACAAAACTCAGCTTAAGTCAAACAGCTTACTGACCCCTACCAACTGGTCTATAATGGGGAAAGACTAACAGGCTGCAGTCGGAGCACTCGCCCTAAAAAGAGCAACCCCCAGCTGCTGGAACCATGGGCCTGGTCTACAAATCCCTCTTTTCCCTATTATCTAAAAACACTATCCAACGCTTTTCACCATGATTAATGGGGCTGTAACACAAAATTTCCTTCTGATAAACACTTGGAAATTGTCCAGCAGATACAGGGATGCATAATGAAGGTTTCATCTGTGTCTTGATGGTATGTAATGAAACTAGGAGCTACTAGTGATTGTCTGAGGATCAGATGATCCTCTTGACTTGTGGTCTGTCTGCTTCCAACACCTCCTAACAGCTAGATCAGAACTGCCTAGAAACCAGGTAATTTGTCAAAATGATCATTCTGCTTCTCTCAGTTCAATAATGTGCTCCCTCTCAAAGTCTGTCAACTGGACAAAATGTCTTTGGATGCGTAATAGAGGAATGTCCAGCAGTCAATGATCTCTTACCAAGAGGTTCACTAACTAAAAGTCGCCTTATAGGGCAGTGGGTGAAAGTAGAAAAGACAAGTAAGTGTTGAAACCTTTGATTCAAAAGAAAAAAACTTTTGTAACTAAAATAAAAGTGATAACACCTGGCTACAGATAAAACCAATTGTATCCAATAATATCTCTCTATTTATCTATCTTAAGAAAAAAGCTACGTCCCAGCTCAATGAGGCCTTTCTCAAGCAATGAGGCTTGAAAAAAGGCCCCATTGAGCTGGGCTGAAACATTGCAATATAGGGAAATAAAGCGGTCCATCATTTTTGTAACATATTAAAGTGCAACCTCATTTTTCTTAAGCTATATCTGTGGACCATCAGTCTATCTATCTATCTATCTATCTATCTATCTATCTATCTATCTATCTGTGTTTCTTTTTCAGTATTTGAAAACTGCAATGGTAGAAATGGTACATGTAAAAGAATGTATTATATGTGATATTTCAGATGTGGTTGTCTGAAAATTTTAAGTAATAAACACAGCTATAATGTAAAACTCAATTTAAAAGGGTTTGCCGGGTCTTATACATATATGTTTTCTCTTTACAATGGGCCATTACTGTATGATTTGGTTTGAACTTCTGAATTCTCACAATTAGAACAACAAATGGAACAAGCTGCAGAACAAAGCACATTCTCCAGTACGAATGAGCTGGTGGGCATGTGTATGCAATAAAGGGGACATGTCACAGATGTTGGACTTCCATCAATCATCGATAGTCTAGGGTAATCCCGGAGAACCATGTTTAAAAATGATTTCTTAAGTTCTGCTATGTGTGGACTTAGTATCCTCAGTATCTATAAGCCAAAGTGCCTACTCAGAGTGTCCTTTACCATGTAGGTCCCAGCATATCAAAACATTACCTGGGCAGCTTGTTGATTTTAAGGCTAATTGTATAATGGTTATTTTACAAGGTAATAATGCTGCAGGGAAACAGAAGAGTTTTGATATTCCAGCTAGTGATAAAATACCAAGTATTAGGTCACTTCAGTTATGCATTATATACAGGTGCACCACAAAAAATTTGAATATCATCAAAAAGTTAATTTATTTCAGCAATTAATTTCAAAAAGTGAAACTCATATATTTTATAGATTCGTTACATACATACAGTTATCTATTTCAAGCATGTATTTCTCTTAATGTTGACGATTATGACATACAGCTAATGAAAAACTAAAAGTCAGTATTGTAGAAAATAAGAATTTTATCTAAGACCAATTAAACAAATGATTTTCAATACAGGGCCTAAGGAAAATTATTTACAGTATATGCACTCAATACTTGGTCAGAGTTCCTTTTGCATGAATTATGGCATCAATGCGTTGGGGCATGGAGGCGATCACCTTGTGGCACTGCTGAGGTGTTATGGAAGCCCAGGTTGCTTTAAAAGCGGCCTTCAGCTTGTCAGCGTTGTTAAGTCTGGTGTCTCTTATCGTCCTCTTGACAATACCCTATAGATTCTTTATGGGATTTAGGTCAGGTGAGTTTGCTGGCCAATCAAGCAAAGTGATGCCATGCTTATTAAACCAGGGATTGGTACTTTTGGCAGTGTGGGCAGGTGGCAAGTCCTGCTTGAAAATAAAAACAGCATCTCCATAAAGCTTGTCATAACTCATAAAGCATAAAGGGCTCTAAAATTTCCTGGTAGATGGCTAAACTGACATTGAGCTTGATATAACACAGTAGACCAACACCAGCAGATGATATGGCTCCCTAAACCATCACTGACTGTGGAAACTTCACACTGAACCTCTACTCTCCCTCCAGACTCTGGGCCCTCTTTTCCAAATTAAATGCTAAATTTACTTTCATCTGAAAACAGGACTTTGGACCAATGAGCAACAGCCCATTCCCTTTTCTCCTTAGTCCACTTAAAAAGATGAGTTGTTTGACACAAGGAATATGACAGTTGTAGCCCATGTCCTAGATATCCAAACAAAAAAGGAAAAACTGCGCTGCTTAGAATAAGTCTAGGTTTACATTAAAAGTCAAAAAGGAGTGCTTTGCGATGTTATTCCTCAATATTTTGTGTGGATTATCACAAAATTCATTGCTCTAATCTTCTAAAGAACATAAGAAATGGCCCGACATAATGAAATAACGCCAACTGAGATTGAATTAAAAGATTTATTCTACTCACAAGATCCATAAAACAACAGCCATACAAAATGTGCACGTCCTATCAAAAGCCGAACCCGGGGTTCGCCTCTGCTTCGTCAGGGGCACTTGTGGACTCAAATAGGTCACTTGTTTTTCAAGATGATTAATTGTAACATAGCAAACGTCTTCATTCCCCATACCAGTTACAAAAATTCCAATACAATAATATTCACATACATAAAAAGCTGATACTTCATTTAATAAAAACCTATTTTTTTTTCAAAATGACCTTAAAATCCATAAAAATACCTCTGTCTCCTCCTCTTTTAGGCCTCTTTCACACGAACTTGTGCGCCCTGTGCCTGTATTGCAGACCGCATTTGTGGATCCGCAATATACGGGCACCATTCTGTGGCCATTCTGCATCACGGATGCGGACCCATTCATTTCAAGAGAAAGATGCGGAACGGAACACTACGGAAGCACTACGGAGTGCTTCCATGGGGTTCCATTCTGTACTTGCGTCCCGCAAAAAGATAGAACATGTCCTATCTTTTTGCGGAACGGGTAGATCGTGGACCCATTCAAGTGGCAATTTGCGGCCTGCAGCACAGTGTGAAAGAGGCCTTAGCTGTATGACTAATTTCACCCATTCTTCTTCTCCTCCATTATTCTCTCCTACGCCACAAAGATTTTACCTACTCTCCCCCACAGTCATCTTAGCTCCACTTACCGATCATCGCACCAGCATCAATATGGACTTTAGTTTTTACATTTTACTATACATGTCCCCTTCAAATTTAAATCCTTCTATATCTATAGATATACAAAAATCTGTATAATCCTATTTTCTTTCTTCACCTACTACCCCATATTTTATCAAGGGTTTATATTTACAGTCACAAACTCTGAAATGCGCTGCATATCAATGACAAACCTATATTTTATGTATCTATTATACAGGCCTTCATGTCAAATTCGACATTTAAACCATCAGGGTACAAAGTCCTCAATTTATCGATCCATTCTACAGTACTTCCTTTCTATTTATTCTATTAAATTCAGGGCTGTGGAGTCGGTAGATAAATTGTCCGACTCCGACTCCGACTCCTCAGATTTTGAAACTTCCGACTCCGACTCCGACTCCTCGACTCCGACTCCTCTGTATTTAATATGCAAATACGAAGCTGTTCCACCAAGTTCTTCTAATCTCCTCTAGCACAGAGAGGTAGTTGAGCAGAAGCTGCTGCCTTCTCCTTTGTGTGCTGATCTTCTGCTGAAGACAGAGCAGTGGGAGGATCCAGGAAGGGGCAGGGGAAGGGGCATTTATTTCAAAACATGATTTTCCTAGTAGAATCCCATAGTCATGTTTAAAATTTAAGCTAACAATCTGAGTTTACATGTTTTATAGCCTTAGCTGAATGATAGCAGTTTTTCCAATGGTTTACAGCTTCAGTCTTGAACTATTGACTATCCATTCCCTTCACTTATACAAGTGTCTCCAGTCCTTAATCAGTTATCAGTGAGAGGCGAGGATAACCATGGGTTCCCTGTAACAGCAGACCACAAGACAATGGAAAGTGTAAGTATTGCCGCTCCTTAAAGGGACACTGACAGGCTGATTTTCCAGCTAAAGATATATATATATACTGGTATTCATCAGAGAATTAGGAATAAAACTATACTAATGTTACCCCCAGTTAAGCTGTACTTGTGTTTAAAAAACATTTTAATCTGTATGCAAATTCACTATCTTTGTGCCCAATGGGGCAGCGTCTCCCTGCGGCTTTGTGCCCAGCCGCGCCAGTACAGCTTCCCAGCGCTGTTCCCCTCGTTATTATTCACTGCACTGGCCTTTTTTTCAGGCTAGCCGAGCGCTGAATTCCTGCGCAGGCGCATGTGTAGAGTGCTGGCAGCAGCCTCGTCTGGCTATGCTGAGGCTGTGCCAGCTTTCTCTCTTCCTCCTCGCTACCTAGTCCTGTCTAGTGCTGCCAGTACTCTACATGTGCGCCTGCCCCTTGGGCACAAAGGTAGAGAATTTGCATATTGATTAAAACGTTTTTAAACACAAGTAAACCTCAACTGGGGGTAACAGTCGTCTAGTTGTATTCCTAATCCTCTGATGAATACCAGCAGATATATCTTTAGCCGGTAAATCAGCCTGTCAGTGTCCCTTTAACTGCATAGTAAAGCATATGAAAAGCATGCTTCTTCACGGTCACTTAACGTCTTTGTTTAGCGGTAACGTGACGCACTGCATGCATTGGCCTTTATTCTTACAGTAGAGAAGTAATTAATTATAACTTTATCTGAATTGGGACATTTAAACTTGCTTTTTTTTTATTCCAATTTTTTTATTCCAATTTAAATCTAGTAGGAGTCGGAGTCGGTCCACTTTTTGCCGACTCCGACTCCAGGTACCCAAAATTGCCTCCGACTCCGACTCCTCGACTCCGACTCCGACTCCACAGCCCTGATTAAATTTATCTCTCCAGTTATTACGGACCTGTTCAAGCCCAATAATCCTCAAACCCTCTGGGTTTTTATTGTGTATCTTTCTTCCAATCCTTTTTTTATGTTTCGTATATGTTCTTGAATTCTGACTTTAATTTCCTAGTAGCACGTCCTACATACTGGAGGCCACATGGACACTCCAGCATGTAGACAACACCCATATTTCCACATGAAAGTTATACAATTATATTATGAGTGGTACCGTTGCTCCTAGAAACCATTGTCTTTTTTGCACTGCTTATTTTCTTTCGGGCAATTCTTACATGGTAAGCAAAAACCGCACCATGTGAAACAATGTTTATTAATTTTACCAGATTGTGTGAATCTAAAATTGTGTACAAGTTTATTCATTAGATTAGGTGCTTTTTTGAAAATTACTGTGGGATTTTTGGGGATATTATCTCCTACTATGAGGTAATTCTTTTTAGGACAGACCAATTCTTTCTAACAGCTTCCTGTACTTGCCATGCATTACTATTGAATTGTGTAATAAAACACATACCAAAAACTTTTCCTTCTTTCTTCCTTCTATTCATTTGCTGCATCTTACGCTGTTCCAATTTAACACTTTCTTCTACAACTTTCTGTAAAACAGTCTCTAATTCAGTCTTCTTATAACCTTTCACCAAAAAACTGTTTTTTTTATCATACTCCTTTGATCCTCATACTCATGTAAATTAGTGCAATCCCTATATTCTATCTTTAACTGTAATTTAGGGTTATTCTTAATCCAGGGTTTATAGTGACAACTGGTCATGGAAATATAAGCATTTGTATCTGTAGGTTTGAAATATGTTTTTGTTTTTTATCTCCCTTCATCAACAAAGATTCAGAAAATCTACAGACTTGTAGCTCGCATTTCCTGTAAACCGTAAATTCCATTCGTTTGTATTAATATAACACGAGTTTTCTAATCCCTCACAATCTTCTTTCCATATCAGCAGGCAATCGTCAATATATCTTTTCCACATAATCAATTCTCCTTTTCTTCCCCAACTTTGGTTTTATAAATTCCTCTTCCCATGAGCCCATAAATAGGTTGGCGAAACTGGGGGCGAATTTCTCCCCCATCGCCGTTCCGGTGTACTGCAAATACCAGCACCCATCAAACCAAAAAAAATTGTGACATAAACAAAATTCTAAACATTCCAACATAAATGTCCATTGTTCAAATGTCCTAGATATGTCTGTGTGTGGTGGCTCCTGAAGCATTCAGTCTACTGCAGTCTACTTCTTGTGAATCTGCCTCAAATTCTTAAATGGCCTTTTCTTGGCAATTCTTTTAAGGCTGTTGTTATCCTTGTTGCTTGTGAACATTTTTCTACAACACTTTTTCCTTCCACTCAACTTTCCATTAATATGCTTTCATACAGCACTCCATGAACAGACATCTTCATAAGCCTTTTGTGGATTACCCTCATTGTGGAGGTTATCAATAACTGTTTTCTGGACAACAGTTAAGTCAGCAGTCTCCCCTATGATTGGCTTTGGAAACATTTGCAGGTGTTTTGTGTTGATTAGCTAATTAAAGTGTGACACCATGAGTCTACAGTATTGAACTTTTTCACAATATGCTATTCTGATTCTGACTTTTGGGTTCTCATCAGCTGTAAGCCATAATCATCAGAGTTAAAAGAAGTGAATTCTTAAAATAGATTAATCTATATGTAATAAATCTATATGTTTCACTTTTTTAATGTAATTATTGAAATAACATTTCGAAATTTAAATTTTTTGTGATGCACCTGTACACACTTTTTTAAATGAATGCAGAGATAATCATTTATAAAGATAACCTGTTTTGTACAACTTCCATGTGTGTATGCATCATTTACGAATACAGAATATCTAGATATGGCAAAGTCCACTGTAAATAGTTTGGCACAATCAGTGAAAGAGTTAAACAACTCGATGGGGATAAACAGAAGAATAACTTTAGATTTATCTCATCTCATTATATTTATCTATTCTATTATTAGGGGTCAGAACCCTGGCTGCATTGATCCTTGTACTGTATGTTTCTGATGCATAGATGGCATTTGTAGACCCCATTAGGCTCTGTGCTTATTTATTCATAGAATAGTAAATGAATTATATCTGTAATGGGTAAGGGGACGGCACAGCGTACTCAATGAACATACTTATTACTATGCTATAGGATTTGCACTGGAACACTGAGGTCCATAAAGGAAATGAAATCAAAATATAGTGTAGACATTCATTACTATTGGCAATACTTAAATCAAAGGTACTGTTAAATTGATTAAGTCTGCACAAATGTATTGCACATAAATAGATAGATGCCCCGTACGGCAGGCTCATTGTGCATCTTCACATGTATTTAGGACTAGATATGTCGCGAACATAAGATTTTCCGTTCGCGAACGACGAATGCGAATTTCCGCAAATGGTCACGAACTGGCGAACCGGGCGAACCTCCATAGACTTCAATAGGCAGGCGAATGTTAAAACCCACAGGGACTCCTTCTGGCCACAATAGTGATGGAAAAGTTGTTTCAAGGGGACTTACACCTGGACTGTGGCATGCCGGAGGGGAATCCATGGCAAAACTCCCATGGAAAATTACGTAGTTGACACAGAGTCGGGTTTTAATCCATAAAGGTCATAAATCACCTTACATTACTAAATTGTTTGGAATAACGTGCTTTAAAACATCCAGTGTGTGTATACGATCAGGTATGATGTTGTATCGATCAGGTAGTGTAAGGGTTACGCCCGCTTCACAGTGACAGACCAAACTCTGAAAGACTAAACTCCCCATTTAACGCACCACAAACAACCACAAACAGTCCAGTTGCACTACCGCAAACTCCCCATTTGCACAAGGTTGGATACCAAGCTAGCCATATCCCGTTCCTTGTCCTCACTGAAGTCATTGAAGGACTCTTCCTCCACCCAGCCACGTACAACACCCAGGGTCCCAGAAAGGTGACAACAAGCCCCCTGGGACGCCTGCTGTGGTTGGTCTTCCACCTCCTCAAAGCCACCTTCCAGCAATCGACGACGACAAGGCTGCTTCTGGTGGTGATGGTGACCACAACTTTTCCTCTTCATGCTCATCTACGGCCTGATCCAGCACTCTTCGCAGGGCATGCTCCAGAAAAAAGGCATATGGGATCAGGTCGATGATGTTGCCTTGGGTTTGACTGATCAGTAGAGATGAGCGAACAACTGGATGTTCGGGTTCGAGACGTTCGGCCGAACTTCAAGCATGTAGTCGCTCATGTGTGCCAGGCTCCCCAGAGGTAAGGACAAGCTGTCCTCTGTGGACACCCTAACGGTCTCATCGCCACTGGCCATGTTGGTGGAGTACTCGAAACAGCGCAACAGGTCACACAGGTCTCGCATGGAGGCCCAATCATTGGTGGTGAAGTGGTGCTGTTCCGCAGCGCGACTGACGCGTGCGTGCTGCAGCTGAAACTCCACTATGGCCTGCTGCTGCTCGCACAGTCTCTCCAGCATGTGCAAGGTGGAGTTCCACCTGGTGGGCACGTCGCATATAAGGTAAGCGGGAAGGCTGAAGTTCCGCTGTAGCGCAGACAGGCGAGCAGCGGCAGGATGTGAACGCCGGAAGCGCGCACAGACGGCCCGCACTTTATGTAGCAGCTCTGACATGTCGGGGTAGTTGTGAATGAACTTCTGCACCACTAAATTCAGCACATGCGCCAGGCAAGGGATGTGCGTCAAACTGGCTAGTCCTAGAGGTGCGACGAGATTTCGCCCATTATCGCACACCACCAGGCCGGACTTGAGGCCCACCGGCAGAAACCACTCATCGGTCTGTTGTTCAATACCTCGCCACAACTCCTGCGTTTCTGAATTCTGAGTTTCAGAATGGCCTGCTGACGTTTACCCCGGGCTGTGCTGAAGTTGATGGTGAAGTTGTGTGACTGACTGGATGAGCTGGTGGAAGCAGAGGAGGAGGAAGCCGAGTAGGAGGAGGAGGCAAAGAATGATGCCCTGCGATCCTTGGCAGCGGAAGGATGTGTGCCAAGGAACTCTACGCCTGGGGCCCCGCCGCCACCACATTTACCCAGTGCGCAGTTAGGGAGATATAGCGTCCCTGGCCGTGCTTACTGGTCCACGTATCTGTGGTTAGGTGGACCTTGCCACAGATGGCGTTGCAAAGTGCACACTTGATTTTATCGGATACTTGGTTGTGTAAGGAAGGTACAGCTGTCTTGGAGAAGTAGTGGCGGCGGAGAACAATATACTGTGGGACAGCCATGGCCATCAGCTGTTTGAAGCTGTCTGTGTCCACCAGCCTGAATGACAGCATTTCAAAGGCCAGTAGTTTAGAAATGCTGGCATTCCGGCCCAGGGCTTGAGGGTGGCTAGGTGGGAATTTGCGCTTTCTCTCCAAGGTTTGTGAGATGGAGAGCTGAACACTGCCGTGTGACATGGTTGAGATGCTTGGTGACGCAGGTGGTGG
Organism: Bufotes viridis; assembly: GCA_033119425.1. NCBI lineage: Eukaryota > Metazoa > Chordata > Amphibia > Anura > Bufonidae > Bufotes > Bufotes viridis. The sequence goes on from CM065591.1 coordinate 175,091,781, forward strand.
TGTCAGTGGAACATTCTCTGTTTGGTGTTCGGCAGGTGCCAACGTTCCGCCCGAGGCAGAGGAAGAGGCCGAGGCAGCAGAAGAGGGAGCAGGAGGAGCCAGAGTGAGTTCCTTGCTTTTAAGGTGTTTACTCCACTGCAGTTCATGCTTTGCATGTAGATGCCTGGTCATGCAGGTTGTGCTAAGGTTCAGAACGTTAATGCCTCGCTTCAGGATCTGATGGCACAGCGTGCAAACCACTCGGGTCTTGTCGTCAGCACATTGTTTAAAGAAGTGCCATGCCAGGAAACTCCTTGAAGCTGCCTTTGGGGTGCTCGGTCCCTGGTGGCGGTGGCCAGTAGCAGGCGAACTCTCTTGGAGGCGGCTGTTCTGCTTTTGCCCCCTGCTCCCTCTTTTGCTACGCTGTTGGCTCGGTCTCACCACTGCCTCTTCCTCTGAACTATGAAAGTCAGTGGCCTTCATTTCATGTGGGGTCTAGGACCTCATCGTCCCCTGCATCGTCTTCCACACAGTCTTCCTCCCTGACCTCCTGTTCGGTCTGCACACTGCAAAAAGACACAGCAGTTGGCACCTGTGTTTTGTCATCATCAGAGATGTTCAGACTCCGATGAGATGGTATTCCCATGTCCTCATCATCAGGAAACATCAGTGGTTGTGCATCAGTGCATTCTATGTCTTCCACCACTGGGGAAGGGCGAGGTGGATTCCCTTGGGAAACCCTGCCAGCAGAGTCTTCAAAAAGCACAAGAGACTGCTGCATAACTTGAGGCTCAGACAGTTTCCCTGATATGCATGGGGGTGATGTGACAGACTGATGGGCTTGGTTTTCAGGTGCCACCTGTGCGCTTTCTGCAGAAGACTGGGTGGGAGATAATGTCCCTTACTAGATGTTTTCCTCATTGTTACCGTTCACCAAGCACCACAATAAGAAAAAAAATATTTGGCCCAATGTATTGATTTCAAATTCAGGCCTTTTTTTACAGGCACCTAACACTATCTGCCTATTTAATTAGGTAGCGTAGTAACCACTGATTTAGGGGAGTATCTCTTTTAGGGCTAGTATTTAGGCCCTGGATGAAAGGTATCCTTTTATGGACAGATTTACATTTGGAGATGCACAGTAGCGTGCGAAAAGATATGTAGGATTATGCCTTCAGCAATTGTATTTTAACACTTTGTGTAATATACCCTTTAACGGACAGAAATCCAATGGGAGATGCACGGTAGCGTGTGAAGTTAATGAGGATGACACTCTCAGCACTTGTATATATACCTTGAGTGTAATATACCCTTTTACCGACCGATTAACACTTGGCCTGCAACTGCTGGAACACCAGATTCAGGGTATTGCTATTTTGGCAAGTGAATTTCACCCCAGAACAAAATATACCCTTTTACAGACAGAATAACACTTGGCCTGCAACCAGGTGCGTAGCTAACGGCTCATGGGCTCTGGTGCAAGAGTTCAGCTTGGGCCCCTCTTCCCTTAGTGCTTTGTGTGTCTTCTTATACAGCACAAGGGTCTTTGGGCCCCCTCAGGCTCCTGGGCCCGGTAGCGGCTGCTAACTCTGCACCCCCTATAGCTACGCCAATGCCTGCAACAACACCCAGATTGAGGGTATTGCTATTTTTGCAAGTGAATTTCACCCCAGAACAAAATATACCCTTTTAAGGACAGATTAACACTTGGCCTGCAACTGCTGGAACACCAGATTTATGGTATTGCTATTTTGGCAATTGAATTTCACCACAGAACAAAATATATGTTTTGGCAGACACTATTATAGTTTGCCAGCCAGTGCTGGGACACCAGATTTAGGGGATTGCTATTTTGGCAATTGAATTTCACCCCAGAACAAAATATATGTTTTGGCGGACACTATTATAGTTTGCCAGCCAGTGATGGGACACAAGATTTAGGGGATTGCTATTTTGGCAAGTGATTTTCAACCCAGAACAAAATATATGTTTTGGCGGACACTATTATAGTTTGCCAGCCAGTGCTGGGACACCAGATTTAAGGGATTGCTATTTTGGCAATTGAATTTAACCCCAGAACAAAATTATAGTTTGCCAGCCAGTGCTGGCGCACCATATTGAGGGGATTGCTATTTTGGCAAGTGAATTTCATCCCAGAACAAAATATATGTTTTGGCAGACACTATTATAGTTTGCCAGCCACAGCTTTGACACCAGATTTATGGTATTGCTATTTTGGCAATTTAATTTTACCCCAGAACAAAATATATGTTTTGGCGGACACTATTATAGTTTGCCAGCCAGTGCTGGAACACCAGATTTAGGGGATTGCTATTTTGGCAATTGAATTTCACCCCAGAACAAAATTATAGTTTGCCAGCCAGTGCTGGGGCACCATATTGAGGGGATTGCTATTTTGGCAAGTGAATTTCATCCCAGAACAAAATATATGTTTTGGCAGACACTATTATAGTTTGCCAGCCACAGCTTTGACACCAGATTTATGGTATTGCTATTTTGGCAATTTAATTTTACCCCAGAACAAAATATATGTTTTGGCGGACACTATTATAGTTTGCCAGCCAGTGCTGGGACACCAGATTTAGGGGATTGCTATTTTGGCAATTGAATTTCACCACAGAAAATAATCTATCCTTTGCCAGACAGCAGACAGTATTATACTTGGCTAGCTAATGCTGGAACACCAGATTTAGGGGATTGGTATTTTGGCAATTGTATTTAACCCCTTAATAAAATATAGAAATTGCTATCCTGAGTTTCTAGGGGTGACAATAAGCACAGCCAAGCCCCTGATGTAGGATATAGCAAAAAAAAACTAGTATTGATGGATTGATGGACTTGGTGGCAGCTTGATCTTGTGCATCCCAAGTCACAAAATGGCTGCCGATCACCCCAGATAAAAAGTGACAGAAAAACGCTCTGTGCAGCCTAAAAACCAGTGAGCAAGTAACTAGCAGAAGTTCAATCATTCACAGCTTTAGATCGATCACTTCATTAGGTGCTTTTGCTGACTTTTCCCGGCCTAATCTCACCCTCACAACAGCTGCATCCTCTACCTACACTAATCAGAGCAGTGTGACGTTCGGCGCTACGTGATTCCAGCTTAAATTGAGGCTGGGTTACATGCTGCACTTGGCCAATCACAGCCATGCCATTAGTAGGCATGGCTGTGATGGGCTCTTAGGGCAAGAAGTAAAATGCTAGCTGATTGGCTGCTGTGCAGCCCTTCAGAAAGCGGGAAGAAATCGCTGAACAACGAACCCGAACCCAAACTTTTTTGAAAATGTTCTGGTTCGGGTTCGTGTCCCGAATACCACAAAATTCGGCCCTAACCAGAACTATTCTCGAACTGTTCGCTCAACACTACTGACCAGGTTCAGTAACGCGGCCAAAAAATACCCAGCTCCGCAGAGGCTGTCCTCTTTTTTTAATTAAAAAAATCTGTTCTTACAAGTTTAATCTCTGTTTTGTCCCCTATCAAGGGCCGGTGTATGGAATAGATTTTAGGAAGCGGGAGATGGAAAAAGATGGTTGGTCGGTCCTCTTCCTTCCAATTTGGGGCACTGCGCGTGCGCCGTGCAATGTACTGTGCCACCCTTTATGAGTGGTGTGTTAAGTAGTACTATTCCTATCAGTTCAATCGCTGTTACGTCCCCTATCAAGGAACGTGTATCGAATAGATTTTAGGAGCTGGGAGATGGAAAAAGATGATTGGTCGGTCCTCCTTCTTCCAATTTGGGGCACTGCGCGTGCTCCGCGCAATGTACTTTGTCACCAATACAAATAGTGTGAACTACTATTCTTACTATTTTAATCTTTGTTAAGTCCCCTATCAGGGTACGTGTATTGAATTGAATCCTTGCATTGGGAGATAGAGAAAAAAGCTTGCTCTGTCCGCTTCCTTCTAATTTTGGGCACTTGCAATGGAATTTGCAACTAGTGTTAAATAAGTTCTATTCCTATCAGTTTAATCTCTGTTTTGTCCCTTATCAGGGCCAGGGCCGGTATAGTGAATAGATTTTTAGAACCGGGAGATGGAAAAAGACCCATGCTCGGTACGCTTTGTTTGAATTTTAGGTCACTGCTCGTGCGCCGTGCAATGTACTGTGACACCCTATATGAGTGGTGTGTTAAGTTGTACTATTCTTATCAGGTTAATCCCTGTTACATCCCCTATCATAGATTTTAGACAACCGCAAAGAGTTGTCAATAGTTGACACACTCATGACATAAATTTTATTCCTCTATGCATCAATCTTGGTGTAGTGATGACTGTGTTCGTGCGTGTTTGGGAGATTGCATGAGATGGCGGTTTTTCAAAGCCTATGGTTGTGCTGAGGTAGTTCAGTGACCCAGGACACAATGATTCTGCAGTGTGGGCCCTTTGTTGGCCTAGTAGGCTTTAATGATCACCTTAGATGATCACAAAGAAAATTAATGTTTTTTCTGTGAAAAATTATCTAGCTGATTGCTTTTGGTCTGTTCACAATGAAGCAATGACCTTATCGTCTGGGGTGTGCAAACATTGCCAACACACTCATAGAGGTGATCGTTTCATTGTGATAAACAAGCCCCTTCACCACAACAAGATAACGATCACGAAGGGGAACTGACACATATATATGCCTTTTTTTTGTTTTGTTTTTGCAGTCACAGTGCAGCACCAGATCCCAGAAAAATTAGGCATGTACACATGCCTGAAAAATCAGGTATTGTTGCAGCCGCAGGCAGAAAATAAAACATTGTGGCTTGAACCCTAGTTGGTGGCGGAGAAGTCACGCAAGTCATCCGGCATGCAGAGATTAAATACAGCAGCGTGGGGACCATTTTTAGCCCAAGGCATCTCATCAGGCCTTTTTTAGTCAAATGCATCCCCCACTGTCAGTCCCTTCGGTATCCACGCCTCATTAATCTTAATAAAGGTGAGGTAATCTAGACTTTTTTGACCTAGACGACTTCTCTTGTCAGTGACAATACCTCCTGCTGCGCTGAAGGTCCTTTCTGACAGGACACTTGAAGCGGGGCAGGCCAGAAGTTCTATTGCAAATTGGGATAGCTCAGGCCACAGGTCAAGCCTGCACACCCAGTAGTCAAGGGGTTTCTTCGCTCCTCAGAGTGTCGATATCTGCAGTTAAGGCGAGGAAGTCTGCTACCTGTCGGTCGAGATGGTCTCTGAGGGTGGACCCCGAAGGTTTGTGGCGATGCGTAGAACTTAAAAAGCTCCGCATGTCCTCCATCAACAACATGTAAAGCGTCCTGTCATTGCTGGCGTGGTCACCTCTTCCTCTGTTAGATACCCGTTGTGACGTCACCCTTATACGCTGTGTAAAGCATACTTTTTAACTTTTTTTGGAATTGCTGCCTCCTTTCCGACTTCCGGTAATTTGATAACATTTCAGCCACTTTCTGCTTATAATGGGGGTCTAGTAGCGTGGCCACCCAGTACAGGTCGTTCTCCTTCAGCCTTTTTATACAAGGGTCCCTCAACAGTCATGACAGCATGAAAGACCCCATTTGCACAAGGTTGGATGCCGAGCTACTCATCTCCCATTCCTCGTCCTCACTGATCTCATTGAAGGTCTGTTATTCCCCCCAGCCACGTACAACACCATGGGTCCCAGATAGGTGACCACAATGAGCACCATGGGATGCCTGCTGTGGTTGGTCTTCCTCCTCCTTCTCTGACTCCTCTTCCTCAGACTCCTCTTCCAGCATTGCCACAGGTCCAGCAAGCGATGATGATAAGGCTTTTTCTGGTGGTGATGGTGACCACAACTCTTCCTCTTTACACTCATCTATGGCCTGATCCAGCACTCTTTGCAGGGCACGCTCCAGGAAGACAACAAATGGGATGAGGTCACTGACTAGGTTAATCACCTGCTCAAAAGGATGAATGAGCCTACAGTAATTGCACATGAGTGTCCAGCAACGTGGCAAAAAAATACCCAGCTCCGCAGAGGCTGTCCTAGCACCCCGGTCATACAAATACTCGTTGACGGCTTTTTCTTTTTGGAGCAGGCGGTCGAACATTAGAACTTTTGAATTCCAACGTGTCAGGCAGTTGCAAATCAAGCGCCTCACTGGCTTGTTGTTTCGTTGCTGAATATCGGAAAAGTGCACTATGGCCGTGTAGGAACGCCTGAAATGGCCACACACCTTCCTGGCTTGCTTGAAAACATCCTGTAAGCCTGGGTACTTACACACAAAGCGTTGTACGATCAGATTCAACAGATGTGCCATGCACGGCACATGTGTCAACTTGCCCAAATTCAATGCCGCCAACAGATTGCTTCCGTTGTCACACACCACTTTGTCGATCTCCAGTTGGTGCGGGGTCAGCTACTGATCCACCTGTGCGTTCAGGGCGGACAGGAGTGCTGGTCCGGTGTGACTCTCTGCTTTCAGGCAAGTCAACCCCAAGATGGCGTGACACTGTCGTATCCGGGATGTGGAATAGCCCCTGGGGAGCTGAGGGGGGGTGCAGTTGATGTGGAGCAAGATGCAGCAGCAGAAGAGGACTCAGCCGAGGAGGTTAGCAAAGAGGATGGAGTAGGAGGAGTAGAGGAGGTGGCAGCAGGCCTGCCTGCAAGTCGTGGCGGTGTCACCAACTCCGCTGCAGAGCCACGCATTCCATGCTTGGCAGTTTTCAGCAGGTTTACCCAATGCGCAGTGTACGTGATATACCTGCCCTGACCTTGCTTTGCAGACCAGGTATCAGTGGTCAGATGGACCCTTGCCCAACACTGTGTGCCAGGCTTGCTATGACTTTCTTTTTCCACAGTCGAGTACAGTTTGATGATTACCTTTTGTGAAAAAAAAAAATTGGTCCGGGTACCTTCCACTGCGGTGTCCCAATAGCTACAAATTTTTTGAAGGCCTCAGACTCCACCAACTTGAATGATAAAAGCTGGCGGGCTAAGAGTTCCGTCAAGCCAGCTGTCAGACGCCGGGCACGGGGGTGACTCTGTGACATTGGCTTCTTACGAACAAACATTTCCTTGAGAGACACCTGAGTAGTAACTTGAGAGGTGCACGAAGCTGAGCTGGAGGAGGATGGTGCGACAAGGTTCGGAGCGGAAGCTGTAGAAGATTCGGTGTCCTGTGTAAGCCAGTCAACTATGTCCTCAGAATTTTTCGAGTTCAGGGTATGTGGCCTCTGAACACTTGGCATTATTCTTGGGCCAATGGAAATCACAGCACCATGACCACGAAGGCCCCTGCGCGATGGCTTGCCTCTGCCTGTCATTTTTTTTTAGATTAGTGGTACTATGCGGGCCACGTACTGTTCCACCCTCTATGAGTGGTGGGCAGTGGACACAGTACAGTCTGTTGGCCTGACACTCACTGGCAGGTAACTGCAATTATATTAAAGGGTAAAAATTAAATGACTTTTTTATCTGCAAGGTACTGTGCCACCCTATATGAGTGGTGGGCAGTGGGCACAGTACAGTCTGTGAGCCTGACACACACTGGCAGGCAACTGCAATTATATTATAGAGAAAAGATGTAATGACTTTTTTATCTGCAAGGTACTGTGCCACCCTATATGAGTGGTGGGCAGTGGGCACAGTATAGTCAGAGAGCCTGACACTCACTGGCAGGGAACTGCAATTATATTACAGAGGAAAAATGTTATGACTTTTTTTATCTGCAAGGTACTGTGCCACCCTATATGAATGGTGGGCAGTGGGCACAGTACAGACTGTGGGCCTGACACACACTGGCAGGCAACTGCAATTATATTACAGGGTAAAAATTAAATGACTTTTTTATCTGCAAGGTACTGTGCTACCCTATATGAGTGGTGGGCAGTGGCAACAGTACAGTCAGTGGGCCTGACACACACTGGCGGGCAACTACAATTATATTAAAGGGTAGAAATGTAATGACTTTTTTATCTGCAAGGTACTGTGCCACCCTATATGAGTGGTGTGCACACAGTACAGTCTGTGGGCCTGCAGCTCCTCACACACGGGCAGGCCAGGCAACTACAATATGTATATAGAAAAATAAAATAAAAGCAGACTGATGTACTAGCCCTAAAAAGGGCTTTTTGGGGTGCTGTCATGACGCTGTCCTTACAGCAGATGAGTCTTTGAGGACTGGAGTGGACACAGAACACTGGCCTAGCTAACTCTTTCCCTATTAATTCAGCAGCAGCAGCACTCTTCCTGCTCTAACTAACACTGCAGCTTCAGAATGAATCTAAGATGGATGCTGTCCTTACTTTTTGATAGGAGGTGGGAGGGTCTGGGAGGGAGGGTATGCTGATTGGCTGGAATGTGTCTGCTCACTGTGAGGTACAGGGTCAAAGTTTGCTCAATGATGACGTATAGGGGGCGGACCGAACATTTTATATGTTCGCCCGCTGCGGCGAACGCGAACATGCAATGTTCTCCTGGAACAGTTCGCTGGCGAATAGTTTGGGACATCTCTATTTAGGACCAGCTACAGGCTGAAGTCATCTTTTTAGGTGTGTTTTACTTGGTATTTATGTGGTGTTTTTCTTGCAAAAAAGTCTATGGCCGGATGTTTGCAGTTAGAAATTTTGGTTTGTGGTTTATTCAGCCATAAGTACACCAAACATCTAGAGATGAGCGAACTTTAAAAAATAGTGCCCCCTGCACTGATCACATGACGGTGACGTTACCCAAGGTCCTTCGGCTTTTCAACAGTTCGGGTTCGTGGAAGCCGCCCCTTATGGATTCCATATGCCAGGATAGTCCGCGGTAGTGGAATCCATAACGGGATGCAGCGATTACCACAACCCGAACGCAGAACTATTTTTTAAAGTTCGCTCATCTCTACAAACATCATAAATATATATTTTCAGGCCATTGTTTGCATAGGCTCTCTTTCAAGAGGAAAGCTTCATATGGGCATGGCTGTCATCACTAAATGCACAATAATAAGAAATACAGCATCCGTGAATAGTGCACGGAAGGAACACGTACGTGAAGAAAACAAAGAGGGTAGACAATGGCACCAGTAACAAAACTATATAGAATAATAATTAAGAGGACAGAAGGTAGGGAGTAGAGAGTTAATTTTAACAATAGTCTGAGCTTGCAGGAAAGAGACAATATGGGAATATTGAAGTACTCCTGTATAGAAAAGGTGAGTGAAGATTTGAAGTTGAGAGCACCTTATTTGTATATGATGAAGAATTGGTTGAAGTTGATTTTCTTCCAGTATCATTCTGCAACTCTGCAAGCTAGTGTCAGTTTTTGTGTCTGGTCAGTGTGCCAGGGTTGTAGATTGATTTGAAGGGGTCTGTGTGTGCGTGTGTGTGCGCTTTTTTTTGGGGGGGGGGTTGGAGGTCGAGAACATAAGTAATTTGTAGTGTTGTAGGAAACAGCTGCTGTTGTGAAGGGAAGGGAAATACTGTGAAAAGTGGAGAGAGCCAGAGAGTGTACGAATAGTAATATGTTTGAGGTTTCTACAAGGGTGTGTAGTTTATGGACTGGAGAGGCAGTAGAAGAGAAGGTGGTTGAGAATGCAAGAAGATTGTGGTGAGAGGGAGAGAGGAGAGTTTGAGAGATTAGATAGTAGGGAGCAGAAGTAGGTGACAAGATCTAGTTTGTGTCTGTCCCTGTGGGTGGCTGTGGAGGACCATTGTGCGGGGGCCATAGGAGGAAGTAAAAGATAGGAGATAGGAGTCATTTCAATGGCATGTGTCAGTAGGGATCTTAAAATTCCTCATGACGATAGTGGGAATGTTAGCTGAAAGGAAGTTTGTGAGACATTTATTTAGGTGGTCAAAAAGGCAGTAGCAGGGCCTGGTGGCACAGGGAGTAGATGCAGACAGGGTGAACTTTGAAAGAAGGCTGGAGATGATTTGATTGAGAAGTCATTTGATAGGTGGAGGCAAGGACCACCACCATATCTGTCCGAAATGGGAGTGTGGGTAAATTGGAGTTTTACATAGGGAATCGTGGCAGGGGAAGCTGTGTCAGCAAGTGTCAACCATGTTTCTATGAGACCAAAGAAGCTAAGTCTTTGGGAAAGAAAAAGGTCATGGATGTAGAAATGCTTATTGCAAGCAGAATATGAGTTCCATAACATCCCAGATTGAGAAACTGGTATGGGGTTTAAGGGGTCATAGCCGTTAATGATTGGGGCTCAGCGATAGAAGAGGATAGCATATTAGGGATTAGATGAGGGGACACAGGATTAAGAGATTCAGTGCATTCTGAAAGTCTTTAGACCCATTCATTTTTCGTACTTTAAGTTATGGCCTTGTTATAAAAAATAAAAAAAAAATAAAAACAGAATTTTAGAAATGTTTGCAAATTTATTAAAAGGAAAAACTAAAATTTTGCATGCACATGTATTCTGGGGGCCTCACATTTCTGTTGATCATCTTTAAGAGTTTTCCAAATCTTGATTGGAGTCCACCTGTGGTAAATTCAATTGATTGGACATGGTTTGGAAAAACACAGCCCTGTCAATATACAGTCTCATAGAGGACTATGCCTATCACAGTTAAAAACTAAGGCATGAGGAAAAAAGAAATGAATGTAGAGCTTTGAGACACAGATATGATAAAGAGTACAAACATGATGCTGCACTGAAGGTTCCCAAGAACACAGTGACCTCCATAATTCTTAAATTGAATAAGTTTGGAGCAACCAGGACTCTTCCTAGAGCTAGCCGCCCCACCAAACTAAGTAATCCGGGGCGAAGTGTCTTGGTAAGTGAGGTGACCAAAAAATTTATGGTCACTCTGTCTGAGTTCCAAAGATCATGTATGCAGATGGGAGAAACTTTCAGAAGGTTAACAATCATTGCAGCTTACCACCAATCAAGACCTTAAGGCAGAGCAGCCAGAAAGAGGCTTCTCCTTAGTAAAAGATACATAGAATTTAGCAAAAAAGCTACTACACAACTGTAAGACTGTGAGAAACAAGATGCTCTTGTCTGATGAAACCAATATTTAACTTTTTGGCCTCAATTCTAAGTGTCATGTTTATAGGTAACCAGGCACTGACCAGTACAATTCCTACAGTGAAGCATTGTGGTGGCAATATCATGCTGTGGGGATGTTTTTCAGAGGATGGGACAGAGACACTAGTCAAAGTTGAGGGGAAGCTGAATGGAGCAAAATACAGAGATATTCTCATTAAAAACTTGATCCAGTGTGCTCTGGACCTTAGCCTGGGCCAAAGGTTTACCTCCCAACAATTATCTTAAGCACACTGCCAATACAACACAGGATAGACTTAGGAACAACTCTGTGAATGTCTTTGAGTGACCACAGTAAGAGTCCTGAATTGAACCAAATCAGATATCTTTGGAAAGACAGTCTGAATCCAACCTGACAGAGCTTGAGAGGATCTGCAGAGAAGAATGATAGAACATCTCCAAATCAAGTTGTGCAAACCTTGGGACAACATACCCAAGAAGAATGGAGGTTGTAATTGCTGCCAAAGAGAGCTTCAACTAAGTACTGAGGGTCTAAATATGTATGTCAATGCAATATTTTAGTATTTCCTTTTCAATAAATTAGTAAAGATTTTGAACATTCTGTTTTTTCATCATTGGGTACTGAGTGCAGGATGATGGGGGGTGAGGGCAGCATGGCCTCATAACACACTTCACATTGGCACCTCCATATATTACTGTATATATTGATGGGTTTTCCTGTTAGGCTTCTCATTCATGATGGCATATCATAGGCAGGATCACATAATTACCATCTATTGTAGCCCCACTCCCCTAGGCAGATATGCAAGTGGTGGCAGCCAGTGCTGCTCACATTATAGGTAAGGTTGCTGGTGGCCATTTAAAATAATTCCTGGAGAAGCCCTTTATGCTCTTAAAATTTGTGTATGTATTTATGAGATCAAATCATAGGTACAAAACATTAAAGGGGTTTTCCAAGTTATTTTTTTGTTCTTTGTATGTTTCTAAGTAAGCAAATATAAGGGGTTTTCAATTCACTTACTTCATCTACTGTGGCCCTATTCACCTAGCTAGCTGAGCATCACATGATCTGTGATATCAGCTTATTTCCCTGCTCTGATGACGTTCAGTGCACAAGCCTGAGGAGCAGGAGCAGCAAGTACATTATACATTATTGATTACATAATTGTGGGGTCACTGTTTTTCTTTTATTGTTTATTAGTTCCCATCAGGTTCTTTATTTATATGCATTATACTGCTAGGATGTAGGTGCGTCTATCCCGTTGTCATGGGGTTGCTTAGTTACCCTGCTGGCTGTTGTAGTGCATCGCCATGGTGCGCTATGCGTCTGGTCACGTGGGAGTGCCGGAACTGTCTCCTTGGGCAGCGGGCTGGAATGCATGGCGTGCGTTCCACCCCTCCTCCTGACGAATCAGGGCTCTCATTCGCTGTCCGCGGTGCGCATCGCTGTCCGCGGTGCGAGTGCAATGCACTATGTAATACACAACAGCCGGAAGAAACATATGTATGTATTTACCTAATCTATCTGGGCGGCACTTCTAGCATTTATAAGGTGGGGTTTCCTGGTCATTTTTTACAACTTCCTGATGAAGCAGCAGTGAAACTCGCGTAGAAGGTTTTTTGGTGACACATTTGTTATACCCCTAATGATGTCCTGTGGTATGTAATAAATAGATAATGTTATTCCACACTGGTATTGAATGTAGTGGGGCTTGACTTAATAACCCTATGACTATGTGATGCACTTTATTATGTATATGTTGAAAAGTGATTGCCTCTCTTGTGGACATTGAGTGTGGAGTCCATCTGATCTGACTACATATGTCATGTTAAACATCTCTTTTTGTGGTGTATCAGTTACGGGTGTTAGGATTCTGGCACTTCTCTATGTCTGATGCCTTTTTATGTCCTATGCATATGTATTGTGCATTATATATTATGCAATAAAGTTTGGATATATTTTATACTGTATGGGGCATGTGTTTGTTCTCCATTTTGGGGCAACATTGCAGGTACTTGTGTCATGGGTTACTTGTCATTTGTAGACTTTATCTTCTCACGTTCTCAGGCAGGAAAGTAGCTAAAAGATGGGATTTTACCTTCAAGCCAGCAGAAAATTACACACTGTTCATTCCTTTGCAGGTGAAGCAAGACTACAGCTCTGACACAGTAGTTTCCAGTCTCCAGAGTTTCGCTTTCCTACATTGTATCTGCTCCAGCTCACTGCTTTCCCTGCGATGCTTTGAGACCTTTGATTAAACAGCATTGATTTGGTTGGGAGAGACTTTTCCTGTACTGCATGTGGCATTTCACAAAAAGGCCTCCACATTTAGAGCGCATTAAGATGTCAGTAATAGCTTTTTCTGGAGAATAAACTTATTGATCCTGTACATTGTAACTTTCTGCAGATTTTGAGTCTCATTTTAAAGCATTGATTATTTGTGATCCCATGAAACCACAATACTCTTTCCCTTGTTGGCAAGTGTAATACAGATGTACTTCTCATCTGTAGGGTCCCTGGGGTTTTTTGTTCAAAGCCCATATAATATGCCAATAAGTAATGACTTGTATCATGATCCTATTAACTACTAGAACAATAACAACATGGTTTTAACCTGACCCTTACCTAGACCTTTACAATGCTTCAGAATAGGCGGTAATTTTGAATGAATCTGAGAAATTGCAATGCATGTAACAATAATATAATATGAATTATAATAAAAATATGTATCCACTGCCTCAAAACCATACTGTTTGTAGATGATTATGCTTAAAGAGGTGTGATCTTCTCTATCATGTTTGTTTTAGCAACTTGCACTCTTCATGTAATTAACAATCTATTCTTATTGTTCTATGATGTATGATTTCTTTAATATCCCTGTTAGAAGTTATGAATGAATTACTGGCAGTTCACAATGAAGGTCCAGATGGAGATTATGAGTTGGGGGGAAGATGCATCTCTGCACAGTCTGACAGTATCAAATCAGTGCCTCCAATGTCAGATTGTGTAGGGTCACACCCTCAAGTGGAAACACCCATCTCGACCTTCATTGCAGACTGCTGGCAATTCAGTGACAATCAAAGAGTCATAAGAAAAGATTCTCCAGAATTGTTATTACAAGGTGAATGCAAGTAATTACTAAAACAAACATGTCAGGAGAGATCACGGGTCCTTTTAAAAGGGTTTTCCAGTTTGCATCAACATCCTTTAAAATAATCATTTATGAAGGTAGCTATAACTTTGTAATGTTTTTTTTTCCTTACCTTTCTTACCTATCTTTCCTTCTGGGGCTGTGGTCACATGACCATGCAGCTCTTTCTTATTTCCTGTGATGTTATGTTCATGGGTATGTCAAAGCAGTAACAGGGGCAGTGATGGGGAACGTTCATATAACTAGCTGGTGGGAGGAGCTATAATCTAGTTGGGTGTTGTTAGGGGCAGTGCTGGAGCTGTGCACAGAAAAAGGAGCAGTGCATCATAGGTTTGGTTGGAAACAGCACCATGAAGTGCTACATGCAGGATGTAACCAGAAGGATTTGTTTAAATGGTGAAAACAGGTCATAAGAGTCCAAACTGAAAAAAAAAAAAAATGATGGGGAAGATGTACAGGAGGTAAGTAACTATATTTATTAAAATCGCATTAATCTCAAAAAAAACCCTTTAACCTCTTAGGGACACAGGGCGTACAGGTAAACCCTGATGTCCCATTACTTAAGGACACAGGGCGTACATGTAGGCCCTGTGTAGTTCCGGTCACCTCTGTGCAGTGTGCGGTGATCGGAACAAGGTACCTGCTGAAATTATTCCTGTGACCCCCGTATCGGCGATAGCTGCAAACTCCAGGTCAATTCTGTGACCGCGGGGATCAGAAATTTAAAAATTGCAAGTTTTTTTTGTTTTTATCCCCCCTTTTGATATGGCCACGGGCGGTGCAGGGAGAGGGTGCGGGCGGCGCTATATGTGCGTCGGGCGGTGTGGTGCGCGATCCACCGCCTGCCTCCTCTTTAATATATTCGTTGGTGGCCAGTGGTTTAGCAGAGTGTCAGCACATTGCTGACTCTCTGCTATAAACGGCTGACATCTGTGCTGTGATGAAAATGTAAAAAAGTGAAAAAAAGTTAAAATAAAAACCACATTTATCACTGAATAAAAATTAAAAAAATAAAATCCACTACACATATTATGTATCACCGCATCCGTAAAAACCTGCTCAATCGCCCAAAAAAATAAAACAATATGGCTCTCAGAATATGAAGACATTAAAAAAGAATTTTTTTGCTTCAAAAATGATATTATTGTGTAAAGCTTAAATAAATAAATGAAAAGTATACCTATTAGGTGTCGCCGCATAAGTAACAACCTGCTCTATAAAAATAACACATGACCTAACCCCTCAGGTGAACACAGCAAAAAAAATTATATAAATACGGTGTCAGAAGCCATTTTTGTCACCTTACATCACAAAAAGTGTAATAGCAAGCGACCAAAATGACATATGCACCCCAAGATAGTGCCAATCAAACCAACATCTCATCTCGCAAAAAACGAGCCCCTACATAAGACAGTCGCCCAAAAAATAAAAATAAAATATGGCTTTCAGAATGAGGAGACACTAAAACAGTTTTTTCAAAAAAGCTTTATTATGTAAAACTGAAACAAAAAAAAAGTTGTCATATTTGGTATTGTTGCATCCGTATCAACCTGCTCTATAGAAATAGCACACGATCTTACCTGTCAGATCAACAATGTAAATAACAAAAAATAAAAACTGTCCCAAAACTATTTTTTCAAATTTTCCATTTTAATAAATTTTTCCAGTACCAAAGCAAGTGTTAACAGCCAAACAAAACTCAACATTTATTGCCCTGATTCTGTAGTTTGCAGAAACACCCCATATGTGGCTGTAAACTGCTGTATGGCCAAACGGCAGGGCGCAGAAGGAAGGAAACGCCATATGGTTTTTAGAAGGCAGATTTTGCTGGACGGGTTTTTTGACACCATGTCCCATTTGAAGCCCCCCTGATGCACCCCTAGAGTAGAAACTTCAAAAAAGTGACTCTATCTCAGAAAGTACACCGCTCAAGGTATTCAAAACTGATTTGACAAACTTTGTTAACCCTTTAGGTGTTCCACAAGAGTTATTGGCAAATGGATATGAAATTTCATAATTTCTATTTTTTGTTAGCTTTCCTCGAAAAAGTGTAATATAGAGCAACCAAAATCATATCTACCCTAAATTAGTACCAATAAAACTGCCACCTTATCCCATAGTTTCCAAAATGGGGTAACTTTTTTGGAGTTTCTACTGTAGGGTTGCGTCAGGGGGGCTTCAAATTGGACATGGTGTCTAAAAGAAAGTCCAGTAAAATCTGCCTTCCAAAAACCAGATGGCGTTCCCTTCCTTCTGTGCCCTGCTGTTTGGCCAAACAGCAGTTTACGATCACATATGGGGTGTTTCTTTAATCTACAGAATCAGCGCAATAAATATTGAGTTTTGTTTGGCTGTTAACTCTTGCTTTGTTACTTGAAAAAATGGATTAAAATAGAAAATTTGCCAAAAAATCGAAATTCTGAAATGTTATCTCCATTTTCGATTAACTCTTGTGGAACACATAAAGGGTTAACAAGGTTGGTAAGAATCAGTTTTGAATACCTTGAGGGGTGTAGTTTCTAAAATGGGGTGATTTTCGGGTGTTTTTTTTATTATGTAAGCCTAACAGTGACTTCAGACTTAAACTGGTCCTTAAAAAGTGGGTTTTGGAAAATTTCTGAAAAATTTCAAGATTTGCTTCTGAACTTCTAAGCCTTGTAACCTCCCCCCCAAAAAAAATGCACGCTCCGTCAAACGTTGCAACATCTGTGGCAATGTGCTGTGTGATTAAACTGCACATTTCAGAGTGACCTTTTATTGTGGGCAGTCTAAGTCACACCTGTGCAATATTCATGCTGTCTAATCAGCACCTTGATATGCCACCTTGATATGAGGTGGGATGGATTATCTCGGCAAAGGAGAAGTGCTCACTAACACAGATTTAGACAGATTTGGGAACAATATTTGAGAGTAATGGGTCTTTTGTGTATGTAGAAAATGTTTCTGATATCTGCGTTCAGCTCATGCAAAATAGGAGCAAAACCAAAAGTGTTGCGTATATATTTTTGTTCAGTGTAGTTTCCTACTTTTCCATTATCCTCTCACATTTAGAACACCCCATCCTGCAACCAATACTGTGCTTGCTGTGCTCCCCAATACTATACTTCAGAAACAGTCCACCTACAAAGTACTGCCAATAGAAATAATTATCTGCCAGAGTGTATAGAATTAACAGTGCCCCCAATAATAATAATGCCCCAATTGTGCCCATTCTAGGAATCATGTTACCCATAGCCACCCAGTAGTAATACATCTCCTTATAATATGTGGCAATAGAAAAATACCACCTAATGTGTGCCAGTACAAAAACTACCCCCTTATAATGTTCCCCAGTACAAGAAATACTCCCTAAGGCTATATGCACACGACAGTTGTTTTTTGCTGTCCGCAAATCGGGATCCGCAAAAAAAACTGATGGTCCATCAGTTTTTTTTGGAGGATTCCTTTGTTTTCACAGATCCCCTGTAATAAATGCCTATCCTCGTCCGCAAATGAGAAAAAAGTAGGACATGCACTACTTTTTTTGCTGAAGGGAAACACGGACAACGGACGCGGAACACAAACGGATGAACGGTCAGCATTTTTTTGCTGACCCATTGAAATGAATGGGTTCCTGTCCTATCCGCAAAAAAAACTGAAACGGAAGCCGAGAAAAACAACTGTCGTGTGCATTTAGCCTTATAGTCCAAACTTTTGATGAGACCCCTATCTTAAACCTCAGATTAGACCCCATAACAAACTACTAATGAGACCCCCATCTCAGACCTTAGATCAGACCCCTATTAGACCCCAAGATGCCCATATCAGACCTCAGACCAGAACCCCATCAGACCTCTAGACCCCCTTTTAGGACCTCAGATCAAACCCCCATTAGACCTCTCAGATTCCAATATCAGACCTCAGACCAGACCCCCATATCAGACCACCATTAGACCTCCAGACTCACATATCAGATGCCCATTAGACTTCTGGACCCTCATCTCAAACCCGAATTAGACCTCCAAACTCCAAAATTAGACCCCCATTAGACTTACAGACCCCCATATCAGACCAGACCTCCAGACCCCCCCACATCAGACCTCAGATCAGACCTTAAAATAACTTACCTCTCCTGCTCCGTGGCCACTCTCCTGGTCTGACGGTCCCTGCTCTCTATTCTTCTCGGGGCCCGCTCTGTACAGTCAACTGATTGTCTGCAGCATCAAGTCACAGTGCGCTCTGTACGTCCTGACACTATAGGCAGCCATGACACAGCAGTGCGGACCCTAAGAAAAGCAAGCAGGGAGGAGGGTCCCCTGGCTTAGGGGCTTGGTCACAACTGCAAGTGCTGTGACCCCTATAGCTATGCCAGTAGTACCCAGAAAGATTGTCAAAATTAGAGTTATTTAGTTTAGAAAAAAGAGGACTCTGAGAGGAGATCTACTAACCATGTATAAATAAATACATTCGGGTCTCGTCATCTATTTATACCTAGGACTGTGACCATGACGGGGTGACATCCTCTACATGAAGAAGGTATTTACTTAAACATAGAAGAGTATACTTTACGGTAAGAGAAGTGAGAATATGGAGCTCTCTGCCTGAGGAGGTGGTGATGGTCAGTTCACTAAAATAGTTCATGAGGGGCCTGGATGTATTTCTGGAGTGTAATAATACTTCAGGTTCTAGTTACTAGATTTATGGAGAAGGGTCGTTGATCCAGGAATTTATTCTGATTGCCTGATTAGAGTCGGGGAGAAATTTTTTCTTCTAAAATTATAGAAATTGGCTTCTAGATCATGATGTTTTTTTGCCTTCCTATGAATCAAGTTTGCAGAATAACCGGCTGAACTGGATGGACGGATGTCTTTTTTCAGCCTTACAAACTATGTAGGAATTTACCATTTACAGTGTTTTTTTTCTTTTAGTTTTAAGTATACGGTGGGTACACCTAATTTATGAAATTGCCCACAGTAATAATGAATTTGGCTTAAGTGTAATGTGGTTTAGAGACTGTCAGTAAAAGTTAGCCAGTGGGTTGCCTGGTATGGAGATGCATTGGTCTGTAGGGTGTAAGTAATAAATATGGCTACATAAAAAAAAAATCGTCATTTTGCCATTTTACTAAATCTTAAACTGGGTCTGCACCTACATACATTTTCTGCAATATAAAACTTGAGAAACGTAATATGAAACTTTTTGCTGCTATATTCCTGACTGAGTAAGTAATGTACAGGTGGCTCTCTGGTGGTACACCACGATTCGTGGTGCCTGCGTATAGCAGTTACCCCCAAAAAAACGCAAAATAAATAAATATCAGTTTAAAATGAAGACGGGCACTCTGCTATATGTAACTGCATTGAAAACATTTATTAGAATAAAAATTATAAAAATGCATATAATTGAAATAAAATAAAATAAAATTCAACCACAATATCAGTATTGGGCCAAGTATGCAGGTTGGAGTCCCCATGGAAGACCGTTAGTTCTTGATGGTTGTGCTATGTATATCTAGCAGTATGTATTAAGCTGTATGTGTGGTTTCCACACCGCATACAAGTGGTCCCAATTCTATTGAGCAAATCTTTGAATCACTTCTAAGTATGCTGGATACAATGAAGCAAATGTAACAATTGTGCTAGATGCAATAAATGTGAAAAACCAACAGCAACATCAAATCCTGGTAGTTGATTGAATCCCAGCATCAAATTATTCCAGCTGGTCAGGGAGAAAAAAGTGAGCGTAAAAACCTTTTTTTAAACTCATATACCCTATATCAAAAGCACGCTTTGAGAACAACCTCCACTGAATGACGCTGTGTACCACGTGGGACGCCACAGGTACACATGGACCTGAAAACCCAAAGATCGCTGAAGGGACACGCTATCCTGACAAATAGAGGATCAGTGTCTGCAGAGCACCAGTACCTATTGCTCACCAAACCTCAGCAGGAGACGGAGGGAAATATCGGGGAACATCCAGCCACAAGCGGGTGGTGAAGATACGGTAAAAAATCGCATATGTCTATATAACATAAATCTTTGCCGTTTCTCAGCAAAACACAATATTACTCTCTGCCCTATTGAATGGGCCATAGTATTGGGAACACTCCTGTTTTTGCTACAATCGCATATATTTGCACTGGAAGGATTCGGTGTATTGTGCAAAAGGACTGACTCTGTAATATCCTGATTACTAAAAACAATAGCGCTGGTGGCAACTGTGCTTTTTCAATCTGCCACAGCGACTTGTTCTGTCTCACGGACTATAGACACACAACTGTATTGCAGCGATCTATAGGATTGGACCTGATTCTATTTGATTGAACTGGGCATTCACTATTTGTCAGGGTCTTTTTACACTCACTTTTTTCTCCCTGACCAGCTGGAATCATTTGATGCTGGGATTCGATCAACTAGCAGGATTTGATGTTGCTGTTGGTTTGTTACATTTATCGCATCTAGCACACTTGTTATATTTGCTTCATTGTATCCAGCATATTTAGAAGTGATTCAAAGATTTGCTCAATAGAATTGGGACCACTTGTATGCAGTGTGGAAACCACACATACAGCTTAATACATACAGCTAGATATACATAGCTCAACCATCACAAACTAACCGTCTTCTGTGGGGACTCCAACCTGCATACTTGGTCCAATACTGATATTGTGGTTGAATTTTATTTTATTTTATTTCAATTATATGCATTTTAATTATTTTTGTTCTAATAAATGTTTTCAATGCAGTTACATATAGCAGAGTGCCCTTATTCATTTTATACTGATATTTATATTCCTGACTATTTGAATCCTTGACTTCAGTGCACACCTCACATCGTTCCAACTCTGCTGCACACCTATGTTATTTAAAATTGGTGCATATGGAAATAGTACATTGGGCTCTACACAAAAACACATGGCAATTTTACAAATGTCAGCCGTATGGGTTTTTCAAATGTATCCACATTCTGAATGCAACATGTGATTAAATAGAGTATCTCATGTGGAGCTTTCATTTTTCTATCAACGTCTAAAATCTCTTTACCTTAGCTTGCATAACTAAAGTACACTGATAAAAAAAATCCTTCAATATAAGACAAATAAAAGTAATTTAAAGAGGTTCTCTTAGCTCTTCTTTCTTACTTGCATTTGCTTTAAAATACCAATTCTAAAGCAGCTATTCTTGAATGTTTCTCTCATATTCCTCCGACATTGTTATTATTCCCCTTGCAAATGAGGCATGTCCTTACGTGCTCTAATGCTGCCCAGTCAGGGACACACACTATTGACAAGGGGAAGAGAGAAATTGCAGAACACAGAGTTCTAAGAAAAAGTGATTTAGCATTGTCATTTCATGGGGAATATAAGTACTTAATTCAATCCAAATTGTTTAGGTAGCGCCAACATAATCTGCAGCACTGTACAGAGGTTATTATCCCTCACATCAGTTTTTGTCTTCAAAGGAGCTCACAATACAAACAGAAATTAAGCTAGTTTAATTGGAAATCAACTCAGCTATCAGTATGTTTATAGAGTGTTGGGGGAAGTCCTCAGATTGGATTAAAGAATAAAAGAATCCACACTCACCTTCACTAATCCTTTGCTGCTCCCATTCCAAAACTTACCACATCCCTGCTGGTCTCTCCTTCCAGGATCGGCTTCAACATGCAAGAAATCCCAGGAAATGGCCACTCAACCCATCACTAGCTCAGGAGGGTCAGTAACCAAGCTGGGTGGTCATCTTCTGCAGAGACAAGTGAGGACCCAGTAAACATTGGAATTGCAGTAGTGTAGGCCAGTACCTAGACTTAGGGGTATCTGCAAAGTTTGGGTTTGTCATGTAAGGTTTTTAATGTTTTAAATATGCTATGCATTCAAGCAGATGGCATATGGGCGGCACTGGGAATGGCACTAACCACTCCATTCCTCTCCTCTTGACAGTAGTGGGCTGGTCCGACTTTATGTCAGAAGGGAGAGTTAGCTTGGCAAGCCTGAATTGAAGAAGCACATCCATCTGCTCCCATTCCAAGGGCTTTAAGGACTAGAGATCAGCTCATCTGTGAGGACCACTACTTGAGGGAGCTTGCAGGGTCCCAGGCTACAGAGGTTCTGCAAGATACAGCATTTGCAGTCAGCAGAATGATAAGAACTGCAGCAGGGGTGCACAACCTTTTTTTGGTCTGGGGGCCGCGTTGTCACATTGCTCTATATCTAGTGGCTGCAAAAATAAATAAAAAAGTCGAACGGTGCTTGTTTGCATTGGCCTGTTATACAGATCAGATGCAAAACGAATGGGCAGGAATGATCACTACCACAGTCATTCCTCCCACAATTCCCTCATTATCGGTAGCCTATCCCTGATTACACAGGGAGATGTGCTGACAATAATCGTACATCTCTTATCCTGATAAAATATGCAAATCAGCAGGCAAACGAGTGATTGCTTATTTATCACCTGATCAAAAGCACAATTATATAGGCTAGTTATCAGGAATGAGTACTCCTATAGACACTTGACACAGTAATTGGCCCAAATCTCGTGCAGTGCAATGGTGGATTAAAGGGATTTCCTAGTAAAAATGATTTCTTAACAAGTTCCTGTAGCATGACCCTAGAAACAGAAGATTTATACTTACCTGCTGCCCACAGCTCTGGTCCTCCATGCTGCTCCGCTGTCTCAATCTTTGGGTCCCTGCCCTGTTTATATCCGGCTTGCTATGGGCATAGTCACATGCACGGCCCCAGCCAATGACTGGCTTCAGCAGTGATGTGGCTACAAGCAGCATGTCACCACTGAAGCCAGTGATTGGCTGGAGCGGTGCATGTGACCATGTCCATGCACTGCCAGTGTAAACAGCAGGTAAGTATGAAAGTTTAGTTTCAGGGGTCATGCTACCTGAAAAAGCATTTAAGTGTCAACATTTCTTTCCATCCTGCCTCCTATTCAACTGCCTCCTATTCACCAGAGGATGATGTTCACTGGTTATTACCAGCGCCTCTTATCCCCCAGTTATAGGTGCCCTGCAATAACCAGTAAGCCCTTTCCCTTACTAGTTGAGAGAGTGCCTCTTGGTTAACCCTTTAATGACCAGGCCTGAAATGGCATTAATAACCAGACATTTGTGATTTAGTGCAAGTGGTTCAAATGGTTGTAACTTTTTTGTTTGTTGGACTTCCAACATTTTTTGCTGTATAAAAGGTCATATAAAGACCTTTGGGGCACTGACAGTTTTTTTTTGTACTTTTTCCTTTTTATTTTTCCTTTTATTGGTATTTTATATTTTTTTTTATTTTATAATTTTTATAATTCCTTTTATTTTATTTTGCATTTTTTTCCATTTACTTATTTTTTTATAATTTTATTTTCTTTTTCTTTCTTTTTTATATATTTATGCCGCATAATACATCCCCCAAGTGATCTTTAAAAATGAGTGTTGGTCAACGCACACAAGATCCACACGAATTTCTGTGCGGATTTATGTGCGTTTCTGCATATCCGGACCAAAATCCGCAATTTCTAACAGCAGTTATTGGGACGGATTTGATGCAGTTTTGCTGCAGATTGATTGGAAAAGGCTAAAATACGCAGTTAAAACATGCTGTGGATTTAGAAATCAGCACGGCTGGTCAAATTCTATGCAGAAAAAATCTGCAAAGTGTACATGAGATGTATGTAATCGCATACAATATGTTGGTATTATTTATAGCTTTGGTACACTGCATTGTACAGTATGTTAGTATTACATTTTGTACATATGCACAATTTTACACATATGATGTTATCTTTTGCACCTTTACTTAGATACATTTTTGTTTTATAAGGACTTTATATGTATGTGTGAGGGGTGATTGTTCTGATTGGGTACTGCTTATTAGGGTCTCCCATGGGATTGTTTGTGCCTTTTAGATGACTTTATTTTTTGTACTTGCATTTTTGGTAATAAAGAAATGCATTTTGGATAAATAATATTTGTTGAGTGCTTATGATGTACCAGTATTCTATATACATTTCCTTCCTCTTAGTTGAACATGTATCCTCATGTGATTTAAAGCCATGTCATACCCAATATTAGAAACTACTGTATATTTCAGAAAGAAAACTGGCACAACTTCATTTCTCCATCTGGGTTATAGCACATTTGTGCACATTACACTTACTTCTGTAAGTCCAAATGATTTGAAACTTAAAAACACTTTCCTGAACGGTCTTAGATCCATAAAAGAAGGCTTCATCAGATGTGGCTGTAAAGAAGCAATACACATTTTATTACATAGAGATATAAATGAAGTCAGAGTGGATTGAATGGCACTTCAGTGCATCTTAGGGAAATTAGGCAGACTCAATAGACCAGATGTTTTTTACCTGCACTTAATTATAAAGCTTTAATATGTTTAACTTAGTTTATCACCATCAATCCTCAGCCTGTGGCCAAATTAAAAGGGTGCTGAAGCTAAGCCGTCAATCCACTCATAGGCAAAGCGCTAGCTCTCCTTGGACTGCAGATAAATGAGCTACTTTAAAGATTTTATTAGGATTTTTATTACAGCATGATGCGGTCCAGAACTAATGTTCCTTTGTTTTTCTGGGACAATAGTTCATTTTAGTCTGATTAAGTGCTCAAGGATGCCGTGAGACTGGCAGAGTACCCATGGGACAAATGCTTCTTGTTTAGATACAGTCAGAGCTCAGTAGGGCAAGCTTAATGGAATGTATGTTGTCCTTCACTGCATGCCCGCAGTCAATCCATCCGCTTCATAATGAATACATAGTGATCCAGTTGTAAAACTACTGCAATCATTACCAATCAGCTGGGTTCATGGTTCACTGCCACTTGCACATTGATTAACTCATGCTATAGAAACAGTATATTGTACATAGAAAATATAGGAGGAATATAGTGACAGGTGACTAAGCTGTAGAGAACCTTGCTCACAGAGAAGAAATATACTCTTTAAGGATGGATTTCAAGTGAAATTTTTACAGTTTTATGGTTTTAGTGCATTTTTTTTCATCTGTGATATTGGTGTGTTTATATGTGGTAAAATGCATATAAACACAGATGTTAGCTGAAAGTCCAAGGGAAATATAAAACACAGGGCAGACAAGTGTTATTTGCAAAGTAATGTGTCTGCGCTTAAAGTCTGTCTTAAAAATGGTACAAATTGGTGCAATTTTGGCATAATTTAGTGCTACTAGGGTGTCCGCACATTTGTCTGATTTTACAAAAAGGGGGTGGGGTTTATCTGAAAAAGGCGCTACTTTACGGTGATGTGACTTAAGATGTGCTGTTGTGCACTAAAATTGTACCTCAATTCTTGCACAAAGTTCCGTCTCAAAGTAAGCCAACCAATAGTTAGTACAGAACTATACAAAAATATATATACCTGCACCAGATTTATTTTCCAGCCTGGACCACTCTGATAAATCTGGTGCAGGTCTTGACAACCTGCGTAATTTTACGCCATTTAAAGTATCAGTATATATTGGCTACTGTTGGCAAAAAGTGACCTAACAAATGCCACAAAAAAGGAGCAAAAATGCAGATAGTTAAAAAATGCATGTGCTTGTTCTAATGTTCTTTGAAAAGTGCAGCATTATGAAGCTTTTGGCATTTTTTCTTACAGTTTTACTTCTTGTCTATAGGGAAAAATGCCAGAAGAAAAAATGATGCACACAGTTGACTAGAAAAAAACAAAACAAAAAATCTGAAAACCGTTCCCTCCTGTTAAGTACCAATATGTGTAAAGTAGCAAACTATAGTGTACATATGTAGTGTGTGCCATAGTTTGCAGTCTATTTATTTATTTTAAACAACACTGAAGTCATGTAAAACCATTAATAAATCTTCCCCATTATTTTGGGGGGAAAAAAGTTGACCAACCAAATAATACATATATGGGCCAGGTTTACCAGATCATTTTTTTTTATAAGCATCCCTCCACTATGGCTCACCCCTCCATAACATCAATGTGCCCTGATACGGTACATGAAAAAGAATTGTTTACATTAGACAATCCCTTTAACTCAAATTTAGCAGCATACACAAAAAGTTAAGTGACCAAAGCAGCACTGCTGCATCTGTGTCTTCAAGTAGAAGGGCTTCCAATACTGCATTTTATACTGGTTTCTATGTTAGCAACTAAATCCTTTCGGTTTAAAACTATTATAATTTTATATCCACCAAATATTATAAAATTAGCAGAAATGCATATTAGAATGTCATTCTGTTTCATTATAAACAAGTTCACACTGTGCCTCTCCAGTAGAGACTGAACATTTAGTTGTTTTTCTGTCTATGCCATGAATAATATCCTTTTTTACAGCAATTTAAAATCTGAGTTTGCTTCTACAGGCTATGGGCTATAACTCAAAATATTAAAGCAGAAAAAGTCTATTGACTCTTCCCAGCTGCAGATTCATGATTTGTCCCTGGCTTGATAAACAGACAGTGAAGTGTTGTTTCTTTTGAGATTTTAGCTCTTCAGCGTTTTCTTAAGAGTGCTCTTTATCATAAGAGAAAAAGACTACAAGTGTTATTACTGTGTGTAACCCATAAGACCTAGAAAGACAGCACCAGAGTGTATTGCGAAATTAGCGGCTGTCATAGCAACAGAAGCCCCGAAGTCTTGATCACGAAAAGGAAACATAAACTGTGAATTTTGGAAACACAAAGTTCATCAAGTGGAGTTCACCGGAGGCTGTCTGTTCATCATATTGGCAAAATACGAGGTCTGTTCATCATATTGGCAAAACATGAGGCCAGTACTTATGGGTCATCTCAGGCCTTAAATAATATTACTGGTAACAATTTTGATAAGAAGGACTTCCGGTTCCGGCGCCAGCATGGTAAGAGGCGAGTGAGCGCTGCTCCGTTACCAACTGCTCCAAAACTCTGACATACCGCTATCTCTGGGACTGATCTGCCGAACAAGACCCACAGGCAAAGGTGGTGCAATTTATGGACCGCTATCTGAAGGTGATGGGGGGCAAATCTAAATCGCGAGCTCATGCTAAAACCGCCGACGCAGAGACACCCGCGGTGTCTAAGATGGCGGAGCCGACAGAAAGTGTAACACATGAAGGGGGCTCCGCACTCCTACTAAGAAGCCAAGAGGCTCCCATAGAGGATAATGATCAATCTGCCCCACAGGTAGATTATAAAAGACTGGCGATAGAAGTTTCCAATCGTATTCACCCCGATCTGCAGGAGTCACTGACCTCAACGGTGGTGGCCTCCTTCACGGTGCTGCAGGCTGAAGTGGCGCGAAACACTGAACGTATCGATGGTGTAGATAATGATGTACGGGCGCTACAATTGGAGGTGCAAACACTCCAGAATCAACTGAGGAATACTGCGGAAGATAATAAGAAGCTTTGGGAGAAACTGGATGATCTCGAAAATCGCTCTCGGAGAAATAATGTTCGTTTGGTGGGTCTCCCCGAATCTATATCTGGGAAAGACTTGCATATTATTTGTGAACGAGACATCCCGGCAGCACTGGGACTACAATCGGATTGCAGGGTGGAGAGGGCACATAGAGTTGGCCCAGCGAGGGAGACGGCTGATAATAAAAGGGAACTGGACAATAATCGAGCACGGAGACCCAGACAGGTTATTGTTAAGTACCTGGACTACTTCGAAAAGTCAGAAATACTGCGGGCCTACAAAAGCAGAACCAGGGACTGGTGATAAAGGGCCACACAATCTTGCTCTTCAGTGACTTTTCTGCAGAGGTAACGAGACGTCGTAGAGCTTTCTCGCATATATGCGCCCTACTATTTCAGCAGAAGAGGAAATTTGCACTGCTTTACCCTGCAACTCTAAAGGTTTTCCGCGCTCAGGTGGATATTTCTAATAGTCCAGAAGAAGCCACGGAGCTGCAGTCATCGCCGGGTACCATACCACGTGGAGGTGCTGGGAGGAACCAACTCGAGAAGCCATGGAGCCATCCTCCAGAGGAACCGAAGGATCTAATGGCGCCAAAAGAAAAGAGGGCTCCAGACCATGCTCGACGGGCAACTTGAGATGTCTTTCACGACAATCCGGAGACGCCATATCCTTTATGACTGCATAAACTCGACCAATGAGATTTCGGTTCAACATGTTGCTCTTACCAACTTGTAGAACTGTTTTTGTACTTTGTGTTAACTATCTCATACATAGAGGGGCCTACAATTCCCAATTGACCTATCTCTGTGATAAGAGGAATTATGCACTAAGAGTAGTTTCTTGTTATATGTCTGCCACAGTTTGAGAGAGCAGATAGTTGGTTGACGGACCGAGAGTTGACTGTATTTATGGATAGATATCTTTCCCTCGTTTTTCTCCTTACAATGTTGGGAAGAAGTGAAGTTCAGAATTGTGGGGGTTTATATGGGCTGAACTGTTTACGGCTGATAGGGTTAACAGTTGTAATTTGCTACAAGGTTCAAATGGGTGGGGGGGGGGGTATAGACATAACTTCTTGTCTTTTAGTAGATTGGAGACAGACGCCTCGGGTACCGAGTCTACACCTACGTCTAAATTATGTATACTTATGCACAGAAATCTTTATATAAAGCTGTCTAATGGTTAAGGTCATTTCATGGAACGTGAAGGGGCTTAGGTCCCCACAGAAACGCCTAATGGTTCTGCGACATCTCAACAGGCTGGAAGCAAATATCGCTCTCCTCCAGGAAACTCACCTGGGGGTGAACGATTTCTCGAGAATGAAACAATTGGGGAGGGGAGGTTTTCGGGTCAAAAGCTTGTAATAAAAAAGCAGGGGTGCTGATCCTGATAAGAAGGAACACACAATTTACTGTAATATCACATACTAGTGATGAGGAGGGCAGAATCGCTCAGGTAACTTTACAATCAGCAGGAGGCACCTTTAGCGTCTATAGTATATATGGACCGAACGATTCTAGTGACAATTTTTTTAGATCTCTTACGGAAAGATTGTTGGAGGACTCAATGACAGATAAGTTGGTGGGTGGAGATATGAATGTGGTTGCGGAGTGGAAGGAAGATAGGAGATCGGATAGGATGGCCCCCCTTCCCTCATCACAGATGTGTTCACACATTGAGGGATCTGATGAGCACAGCACATTTGTTTGATGCATGGTGGGTGCTCCATCCTGAAGGGAGGGACTACACGTACTATTCGATGGCGCACAAATCGTGGTCCCGTATTGACTACATTTTATTGTCAAGCAGCTTGTTTAGGAGATGCATAACAGCCAGAATAGAAGATCTAGTGGTATCTGACCATGCCCCGGTATTAGTCTGTTTGACAGATTTTACTCCGCGGGGGACAGACTACATTTGGCGCTTCCCCTCAGGCATGTATGAGGATGCTGATTTTCATCGGCTACTGAGAGGGTGGTGGGACGAATATCTTAACCATAATGATCTACCAGACAATGCTCTTCTGATGTGGGAGACTGGAAAGGCCGTGTTGAGAGGACGGCTAATAGCCCATGTGTCAGGACTCAAAAGGCAGATTGCGAAAGAGTTAGAAACACATGGAGAGAAACTTAGGCAGGCGTACACGGCCTTTGTAGCAAACCCAACGCAGACGGCAGAGGAGGCCTGGAAAGTGGAAAAGCGCGAATATGAGCACTGGCTACAACAAAAGGAAATATTGTTCAAAAATAGGAATGATGCGCAATTGTGTCAGAAAACCACGGAAGCATCTAATGCCTGTAGCTAGTGCCTTACATGTAATACCAGGCATATCCTCAAGATGCCAATTGAAACATGCATACAATGGAGCATATACTCCCATCAAACATGCTATAACTCAAAAATATCGGGAGCCAAATGCAAATACTCAGAAATCACTTTATTAAATAATAAATAGTTAAAATTCCATAAAAAGAAGAAAGGTGCAGGTGCTATAGCGCCACCCTGGACCTCTACATAGGCAGTTATCAAATCAATCTGGGTATAAAGTTGGTACATCAATAAATATAAAGGTCATTACACCAGGACAAAACAGCCTCAGAAAAAAAAATTTTATTTTTATTTTTTTTTTTTTTGTAACACCATATATCATTAACTTGCCATGAAATCAAACCTTACTAGCGCAGTATGTATCGCCAGAGGACCAGGATGGCGCCACTGCAGCGTTTGGCGAACTTCGTCCGGGTCCACCGGACTGAAGGTTCGCAACACGTGCGGTAGCGCCATCCTGGTCCTCTGGGCGTGATACATACTGCGCTGGGTAAGGTTTGATTTCATGTAGAGTTCATGATATATGGTGTTACAAAAAAAAAAAAAAAAAAACAATTTCTGAGGCTGTTTTGTCCTGGTGTAATGACCTTTATATTTATTGATGTACCAACTTTATACCCAGATTGATTTGATAACTGCCTATGTAGAGGTCCAGGGTGGCGCTATAGCACCTGCACCTTTCTTCTTTTTATGGAATTTTAACTATTTATTATTTAATAAAGTGATTTCTGAGTATTTGCATTTGGCTCCCGATATTTTTGAGTTATAGCATGATGCGCAATTGTATAGATTCGGTAACAAGTCGGGCAAATTGCTTGCCAGGCTTGCTAAAGGTTTTTTACAAAATACCCCGATTTTGGCGCTAAGAGACAGTAAGGGACAACTTAAGAATGACCCGAAAGATATTAATGACATCATTAGAGATTTATATAAGACGTTATATAAGGCCCAACAGACAGATGAGGAAGGGGGGCGGAGATGGTTAGATTCAGTTTCCTTAAACAGCGTAACTGAAGAAAATTTGGCACTTATGAACGCACCGATAACAGAACAAGAGGTACAGACAGTTATTTCGGGTCTAAAATTGGGTAAAGCCCCAGGCCCGGACGGGTACTCTGGGGAATTTTATAAAATTCGGAGAGATCGGATCGCCCCCAGATTGGCTCAAATTTACAACTCTTATATGACGGGCTCACCACTGTCGCTCACTTATAATGTAGCCCACATTAAAATGATTCCGAAACCTGGGAAAGACCCTTTGTCCGCTGCATCTTATAGGCCCATATCATTGATTAACACGGACATTAAGATTGTTTCGAAAATATTGGCTGACAGGCTGGCCGGCATACTTCCAAAGCTAATCTCAAACTCACAGGTTGGATTTGTGAAGGGCCGCTCAGCGGTCACCAATATTAGAAAAGTCCTAGCGGTGTTAGATGAAGTCAAGATGAGGCCAGAACTACATCCATCCCCAGCTTTCTTGGGCATTGATGCTGAAAAAGCTTTTGATAATGTAAGCTGGGGATGGATGGAGAAAGTCTTAGATAAAATAGGTTTAACTGGAGCTTTCAGAATGTATCTAAAGGCGTTATATTCGTGTCCGCTGACCAGAATTAATACCCCAGGTCACGTGTCACCCGCTTTTCCCATAGAAAAAGGGACAAGACAGGGGTGTCCATTATCTCCGTTGCTTTTCAATATAGCACTGGAACCCCTGTCTCGTTACCTGGATTTCGCCCAGGAATTTGAAGGTATTAGAGTAGGAACTATGGAGGTTAGACACGCTTTGTATGCGGATGACTTACTTGTGTTCCTGTCAAACCCAGGTAGAGATGTACCACGACTATTACAGAGGCTGACAGAATTTGGGGAGGTGTCAGGCTTTAAAATTAATGCTACTAAAAGTGAGCTTTTATTACTTTCTCATACGCACCGAGCTGGAGGTTTAGATCTAAAAGATCTTCCTGTTTCACTAGCGCCGCAATCTATCAGATACCTGGGATTTTCTATAGGTAAGACCCCGGAGTCAATTTATACTCTCAACTACCCCCCATTGATTAAGAAAATACAGGCTGATGTAGACAGATGGGCTCATCTCCCACTTTCTATATTGGGGAAATGCTACCTCTTGAAAATGATTAGTTTTGCACGCTTGCTTTACCCCATGCAGACGATACCACTGCTGATCAGACACACAGACATACAGTCGCTTGAGGCTGCATTCAGATTCTTCATGTGGAGAGGTAAGCGTCCAAGGATATCGCTCTGGAAACTCCAGCTCCCCAGGGAGAAGGGCGGGATCAATTTCCCGGACATTAGGGGATACAATATAGCAGGCAATTTGAGACATTGCTTAGACTGGTTGTCCAATAATAGCCATTTCTCCAATCACAGACTAGAGTCACAACTAGCCTCCCCCTGGTCGCTGAATACCCTACTACATACTAAATATGCTAGTCTACCTAAAATTCTGAAAAGCAGTCTGATAGTGAAAGATACGGTAGCCTCATGGAAAGCAGTATGCAAAGACTGGGGGCTACCCTACTCCCTGTCCAAACATATGGGACTATGGGGACATCCTGAATTTGTGGAAGGAAGTCGGAATTCGCAATTTAAGGAATGGAGAGTGAAGTGTATCTGCACGGTGAAAGATCTATGGCAAGAATCAGATAGACGGTATATGAGATTTGAAGAAATATGCTCAAAATATGGGATCCCATCGAATCACTACTTGGCCTACCACCAAGTTCACCATTTCCTTAAATCCCGGGTGCTAGATTTAAGCAAAGAATTCCACACTACTAATTTTGACAATATCATAAGACCCGATGGGCAATTCATATCTCTTTCAGAAATAAGGGGGAAGCTACAAATGGGACATCTAGCAGAGGGTACCCCCTCTGTGTTCAAAACATGGGAAAAGGATATAGGGAAGAAGGATATACATGACAATATACTGAAAGGGTGGCTGATGGTCAGAAGACTTATGCCTTCAGAAATATGGAGGGAAACCCAATTTAAGATTGCTCACAAAGCGATATATGGATTCCACAAACTCAGTTCTGTTCCCCGTACAGGTAGGATAGAACATTGCCCTAAATGCTACAAGGTTAACACAAATTTATATCATGGTCTATGGGATTGCCCACAATCAACCATTTATTGGACATCGTTTATTAAATGGATATGGGAGGTCTTACGCATAAAACTGCAAGCTGATCCGCAATCGCTCCTTTTCCACCACTTCCCTGAAGGGGGGCACCTACCACAAATTGCGCATATATGTATTATGGCTGCCAAACGTTGTCTATTGAGGAACTGGCTGGGTACCTCAATTCCTGGAATTGAAGACATAATCACTCAGGTGAGGTGGTGTATGAGGAGGGAGCTCTTTGCAGCAGAAAAGGGACCAGATAAACATATAGAAAAACTCATGGTGAGGTGGAAAATATTTATTATCAAGATACTAGATCCACAGGAAATAAAAGAGATCATGCAGCCATTGAAAAATACATCCTGGTATATGCTTGAACAGTTGAAGGGCACGTTGGGTAAGCTGGAGGTGTAGGCTGATGAAGGTGTAGATGTAGATTTGTTGCTGATATCTATCCAGAGAAGACTTGCCAGAGGGAGAAGGCTAGCGGGTAGTTATGGTGACTGAGCCGATAATATGCCTAGGGCGCAGAAAATCTAAGTAGGAAAAGAAGTATATGTCTTGGGGAATACATTTTTGATTGAGAAGTTGATGTTCTTGAATTACACATGATTATGAAGCTGTGTCATTATCTGACAACTTGATGTAGTCACATGTTGTACTGTGTAAACAATGTGTAAGCTTATGTTTACTTGAATATAAACGAATAAAATTTGGTTTAAAAAAAAATAATTTTGATAAGAAAATATAGAGGTCAGAATTGACAAAGATGTATGTGTAAGCAACCATTAAATTTAATTTTAATTTGGCGGATAATATATCTGTGGTTCCCTGGAGCAGGGGTACTATGAAGACATTTGCCTATTTCTCCTATGCAAAGTTATAAACTTCTTATATTATTTCACCTGAAAGGTTTAATTTGCACTGTTCAATACTGTGTAACTGCATGTTACATGTTGTGATATAAATATATATATATATATATATATATATATATATTCTGTTCATTTGCACAAGGCTCAGTGGAAAGGGTTAATGAATACTAAGAGACTTTTGGGACTTTATATACCGGTATATATTTTTTTTTTATTTTTTTTTTATTCTGTTCATTTGAACTGTATTTGCAAGGCTCTGTGGAAAGGGTTAATGAATACTAAGATACTTTTGGGACTCTATGTTGCCATAGAGTTTAAAGAAGAGCATGTTTTGGAGGGAAAAAGCCAGACGTATTTACCACTAAAACCAGGCAGCCTGACCTTTTTTTTTTTTTTTCAAAATAAATTTTTATTGAAAGTTTCAACGGACATTGTACAATCCAATATCAAATACTCTGATCTTATAACATCAAACTGCACATAAAAGGCAATTGAAATCAGCCGCTTTAAGCGAGACATATCAACTTACAAAGCATGGGAATCACATATCTTCTGTCATAGTACAAATATCCCAAGTTAGACATAGCATAGCACACATCACATGACTGAAAATAGGAATATGAACAGTGAATGAACTCATAAACCGTAACATAACAGAAATTGGTTCACCAGTGCGAGGAACAGCGTCCAGGGGCCAAAAACATTAGCATGTGTCAATTAGGATAAATATGATAGATTCAGCTGTCTACCAATCAGAAGCGAAAAAAGGAAGGGGCACAGTACCATTCCTCATGGGGCTGAACTACGAGGCCTCGTTGTGGGGGACTTTATGTCAGGATGCAACTCCTCCCAACGCTTCCAGTTTTTCAAAAAAGCGCTCAGGGCCCCCCTCTGTCTAGCAAGCACCTT
The DNA here is from genome assembly GCA_033119425.1 of Bufotes viridis. NCBI lineage: Eukaryota > Metazoa > Chordata > Amphibia > Anura > Bufonidae > Bufotes > Bufotes viridis. The sequence goes on from CM065591.1 coordinate 175,126,496, forward strand.
TTCACACATAACAGTTGTGAATTATATCCTTAAGAGATTCCATATCTGGCACAATCTGGGATTTCCATTTCCTAGCAATAACTAACTTAGCCGCATGAAATACATGGCAGAGTATGACCCGTACATTTTTAGGGTAACCATCTATATTAAAAAGTAGTAGTGCTGTGTCCGGTAAAAGGGGTCTAGAAAGACCGGTCAAGCACTCTACAAGGCTACGCACATTAACCCAGAAAGGCTTAATAATTGGACACGTCCAGAATATATGTAAGAGGGATCCACATCCACCACAATTCCTCCAACATAGACGAGAAGTGGTAGGATACATTTGTGCCAGACGTTCAGGAGTATAGTACCATCGGAGGAGCAGTTTGCAATATTGTTCCCAATGGACAGCACATTTCGAGGAAGAATATGCCCACTGTAATGCTTTTTTCCAATCTCCCTCGGTTTTAGAAAGATGAAGATCATTCTCCCACGATAGCATAGTTTTATGCTTGCTGAATGTTAAATTGGACGATAAGGGTTGAGATAGGTATTTGACACCCTTCTTAAAGGGAGCTGTCGTCTTATTCACCAGATCAGCTAGGACTAAGGGAACCTCTATTTTTACTGGAAAACCAGAAGCCAGAAAGGAAGATAACCTCTGATATGTAAAACGTTCACTAAAAGGGAGACCAAATTTGACTTGAATATCATGGAAGGACAACATTCTGGACTCATAGTAGACATCCTCCAAGAATTGAATATTGCATTTCCCCCATTCAGCCAGTTGCATGTCTGGCAGGAAAGCAGGAACAGCATCTAACCTGATACGTATCCATCCAAGAGGTGGCGAGTTCCCCAAATGAGTGCAGCTCACCTGCCAAGCCTGCAAAGTGGCTATCACTGGAGGAGGCACCAACGAGGAAACTAAAGGAGTCACCGAGGGAATCTCTAATATGTCAATCAACCTGTGAGTTTCCGTCATAGCAGATTCTAAAAGTACCCACGGCTTTTGATCCTCCAGCACGCTCCAATATCTAGCCTAATCCAAAAGAAAAGCTAGATAATAGCTCTCCAAATCGGGAAGGCCTAGACCCCCATGTTTTTTATCCTTAGTCATAATACGGGATGCTACTCTGTGGTGGCCCCCGTGCCAAATTAATTTATACATCTGAGTACGGAAAGCCACCAGAGTTGCCTTAGGAATTGGTATTGGTAAAGTGCGAAGGACATATAAAAGCTTTGGGAGAATTAACATTTTATATAGCACCACTCTACCTAGCCAGCTAGGTTCAAACTTTCTCAAATTGGCTAACTCCTGTTCCAACCCCGCAAGGAGGGGAGGAAAATTGGCCTGGACCAAATGGGAGGGGGATGGAGTCAGTTGGATGCCCAAATAAGAAATCGATCCCTTAGACCACTGGTAAGGGGTGTGATCAGAGATCCATTTCTGGTCCCTAGAAGTGATATGGATAGGGAGCATCTGAGATTTATGCACGTTCACTTTATAATAAGAAACGTCACTGAACCACTGCAATCTTTCACCTATAGCCAAAAGAGTTTTCTTCGGATCGGTTAGGAGCAGAATAACGCCGTCAGCAAACAGGTTTATCTTGCTTACTGTATCTCGTTCCTGAACACCAGAGATATTGTCATCTGATCTGACTAAGGCCGCCAGGGGTTCCATCACCATTGTAAAAATCAAGGGGGACAGGGGACAACCCTGGCGAGTACCATTAGTAATAGAAAACGGTTTAGATAAAATGCCATTCACCAGGACATTAGCAGTCGGAGAGGAATATAAGGCCCGGATGGCACTAGAGATGCCTGGACCGAACCCAAAGCGCGCCAGTGTGGCAAAGGCGTACTCCCAATTAACTCTATCAAACGCCTTTTCGGCGTCGAGCGATAGCAGGACTGTTGGCAGGCGATGTTTATCTGCCCAGTGAAGGAGATTGATTAACCGTCTAGTACCATCCGGGGCCTGTCTTCCCTTAGTGAAGCCCACCTGATCTTTGTCTACAATATGAGGGAGAATATCTAACAATCTATTTGCTAAAATTTTAGCATAAAGCTTTGTATCCGCATTTAGAAGCGAGATGGGGCGAAAATTAGCGGGATCCGTAGGCGGCTTCCCCGGCTTGGGGAGAGTGATAATAGTAGCATTAAGCATTTCTGCCGGAAACCTGCCCGTGGTCATAGCTACGTTAAAGGCTCTGGTTAAGAGGGGCGTAAGAATATCACTGAAAGATTTATAGTATTCCCCTACATAACCGTCCGGTCCTGGGGCTTTATTCCTTTTAATGCCTTTAATAGCCCTCGCTACTTCCTCATCCAGAATGGGGGCCTCCAAAACTGAAAATTGTGACTGGGAGATCTTGGGAAGATTAACTGAACGTAGAAATTTATCTATTTGCAGCCTGACCTTTTAAATGTCTGGTTTTAGCTATGTTGTTATGTATGAAAACTTGTTTTTGTCTGGAAAAACTGCTGTGTCATTGCCATTGAGTATCATTGAAACTCTAATGTAAGTCTATGCCAGACGGGAATGGTCACTCCACCCCTCCCACTAGAAGGTTCCAGTCTAGCTAGAAATGGTATATAAGGAGAGCAGTCAGAGCCCCTAGTGTTCTGCAGTTTGGTACCAGTGCTTGGAGGGGGAGACTCATGCCAGTCTGCATGAGGGGCCAGAAGAAAATATTGAGATGGGAACGCTGAGCCACAGACCATGGGTCACCAGCTCTGTGACCAAGGAGCCACCCGGACTATTGAGTCACAGACTGTGGGCCTCCAGCCTTTGGACAATATACCAGCCTTCTGGGAGAGAGAGGGACAGCTAGCTGAGGTTTTTACTCAGCATCAAACCCTTCTTCTGCCAGGGAGTAGACTGGAGAAGCCATCCCTATGCCTCGACCGTATTGTTTTGCACCTGAATTTCTCCAGTGAAGAAGCACACTGGTTAACTGCAGACCCTGAGTCTCTAGACTTATTTCCCACTGCGGTACACCATGCCTTACCATCCCTTCCAGAGAGCAACAACACATGGTGACACCTCGACTGTGTCCGGGGGACCCAGTGTAGCATTGTGGCCAACCCATACCTGGCCATTGGCGTGAGCAGTCTTATCGGCCAGACAACACTCCTCTTCTGGGAATAAAGTATGCAAATTAGCCCTTAGAAAACTCTGGCTCTAATGCCACCATATGTAAGGTAACTCTTATCCAAGTATTGTCTTAAGGCCTATTTAAAAGATCAAATATTATCCTGTAGGACTGCTGCCTTGCATCTGGTGGCATTAGAGTTAGAGCTTATTTGCATTCCTTCTTCCCAGAATTCCAGAGGAGCATTGCCTGTCTATAAGACTCCTCACGCTGATTAGGCACTCTGTATAAGAAGGGATAGTACCCTCTAAATCAGGCATCCTCAAACTGTGGCCCTCCAGATGTTGTAAAACTACAACTCCCACAATGCCCTGCTGTAGACTGATACCTATAGGCTGTGCGGGCATGCTGGGAGTTGTAGTTTTGCAACAGCTGGAGGGCCGCAGTTTGAGGATGCCTGCTCTAAATCCTGTCCAAGGCCACTCACCCAGTTAAACCAGTACTATCTGCTCTGCACTGAAGAGGGGCCTTTTTACCCCCAAACAGCTATCTGTAGATAAAGTGCTGGCTTAATTATTATCCAAGTCATAACTTAAGTTCTATTTAAATAGTTCAATATTGACTTATAAGATAGCTACCTTACATCTAGTGGCATTAGAGGCAGAGCTTGTTAAGAGCTCATTTGCATACCCTCCTCCCATGCTATTTTAATATAATTCAGTATGAATCACTGATTACTTTTGTAATTTACTTTCTGTTACAAAACTCCAGTTGTGAAGTAATGCCTTTCTTCATTATAATGGCTCCCCCTAGTGTTTAATCTGTACAGTAATGTGCACATCCACCTACTGAGTCTTACATATTCAGTTACATCCTGCAACTGTCACCAGCCCTATGTACTATTAGAAGCTGGGACAGCAAAAGGGAGAACTCTGCAGCAGAAAAGACACACACCACTGATAAAGGAGATCTGAGCTGTCAGCTTGAAAAGAATATAGCAGAGAAATTGGAGCAATGTATGGGGAGAGCTTTGGATCATTATGAGGTACATGGTTGGTTGAGGCTTTGTCATGTACTATATGGCAATTTTCTTTGACATCAATCATAGGATAACCTGTTTAAGGCACTTTCTAGTTAAGAGCCCACCATAGATGATACATGTCGCACAATGATATTCCACATATACCTTCTACCTATAACATGAAGTGTGAAGCTAAAGTCCACCACTGAACATCATATGCATTTTTATTTAAAGGGGTTGCCCCACAAAAATATTGTTTATAGTTAAATCCAGCTGATTTACACATATGTTAGAATAGTGCTGCCTGCTGTTTCTAATGAACAACATTTCTGTGTCCATCCTAACAATTACAGTGACTCTGTCTCATCCTCTTGTAAGTCTCTCAGGATCATCTGACATGCAGAGAAAATGCTGCATCATCAGAAACAATCAGCTCATTACACCAGGGGAACCTTCTACATACCTGAAAGAACAAGACATGTGCCTCCACCTAAGCATATTCACTGAGGTGAACACAGAAAGGCTGTTCATTAGACAGCAGGTGGCGCTATACTAACATTGTTCCTGTAACAGCAGAAGTCTGCTCCAGCTGCCGTTCTACTTACCCACTCCTCGTTCCTGTTGCCACTTCTGCTGCACCTCTCCTGGTAGTCAATGACTGCCGGCATCCTTCTTCCAGGGGTCCTGCTCGCCAGCGATCTTCTCTGTCTTCTGGCAGGCTAAGACCTGCTTTCTTCCCTCTACCACCTGTCTTGACCCTAGCCTGACCTGATGCGTTCCCTGCAGCAAAGTCCAGACCCTAAAGCAGGGGTGCACAACCTGCGGCCCGGGGTCCACATGTGGCCCTCGATACCAATTTTTGCGGCCCCCAAGCATCTGGTAAAAGACATGTAGGTCTATGTCTTATGGCTTCTTACATGTTTCTTTCATGTATTCTCCTATTAGATGGGAGTCCTAGAACTGTAACTAGACATTTACAGTATATACTGTATGTTCAATTTGCCAAAAATACAGTATTTCAGTAGGCAATACCCCTTTAAGTTTTATTTTCGGCCCTTGGAATTGGTTCAGGCTGACAATGTGGCCCCCAACCAGAAAAGGTTGTGCACCCCTGCCCTAAAGGGTGAAAACCAGGGACTTGCCAGGATAACACCCGTAATTCCACTTCTTGGATTCCACTTCCACTGCATAGCAATTCCTGAAATACTTGGGGTTAGACACACCATTTTAATAAGTGTAAATACAAAAAAATATTTAGAATAACGGGCTACATTTAATTATAAACATTATTTTTTTCATGGGATAAACCTCTTTAATAGGTTCAAAAAGCTGTACTGATTAATTTTTTATGATGTCTTATATTGTATATGATATTTTATTTTGTATGCAGAAGTCACATGCATGTGTAGACATAAACTTCCATGTTAACACTGTGATAGCCTACAAGCCCCACTGGTGCAAATGTATAAAATTTTCTTTATACATTCAACTTAATAGTAATCCAGAATGCCTTCAGCTCATATGCTCCCTCTAGTGGGAACTGTTTGCAACCAGAATTTTAACTGTATGTGCATGGGATTTAAAAATATGCATAGAAAATGTAGCTATACAACTATAAAGATATCACTTAACTCATACTGTTGAGCCTAAATATGCATATTGCTAAAATGTAGACATTTCCACTAAGGTAACCATTACTTATGCAGTAGGGAATATCAAGGGGTAATGCAAAGACATGCCTCTTTTCCTGATCTGATTTTGATGATACTGTGTATATAAAGTGAATATTTAAAAAGTTCATCAAAGTAGAAACTCCACTTTCAATACCATTGAAACCATCAATTTCAGTTATTGAGTCTCTAATGAGAAATGCCAAAAATTTAAGTTATGTCTCCTTATAGTGTGCATGTCTATAATATCGAAACACTTTAAAGAAGTTTTCCAGGTTCTGAATATTGATGGCCTACCCTCAAAATAGGTTATCAATATAAGACTAGTGGGAACCAGACTCTTGGGACCCCTACCAGTCAGCTGTTTGAGTGGGCTGCAGTGCTTGTGTGAACTCTGCAAGCCATCTACTTGGTGATGACCATGTCAGGTATTGCAGCTTTTTGCCATTCAAGTAAAAAAGACAAAGCTACAGTACCTGCACTGCCACTACTAACAGGCAGTGTAAGTAAATAATAAAGAGGTTGTGCACTTGCACAAGCCCTGCAGCCCCTTCAAACATCTGATTGGTTGGGGTTAGTGATGAGCGGCAGGGGCAATATTCGAATTTGCGATATTTCGCAAATATTCGCCATATATTCGTGAATTCGTGAATTCCTGATCTTCAGGCATTATTTTCTTGATTGCGAAAATTCACATTAAAACAATTCGCATAGACTGGTATTTAAAAAAAAATTCATATTCGCAATTACGAATATATTTTGAGATATTCTAAATATTCGCGAATTCTCGAAGTGCCGATATTCGTGATTAAAATTCGCAATTCAAATATTCGTCATCAACACTGGTTGGGGTGCCATAAATATTCTAAACCCAGAAAATCCCTTTAAGTGGCAATTTGGTAAAAAAGAACTTCTAATGTCTGATATATACATACTGTAAATGAGGACCAGTGGTGAAATCTTAACCACCAGTTAATCAGTGGGTACGAAGCGCAAACTCCTTGGCACTGCTTATACATTTCTATTACAGACTCAGCTTTGTAATCAGAGTGCCGTTCATTAGTAGGGGCTTACAATGTTGAAAAGAAGCAGAGACCAGTTAAAAATAAACCCTGGTGCTCCAGCAAGGCATGCAAAGATCCAAAACCGAAAAATATCCAGTTCCAGGGGTAAGTAGAACGTCCAAGACGTTTTTCCATTAGTTTAAAATAATCCACAGTTTTGGAACTGCACTAATGCTTACGCATTTTAATCCCATCTTAGTTCTTAATCATGTGATTGAAATTGCATTGAAATTGGATTATTTTAAAGTAATGAAATAAAGTCTTGAAAGTTTTACTTAACCTTGGGGCATAACAATTTTCTGTTTTGGTCAGTTGCTTACAATGTTGTCAGGAATCTCCTAGTTGGGAGAAAAGGGTTTAATTGCTTTATCATCACAGGCATCAACAATGTGATCTCACATGTGTCTATGCACTATACATAGACCCGATGTCCCTGATCAAGCCATAAAGGGGAAACCTCGTCGGATGTGAGCTTTGCTTTATGAATTTGAGGGTTGTTTTACTGATGTTTAATGAAACTGTGTGTTTTTTAACTCCCAGTAATTTCAATGAGAGGCAGCTCTGAGGAACGTGGAGCATCAGCATAAAGCTGCGGCGATAAGGAACATGTCCGTTCTCGGTGCAGTGGAGGTTTTAAACCGCTTCTCTATGATCCTCAGTGCTGCCTCCTATTGAAATAAATGGGAGGCAGAAAGGACATAGCTGCTGCCATGATTTCTGTGAAATTTAGGCATGGCTATTCGCACTACAATTCTAGTGTTCACATCCACACTTTTAATTCCTACAGTCTTTTCCAGTGGAAGAACAGACTTACAGAGTAACCAGAGTACATGCTGACTTTTGGCCAGACAAATAATACTACACGCAGAATTTTTGGTCCATCCAAAAGCCGGCATATATGCCCTAAAGTGTCAGGTGAATGGCGATCCGGTGGTGTGTGATGCATGCCGGATAAAGTGAAGTTTGCCAGAACAGACTGCCAGAGTTAAAAACGTAGATGTCAACCCAGCCTTAGAGTATTAAAGTATTGATAGAAATAGTATTCGTTCCTTTCTCATCATTTTAAACTGGTGAGAAGCACACCTAATCATTTCTTAAAATCAGTGCTACAGTTATTCTTTATCACTAGATTTTATAGATAGTTCTGTAGCTTTTTCCTGATGCTGTATCCCACTGTGTTTCTCGTTACTGATATTTCTGAATGTGTAACATTTCCCCTACATATAGCCATTTAGTGATCTTCTTAGGAATATGCTTTGAACATGATATTCAGCCGATCCTTAACCCCTCTCAAAGCTCCACCTCTCATTTTTTTCTGTTGAAAGGACAATATTGTTATGTTGCGAATACAAGTTCAGTATACTTTTTTTTGTCCCATTTACTAGCAAGAACATCATGAAGTTTGAAGCAGAGCAGAAGTAAATATAAATGTGAACCAACTATTTTATTATAAAGGTTTATTCAACTAAATAGCATATACTTTATTAAGGCATATGGTGGCGCCCAGTGACGTGTTCGCTGTTGCCCTTAGTATCCAGATGATCGGGATTTCAGGATGCAGGTTAGAGCCGGAGCGGGGATATTTGCTGCACAGAGAGGAGCTGGCGGGGGAGGGGGAGTATTTAGCCTCGCCTCTGGGATGCGATTTTAGAGATTAGAGGCGTTCTTCTTTTTAAAATTTTGGCTGGCAGGGCACATCAGGGGGCGTTCCTGGGCACCTTGATAAAGGAGGAACGCCCCTCTGGGCTCCTTACAGCTTCATTAGCATATCACAAAAAGCGTTTTTTAGAAGAAATGACAAGGCACAAAAGAAAAACACGAACACATATGGAAATAAGGTAGTTTATTAAACATAGATTCATGAAAAAATTGCTAGTATGCAGGTGACAGATTCCCTTTAACTATGTTTGTGTACAAACCTTCTTTCCTCCAGAGGCAGAGGTTGTCCCCTCATCACAGTCACAGTCCTGGGTATAAATACATGATGGGAGAGATCTCTGTACTGACCCCTGATATATTTATACATAGTTATTAGATCTCCCCTCAGTCGTCTTTTTTCTAAAGTGAATAACCCTAATTTTGATTACCTTTCAGGGTACTGTAGTTGCCCCATTCCAGTTATTACTTTAGTTGCCCTCCTCTGAACCCTCTCCAGCAAAGCTACGTCTGCCTTGTTCACAGGAGCCCATAACTGTACACAGTGCTCCATGTGTGGTCTGACTAGGGATTTGTAAAGTGGTAGGACTATGTTCTCCATCAGCACCCAGAGACAGCTGTTTCTGGGTGCTGATAAAGAATTGAAGAACTACTGATATTAGAGTGCCGCGGTTTCCATTTCTGTATCTTTGCTGGGACAGATCCTAAAGGCCGGGATCTATTGACTGGAGACACCTCCACAAAATGGACTATATGGGATTGTCTAATTGGCCTTGTCAGCAGCTGCCTGACACTGGTTTTTACAGCTAAGTTTGCTGTTTATTAAATTTCTAGATCCTTTTACATGTCAGTGTTACCGAGAGTTTTACCATTTAGTATGTATGGGTGACTTGCATTATTCCTTCCCATGTGCATAACTTTTCATTTGTCAGTGTTAAAACTCATCTGCCATTTCTCTGCCCAAGCCTCCAATCTATCCAGTACCCTCTGTAGCAGAAACTTCAGTGTCAATTACTTTACACAGTTTAGTGTCATCTGCAAAAATTGATATTTTACTGTGCAAGCCTTCCACAAGATATTTAATAAATATATTGAAGAGAATAGGGCCCAATACTGACCCCTGAGGTACCCCACTAGTGACAGTGACCCAATCTGAGTGTGTACTGTTAATAAACATCCTCTGTTTTCTATTACTCAGCCAGTTATTTACCCATGCATTCTGATTTTATATACTAACCTTTTGTGTGGTACAGTGTCAAATGCTTTGGAGAAGTCCAGATATATGACATCCACTGACTCACCCCGGTCAAGTCTATAACTTACCTCCTCATAGAAAGTGATTAAATTAGTTTGGCATGACCGATCCCTCATGAAGCCATGCTGATATAGTGTTATTTGCTTATTTACATTGAGATACTTCCAGATAGCATCTCTGAGAAAACCTTCAAACAGTTTACCAACAACAGATGTTGAGCTTACCGACCTATAATTTTCAGGCTCAGTTTTTGGACCCTTTTTGAATATTGGCACTACATTTGCTATGCGCCAATCCTGTGTCAGTATAGAGTCCGTAAATATCAGTAATAAAGGTCTGGCTATGACATCACTTAATTCCCTTAGGATACGGGGGTGTATGCCATCCGGTCCTGGCGATTTGACTATTTTAATCTTTTTAAGTCATTGTTGTTCCTGGGTCAAAAAGGGCACTTTTAATGAGGAATTTACTTTTACATTCTGCATTTCATCGTTTATTTTCCTCAGTGAATATAGTAGAGAAAAAAATATTTAATAGTTTTGCTTTATCCTCATCGCTCACTGCAACACCCCCCTCATTGCTGTGTAGAGGGCCGACTCCTTCAGATTTATATTTTTTACTATTTATATCATTGAAGAACATTTTAGGGTTAGTTTTACTCTCTTTGGCAATTCATCTTTCGGTCTCTAGTTTGGCAGTTTTTATTAGTTTTTTACATATTCTATTTTTTTTCCTTATAGTTTATTACTGCTTTCTGGCTCCCCTCCTGTTTTAGTGATTTATATGCTTTCTTTTTGTCAGTTATTGCTTTCTTTACGGCTCTATTTATCCACATTGGCTTCTTATTGTTTCTTAGCCTTTTATTCCTATAAGGCATGTACCTCTCACAATTAGATGTTACAATGCTTTTAAAAATCTCCCATTTTGTGGCTGTAATTTTATTTTTGAGGACTTTGTCCCAGTTAGTTAGGCCTATAGCCTCTCTTAGTTGTCTAAATTTTGCTTTTTTGAAGTTTGGTATTTTTGTTCCTCCCTTTAGAAACTCTCGTTTGAAGCATAATTGGAAGGTTATTACTTTATGGTCACTATTTCCTACGTGTCCCCCAACCTGCACATCTGTTGCTCTATCAGGTCTATTGGTTAATACTAAGTCCAGTATGGCCGTCCCTCTAGTTGGATCCTGAACCAGTTGGGAAAGGTAATTGTCTTTGGCTATTGCCAAGAACCTGTTTCCTTTATGGGATGTACAGCTTTCAGTTTCCCAGTCTATATCTGGGTAGTTGAAGTCCCCCATAATAACGACTTCATTATGATTTGCCGCCTCGTCTATCTCGTTTAGTAATAGATTTTCTGTGGACTCTGGTATATTAGGTGGTTTATAATAAACTCCTATTAGTAATTTCTAATTGTTTTTGCATCCATGTATTTCTACCCACATTGACTCCACATGTTCATGTCCCTCACAGATGTCTTCTCGAATTGTGGGCTTTAGACAGGACTTCACATAAAGGCAGACCCCTCCCCCTCTCCGGTTTTGACGATCCTTTCTAAACAGATTATAACCTTTTATATTATCTGCCAAGTCATAGCTATCATCCAGCCGTGTCTCAGTTATTTCCTCTATGTCATATGAATTCATTCTGTCAGGCCTGGTGCATCCAAAATTCAACTCTGGCAGGCCTGGAGCATCCAGCATTCACTCTGGCATACTTGGTGTATCCAGCATTCACTCTGGCAGACCTAGCACATCCAGCATTCACTGTGGCAGACTTGGTGTATCCAGCATTCACTCTGGCAGACCTGGTCCAGTATTCACCCTGGCAGACCTGGTCCAGCAGTCACTCTGGCAGACCTGGTAAATCCAGCCTTCACTCTGGCATACTTGGTGTATCCAGCATTTATTCTGGCAGACATGGCACATCCAGCATTCACTCTGGCAGACCTGGTCCAGTATTCACTCTGGCAGACCTGATGCACAGAAAATTCATTAATGTTACTGGGGAAATGAATGCTTACCAACCTTTTCTGTGAAATAACAGTTGAACCTGAAGTCTCAGGATGGCCTCAACTGTGGGAACAACCTCTTTTAGTAAGCCAAAGGGCTCAGTGATACGGCCGTAGCCATTTTTGTGGTCCACAAATTGCGCATCTGCTAAACATAGATACCAGCCGCGTGTGTTCCGCATTTTGTGGAACGGAACGTCCGGCCCATAATAGAACAGTTTAACAATTTTATCCTTGTCTGTAATGTGGACAAGAATAGGACATGTTCTATATTTTTGCGTATGGCACGGAACGGACATGCGGATGCAAAAAGCACACGGTGTGCTGTCTGCATTTTTTGCGGCCCCATTGAAGCTAATGTGACTGCATCTGATCCGCCAAAAATTCTGATCAGATGCGGACAAAAAATAAGTTTGTGTACATGAGCCCAAAGGAGAATTTTTGCAAATATTAGACAAGCTAGAGCTGTTTGGCTCAGAAGAGCAATGTTTAGTATTAAACAGCCTCTCTATGGAGATCCTAGCTACGGGCAACCAATTGATGTCGGTGGGCGACATACAATATCTAACTGCTCCTGGAGTGGAGCTGCAAGGAAATTCTCTGCTTGCTGATAGATTCTCCCACATATTACAAATGTCCCAGCAGCCGGTTTGGATTGACAGAATGGCACCCTTGCCAACAAGTGAATTAGAGCTTTAGAGCTATACTTTCTGCTCACACCGGGGGTTTACCAACATACAAACCACGGAATTGCGTGGGACCCCCACCTGTCAGGCAGCTCAGACAGCTCTGCAACTTTCATCTGTATCTGAATCTTCAGGATGCAGATACAGTTTTGGCTAGACTGGGAATTGCCGCCGGTATTCCTAACAGCGGTCTCTTTAACTATCAGCCTCTGCCGCTTCACTTGTGCAGCACATGATGTCACTGACATTGTGTCATGTGCATAGCAAAGCAGGCACACACAGGGACCTAGGAGCGACTACAATATGGTAGCTGTTATAAATGATACATCTTCTTGTATAGAGTGATATGGAGCATGTTGGTGTAACCTGTAAGCTTATATATGTAAAAAGTGATGTATCTTTTTGTATATAGTGATACATGGAGGACATGATCCAAACCTTTATGGAAACCAAATTCAGAATAGCCATTTCTGACTGCAGTAAGAACATAAAGATTGTGCAAGGTTGGTAAATGTAGTATTTTGCTATAGAAAAATCTCATTGATTAGTACCCACCGAAAAAAAACTTTGCTTGCGGTCCCGGAAATGCCAAGTCTGCCAAAGCCTGCTCACAATTACACAGATCAGTGTGAGGCAGAAGACAGTGATGACTGTGCAGATGGGATTCAAAAACTGTAAAAAGTATTATTTGGCCCATGTATTGGAATTTTGTTGATTTGTTTGTGGAATGTTCTTTATCCTGGGGTTGGTATCTTGCCATCCTTGGAATCATTCTAGGAAATGCTGGCCTTGGGAATTTTCCAAGTTTCTCACCCTGCAATAAGCTTACTATCCGAGAGCCTTTTAGAAAATTATCTTAAGTGGATAATCCAGTTAAAAGAATTGAATCACAGAGTAGTTACCCCAATTAAACAAAATCTGGCATGTTTGGGTCAAAAATGCTTTTACCAAGCCACTGTATGTTTTCATAATCTTTTCCAGTGATCATCATATTATCTCCAGTCTCTAGAAACATAGGAAACATAGGAAATGAGGGCAATCTGAACATGTTCTGCTTGGAATAACTCCATCCTTCAAATCACTTATATAAAAGGAAAAACAAAAACAGTTTTTAACATGAGAAAGAATAAACTTACATTAATATGAAGAATACAATTTCTTTGTGAAATTTCCCACCCATTTAATGACCTATCATCCTATTTGAAAAACTGAAATAGAATCCTAAATGGTGGGATTCAAAATGGCCACCATGTTAGTGACAACGCAGCACAGGTTTCCCACTTTTCCCATATCTTGTGCTGAAAATTGGATCACTTTTCCAAACTATTTTCTTTTATATGAGTGTTTCCTTAGTTTTGAGATAACCCTTTACTTTTTTTCAGCAAATAGATGTCACATGCAATTTAAAATATCCCTAAGAAGGAACCAAGTGTAAAACAAGGTACCAGTCTTTCAGAATGGTATAAATTACCCAAATAGAGTTTTCCATGTTTTAGCCAAATTAACAGTGAGGTTCTCCACTTAACTAGTAGAGACCAAATGACAAGTCAGAAGAACCTTAACTGGCAAGTACATTACTACTACTGACTTCATACTTCATCTGCTTTCCTAATCTGTTCATTATAGAGTTGTCTATAGGTTGTTAAAGGAGCTTAAATATATTTCAACTTAAATATTAATATTCAGCAGCTCTCCAATTATTGCTTTAAAATTCATGTTGTAATGTCATTTTGGACAGGGTGTTGAAACTTAAATTTTATTCTGAAATATGTTAAGGGACAATATTAGATATCAATATTTATGTAAATATTAATAATTAATATTTATAAATAGGCATAGTTGTCTACTGATAACTCCGCCTATTTATACCTTAAATAAAGATAAAACCTCAATTTGCCCACACTACACTGAAAACTAACTGCAACTTACTGCGCTATTATTGTTATGGTGGCGATTATAATATTAATAGACTAGACCCTGTGTGGGTAATAATAAAGCATATTTATTAAAAACTACACATCTAACAGTCTATACTACTACTATATCAATATAGCAATAAACACAATGCTTAATCTACAGTACACACAATCCCAATTCCGCCCCAAAATCTAACCCTAAATACACACATTACTTAGCAGCTCACCCACCTGACTACTCCCTGTCCCTACAGGGTAGAAAGGGTTAATACAAATCACAATGCAGTCCAGGGGTAATGGCACTGCAGGGGTTAACACAACATGGGCTGCAGGAGTCAATCTGCACACAGAAGCCTTGAAAGGATTCAGGGTTACAGGGTTGCTGGGCACTTCAAGGGTTTCGGGCTGGGGTACTGCTGGGCTGGATAAGAGCTGCGGCAGTTAAGGGGTTAATAAGGGGTTAAGAGGTACACAGCAGCAGGAGTTGATGCTGCTGGGCAGGGAAGGGGTACATGGGAATGCAGGGATATGGGAAATCAGGGCATTGGTATTGGGGTACTCAGCCATCTCCAGGGAGCTCAGAAGAGCCCTCCTTGGTCCTGGATTGGACTAATGTAAGTCCATTGCCCGCCCGCCCCCCTTTCTACTCCACCCAAGGTGCAGGTATGTGACATCATCCTGTGTGTGTGACAAAATGCATGCATCCTGAATGAGAGCATCCCCCCCCCCCCAGATACACCATGGTATCACACAGACGCTCATGTAAGGTGAGGGGAGTACTTTAGAAATTGATCCTCCTGCCTGTGAAGCGTCCGCATACCTCAAGTGTTGTTAATTATCACACCTAAAGAATGTGACAAACAGAGGTGGGGGAGCTCATTGTTCCTCTAATTCTGTTATGTCCCTGCCAGAGATGGTATCAAAATACAGAGGATCTTAATTGTTTCCCTGTCCTTTGAAGTGGCTGAAACTGGATAAAAGTGTCCAGTCATCTCGGCATCATCTTCTCCCCCGCAGGCGCTGGAATGCCCCTGCAGGAGGATTTGGCTAGGGAGGGGACACCCATGACTTGGGGGGGGGGGGAGTTGGTCACATTTCTATATATATGGATGTATGGAATATCAGGGGCATACATACATCCCTATATGTACCTACATAACCTGGGGGACAATATACACCTGGGCATATAGCCCATATACATATATACAGATGTGTGCAATATAAGGTGCATACATACATCTCTATATATATACATACAACCACATCCTGGGGCACATAGCTCATACACATTCCCATTCCCCTACTGGCCAAACAGGGCAAATACATATATGTATATATTACAAGACCTATATAGATATATATGCATAATACCCCTTCCCTCTACACAATACACCCTGAATCAAGTACTTTTGTTCAATTCAGGACCTTTGCTGCATTATTTTTCCATGGGATTCAGGGAGTACTATTTCTTCTTATGGAGAGCTCCTAGTTGGCAGTCTTATAGACAAGGCACTGCTCCTCTGGGAAAAAGGTATGCAAATTATTTTACTTTTCAAAAAGAAGCTAAATCAATGCTCAACCTTTTAAATGGACTTCAGAGGTTCAGTTTTCCTTTCTTATTGGAAAGAGAGCTAATATGCATACATTTTGAATGGTCTACCAAGACTCCTACTAGGTGCTCTCCATAAGGAGAAATAGTACCCTATTCTGACAAAGATCTCTCACACAGTTAAGGCCAATTTCACACTTCAGTTATTTGGTCAGTTATTTCCATCAGTTACTTTGAGCCAAAACCAGAAGTGAAGACTTCTCAGAGAAAAGGTATAATGTAAGGATTTCCTCCTGTTCTGTGTTTTTGACCCACACCTAGTTTTGGCTTACAATAACAGATGGAAATTACTGACCATTTAACTGAAGTATGAACATGGCCTCAGCCAGTTTTCTCTGCTCAGCATTGTTTGGACCTGGATTGCTGGCTTAGATATTATCATAGTTATATCTCAAGGCTTTTTTAAAAGGTCACATGCTGACTTATAGGATAAGTACCTTACAGCTGGTGGCATCAGAGGTTCAGTTTTCTTTTTGGAAAGAGCTAATTTGTGTATTTTAGCATTTTCGTTTTTAAAATTTTGCAGGACCTGGCAGAGCTATGTACGGAACAAGTCAAATGGGGTTTGGCTGTTGTTGTCCCTACATTCAGGGGGAAATTCTATTCTAGAAATATGGCAACAACTTCTATTTATGGGGATACCCATTTCAGGCAGCAGCTAACTTAAAAACTGGTAAAAGGTATCTTAGCTGAAATGCTAAAGGGTCCTCTTTAACTGCTCCTTCATGATTTCTTTAACCTCTTCCAGCCAAAGCTGGTCGATATTGTTGGTTTTAATTTATTTAAAAATCCAACACTAACTTACTTTCTTTTTAAATTATAATTTTCTAAATTATAATGTTGCTGCCTTCAAAACAGTCATACCTCACAATGTAGTTATTATTATTACTATTATTATTATTAAATATTATTAATATGTACCATATGTCTATTGTATGTATGCATTCTTTTTCACATATCTTTTATTTTTTAGGAACAATTAGTTTTTTTCAATTTCCAAAACCTATTTTTAGACACTAATTCAACTAAATAAAATAATTCATTTTATCAGATATTGTCAGATTTTTTAGAAATATTCCATATTTGGTCCTAGTATGCTACTTGAGTTCAGCCTCAGAAATGAATGGCACCTTGTCGATTTCGGGGCCTTTATTTTCTTTAGAATTTCAGATACCATTTCAGGTTTGTATGGTCTTTTAGATGTTTCAAAACATAAGTTATACCCCTTAAAGAACTCAATTTAGAAAATTTTAGCCCTCAAGTTATTCATCTAGGGGAGCAGTGAGAATTTTAATCTAACAGATGTTTCATAGAATTTATTAGCATTGAATAATATATATTTTTAGTGCATGTAGGATGTGAAAGAGAAATGTTATGCAATTTCTACCAAGTATGGCAATACCCCATCTGTGGTTGTAACTGCTGTTTGGTCAAATGACAGGGTTCAGAAATGAAGGAGCACCATTTGGAATTTGGAGTGTATATTTTGCTGAAATGATCTTCTAAAAGCCATATTTTTTTTTATTGACAGCTATGTGAGGGCTTGTTTTTTGTGGGATGAGCTTTATGTTTTATTGGTACAATTTTGTGGTGATTATGATATTTATTCCATTGTTCGGATGATAGGTGCCAAAAAAAAAAAATAGTAATTCTGTCAGTATGTTTTCATTTTTACTTTTTATGTGGATTGCCATGCCATATATATCACATTTTCACTTTATTCTGTGGGTCAGACCAATTACAATTTTACCAATGTATCCAGTTCATTTTAATGTTTTACTAGTTTTGTTACCATAATATCACTTTCTTCATAAAGGGGTTATCCCATGATTTATGGAAATCAAAATTTATGAAAATCAGATATCATATGAAGAGACAATTTTAAGTTAATATTTTCCAGTATTGAGATGCGTCATAGGGTCTGAATACCGGAAATAAAACACTTCCATTTTATCCCTATTCATTGTCAATGGGGACAAAACGTAACTGAACAGAACAGAATGCTCCAAAATGCATTCTGTTCCGTTCTCATACCGGAAAGCAAACCGCAGCATGCTGCAGTTTGCTTTCCATGCTCGGATGTGGAGCAAGGCAGATCCGTCATGACCCACAATGCAAGTCGATGGGGACAGAACAGTTTTCTCTGACACAATCGAAAACGGATCCGTCCCTTATTGAGTTTCAATGGAGTTCATGACGAATCCGTCTTGGGTATGTTAAAGATGATACCACCGGATCCATTTATAATGGATGCAGATGGTTGTATTATCAGTAACGGAAGAGTTTTTGCTGAACCCTGCCGGATCCAGCAAAAACGCTAGTGTGAAAGTAACCTAACACAGCTATAACCAATGCTGTACCTCACATGAATCCAGAGAGATCACACTATTTATTGTTCCAATTGATCTGCTAGATTTATTTCAAGCTGTGAGCTCTTGTCCTTCTGCCACAACTTTCCCTATGTCACAGCTTCTAACAGTAGATATAACTGGTAACAGATGAAGAAAGTAACTGAGCATATGCATTCACCTCGGCCATGTTGCTGATGTGGACAGAGAAATAAGGAAAATAACAAACAGCAGGTGGTGCTATACAGATAGGTTTTACTGAATCAATTACTTCCAATTACAAAAGTATTCAGACAATCAAGGAGCTGGTTTGAAAAATGTGAATAGTTTTTGTGGTACAAATACATGAAATTTTTATTTTTTTGTGCCACCCTATTGTAAGACCAATAACAATTTTATATTTACATTGCTGCAGCTGTGTGAGGGTTTTTTTTTTGTAGAATGAGCTATAGCCTTTATTGAGGGGTTGTGTATGGCTTTTTGATCCCTTTTTATTCAATTTTTTGTGTAGGTGCGGCGGCTAAATAATTGCAATTCTTTCTATGTTTTTTTTTTATTTTTCATGGAGTTCAAAATGCTGGGTAAGTAGTTTGATACATTTATTTTGTGTGTTGATACTGCAATACCAAATTTAGTTTTTTTAAGTTTATCAATTTTACACCATTTAATCAGTTTTTTAAAATAAAAATCATTTTATTTTTGCGTTGGCATATTCTGTGAGGCCTATGGTTTTTTTCTAGGAAGGATTGTTTTTGTGTGGTTAGCTGTAGTAGTCATTAGTGTCATGAAGTTTTGATCACTTTTTATTCCATTCTCTTAAAGTTTAGGTGGCCATATTATATAATAAATAACACAATAACTGCAAATTTGTATAGTATTTTAATGTTTTATTACTTTTGTATCATAACATCACCTTTTTATTTAAAAAAATCTTACATTTTTTTGCGTTGCCAAATTCTAAGACTCATAACATTTAACATTACAGCTTATATCTGCTGTAGATGGTGCAGGCTGAGCTCCTCTGCCCCCGCCATCCAATGAACATGTTGGATTACCGTAAATCACTAGATAAATGTGGTTTAAAGGAAAACTATGTGTACAGCAACACTTTCAGCTTAATGCAGTTTTTGATGTCAAAATCAAGAGATCATAAAAGATGAGATTATATAAAGGACAGGCACCACATCTTCCCTTTTTTTTAATTCAGTCCTTTTTTTAGCTTCCAAAAATGCATCGGGGAAACCTGAATGTGTGGCCTGCCCTAAGTCTGGACATTAATGCTAAGGAATATAATTGCCCTTACTATTTGTCAGTCTATAGCATTCTCTACATGGACCTGATACAAACATTCTTATGGCAAATGGATATCATCAAGACTTTGTTGAAAAACTTTGTATTTTGAGTATTCAAATTGAAAACCATTTAAAAACTGGTATCCTAAGTCAGCTTCGGTACCCAGGTACCAGCTCGTGAGATTTTGGACATGACGAATTTCACCTCCGTGAAGCCCATATATTTGAATGCTGTATGGAGACGGGTCTCCGTACAGCATTCAAATGAAGTTTTGAAGGAAGTGACTTCAGATCTATGATCCAAAGCGCACTTAACTCAACACTAATAGATATATATATATATATATATATATATATATATAATTCACACACACAGAATAACTATAATATGAGAAAACTAGTATGAAGGAAATGATGGGGGTGAATAGATGAGGTGCTGGACTATTTGTTTTTTTGTGTGAGTGTGTGTATCTTTTCTGCTTATGGTTAGAGGTGAGTGAACTTTTGAAAAATTAAATTCAGCAACTTTGATTTGTTACAAATTCATTTGACACAAATCGCTATGTTACAGCCCTATTTAGCCTATCAATCAATGGGACCATTTTTAACAGCCGCTTATGTAGAAGTGTTAAAAAAACAGCTGTTAAAAACAGTAATACGCAAGTGCAATATGGCCTTTTGGGTTTTAAAAAAGATCCCTCACCTCATCCAGTTGCTTGCAAGGGAGCAGTCCACTCCTCTCTTGAGTGGAAAAGACCTGCCAAAGCACCTGCACTGGTAGTGATGATGTCACTGCACACTCTCGGTGTGATCATGTGGTGATGTAATCACTGAGGACCGCACCACGTGATCACGCTGGAAGCGTTCAGTGACGTCATCACGCTCCGCGCAGATCCTTCGGCAGGTCTTTTCCACTCAAGATAGGAGCAGACTGCCTCTCTGTGAGAAAGTGGATGAGGGTCTTTTTTCCCCCCATTTTTTCTAAGACAACTCTAGCTGCCAGTTAGGAAAACTGATTCTTTACGACGAACCACACGGAAATCTGGCTTCATGGCAAATCCAATTTTTCTTAAACTTCTGATCTAATTCTGGTTCGAATGCTTTGATTCACTCAAAACTACTTAAGATGTATCATCTACTTTAGTCAAATCTATGTTGTGTTTTTGTACAACTGAAAATGCAAACTGTAAATGTCTTAGCATTTCGAATGCATCAACTGTATAGCACATTTTGCATTCCAATGTAAATGTTGAACACCGTTAACAAATGTTATGCCACAAATCTGCCATTTTGATATGAGAGTAGATGCTTAGAGAATTTAACAAACCAATAAATTACTCCAGATTTAGCATTCATGGAAACACTTATCTTCCTGGAAAGTCTTAGAAAAAAAAAAGTTGCAAATTATCATATTTAATTCTAGCAGGATCTGACATATATTTTAAATGTCATCTTTGTTAGAAAATGTATCATTTCCCATGTGTCATCTGGTTATAATACTCATCCGAGACGAGCCAGTGGCAGGCCCAGAATAATGAAATGTATCTCTTTTGTAATGTATATTCACAGTTAACTTACAAATATACAGTGCTATGAGTTCAGTTTGCTGTAACCAGCCCTGCACAGTCCCCATGACTCTAGCTCGAAAAATAGCATACAAATTACTTAAAAATTTATATTAATTTGTTTTGCATTTTTTTCACATATTTGAAAAGGATCTTTATTAATAATTCCATGTCAGATCTTTAGAATGTTTTCTGATAGTAAATGTATATTTAATGTATTGTATGTGCAAACGTATGAAATTCAGGTTAAATTTGTATAATTTTTGTTTAACTGTACAATATTTAACCATTATTGTTTTCTTCTTGTAAAAGTTTATTTAGTTAGTTTTTAGACCTTTACAATATAATGTACTGTTTGTTAATAATTATACCAATAATAACCTGCACCTTCTGCTTTGAATGGTGTATAATATACTGTCTTTTTTTTTCTTTTTTTTCATGTTTATCGTTAGCAACCTCTGTGTTCCTGTGTTCAAAATTGTAAGTTAACCTTGATAAACATATTTGTCTTATTACTCATTATTACTATAACTTATATGACTGTTCATTTCTACATGTGCTGTTATGCTGAATCCTTGTATTGCACACTGTTATATGTACAGCACCACTGAACAGTATGTTAGTGCAGGTGTGATAGCCGAGCCCAGATAATAAAATCAGGCTGGATAGAATATGTTTACATCAGATGAACATTACATAAGTATCGCTGTATTGAACAGCTTCTGGGCTAATGTGCATGCCCAGTGGCTGTTCAAGTAGTTTCAATATGGCTACAGACAACGGGACAGGCTTAGCACATGCGCATATGCGTGTTCACATCAGCGTTATGAATTCCGTTATTGCTTTCCATTATAACTAATGATGAGCGGCAGGTGCCATATTCGATTTCGACGAAATTCGCGAATATTCGTATGAATATTCGTTTCATATTCGTCGAAATCGAATATTCGTCATTTTTCTAGTTATCGCGATTAACATGCGATTTAAATAATCGCATATTGCGATTTTAACTTAAGGCTACTTTCCTATTGGTTTCATATCTAGAATTAGCGAGGATGACGAATATGACGAATGTATTCGTCATATTCCTCAAAACGAAGATAACGAAGTATTCTACATCTTCGTTTTAGCAACCTATTCGTCAACTTCGCTAATTCTAGCAAATAGGAAGGTTGACTATAGAGACAGCTGTGTTAAATTCGCTATGCGATTTTTTTTTTTTTTTTTAATAAATAGAATAATAATAATATAATATAATATAATAATTTTATTAAGTAATATAATTATTGTATTAAAAAAAAAAAAAATCGCATAGCGAATTTAACACAGCTGTCTGGTAAGTCAACCTTCCAATTTGATTGCTAGAATTAGCGAATAGCGAAGTTGACGAATAGGTTGCTAAAATGAAGATGTAGAATACTTTGTTATCTTCGTTTTGAGGAATATGACGAATACATTCGTCATATTCGCTATTCGCTAATTCTACCAAGCCAACCATAACTTCCGTGCTCATGGAGCGTCCCCATCACCATGGGAACGTCTCCATATACTAAAATGTACTGTCGGATTTGAGGAATTACGTTGAAATCGCAATGCGATTAATTCAAGTTATATTAATCGCATTGCGATTTCAACTTAGAGCTGGGTTTATAATGGGTCAGCTTGCTAGAATGAGAACGAAGTTAACGAATATGGAATATAGCAGCAGTGCTAAGTTGAAATCACAATGCGATTAATTTAACTTAAAGTATTCGCATTGCGATTTCAACTTAGCACTGCTAGTGCATAGCTATATTCCATATTCGTTAACCCTTTGGCATACTCCTCCCACAGCGTCCCGTCACCATGGGAACGCCTGGTGGTTAGAATATACCATCGGATCTGAGTTAGATCGTGAAAACTCAAATCCGATGGTATATTCTAACACAGAGGCGTTCCCATGGTGATGAGGGACGCTAGTTAAGTATACCAACACGCGCATACATACCGGCTCCTTGCTGCCTGGAGGCACCTGTCCTCTGACAGGGCACTGTGATCTGCACTATTAGCCCCTCAGATGCCGCACCTGAGGGGTTAATAGTGCGGATCACAGCACCCTGTCAGAGGTCGAGTGCCGCCGGTAGCAGTGCCTCCCCACTATTAAAATCATTAATGGGCAGTGCGCCTAATTCCCCCTCACCAGTATTACAAACAATAATTGGTGGCCAGTGCCGATCCCCCTATTAAATATCATTGGTGGCCAGTGTGCGCCGACAATCCCTCCCCGTATTAATTATCGCTGGTCAGTGCGCACTCAATCCCCCTCCCTCCCCAGTAAAAATCATTGCTGGCAGTGCGCCTCCCTCTCCCCCTCCCATCATTGGTGGCAGCGGCAGCTCCGATCAGAGTCCCAGCAGTGTAATGCTGGGGCTCCGATCGATTACCATGGCAACCAGGACGCTACTGCAGTCCTGGCTGCCATGGTTGAGTTAGTCAGCATTGTACTTACCTGCGCTGGGCCGCGGGCGCTCCTTCTTCTCAAACTCACAGTTTGAGGGGAGGAGCGCCGCGGCCCAGCGCCACCATGATGGGAGGGGAGAGGGAGGCGCACTGCCAGCAATGATTTTTACTGGGGAGGAGGAGGATTGAGTGCGCACTGACCAGCGATAATTAATACGGGGAGGGATTGTCGGCGCACACTGGCCACCAATGATGTTTAATAGGAGGATCGGCACTGGCCACCATTATTGTTTGTAATACTGGTGAGGGGAATTAGGCGCACTGCCCGTAGTGATTTTAATAGTGGGAGAGCGCACTGCTACCGGCGGCACCCGACCTCTGACAGGGTGCTGTGATCCGCACTATTAACCCCTCAGGTGCGGCATCTTAGGGTTAATAGTGCAGATCCAGTGCCCTGTCAGAGGACAGGTGCCTCCAGGCAGCAGGGAGCCGGTATGTATGCGCGTGTTGGTATACTCTAACTTCAAGCGTCCCCATCACCATGGGAACGCCTCTGTGTTAGAATATACCATCGGTTTGAGTTTTCACGATCTAACTCAGATCCGATGGTATATTCTAACCACCAGCGTTCCCATGGTGACAGGGACGCTTGTGGAAGGAGTATGCCAAAGGGTTTAACTGTACTGTTTGGAGGGGAAAAAAGACGAATATTCTAAAAATGTCAAAGCGAATATATTCGCTATAGTGCTATATATTCGTTTTTTAGAATATTCGTCTTTTTTCAACATCTAAAGTCATGATTCCTCCCTGCTTCTTGCTTGTGGGCCGATGACTCATTGACCCACAAGCATTTTAAGCAGGGAGGAATCATTTGTTCAGATGGAAAAAATGACGAATATTCGATATAACGAATATATAGCAGTATATTCGCAATATTCGCGAATTATCGAAGTTGCGATATTCGCGATTAATATTCGCTATTCGAATATTCGCGCTCAACACTAATTATAACATGGTTATAATGGAAAATAATAGAATTCGTAAGACGGAATTAAAAACAGAAACCTTTAGAAGCATTCTGTTTAGATCTGTCATAATCAAAGTCTATGGGCAAGAATAACGGATCAATCTGGTTTCTGCATAACGGAAACTAAACAGATCCGTTATGCTTACCCAAAGACCTCTATTATGACGGATCAAAATGGAATGCTTCTAAAGGTTTCCGTTTTGAATTCCGTCTTATGATTTCTGTTATTTTCCATTATAACCCTGTTATAACGGAATGCAATAGCAGAATTCATAATGCTGATGTGAACCCACCCTAAATTGGTTAATCTGGCATAAGGAATACAATGAATGCAACTTCACAAGATGGTACAACCCTTTAAAGCTCCAAGCTTTTGGACCCCAACACAGAATGTGTAACAGGGCCTGTTTCATACTGTATGTCATTAATAATAGTTGGCCTCTCTAATGTGGAAGAGGGTTAAGCACCAAGATCCAGTTTCTAAACTCTCTATATAACCCTTAACTACTCTGCTTTCAAGCACATATCTAGACTTATGCAGGATTCCTCTGTGTACTCTGGTTTATCAGTTCAGTTAAAAAAATGATTGGTCAAATTACTTCTTTTAAAATTCTGTCCGCTTATATGTGTGCGTGTGAGATAGGGAAATTACACTATGGAATATAATGTTCACAATATGGTAAGGGTGGCACTGCTCCACTCTGTATAATACTTGACGTGAGAATTAGGCGGCGACTGGGACAGCTAGTCGATCAAAGTCAAGTATGGTGGTGCTCAGCAAGCGGAAAGGTATATATTGATGTTGTCCACATAGATGAGAAAAATATAGAAGGCGGCACTCACCATGACTTGAAAAGATGCTTAATACTTTATTGGTTCACTTACATGAAACAAGCTTGGGCTGGGGCGGACAATTGCTCACTAGCATGCGCGCCGATTAGTGCTTCGTCTGGCCCATGATGTCACCAGAAGGCGACTCCTCTCTTATACATCCAGGGAGCGTCCGACTGTTAGGCAACAAGAGGCAGGGGAGGGCGGGACCGGCGCGTGCCGCTAGTAGCCTGCAAAGCTGCACCTGAGACCCGCCGCTGCCACACCCCCGAGACAAAGCCAGACATGCGCCTCGGGCGCTCCACTGAGTACAAGAGGTAAACAATCGGTGCATTACACATATGACAAGTGGCAAACAACGGTTAAAAACATCGATATACACATATAGCGCATCAAATCAGTGCGCTCATTTGATTACAGTCATTGAGGCAGAGTGGACCCATAGCTTCTGCCCGTATGATCCAGGCGGCCTCTTTCCGCAGAAGTTCCCTGTGTCTATCGCCTCCAGAGTCCGAGGTACATACATGCTCTAAACAAGCAAATCTTAGGCAGGAGGAATGTCCGCCATGCGAATCATTAATGTGGTTTATTAGCCTGGGCCAGCCTTTCCCTGTCCTTATGGAATTCATGTGCTCCCGAAACCTCTCGAACAGCGGGCGGATTGTTTTCCCTATGTAGTAAGACCCACATCCACAGGTTACGATGTAAACTACATAATTTTTACGCCAATTGATGAACTGCTTCACCCTGTGGTGTAGACCACCGAACTCTAGATTCCTGCCCTGTATAATTTTCGCACAGTATGAACAGTGTCCACATCTGTGGTTCCCTGTCAACTTTTTGCCAGTTAGCCAAGTGGGGGATCGACCTTCTACAAACCTACTCCTCACTAGTTTATACTTTATAGTTTTGCAACATCTGAAAGTTACAATGGGCCTGTTGGACACATATTCTTTTAGACCCTCATCATTTCTTAGCATATCCCAATTTCGTAATATTGCCTGTTTCACTATATCTGACATGGGACTATACTTAAACGCAAATGCGAATCTGCCGCTATTTTTATGCTTGTCATCTGGTTTCCTATATAGCAAGTCCTGTTGCGTGCAATGTGTGGCCCTTTCCTTGGCTTTATCCACAACAGGCAGAGGATAACCCCTTGCTAATAACCTGTCCTTGAGTTCATTGGCCTAGCTCTCGTAGCTAGCCTCCGTGTTATTAATGCGTCTTAAGCGCACAAATTGACCATACGGGACTGCGTGCTTGACAGCTTGGGGGTGGTAGCTTACGTAATGTAATAGTGAATTAGTAGCGGTGGGTTTGCGATAAGTGTTGGTGAGGAGCCTGTCACCATGCGTCTCCAAGTGTACGTCCAGGAACTCCAGACTATTGCCTCCAAAATTCAAGGTAAATACCATGTTCATATTATTTGTGTTTAGATGCTTAACAAACTCCACACAAGCACTACGCGACCCCCGCCAAACGATGAAAACATCGTCCACATATCTAAGATACAGTTTGACATGCTGCGTGAACCTGTGAATGTGGGTCTTACTACATAGGGAAAACAATCCGCCCGCTGTTCGAGAGGTTTCGTTAGCACATGAATTCCATAAGGACAGGGAAAGGCTGTCCCAGGCTAATAAACCACATTAATGATTCGCATGGCTATATGTGTAATGCACCGATTGTTTACCTCTTGTACTCAGTGGAGTGCCCGAGGCGCATGTATGGCTTTGTCTCGGGGGTGTAGCAGCGACGGGTCTCAGGTGCAGCTTTGCAGGCTACTAGCGGCGCGCTGGTCCCGCCCTCCCCCTGCCTCTTGTTGCCTAGCATGGGCCAGACGAAGCGCTAATCGGCGCGAAACGGCCGTCGCCTTTATCGCATGCTAGTGAGCAGTTGTCCGCCCCAGCCCAAGCTTATTTCATGTAAGTGAACCAATAAAGTATCAAGCATCTTTTCAAGTCATGGTGAGTGCCGCCTTCTATATTTTTCTCATCTATGTGGACTACACTGTGGAATATGTTTAAGCTATAAATAAAACATAAGAAATACATACAAATAAAATAAAACTACATGTATTACAAGTAGGCTCATTTGAATAGGGTCCGGATTGTCCTATCCAAACCCGATTGATTTGATATTTTGTTTACAATATCTCCTCTGTAGTGCGCTATAATGTATGGAGTCCGCTGAGACCTGGCAAATCTTGCCGCAAATAACACTAGACTTGTTTCTTCTCACGTCTATGACTTTACACTTTGGTTACACGTAAACAAATTATTTAATTTACCGTTCCAAAATCTCATTAATGAAGCTGAGTTCAGTTTCGGATTTAGGAACAGTAATTTCTGTGCATAAACAATGTGTTATTTGCTGCAAGATTTGCCAGGCCTCAGTGGAGCCCATACATTTTAGGCTACTTTCACACTGGTGTTTTGGCTTCCATTTGTGAGATCCATTCAGAGATCTCACAAGCGGTCCAAAACGGATCAGTTTTGCCCTTAATGCATTCTGAATGGATAAGGATCCGCTCAGAATGCATCAGTTTGGCTCAATTCCGCCTCTATTCCGCTTTGGAGGAGGACATCAAAATGCTGCTTGCAGTGTTTTGGTGTCCGTCTGACGAAACTGAGTCTAATGGATCCGTCCTGACACACAATGTAAGTCAACGGGGATGGATCCGTTTTCACTGACTCAATATGACACAATAGAAAACGGATCCGTCCCCCATTGACTTTCAATAGTGTTCAAGATGGTTCCGTTTTGGCTATGTTAAAGATAAAACAAACAGATCCGTTCTGAACGAATGCATGCGGTTGTTTTATCTGAAAGGTTGCGTTTGTGAAGATCCATGACGGATCCGCACCAAAAGCGAGTGTGAAAGTAGCCTTAGCACACTACAGAGGACATATTGTAAACAAAGTTTTCAAATGAATCTGGTTCAGATACAGCAATCCAAATCCAATTAGCTCAAGCCTGAATATAAGCTATATGTATAAGTGTACTTGGATGAGATCAGCTGCTTTCACTTCCTTGTTAGGCTTGTTTCACACGGTCGTCAAACGGGATAAGAGGTGGATGCCTTGCGGGAAAATGCGCAATTTTTCCGTCCGAGTGCAAAGGGGTTTGCACACGCGTGGGAAAAATTGGCATGTTTGGTACCCAGACCCAAACCCAGACTTCCCCACTGAAGTCTGGTTTCGGGTTGAGTATTCTGAAGATTTTATTATTTTCCCTTGTAACATGGTTATGAGGGAAAATAATAGCATTCTCAATACAGAATGCTTAGTAAAATGTGGATGGAGGGGTTAAAAATAAAAAAATTAACACCATATCCACTTGATCGCGTAGTTGCCGATCTCTCCTCTCCTCCTCATTCATTAGCTGTCGGCTAAAGGACCTGTGATGAGGTCACTGAGCTCATCACATGATCCAATCACATGGTCCATCACCATGGTGATGGACCATGTGATTGGACTATGTGATGTGACATCATCACAGGTCCTTTAGCTGGTAGCTAAGGCTTGAAGAAAAGAGGAGAGATCGGCAACTACGCGATCAACTGGATAAGGTGAGTTAATTTTTTTTATTTTTACCCCCTTAATCCACATTTTACTAAGCATTCTGGATTAAGAATGCTATTATTTTCCCTTATAACCTTGTTATAAGGAAAAATAATAAAGATCGGGTCCCGTCTCTTAGCAACTTGATTGCGGATGCTTGCGATTTTCCCGCAGCCTCATTCAGAATATAGAGCATGCTGCGATTTTCACGCAACGCAGAAGGGATGCGTGACAATCACCGCTCATGTGCATAGCCCCATAGAAATTAATGGGTCAGGATTCAGTGCGGGTGCAATGCGTTTAACTCACGCATTGCACCCGCGCGGAAATCATGCCCGTGTGAAAGGGGCCTGACTGTCATGATATATTTTAAGAATGCTTAAAAGTGAGCAGTTCTGATAATAAATGTATGTTAGGAAATGTAATCACTGTAATTCCCTAAAAATGCAAAATAACTGTGGAGCCCCAGTTATGGGTCTTCAATAGTGTTGAGCGCGAATATTCGAATCTATAATTTTTATCGCGAATATCACCACTTTGAGAATTCGAAAATAATTAGAATATAGTGATATATATTTTTATTTTTGAATATTCTACATCTTTTTTTCATCAGTAACCTCCCTTTTTGCTTGTGGGCCAATGAGAAGGCTGCAATGTCTTTGTCAGAGCTTAGCAACATCCCTAGCAACCAATAAGAAAGTTTCCTACCCCTTACTATAAGAACCTCTCTAGCAGCCATTTGCAGTTTTTTGTCAGTTCTGAGAGAAACAGCAGTGTCATTGCTGTGCTCTGTGCTTTACTGTGTCACATTACATTAGATAGTTAGTTAGCTTATATATATAATACAGATGAGGGGCAACACCTTGAAACAGCTGGGGGATAAGCCAGTTATCCATCCACAGACAGCTGTTTCAAGGTGTTGCCCCTCATCAGTGTGGAGTAAGATTCTAACTAACCAGGAGCAATGCCTTGGAGACTACGCAAACAAAACAATAGCTGATCTTAGGGAGACCATCTACAGAAAACACTGTGGAGCCTCATTTAAGAGTCTCAACACAACAATCCAAAGTGCAAAGCTCCCTGGGAAACAGTAATATGCAAAATAACTGTGAAGCCCCTAAAAAGATTGCCATGATTTATAAAGTAGCCATTAAAATTAATTAAAAATAATTTCATAAATTTTGTTTAAACATAAATATACAGGGATTTGTCAACCTAATCGTAAATTTACATGGGACAGATTTGCAATGGATCCTGCATGTGGATTTGTGCATAGAAAATCCCCAGCAGTATAAGTAGAGGAGATATTAAATACATATCATCTTCAAACTGTGCAAATTTTTGAATCCATTGTATGTCAATTTATGTGGCACAGATTTGTTGGGGGTTTTCCTCATTGACTGCAATGAAGAAGCAAAAATAAACAAAATAAAGTCATTTTGCTGCAGATTACCTGCTGATCCGCAATTGTGGATATCAGGCCTATTTTTTCTTATTGGCAAAATTTGTAGCCACTAATCTGAAACAAAAATCACACAAATTGTGTAGATTTGCTGCTGTATATTCCCCTGAGATTTTTGTGTATTTGCTACAGAAATTTGCAAATCAAACAAAATTATCCCTGTGCAGGAGAAAAAAAATCTCCTTAAAATATGTTTTATTTTAATAGATATTCATACAGCTACACAAATATAGGAGTAGTGCCAAAATATACAACTAAAAATGGGTATGCTACAAAAACTCCAAAAGTTGTCCAATATCAGTCACAGGGCACCTAATAACTGTAAACACTGTATAGCGACAAATGAGAAGCTAAGGAGCAGAGACGACCACACAAAACATATCCATTAGTTGGATATGAGCTGAGCGCTGCGATTGGCCAGCGCTCCAGGCTTGGGAGAAGGAACCGCCCAGGGCAAAAGAAGTTGTCTCCGCCCCAGGCAAAAATAGGAGAAGCACGTGCGCCGGTCCCGGAGGCTACAGAAGACGAACGGAGCGGCACCCAGGGATACAAGTAAGTGCAGGGTCATCCCTGGGTGCCGCTCTGCATGTATATACATTTGCCTTATAAACTGTGGACCAACTGTGGACCAGTGAAAAGTCCTCTTTAAAGTAATCAATGAATACAGAATAGGCACAATGATAAGGGCAGCCCTCTGCCACAACCTTCTAGTACACCCCGGACAACCTTAAAGTAAGGGAAAATTGATGCATAAACCAATAATTCCAAATCAGAGTCCCTAGGATAAATACAACAGTAGATACAATAAAGTATACTGTAAACTGTACTGGAACTAGTTCCAATTTGTTGCTTTCTACTGTAGGTTATTCCTGAGCCATTCACCATCTGCTACTGGACCATCAGAAAAGAGCCCCTCCAGCCTTTGGGAATCAGACCACACAGTCAGTACGATTTACCGTCATCCTCTGACAGACGCATACACAATGTGAGAAGAGCAGTACTATATGCATACTGTAATGTTTTGTAGTGTAAACAAGTGAAAACTCATTTCACAGAAGCAATGGAAAAAACTATTTCAGCCATTTGATGAATTTTATTGAACACTCCAAAAGATAGGACACAGAGTTTAAAATAATTTAAAAAAGATCAAACTCACCTTTTTCCTGAGCACAACTCTCAGAAATGATGAGGGAGGCAATTTATTTGGAATGACATTCACTCAATACCATTTGCAAAATGATTCTTTAATACAATTAAAAATGATTTTCTGTAGAATGGAAATAAGTGAAAAAAATCTGACAGATTTTTCCATTGAAATGAAACATTGATCGATTGATCAAATGGTGTGTGAAATTTTTCTTTGAACTTATAACTGCTTCAGCGCTGGAAACAAATTTCTACAACCCAAGAGAAATTTTTGAATGTAAAACAAAGAAATGGGGGGCACTCTGATATTAGGAACTCCGGACCAAAGATTTAATCTTCAAAATAAAAGCTTTACAATTAAAAATATGTTCAATGGCGCACATACATTTGCCGACAATACAATAATAATAATCCCCACACTAAACGAAAATTAGCCTGTTGGCAGCCAACTATAACCATGGAATTAGTAGCACAATGACCACTGCAATTGCCTATTAGCAGCCAACTAAAAGGATGGAATTGTTGGTTTAAGTCACTATAGTGACAGACTGGGGTATCCAGTAGAAAATAGCTAATAGTACTACACCTTCTAGTTGTAGTGGGGCTTGTAGTATTGAGTCCAGAGGGAATAAGTCACTACCCCAGATGGTTCTGGTTGGATATGGTAAATCCAAATAGCAGATGCAGGGATGCAAAACGTTTGTAAAATACACAATAAAAAATACAATAAAAGTGCAATAAAAGAGTCAGTAGAGCAAGTTGTTCTGTGCACGGGTGGGTCCACAGTGTATAGCCCAGTGTATAGTCTCTCTATACGCTATTAGTCTAGTCGGGTATAGCCCGTTCCTTAATTCAATGCATAACCATTTTTCCGTATCAGTGTATAGAGTACATTCCCGGGCACTTAACCTCCGAATAAAGTTAGTGTTTAGAGGGTACTTTACCACTCTTCAGTTTTTTTATTCCTTGTGCCTTCACCGTCCTTCTTCGCCAGCCGACCTGCCATGGCGTCCTGTGCGGTCTCGCGGCCCCCCCATTTCTTTGTTTTACATTCAAAAATTTCTCTTGGTTTGGGTGGTACCAGGGGTGTGCACCAATCCAGCCTTATATTGCCAGGTGAGCCACCGACTACCTTAGTATCTATTCCAGCAAATTTATACAACCCATATTATTGTATGTCTACACAAGTATCTGTACAGTATGTATGTTTAAACACAGCAGTATGAAAAAAATTATTCAAACTGTATGGAACAGCATATAAAACAATAGAAGATGCACATGAATTTTTGTGATCCAGAGAAGGGAAGAAGGACCTACCCATTATCTCAGTCCTTCTATGCATCTCACTGCCCATGTTGTCACATCCATTCCATGGGAACATATAGATAACCCGGAGAGCCAAGACTTCATATAGTTGCAAGAAAAAGTATGTGAACCCTTTGGAATGATATGGATTTCTGCACAAATTAGTCATAAAATGTGATCTGATCTTCATCTAAATCACAACAATAGACAATCACAGTCTGCTTAAACTAATAACACACAAATAATTAAATGTTACCATGTTTTAACTGAACACACCATGTAAATATTCACAGTGCAGGTGTAAAAAATATGTGAACCCCTAGACTAATGACATCTCCAAGATCTAATTGGAGTGAGGTGTCAGTGAACTGGAGTCCAATCAATGATATGAGATTAGAGGTGTTGGTTACAGCTGCCCTGCCCTATAAAAAACACATACCAGTTCTGGGTTTACTTTTCCCAAGAAGCATTGCCTGATGTGAATGATGCCTCGCACAAAAGAGCTCTCAGAAGAACTACGATTGAGAATTGTTGACTTGCATAAAGCTGGAAAGGGTTATAAAAGTATCTCCAAAAGCCTTGCTGTTCGTCAGTCCATGGTAAGACAAATTGTCAATAAATGGAGAAAGTTCAGCACTGCTGCTACTCTCACTAGGAGTGGCTGTCCTGTAAAGATGACTGCAAAAGCACATCACAGACTGCTCAATGAGGTGAAGAATTCTAGAGTGTCAGCTAAAGACTTACAAAAGTCTCTGGCATATGCTAACATCCCTGTTAGTGAATCTATGATACGTAAAACACTAAACAAGAATGGATTTCATGGGAGGATACCACAAAGGAAGCCACTGCTGTCGAAAAAAAAAACATTGCTGCACGTTTACAGTTTGCACAAGAGAACCTGGATGTGGCAATATATTCTGTGGACAGAGTTGAGTTGTTTGGAAGAGACACACAACACTATGTGTGAAGTAAAAGAGGCAGCGCACACCAACATCAAAACCTCATCCCAACTGTGAAGTATGGTGGTGGGGGCATCATGGTTTGGAGCTGTTGGGACTGGATAGATTGCTATCATCGAAGGAAAAATTAATTCCCAAGACATTTTGCAGGAGAACTTAAGGCCATCTGTCCACCAGCTGAAGCTCAACAGAAGATGGGTGTTGCAACAGGACAAAGACCCAAAGCATAGAAGTAAATCAACAACAGAATGGCTTAAACAGAAGAAAATACGCCTTCTGGAGTGGCCCAGTCAGAGTCCTGACCTCAACCCGATTGAGATGCTGTGGCATGACCTCAAGAAAGCGATTCATACCAGACATCACAAGAATATTGCTGAACTGAAACAGTTCTGTAAAGAGGAATGGTCAAGAATTACTCCTGACTGTTGTGCACATCTGATCTGCAACTACAGGAAACATTTGGTTGAAGTTATTGCTGCCAAAGGAGGGTCAACCAGTTATTAAATCCAAGGGTTCACATACTTTTTCCACCTGCACTGTGAATGTTTACATGGTGTGTTCAATAAAAACATGGTAACATTTAATTCTTTGTGTGTTATTAGTTTAAGCAGACTGTGATTGTCTATTGTTGTGACTTAGATGAAGATCAGATCACATTTTATGACCAATTTGTGCAGAAATCCATATCATTCCAAAGGGCTCATATACTTTTTCTTGCAACTGTAGATAAGATGCTAAGATATGAACTGGTAATTAGAGATATTTTATAATGCTAATGTGATGCGCTTTACATCCAGTATGTCTAAACATGAGACAGGCATGGCCAGAGTTAACTGTCCTGGCCGTCTGCTCTCTGTAGCTCATGGTGTGGGTTGGCTCCACTCCCTAGTTCCAGAATATTCTAGTCAGAGTAGCTGTACAGGGGGAGGAGGTAAGGAGCAGTAGTTACTGTATGTGCTCTTCTTCTTTAGGCTCAGCCCCTCTATGTGCTTCAGGAGATGAAAGAGAGGAAGATCCGAAATAGGATTTGCATGACTACAGCATAAGAGTGAGCAAGATAACCCAGCTTAAAGAATTTCAGATTCTGCTGCTGCGTAAGGAAAGCAAATTAAGACACTCTATGCACCCCAGATTAGTGAACACTGCAGCCACTGCTGGTCATTGCGTTTCCATCATGTGCCCTGCCTAGCACCGATATGGGCATTAACACTATGGGCACCCCCGAATATAGGGTGCCCCTCCCTCACTGCACTGACCCTAGGAGACGGCCTGAGAAAGTACACTGTGATGCATCATCCTCCGGGCCACTACCACTCCTATCCTCTGGCTCCTCTGGGACCCACTGCAAATGTCAAAGCAACATATATGGCTATAAGTAAATGAATGTTAGCTAGGGGTAACAAATGGTTTGTTCAAAAACGCACTGAAAGTTTCAGACGTTCACATTTTTTGAAAATTCATAACAAATTTGATTTGTATATAATTGATTCGCCCATTTCTACTGATAATTTAGTGACCTATAATGTTTCCATATAAAGGAGCTGCCTTATTGGAAGAATATCACTATGGTAGTTGCAGTGCTTATGGTTTTCTTCCATTCTTCAGTGAGTGGAAAATGCAAGATTTCTGGAAATCTGAGACAGATAGGCGTCATTTACATTGGGATCAAGCTAGAAACTGGTTTGTTGGTTTGCAACTTTTTAAATGGCCATTGAGGCTAATTTCAGTATCAATTAGTGTTTCTATGCCACCTTTGCCATTTTTTGAGAGTATAACATTTGCTGTCCTACTCTTTGGAGGCTAATTTTATTTGTCCCTAGCTCACTTAAACCTGATAGCGACTAAGCGTATTGTATAAATTGCTTGGTCATGGGCTTTATGCCGGAGCACCATATAAAGATTGTGCTCTGATTGGGCGGACACAGTAGCCATTCCTGCATGTTCAGTGCAGGGGCCCAGCTGTTACTGACAGGGGGCTACCTCTCTGACCCCATTGGCCCCTGCACTGCAGTGAAAGGAGGACAATGTCTTACACAGATATAATACTGACAGTATGATGCATTACAATAAAACAGAGGGGACCAGACCCCCAAAAGTCCCAGAGTGGGACAAAAATAAAATGTGTAAATGTAAAATGTAAAAAAAAATGTAAAACTGGTATTTCTATAATCATACTGACCAGCAGAATTAATGAGTGATCAGTGATCAACTGATGTACTGGCGCAATATGGCGCTAATAACCAAATCCATTAAAATCTGCTCCCTAAATGCCAAGAGGTGTTCATTCTCTTCTGAATCCTACAGTGTACCCAAACTGCAGTTTATGTCTACATTTATGGCATTTCTTACACCCACCACTACCACTACCAAGCAGTGTGGTGTGAGTCTCAGTAGACATATGGGGGGCACAATATACTGAGCACCTAAATTTATCTGTGGAAAATATTTTTTATTTAATTTTTTTTTCAATTTTTATTTTCATTAATTTCTGCAAAATTCCTGTGGTGTCAAAATGCTCACTACACCCCTTAATATATAACTTTAGGTGTGTAGTTTCCAAAATCTGGTCACTTAATGGAGGTTTTCACCCTCAGGGGCTTTGAAAATGTGATTTAGTGCAAAAAAAAATTCCAGCAACAGCAAAACTGTGCTCAAACAGCGATATGGAGCTGATTTCCTTCTGAGCCCTGCTATATGTCTATACAGCAGTTGACTCCCATGTTTAAGGTATTTCCTTACCCAGTATAATAAGCCTAACAATTTAAGAGAAGTGGTATGTCTTAGATGGCACACTCTTGGCACAGCATATTGGGCATTGAAATGCCATACCTGTGGAAAAATAGCAATTTTCATTTTGTTTTAAAATGGTTTTTATTGGGTTTTCCAATTTTTCAAGAACGTAAGGGGATGTAGTACACATAGGAAAATTATCAATCATATTACATATATAGGGAAAAAAAATTGTTTTTGCGTGGCTACACTCTGTTACTAGACAATGATGCACAGGTGCTCACCCAATGGCTTTCACCCAAGGCCCCAATGTTGCAAAATACTAAAAGAAACAGTAGGGGGCACACTGCTCCAAGTGGGTCATAAGATCACGTTAAGGTTACTAGTTTAATAAAATACATAAATTGCATAAATAAATAAATAAATACAGTATGTTAATTCATATGTGCATCCTTCTAGCAAGTGCAAAAAACTTGTGCAAAAGTGATAACTTGAATGTGTCAAAAGTGTTATATAAAGAAATTTACTCCAAAAACCACAACAGTTCACTCACACTCCAGAAATTATGCCGTGTGGCTCTATTAGCGTTTGTAAATTGATTGGTGTGCCAATGCGCTTCTAGTAGTCCACCGTTAACCAGCTGCCGATATGTCTTTAAGCTGCTGCCGTGCTTAAATTATATAGAATGTCTCGTGCACTATTGGAACAAAGTGCAATATATTCCTGCCACCAAATCCACTGTTCAATATTGGATAATGATTGTCAGTCCCAATACAGCCACCGCACCATTCGCAAACTCCGCTAAGTGTGCGGCTTTGTTTAGGCTGAAAAGTAGTTGGCAGTGTATAGAAAATTGATGCGTTCCCACGGCACAGGTCCACAGTCGCTATAGCTATACCGATGTCTCCTTACCTCCTTCCCGGCGTGTGGTGATTCAGTCGGCTTCCGCGTGCATGCGACCTCTCCGTACCACTGGCGTCCCACGTGGTATCGGTCCTAACGTGGCGTCCCACGTGACCGGAGGTTACGGGAGCACTAGAGGATAGGAGGGCAGGTACTTGCTGGGTCCTAGCGCCTGCTATTGTCTGTCTTTACAGGAGCTTACACCTGTCTGGTGACAAAATAAAGTATGTTCAAAGTCCGGACTTTGGTAAAGTTTGTATAGGTGGTCAGTATTCCCAAGACGCGTTTGAGTTGTCCCTTCCTCAGTAGATACTGACCATAATTTTTAGGTCCTAAAAATTATGGTCAGTATCTACTGAGGAAGGGGACAATCCCGAAACGCGTCTTGGGAATACTGACCACCTATACAAACTTTACCAAAGTCCGGACTTTTAACATACTTTATTTTGTCACCAGACAGGTGTAAGCTCCTGTAAAGACAGACAATAGCAGGCGCTAGGACCCAGCAAGTACCTGCCCTCCTATCCCTCTAGTGCTCCCGTAACCTCCGGTCACGTGGGACGCCACGTTAGGACCGATACCACGTGGGACGCCAGTGGTACGGAGAGGTCGCATGCACGCGGAAGCCGACTGAATCACCACACGCCGGGAAGGAGGTAAGGAGACACCGGTATAGCTATAGCGACTGTGGACCTGTGCCGTGGGAACGCATCAATTTTCTATACACTGCCAACTACTTTTCAGCCTAAACAAAGCCGCACACTTAGCGGAGTTTGCGAATGGTGCGGTGGCTGTATTGGGACTGACAATCATTATCCAATATTGAACAGTGGATTTGGTGGCAGGAATATATTGCACTTTGTTCCAATAGTGCACGAGACATTCTATATAATTTAAGCACGGCAGCAGCTTAAAGACATATCGGCAGCTGGTTAACGGTGGACTACTAGAAGCGCATTGGCACACCAATCAATTTACAAACGCTAATAGAGCCACACGGCATAATTTCTGGAGTGTGAGTGAACTGTTGTGGTTTTTGGAGTAAATTTCTTTATATAACACTTTTGACACATTCAAGTTATCACTTTTGCACAAGTTTTTTGCACTTGCTAGAAGGATGCACATATGAATTAACATACTGTATTTATTTATTTATTTATTTATTTATGCAATTTATGTATTTTATTAAACTAGTAACCTTAACGTGATCTTATGACCCACTTGGAGCAGTGTGCCCCCTACATATTACATATATGTAGTTCTGATATGACATTTTGTAAGCAATTTTCATTTTGTATGGTCCTCTGTGCATTAATTCCTACAAAATACCTTTGGTGTCAAAATGCTCACTCCACCGCGTAATACCTTCAGGGGTGGAGTTTACAAAATGGGAGTCACTGCTCAGCGGTTCCACTTATTATTTCACCCCAGAACCACTACTGTTGTCAGCACAAGATGTGTAAATCACCACATTGGGCCTCACATTTGCATGGTGCTCTTTTACTTATGAGCCCTGTTGTTATGTCCAGGCAAGAGGATAGGGCTTACATGTAGGGTGTTTATAAAACCAGGAAGCATGGCATAATAATAATAGGGCTGACTTTTTACAATGGCACTCAATTGGCACAACATATTGGCCAGTAAAATGGCATATTTGTGTAAAAATTGCAGTTTACACTTTGTACTGCCTGCTGTGCTGTAAAACTTGCTGTGCTTTCAAATCATCTAACGGGTCAAAATGCTCACTACAGCCATTGATAAATTCTGTGAGGGGTGTGGTTTCTTTTTTTAATTTCACCTAAGAGCATCTGCAGTTGTCGGCCAGCAGTGTATATATCACCAAACTAGGCCTCTAATGCACATAGTGCTCTTTCTCTTCTGCATATAGTCCCTTCAGAGCCTCTTATAAATGTTTCGCACAATGAAGGTTAAGCTTACTTGATTTGTAATTGCCTGGGGAAGACCTAGAGAAAGTTTTAAATATCAACACATTTGCCTTGGGCCAGTTGCTTGGCATTGTACCAGTCACAAGAGATGACTGGTGCACAGCATCAGTAATGAACAGGAGCACAGCAATAAGTGAACTGAGTTATTTAACCCCTGTCATCCTTTAGAGTTTTGTGGTTGCCCCAGCCAGTATATAAATTACACAAATAAAGTCAATTTTCATGCTACAAACATATGGTTTTAGAAATGTTTTGTCTTGAAACATTTTGTAACAGTTAGAAAAAAATAAGAAAGGAAAAATATATTTTTTTTCATAATTTTCACCGTTTTTCCTCAAATTCATTATTTAAAAAATATATCTTTTATCTAATGGCACAAAAATATCGTCTACGGGGAACATTTATTAAGACCGGCCTTTTAGATGTCTCAATAAGCCCTATACTTAGCGGTGGATCCAGAGTTATAAAGGGGCGCAGGCCTCTACATAAGTTTGGAAAATCCATTTCCACTAGGAAAGGTGTGCTTTTGGTGGGTTTTGTACTAATGGTAGTCTGTGGATGACACTGTTATGAGGGATCTGTGGCTGATGCATTGTTATGGGGGATCTGTGGATGAGACACAGATATGGGGGAATCTGTGGATCACACACTGATATGGGGTTATCTGTGGATGACGCACTGTGATGGGGGATATCTGTGGATGACGCAATGTTATGGGGGATGTGTGGATGATACACTGCTATAGGGGGAAGTGTGGATGACATTGTTATGGGGGGATGTGTGGATGACATATATAGGATCTTATGCTGGTCCCCCTCATGGCCCTATGTGTCACAGTAATTATCAATGCGTCCCCCTCATGACCCTGTGTGTAGTAACTCCATTACACTGGGCCCCGCTCACAGCAGTCTTTATATGTAAAGTTTATTTATTTAATGCTCAAGCAGTGGCTCCCTCTTTGTTAAACTAGTGTAATCTTCTGTAGTAGTACTCATTATCTCACTCAATGCAGCTGTCAAGCCGGCAGCGTAACCTCACTCACTCCTTCATGCTCCTCTCACTTCATGAATGGAGCAGGAGGAGCATGAATGAATGAGTGACGTTACACTGCCGGCCTGCCACTTTGATATTGAGTACTACTACAGAGTATTACGATAGTTTAACAAACCAGAGCCACTGATTCTGCTTTGGTGAGCTAGTGAGTACTACTACAGACGATTAGGGTAGTTTAACAAAGAGGGAGCCACTGCTTGAGCATTAAACAAACTTTATATATAAAGACTGCTGTGAGCCGGCCCGGTGTAATGGAGCACAGTGACTGCAGCGGGCCCAGCCCCGAGTGCAACAGCAGTTGCCGCCTCCAGCGCCTCCTTTCACCCCGCTTACTGTAACTGATACATCGCAGGCCACGCTGTGCAACATAGTGGCCGGCCATGTATCAGTGTCAGCCATGCACCATTCGCTTTATAAGATGCACTGCAATTTTCCGCCCACTTTCGGGGGGAAAATGTGTCTTATAAAGCGAAAAATACGGTATATTTTACTACTTTAGGACCTACCGTATATGAAAATCTGATGTAGTTTTAGATCAAATTTATGCAGAAATATAAAAAATTCTTTGTGGGAGAAATGAAATCATGGAGTCTCAATGACAAAGCAGCAATAAGTTTGCCATAAGTTAAATGGAATGAACCACACATTGTTACCAGGGAAATTGATGCAGCTAAATAAGTAGTGATAATGAGGGAGTTTAACTGCCCAGATTAAAACTGGCAAGCATATGAAAGGAAGCAGATGTTTGTCAGTTGTTCATGTTGATTGCCTTCCCCAGCTTATGCCTGAGGAAGGACATGTTTAACCTAAGATTAACCAATAGACCTGATATAGTATCCAATATTCAAGTCGGGGGACACCTGTGCAATAGTGGTCAAAACATGATAAGCTTCTACTTATCTTTTAATAGAATATTTCGCAGAGAAGCTGCAAAAACACTAAACTTCAGGAAGACTACATTTAATCAGCTTATAGACCGGCTTAAACTCATAACCTGTCTGTCATAGGCTGAGGGCAATGTCCTTCAACATACAAGTACAGAAACCAAATGGGATATTTCTGAAACAGGCACTGTGCTAGATACCGTACATTATGAATCTTATGCAATAAAACACCTAAGGCTACTTTCACACTAGCGATTTCTTTGCTGAATCTGGCAGAGTTCAGCAAAAACGCTTCCATTACTGATAATACAACAATCTGCGTCTGTTATGAACGGATCCGGTTGTATTATCTTTAACATTGCCAAGACGGATCCATCATGAACTCCAATGAAAGTCAATGGGGGATGGATACGTTTTCTAGTGTGTCAGATTGTGTCAGAGAAATTGAATCCGTCCCCATTGACTTGCATTGAGGGTCATCCGTCTTGCATGGCATCCCAGGAAGGAAAGCAAACTGCAACATGTTGCGGTTTGCTCTCCGGTCTGGGAATGCAACTAAACGGAACAGAATGCATTTTGGAGCATTCAGTTCTGTTCAGTTCAGTTTTGTCGCCAGTGACAATGAATGGGGACAAAACTGAAGCATATTACTCCGGTATTGAGTCCCTATGGCGGAACTCAATACCGGAAAACTTAAACGTTAGTGTGAAAGTAGCCTAAATAATTGAAAGATAAATAATGCAATTCAATGTAGTAAAATATAAACATTAATAATAAAAAAGAGAGAACAGTTGCGGAAGTGGCTAAACACATTAATAAATGTTATTTTGTTATCTACCTTATTTATAATAAAATTATCCAATCTACTCCTGAACAGCTGGCGGGGGTGCAGGGCGTTTTACCTCCACTGATCTGATATTGATGGCCTATCCTGAGAGTGGGCCATCAATATCAAAATACTGAAAATTCCACAGACTAGCATGTCTGTCACCATCTCTATTTTATAATCAATGCAATACTGACACATATGCCATGTACACCTAATGTATGAAAGCCTCTCCAGGTGCCAACCAAAATGTTGAAAGCCTCAGAGCGATGACATTTCCTATATCATTTTCCCATTTATTCTTTAGATATGATCCAATAAGCTCTTGAAATAACCAACTTTATCTTAGTTTCTGCTTTTAAAACATTCACAGTTACACAAATACGTTTCCAAAATCTTCATTACACTAATGAAAAACTAAATCAAAGCACACAAGCATAATAGAGCACACAAAGAGAAAACACTAACACTTAACAGCTGATATTTAGCCATTTAAGGACACAGCCAGTTTTCACCTTATGGACCGAGCCACATTTTGCAAATCTGGCGTGTCTCTTTATGTGTTAATAACTTTGGAATACTTTTACTTATCTTACCAATTCTAACAGTTTTTAAGCATGACACATT
The DNA here is from genome assembly GCA_033119425.1 of Bufotes viridis. Taxonomy (NCBI): domain Eukaryota; kingdom Metazoa; phylum Chordata; class Amphibia; order Anura; family Bufonidae; genus Bufotes; species Bufotes viridis. Next base: position 175,169,369 of record CM065591.1, read on the forward strand.
GTACTTCATGTTACTGGTATATCTGGGTCAATATGTTTTACCTTTTTTTTTACTTACAGAAAATGTGTAAAAATTAGCAATTTTCTAAATTTGAATTTCCCTGATTTCAAGAAATATTGGAGCCTTTAGGGTGTTAGCAGACTTAGAATTCTAGAAGCAATTTTTCAAATGTTCAACAAAATTTGCAAAAACTACTTCAGGACCAATTCATTTTGAAGTCATTGTGAGGGACTTACAGATTAGAAACCACCCATAAATGACCCAATTTTAGAAACTACACTCCTTAAAGTATTCAAAACTGATTTTACAAACTTGAATAACCCTTTATATGTTCCATGGAAATTACAACCAAATGGAGGTGACAATTAGAAATTTCAAATTTTTTGAAGATTTCCATTTAAATCCATTTGTACCTCTAAACAGCATGTATTAACAGCAAAAAATTGCAATATGGATTCCGTTTTTTCTGAAGTTTCAGAAACACCCCATTAGTGTTTCTAAGCTGCTGTATGGGCACACCACAGGGCTCAAAAAAGAAGGATCACTTTATGGCTTTCACTTTTTGGACAGCAGATTTAGCCAAAATGGTTTTTGGGCATCATGTTACAGTTGAAAAGACCATGAAGGAACCCGTATGGTGGAAACCACCAAAACATGACCCAATTGTTTAAAATATACCCCTCAAAAAGTTTTTCAAGGGATATAGTGACTAGAGATGAACGAATCGAAGCTGACGTAGTGGAATTCGTCACAAATTTCAGGAAAAATTCAATTCGCAACGAATGCGAATTTCTTGCACTTCATGGTAATGAATCACAATTTTTCCTAAAATGGCGGCTACACGTGTGAGGACATGGGGCAAGGAACTCTGGAAATGCAGGATGACCCATAATGCCATGCATGCAGCTAATCAGCAGCCAGCCAGCCCTGTGATGTCCCAGCCCTATAAATATGGAGGCCATCTTGGATTTAGACATTTTCCAGCATTCTGAGTGCAGGGACAGACATAAGAAGGCGCTAGGGAAAGCAATAGGAAAAACCTCATTGTCAAGGAAAAAAACTAAAAAACGATTTATAAGTGCAGGGAAAGGGTAGAAATCATTTCACAGCATCTTAGTGCAGGGAGAGACGTCAGAAGGCACTAAGGGCAGTGATAGGAAAAACCTCATAGTTCATTGTTGCAGTTATTTGTGGTAAAAGCATTTAGTGACGTATTTCAGAACTAAAAGAAAAATATATACGCAGTTCACTGTTGAAGTTATTTGTGGTAAAAGCGTTTAGTGGCCTATTTCAGTACAAAACGAAAAATATATTCTCAGTTCACTTCTGCAGTTATATGTGGTGAAAGTGTTTAGTGGCCTATTTCAGTTCAAAAAGAAAGTTATATACGCAGTTCACTGTTGTTGCAGTTGTTTGCGGTAAAAGCGTTTTGTGAAATATTTCAGTGCTAAAAGAAAAATATATACCCAGTTCACTTCTGCAGTTATATGTGGTGAAAGCATTTAGTGGCCTATTTCAGTACAAAAAGAAAAATATATACGCAGTTCACTTGTGCAGTTATATATGGTGAAAGCTTTTAGTGGTGTATTTCAGTACAAAGAGAAAAATATATAGGCAGTTCACTGTTGCAGTTATTTGTGGTAAAAGTGTTTAGTGACATATTTCAGAACTAAAAGAAAAAATATATACGCAGTTATTTGCGCTAAAAGATTTTAGTGGCCTATTTCAGTACAAAACAAAAAATATATTCTCAGTTTATTTCTGCAGTTAAATGTGTTAAAAGCGTTTAGTGGTCTATTTCAGTACAAAAAGAAAAATATATATGCACTTCACTTCTGAAGTTATAAGTGGTGAAAGCGTTTAGTGGCGTATTTCAGTACAAAAAGAAAAATATATACTTATTTCACTTCTGCAGTAATCTGTGGTGAAAGCTTTTAGTGGCTTATTTCAGTACAAAATGAAAACTATATACGCAGTTCACTGTTGCAGTTATTTGCGGTAAAAGCGTTAAGTGACGAATTTTAGTACTAAAAGAAAAATATATATGCAGTTCACTGTTGCAGTTATTTGTGGTAAAAGCGTTTAATTACATATTTCAGAATTAAAAGAAAAATATATACGCAGTTCACTTCTGCAGTTATATGTGGTAAAAAGTGTTTATTGGCCTATTTCAGTACAGAAAGAAAAATATATACGCACTTCACTGTTGCAATCATTTGTGGCGAAAGCGTTAAGTGGCCTATTTCAGTACAGAAAGAAAAATATATACGCATTTTACTTCTGCAGTTATATGTGGTGAAAGTGTTTAGTGGCCTATTTCATTACAAAATGAAAAATATATACGCACTTCACTGTTGCACTTATTTGTGACGAAAGTGTTTGGTGGCCTATTTCAGTACATAAAGAAAAACATGTATACGCATTTCATTTCTGCAGTTATATGTGGTGAAAGCATTTAGTGGCCTATTTCAGTACAGAAAGACAAAATATATACGCACTTCACTATTGCAGTTATTTGTGGTGAAGGCGTTTATTGGCTTATTTTAGTACAAAAAGAAAAATATATACTCACTTCACTGTTGCAGTTATTTGTGTTGAAAACGTGTAGTAGCCTATTTCAGTACAAAAAGAAAAATATTTTTGTCGCTATTAGGGGTGTTTTAATTTACTTTTAATTTATTTTGTTCAGCCAAAAGTAAGTTAAACAGAGATGTGCCAGGTCATGCACAGAGGAGTGGCAGAGGCCTAAATGTTTCTGGTGTAGGCAGAGATCGCAGCAGCGTAAGAGGGCATAGCAACAGGAGTTGCATTGAGGGGCCTGAGCTCTCTGTGTCATCCCGCGGTTCTTGATTGGTTAATAGTGATGAGCGGCAGGGGCAATATTCGAATTTGCGATATTTCGTGAATATTTGGGCGAATATTCGCCATATATTCGAAAATTCACGAACTCGTAATCTCCAGTCATTATTTTCTTGATTGCGAAAATTCGCATATAAAAATTAGCATAAAAATTCACATAAACTGGTATTTAAAAGATATCTTTTAAATACCCGTTTATGCGAATTTTTATGCAAATTTTATGCAAATTTTTATTTAAAAAATTCGCATTAAAAAATCACATAAAAATTCGCATAAAATGGTATTTTAAAAAAATTAATATTCGCAATTGCGAATATATTTCGCGATATTTTAAATATTCGTGAATTCTCGAAGTGCCGATATTCGCGATTAAAATTCGCAATTCGAAAATTCGTGACCAACACTATTGGTTAACTCGGTCATCCACTTCATTCCAAGTGAAATCAGACAACCCCAACCAACAGTCGGTGGATTTGTCAGACACAACCCTCAGTTGGCATGGCCCGGGAGCAGGCCCTGTGCCCTCATCTGCCCTCAACCTGCCTCTGTCCATTTTGTTCCCTCACCGGCAGAAGTAGTATATGCTGTAGGCTCAGCTACACTTTTCAGCGAGGAAGAGCTACTAGAGGACAGTCAGTAGCTACTACCCAGCCAAGATCTGGAGGAGACATCCGCCGCTTCCTCCGCTAGGTGGGGAATTAGTGATGAGGAGAGTGGAGTGGGAGGTGGTGTTGTAAGCGGTCAGGCTCCTGACCCAGAGACCATTGAGGAGCAAATCAGTGACGTGCAGACACTACACGATGATGATGAAGCTGAAGCTAAGTGCAGAAGAGGCAGCGGCTGAGCCAGCAAGGTGGTAGCATTGCTTGGAGTCAGCAGGGTGGCAGCAGTGGGAGGTCGGGAGCCAAATGTGCCCGGGGTAGACAAAATGCTTCACAGCGGCCTACCAGCCCGGGAAGTAGTGGTGCAGGGGTTCAAGGAGGCAACGGCGGAAGCAGTCAGTTAGTGCGGACTGTTGGGGGGAAAATCCCCTACTCGTCGGTGTGGCAGTTTTTTGCTAAGCTGCCAGAGGGGGTGAACGTGGCCATATGTAGAGTCCATAGGCACAGGTAAAGCGTGGCCAGGGTGCCAATGTTGACACTACGACACTGCATTAACATATTCAGCGTCGCCATACAGTGGCATGGGAGTACCGTGGCTCTGATGTGGTGGTCCAGCCTGCCGCAGTAACCGTTGCATCACCCAGTGGCACGCACACGGTTTCAGGCAGTCAAGGCTCCACCACCTCAGCCGAAGGGAGCTGTCTGTCATTCCCATCATCTGCTGGTCCTGAAGCTCCTGCTCCTCCTACTCCTCGTCAGTCATTCAGTCAGCAAACTATCACCAAAACGTTTGCCAAGAGACAGCAGTATGCATGCACTCATCCAACTGCGCAGAAGCTAAATGTGCTAATGGCCAAGTTGCTGGTTCTGCTGTTTATCCCTTTCCAAATGGTGGACTCTTCACCTTTCAGAAAACTGATGGCTTGTGCCGAGCAGAGGTGGAGAGTTCCAAGCCGTTATTTCTTTGCAAAAAAGGTAGTACCAGCCCTGCACAAATATGTAGAGCAGAAGGTGGGCCAGTCCTTGAGCCTGTCGGTGTCTGCCAAACTGCACGGCTGTGCCGACGTGTGGAGCTGTAACTATGAGCAAGGATAATACATGTCCTTTATGGCCCACTGGGTTAATGTGGTTCCTGCACAGCCTCACCTGCAACATAGCCAGGTCACGCCGCTTCTGCCTCTACGTTGTCATGCCATTGGTCCTGCAATAATGTCCACCTCTGCCTTCTCATCCTCCACCATGTCCTCAGCCTTCACTGCAGAACAAGTCCCAGTGACCCTCCAGCATACCACATGTGCAGGGAACAGCAGTATCACACTGTTCTGCACCTGGTTTGCCTTGGCAAACGGAGTCATTTAGGAAAGGAACTGCTCCATGTGATTTATCAAGTAATCAAATCCTGGCTTTCTCAGCGACAACTGAAAATCGGAACCATGGTGACAGACAATGGGAAGAACATGGTGTCAGCTCGGCATCAAGGAAGGCTGAGAAATGCACCCGGCATGGCACACTGGTTCAATCTGGTTGTCAAGCGGTTCCTGAAGTCTTCCACCCATCTGCAAGACATCCTAAAAATGGCCAGGAAAGTTTGCATGCACTTCAGCCACTCTTACACCGCAAAGCACACACTCCTGCAGCGGCAGAACGGTATCCCCCAACATAGAATGATATACAACATTTCCACCTGTTGGAATTCCACCCTCCATATGTTGGATCGACTATAGGAACAGAGAAAGTCCATGAACGATATCTTGATAATCCAAGAGGATAGAAGTACTTCCCTCTGTAACTTCGATGTGAGCCAGTGGCAGCTCATGCATGACACCTGCCGCTTGCTCAGGTCCTTTGAGGATGCCACATTATTTGTCAATCGCCAGGACTACGGGATGAACAACGTCATTCCACTGCTTCATGTCCTGGAACAGATTGTTGTAACAATGGCTGGTCAGGGGTTAGGAGACGTGGCAACTTGATCTCATGGCCACATGAGCCTTCTGTTGGCTGAACTGGAAGAGGAGAAGGAGGGAGAGGAGGACATTGAAGCACAGGCAATGGAGCAATGAGGAAGACGAGACAGAGGACCCAGACAAACATTGGCAGTATGCAGTGGAGATGGAGGCAGGGAGTCCCTCTGAGTCACTTGCACAAATGGCCCGACGCATTCTCACTTGCTTGCATAGTGACCGCCGAGTTGTCACCAGTCGGCAGAGGGATGACTTTTGGCTCTCCACCTTGTTGGACCCTTGCTACTGGTCCAAAATGGGGGCCTTTTTTACACCCACTATGAGGGACGACAAACTTAATTGCTACAGTAGTCAATTTGCCGCTGCCTATCTGCGCCATCGCCCATCCTCTCGCGGGTCTGACTGGGGGGAGGGGGGCCTCTGTGCTCACGTTCCACTGACATGGCTGCTGGGGAGGTGTGTTGGGTGACAGGAGCAGTACCAGCTCCATCAGCAGCAGCCTGAGTCTACAGTGACTGATGAGCAGTATTCTTCACCTGAATACAGAAGAAACTACTCACCAGCAGCAGCAGGTAGACCTGGAGCAGAACCGGAACCAGCAGGTGGTGGCATACTTGGACAGCACTCTGCCACCCCACATTGAATATCCGCTGGACTACTGGGCAGCCAAACTAGATTTGTGGCCGCAACTGGCAGAGTTTGACCTGGAAAAGCTGTCCTGCCCGGGCAGTGGTGTGGCATCAAAGCGGATGTTTAGTGCGGCTGGGGCCTAAGTTACCCCAAGGAGAACTCGTCTGTCCACCCAAAATGTGGATAGACTGACCTTTGTCAAGATGAATCCGGCGTGGATCAGCCAGGATTTCCACCCACCAATTCCTGATACATCTGATCAGATCATCCATGCCCCCTCACCCAAACCTTGAAAAAAGAGACTGTTTTCCTCTGGCTACCTGCCTCAGCAACTATTCTGATGCTGCCACCCACCTGATGCCACACATCTGATGCCAAGTGCTCCTTCTTTCACCCACACTTGTAAGTGGGTACTAGTATTGCCACCCACCTCCAAACTCTGTCACTGGGTCATTTTGTGGTCTCCTGATTCTGCTGCTGCCATCTCCACACTATGTCACCTTCACACTCTGTGGTATCCTCCTGATGCTTCTGCCATATCCACACTATGTAACCTTGCCACTCTGTGGTATCCTCCTGATGCTGCTGCTGTCGCCACCTCCAAAATCGGTAATTGTGCCATTCTGTGGCCTCCTCCTGATGCTGCTGCTGCCGTCACCTCAACACTCTGTCATTGGGCCACTCGGTGGTCTCATCATGCTTCTGCCACCTCTAAACTCCGTCATTGGGCCACTCAGTGACCTTATCCTTATGCTGCCAACCCCAGACTCTGTAATTTTGCCACTTGGTGGCCTCTCATACTGCTGCCACCTCCAAACTCTGTCATTGTGCCACTAGTTGGCCTACTCCTGATCTGCCAACTCCATACTCTGTTATTGTGCCACTCGGTGGCCTTCTCCTGATTCTACTGTCCCCTCCAGACTCTGTCATTGTGCCACTTGGTGGCCTCCGCACACTGCTGCCAACTCCAGACTGTCATTGTGCCACTCAGTGGCCTTCTCCTGATGCTGCTGCCGCCACCTCCAGGCTCTGTCATTGTGCCACACAGTGGCGTCCTCATACTGCAGCCAACTCCAGACTCTGTAATTGTGCCACTCAGTGGCTCCTCGTACTGCTGCCACCTCCACACTCTGTCACTGTGCCACTCAGTGACCTCCTCATACTGGTGGCAATTCCAGACTCTGTCACTGTGCCACTCAGTGGCCTCCTCATACTGCTGCCACCTCCAGAATCTGTCATTGTGCCACTCTATGGCCTTCTCCTGATGCTGCTATTGCTGCTTCCGCCAGCTCCAGACTGTCATTGTGCCACCCGGTGGCCTTCTCCTAATGGTGCTACTGCTGCTGCTGCCACCTCCAGACTCTGTCATTGTGCCACTCAGTGACCTCCTGATACTGCTGCCAAATCTAGACTCTGTCATTGTGACACTTGGTGGCCTTCTCCTGATGCTGCCAACTCCAGACTTTGTCATTGTGCCACTCGGTGGTCTCCTCATACTGCTGCCACCTCCAGACTCTGTCATTGTGCCACTCAGTGGCCTCCTCATACTGCTGCCAACTCCAGACTCGCCACCTCTACACTCTGTCATTGTGCCACCTCCACACAATGTCATTGTGCCACTCGGTGGCCTTCTCCTGATGCTGCTATTGCTGCTGCCGCCACCTCCAGACTCTGTCATTGTGCCACTCGGTGACTTCCTCATACTGCTGCCAACTCCAGACTCTAAATAAACACCAATCGAAGATACCTCACAAAGTGAGTATGCGTACCAGGCCTATATACCAAGTATCAACACTAAAGAAGAAGAAAGCAGGCGAAGCACGACTAACAATATATATAGACTTTATTATGGTTCCCAAAAGGGGAAAAATCCAATAAAATACAATAACAAACAATAAAATACACTGATGGATGACACACAGGGTGGGAGAGAATCACAAATTGGAGGGCATGAAGCATAGAAAAGACATTAGATAAGGCCAAAAAGATATAAGGTAATTGATAAATGGATAAATTCCCAATATAGAACATGTATAGATGACCTCGCCAGCCTTAAACAAGATATTGAAGCCCAAAACAGTACATAAATATAAAGTGCAAAGTGCATGAGATACAATGTACATGGACAATAAATTACAATATAATGAATAAAAGATTACATCAATAAATACCAAAGTTGTGATCCAACAAGCCACAACGCACGTTTCACATAAGCTTTCTCAGGGGGTGTATGTGCCCTGTTCCATAGAAGTCTTGTTCCACCAAATGCATAGCCGTTTGTGTGAGAGATTCTTGAATAAAATCTTAACATCGTGTGTTCTTTTGATGATCCACATCCTGTGTGAAATCGCCACCAGAGTTAAAAATAGCATCCGCTTGGGACCTCCAGGAGGCTTCCCGAGCTAGAAAATCCATAATGCTGGAACGTCTGCAAAATAAACAAATTAATGTCTGCAGGGAATAAATAAACACCAATCGTAGATACCTCACAAAGTAAGTATGTGTACTAGGCCTATATACCAAGTATCAACACTAAAGAAGAAGAAAGCAGACGAAGCACGACTAACAATATATATAGACTTTATTATGGTTCCCAAAAGGGGGAAAAACCAATAAAATACAATAACAGACAATACAATACACTGGTGGATGACACACAGGGTGGGAGAGGATCACAAAGTGGACGACATGAAGCATAGAAAAGACATTAGATAAGGAGAAGAAGATATAAGGTCATTAATAAATTGATAAATGCCCCAATATAGAACATGTATAGATGACCTCGCCAGCCTTAAACAAGATATTGAAGCCCAAAACAGTACATACATATAAAGTGCAAAGTGCATGAGATACAATGTACATGGATAATAAATTACAATATAATGAATAAAAGATTACATCAATAAATACCAAAGTTGTGATCTAATAAGCCCCAACACACGTTTCTCCTGCACATACACCCCCTGTGCACATACACCCCCTGAGGGGGCGAGGTCATCTATACATGTTCTATATTGGGGCATTTATCCATTTATTGATTACCTTATATCTTTTTGGCCTTGTCTAATGTCTTTTCTATGCTTCATGCCGTCCACATTGTGATCCTCTCCCACCCTGTGTGTCATCCACCAGTGTATTGTATTGTCTGTTATTGTTATTTATTGGTTTTTCCCCCTTTTGGGAACCATAATAAAGTCTATATATTTTGTTAGTCGTGCTTCGCCTGCTTTTTTCTTCTTTAGTGTTGCAAGTCCAGACTCTGTCATTGTGCCACTTGGTGGCCTTATCCTGATGCTGCCAACTCCAGACTTTGTCATTGTGCCACTCGGTGGTCTCCTCATACTGCTGCTACCTCCAGACTCTGTCATTGTGCCACTCTGTGGCCTCCTCATACTGCTTCCACCTCCAGACCATGTCATTGGGCCACTCTGTGACCTCCTCATGGTGCTTCCACCTCACTATTATGTCATAGGTCCATTCTGTGAACTTCTCATGCTGTTCCCACCCTCCCCTTTTCATGACTGGTCCACTATTTTTGGCTTTCGGCCGGGCTGACATCATCATTTGTTTGACCTTTCTTCTGATCTGCCAGAAAGAAAGGAAAAATGAGACGCACAACAGATCCTGTCTGTGTTGCCTGTATGGTCCCATCAGAATTGGCTTATGATTTGGTAGCCAAAAGCAGAAGTGGGTGCAAAACACAGAAGACATGCAAATATTCCATTCACATTTCATCTCTGTTTTAGATCCACTCCTGTTTTTTTTGGCATTAGCAATACTGATAGATTATGGAGAAAATGCTGAAAGAGTGAAGGCATATGCTCCACAGACAGGATCCGTCTTTTGTGGGTCATTGTTCTGACGGATCAGAGAAAGGGCAAATTAATCAGTCACGTCAACACAAACTTACTGCTGACACCCTCTCCACTCTGTCAGGGGGCTCTACTTAATAGAACTGGCTCTATAGACATCTATGTGGAATCAGCTGACGATGGTGTAAAAGGAGTGCGGTTCTTCTTGGCGCTAACATTGACCTGTAAGGTTGAGTTCATACTTGAGTTATTTGGTCAGTTTTTGGCCCCGTTGCTGCCCAAATAAGTGAAGTGTGCAGTGATTCTAAGATCGACGCCTGTCATCTGCATGTCATACGGACTCACAGTATTTTTTCACTACCCAAGCAGACTCCCTATGCATGTTACTGCAAGGCACAGTGTTCTACACCACTATAAAGGCTCTCTGCAGCCAGGAAATAGCCATTTTTAACGTAATTCGAGGCAAATATATTCTGATTGAACCGAAGGTAAAACGGAAAATTGAATTTTCTAATAGTGACCAATTTGAACCAAATGTTTCATAGAATTTAGAAACACTTGGCTGTAAAAATGCAATATTATATGTTTTTTTTTACAATAAAATGTCACGTTAGCCCTACATTTTTCATTTTCACAAGGGGCAACAGGACAAACTGCACTGCCCGGTTTCTTACCCATTTTTTCCTGAATATAGCAACACACCACATGTGCTCATAAACAGCTGTATAGGCACACCTCAGAATTCCAAAAGGAAGGAGCTTTTGGCTTTTGGATGGCATATTTGCTGAAATCTTTTTTGGGTGTTATGTATGTTGCATTTCAAGAGATCCTGAGGTAACCCTATAGTGTAACCCCCAAGAAGTGATGCCATTTTATAAACTACACCCCTCAAGGAATTGTTCAAAAGGGCATAGTGAGCATTCTGATCCCTTTGGTGTTTTCCAGAAATGAATGCGTCATGAATGGTGAAAAAATTGAATTTCTGTGCTCAATTTTTGCTACTGTGAAAATTCAGCTCTCTAATTATTTTGCTGTGTTTCCTTAACGTAGAAATATCCCGCATGTGTCCCTAAACTATAGTTTGGATATACAGTACAACAGAGCTCCAAAGAGAAAGTGCACCATGCACTTTGGAGTAGTGTTAAGGGGGAAGTTGCATGTAGTGCAAAAAAAATTATTCTAATTTGCGCAATCGCGAATATATTGGAGCACTCTATCTGCATATAAAGCTATTGTAATGTTCTGCCATGCCAACTATTTTCTACAGTCTCAGGATAAACTCAGGAAACTTCTAGCAGCTTGAAAAATGTAGCTAAATATTTTTTGCAATCAAGAGAATAATCTCAAATACAAATATTCGCAAATATATGAAGAAAATTCTACCACATATCACAAATTCGAATATTGCCCCTGCCGCTTATCTCTACTTTGGAGGCCGAATATGGTGATTTACACTGCATTGGCTGGCAATTGCTGGGGCTCTGTTGTGAAAAATAAAATGCTTGGGAAGAAGACTATAGTGAAACTTGATTTGGGCGTTTTTTTTTTTTTTTTACTACATATTTTTTGCTGCTTTCTATTTTTGAGTATAATAAAAGTGTGTGGCTTTTTATAAATGTGGTGCACTTCACTGTATGGGCCATGGACCTTCCTTTCTGCATATACGCAAACCAGTGTGAGTGAACCTGCATGAAAGTGAAGATACCACAGCTGTTACCGACTAAAGAAGTGAGGAATAGTGATTTATTAAATTCCAGGATTGTTTTGTGGATTGCCGGCAAGTTAGGTGTTTTTCATTTAAAATTTAACAGCACACACCAATATTTTGTATCTATTTGACTATGATTTGGAGTTTTGACCTGGCTTTTTTTGGTGCAGCAGCATTTTAATGTGAACTGTTACCAAAGCTGTAGTTTTTTTTTTTAGCACAGGTGCTCATTAATGACGTCCACACTGATCAGCTATTGGTGGTCACAGCTCACACACACAGAAAACAGGTGCAAGGCTGGAAAAAAAAAGGAAAAAAAAGCTTACACAGATTGTTTAGTGTCCTCTGAAAAAGGGCTCATTCATATGGTCGTATGTGTGCCATATATTTCTTTCCTCTTCGGATCCGCCTTTTTGCACATCACTCAAGGACCCATTTATTTGAATGGGCTGTGGAATGTACACCGTGTGCATTCCGCAGTTTTCTTCCCATTCCACGGATCCACAGATCTGCAGACTTTATACGAATCTGTGGGACAATTCTAGTCAATATGTCCTCAAAAATGCGGAATGCTCACAGAATGTGTTCAGTAGGTATTCAGTTTTTTTGAGGATATGTGTCCTCAATTTTCAAGTTGAGATTCAAGTTAAAAGCACACATCATGGCTTCCTTGTCAGTAGATGACATGATTGTGCTTATTCAGGAAAGACCCGAGCTTTGGGATACCGAAAGGATAGGTCATGGGAGGAGGTCACGCATGAGCTTATGGCCTGCAAATGCGATGAAGTGGACTCCAAGACCTGAAAGGAATACGGGAATTGCTTTTTTATCATTTTTTGGGCGACTTAAAGTAGACATGAAGATATCGTTTTATCTATTGTGGGGAGTCGCTCTGGTAGATAGCAGTGCGGGTGCAGTATAGAGGCAAAACGGAGTCCAGAAAGTGTAGCAAACAGTGTTTAATTCACACTTGTAGCAAATACACAGCAAACAGTCACTTGGTGTTAATTCACACCCATCAGAAAACGTGCAGCAAAACGAAATAGTCAAAAACAGGTTCCAGTCACCTGGGAGGCTTTAGGTGCAGGTTCGCACCTGGCTGTCAGTCCAGCCGCAAGGCGATCGACCTCCGGCTTCCAGGCCGTCTGCACTCCTCCTTGCTTGGGGTCTTGCTTCCAGCCCAGAGAACTCCACACAGCACAGCATGGATCAGCACTCCCAAACTCAAGTGATTCCACAGCCTAACAGCAGCTCCAGGACAATCACACTCAGCTGCTGAGGAGGCTGCCTTTTAAAGACCCGGATAAAGTCCGGCCTGGACCGTGGGGAATAGGCACCCACCCAACTCTTTGCCTACTCCCAGTAAGAGCCGGCCCGGATTGGCTTTGCAGCCAAACTAAAAACAAGGTGTCAAACAGCACTAGCTGCTGCTGACACCACGAAAACCCGGCTCTTACCTCACCGAGGCCAGGAACCTCGGTGACACGTACCTGCCATCGACCACGGTACCTTGCACCCTCTTACACACCCCCTTTGTTCAACCCTGAGGGGTGAACACATGTGAGGCAGTGGACGCGGGACAGGGCATCTGCGTTACCCTGCAAGCGGCCTGCCCTGTGTTCTACAGAGAACTTAAAGTTCTGCAGGGATAGGAACCACCTGGTGACCCGAGCATTCCTCTCCTTTGCCTGGCTCATCCACTTGAGAGGGAATGGTCGGTCACCAGACGGAACCTCCTCCCTAACAGGTAGTAGCGGAGAGATTCGAGTGCCCACTTGATAGCCAGGCACTCCCTCTCCACTATACTATACCTGGACTCGGCGGGACTGAGCTTACGGCTCAGGAAGACAACGGGATGTTCTTCCCGTTGACCTCCTGAGACAGTACCGCACCGAGGCCTACCTCCGAGCGTCGGTCTGTACGACGAACTCCCTGTTGAAGTCGGGTGTCACCAAAACCGGGGACCCACACAGGGCCGACTTCAACGCGGAGAAAGCCTCCTCCGCCTTCTCACTCCAGCTAACCTTCCCAGACTTTCGCCCCTTCAACAGGTCTGTCAATGGCGCTGCTATTGTGGCAAAGTGGGGCACAAACCGCATGTAGTACCCTACCATTCCCAGGAAGGACTTTACCTGCCTGGTGGTGACCGGTCGGGGCCAGTTACGTATGGCTTCTACCTTAGTTACCTGCGGCTTGATGACTCCCCGCCCAATAACATATCCCAGATATTTAGTCTCTTCCAACCCAATCGCACACTTCTTTGGATTGGCGGTTAGACCAGCTTTCCTCAGGGCATCCACTACCGCCTGCACTTTGGGCAAATGGCTTTCCCAGTCGGTGCTGTGGATGATTACATCATCTAAGTAGGCCGAGGCGTACCGGCGATGAGGTCGCAGCACTATGTCCATTAACCTTTGGAAGGTGGCGGGGCGCCATGCAGGCCAAAGGGTAACACCTTGTAGTGATACAGGCCCTGCGGGGTAACAAAAGCGTTTTTCCTTGGCCGACTCCGTTAAGGGTACCTGCCAGTACCCTTTAGTGAGGTCTAGCACAGAAAAATACCGGGCTTGTCCTAAATTCTCAACAAGCTCGTCTACCCGGGGCATGGGATACGCATCAAACTTGGACACTTCATTTAACTTACGAAAATCGTTGCAGAACCGCAGCGTCCCATCCGGCTTGGGTATTAGAACTATGGGACTGGCCCACTCACTTTTCGACTCCTCAATGACATCAAGCTTCAACATTAATTGCACTTCCTCCGCGATGGCCCGTCGCCGAGCCTCGGGTACCCGGTATGGTTTTAACCGGATCTTGGCCTGAGGCTCAGTGACGATGTCATGTTGGATGAGAGACGTGCGGCCAGGGAGGTCCGAGAACACATCCGTGTTCCGACTGATGAACTCCTGACTTCCTGAACTTGTTTGGAAGACAGGCTGTCTGCAATTTTACCGTGGCTACCGCTCGCAGGCCTCGAACTGTGGGGCTGGACCCTTCTCACCCAGAAGCCCTGGCCGGGGGCTGTTGTCGTCGGTCGCGTTCCTATCCTTCCACGGCTTTAGTAAATTCACGTGGTACACCTGCTCCGGCTTGCGCCGCCTGGCTGGTGTACCTTGTAATTTACTTCCCTACCTTCTCAATCACCTCATAGGGGCCCTGCCACCTAGCTAGGAACTTGCTGTCAAGGGTGGGTACCAGAACCAAAACCCGATCTCCCGGATTGAAGCCCCGTACCCGAGCCTGACGATTATACACCCTACTCTGGGCTTGTTGCGCTGCCTCCATATGCTCCCGGACCAGCGGCAACACCCTTTCCATCGGTCTTGCATCTGGGTGACATACTCAATGACACTTTTGTGGGGGACAGGCTGCTGTTCCCACGCTTCCTTGGCGATATCCAACAGGCCCCGAGGGTGTCTGCCATAAAGCAGTTCGAAGGCGAGAACCCAGTAGAGGACTGGGGCACCTCTCGCACTGCGAACATGAGATAGGGCAGAAGCAGGTCCCAGTCCTTCCCATCTCTAGACACCACCCTTTTTAACATATTTTTAGAGTTTGGTTAAACCTTTACGACAAGACCGTCCGTTTGCGGATGAGTAAACGGACGTCCATAATTGCTTTATACGCAATAATTTACACAGTTCCCTCATAACTTTAGACATAAAGGGGTCCCTTGGTCTGTCAGAATCTCTTTTGGCAGGCCCACACGGGAAAACATTTCCATTAACTCTTTGGCAATGAGCTTAGCCGAGGTATGTCGCAGAGGCACCGCCTCCGGATACCGAGTGGCGTAGTCGAGAACTACCAGAATGTGTTGGTGGCCCCTGGCAGAACTTCGGTACAGGCCCGACTAGATCCATAGCGATACGCTCAAGCGGGACCTCAATGATTGGAAGAGGCACAAGGGGACTACGGAAATGTGGCTGGGGGCTATTTACCTGACAGGTTGGACAAGATTTACAATATTCTTCTACCTCCTTAAACACACCAGGCCAATAAAACCGCTGCAGTATGCGGTCCTGGGTTTTCTGCCACCCCAGGTGTCCCCAAGAACATGTTGGTGGGCAAGCTCCATGACCAGCTTGCGATACGCTGTGGGCACCACCAACTGTTCAACAGATTCACCCGGATTTGGTTCACCCGATATAACATTTCTTGGTGAGCGACAAAGCGGGAAATATTAACTCAGCCCCTGGCTTCTGGGGTTTACCATCAATTTCCACCACATTCTCCCAGGCCCTAGTTAGGGTTTGGTCCCGGTGTTAGGCGGTCCCAAAATTGTCTCCGGAGACGTGGAGGTCTGCCAACTCAGGTCCTGGTGGCAAGTCCTCCATGTCTCCCACCATTACACTCAGTGGGGGTGTCTCCCCCTCTATCACAGCAGTGGTGGTCACCCCTACCGCAGGCCCTTCGGACTCGGGCTCCCAGGGCTCTGGCCCCCACTGGAACCAGGCCACTCTGCTAGGGTTGCCCCTGTCTCAGGGCTATTAGTCACTTTCATCTCAGGCCATAGTGACGGAAAACCAGGAAGTCTCTCCCAATTATTAGTTCATACGGTAGCTTTGTGGAGATCGCCACTTCACAAGTCCATGTGCCGGCCGCCGTGGATAGAGACATTACAGCAGTGGGATAGTCCTTTAAGTCTCCATGTATGCACACCACACCAACTTTCCGGCCCGTATACTGGGTGGGCTGTACCAGGGCAGCACTTACCAGGGTTACTAGGCTCCCTGAGTCCAACAGCGCCACTGCCAGGTTATCACCCACTTGCACCTGGCACAGGTGACGATTGTCTACTGTCTCGGGGGTGCCGGTTGCACACAGTCTCCGGGCATACATGGAAGCCCGGTACCCATAATTAATCTCCATGGGTTCTCCCCACTGTGGACAGTCGGCCCTTACGTGGCCAGGCTCGTGACACCGCCAGCAGACTATCGGGGCCGGGTCTACAGGGGTACACCCGAGCAGGTTTCTCGGGTACCAGTCGTCGGGACTGGATGGGAGTCCTCCGAGGGTTTGACCGGCCCCCTCCCAACAACACCCCCTTTCAAGTTTTGGGTGGCCTCATAGCGCTCCACCAGGTCGACCATTTCTAGGGCATTGGTGGGTGATACCTGGCCGATCCAGTGCTGAAGGGGGTAAGGCAAAGCCCTCCAGAACATGTCAGCCAGCAGTCGGTCCAGCATAGCAGTCGGACTTAGAATATCAGGCTGCAGCCATTTTTGCAACCTGTGCAGCAACTCATGAGTACTGCGGCCGGGCGGGTTCAGCCGCTTTAAAGTCCCACTGGTGGACCCGTTGAGCCCGGACTAACACGTTTACCCCCAGCCTGGCCAGGATCTCCCCCTTCACCGTGGGGTAATCAGCAGCCTGGTCATCTGCTAAGTCAAAAAAACTTGTTGGGATCCGGATGCCAGGAGCGGAGCGACCACCTCAGCCCACTGGTCACGGGGTAACTTCTCCCTCACGGCCACCTTTTCAAAGACCGCCAGATACGTCTCCACGTCGTCCGAGGGGTCATCTTTGGGATCGCCGCACGGACCGCTTTCCGGGCATCATGGTCGTGGTGGGACGCTCCTGCAGCTTGTAACGCCATCACGTGCTGTAAAAGTAGTTGGTTGGTCTCCCGCTGCTGCACGTTAGCCTCCATGAGGGCTTTCACAGCCGCCTCCATGTTGCCAGAAATTCCTGTTTGCAACTTTGCCGGTTTATATATGCCATGCACTTGTGCTCAGCAAAACACAAACAATTCGGCGTTCACGCCAGCCTCACTGCGCATGCCCGCATCCGACACCAAATGTGGGAGTCGCTCTGGTAGATAGCAGTGCGGGTGCAGTATAGAGGCAAAACGGAGTCCAGAAAGTGTAGCAAACAGTGTTTAATTCACACTTGTAGCAAATACACAGCAAACAGTCACTTGGTGTTAATTCACACCCATCAGAAAACGTGCAGCAAAACGAAATAGTCAAAAACAGGTTCCAGTCACCTGGGAGGCTTTAGGTGCAGGTTCGCACCTGGCTGTCAGTCCAGCCGCAAGGCGATCGACCTCCGGCTTCCAGGCCGTCTGCACTCCTCCTTGCTTGGGGTCTTGCTTCCAGCCCAGAGAACTCCACACAGCACAGCATGGATCAGCACTCCCAAACTCAAGTGATTCCACAGCCTAACAGCAGCTCCAGGACAATCACACTCAGCTGCCCACCCAACTCTTTGCCTACTCCCAGTAAGAGCCGGCCCGGATTGGCTTTGTAGCCAAACTAAAAAACAAGGTGTCAAACAGCACTAGCTGCTGCTGACACACGAAAACCCGGCTCTTACCTCACCGAGGCCAGGAACCTCGGTGACACGTACCTGCCATCAACCATGGTACCTTGCACCCTCTTACACTATGCAAGCGTATCATGTATAGTAGTGTTGATCGAGCACCAAAGTGCTCGGGTGCTCTAGTGCTCGAGTAGAACACTTTGGGATGCTTGGGTGCTCGAAAGAGCACCCAAGCACAATGGAAGTCAATGGGAGAGCCAGAGCATTAAACCAGGCACCCCTGCTCTGAAGAGGGGGGGGTGTCTGGTTTACAGGAAAAGGTCAGAAATTGATGAAAACACTACTGAAATGGTTTGGGAACAGCATGGGGATGATGTCTGGATGCATCTTTGACTCCCAAGTTTCTGCTGGGAACGATGTTGACTGAGTAGTACGCCACTTTTACAGGAAAAATTGTTAGGAAGCATTCTTTCCTGTATATTTACTTGTATATAAAGTGCAAGTGCTGCCAAAAATTACAAGGAAGAGGCACACTGATACAACCTGTATATCACATAAAGGAGGGTCTCATTCACATTGTGGTACAATTGTTCAGGTAGTGGGACCCCTACACTCATAAAGCCTATGCCCTAAGTGAAAAGGCTGCCAAAAATTACATGGAACCAGCACCACAATACACCTTTTATTGCACATAAAGGAGGGTATGCATACACAACATTGACAAATTGTGATTGATGACCTGCTGGTGACCCTCAAAAACATTAGGAGCAAGGGCTTGCTGGTGACCCTCTAAAACATTAGGGGTGATGACCTGCTGCTGATCTGACCATCTAAAACATTAGGGGTGAGGGTCTGCTGCTGAGCTGACCCTCTAAAACATTAGGGGCAAGGGCCTGCTGGTGACTCTCAAAAACATTAGGAGCTAGGGCCTGCTGCTTATCTGACCATCTAAAACATTAGAGGTGAGGGTCTTCTGGTGACCCTCTAAAACACTAGGGTTGAGGGTCTGCTGCTGATCTAACCCTATAAAACATTAGGAGCAAGGGCCTGATGGTGAGGTGACCCTTTAAAACATTAGGGGCGAGGGCCTGCTGCTGATCTGACCATTTAAAACATTATGGGCGAGGGCCTGCTTGTTACCCTCTAAAACATTAGGGGTGAGGGTCTGTTTCTGAGCTGACCCTCTAAAACATTAGGGGCAAGGGCCTCCTGGTGACCCTCTAAAATACTAGGGGCGAGGGCCTGCTGCTGATCTGACCATCTAAAACATTAGGGGTGAGGGTCTGCTGTTGACCCTCTAAAACATTAGCCTCTAAAACATTAGGGGTGAGGGTCTGTTTCTGAGCTGACCCTCTAAAACATTAGGGGCAAGGGCCTGCTGGTGACCCTCTAAAATATTAGGGGCGAGGGCCTGCTGCTGATTTGACCATCTAAAACATTAGGAGTGAGGGTCTGCTGTTGACCCTCTAAAACATTAGGGGTGAGGGTCTGCTGCTGAGCTGACCCTCTAAAACATTAGGAGCAAGGGCCTGCTAGTTAGGTGACCCAGAAGGGTAAGAGAAGAAGAAGAAGACCAGGAAGGGTAAGTGAAACTGCTAAGTGGCAGCGGCATCTGGAGCTGGAGAGGTACGTTTATTTTATTTTTTAATCGTCTGATTTGAGGTCTGATTGGATGCTGAGGGGTCTGATACAGGCTGATCTGAGGCCAATTGAGGGTGGGGAAGGTCTGATCTGAGGCTGGGGGTCTGAAATGAGGCTGGGGGTTTGATCTGATGCTGGGAGGGGTCTGATGAGGGTCTGATCGGAGGCTGGGGGATCTGATGGGGTCTGATCTAAGGCTAGGGAGGGTCTGATCTGAGGCTATGGAGGGTCTGATGCGGGCTCATCTAAGGCTAGAGAGGGTCTGATGGGGGTGTAATCTGAGGCTGGGGGTCTGATGGGTGTCTGATCTAACGCTGGTGGTCTGATCTACGTCTGGAAGGTCTGAGGGGGAGTCTGATCTGAGGCTGGGGGGTCTGATGGGGGGCTGATCTGAGGCTAGGGGTAGTCTGATCTGAGTCTTGGGGGTTCGATCTGAGGCTGGGAGGTCTGATGGGAGTCTGATCTGAGACTGGGGGTCTGATGGGTGTCTCATCTAAGGCTGGGGAGGGTATGATCTGAGGCTGGGCGTCTGATGTGAGGCTGGGGGTATGATGGGGGCTGATCTAAGGCTAGGGATAGTCTGATGGGGGTCTGACCTGAGGCTGATGTAGGCTGGGGGGTCTGATAGGAGGCTGAGGAGGGGGGGGGTTGATCTGAGACTGAGAAAGGGACAAAGGCAGGGGCAGTTGCGAAGGAAGAGGCAGGGACAGTGGCAGAATGAAAGCTGGGTGAACCCCTTTCTGGACCCCACTGGGTTTAGCTTGGTTGTCATTAATGCCAAATAACTAAATAAATAACTTTCTGAATTTAAAAATTAGACTGCTATATTTGATCAAAATATATATATTGCAGGCGCCATTTTGTGCTGCAAAAATTCAGCACTTTAGATTTTTTCTTAATTGAAGCAGAATTTCTGTAACTTACCCCTAACTTACCCCTAAGTCAGTGATATGTTTGACCAAATATAGCAGTCAAATTTTTAAGTTGAGAATTTTGTATGGCCCGCACGATTTTACAAATATACAAATGGCCCTTGACAGCAAAAGAGTTCCCCACCCCTGCTTTAGAGAATAGAGTCTTGACCAAGTTCTCATCCCCAGTAGAAGAGGAGATAATCCTAACTAAGACTGGGCCCCCTCTTGCCCTGGGACCCCTCTTGCCCTAGGCCCCATAGCAGTCTCATGGTCTGCTGCTATGATAGTTACGTCCCTGCCTCAGCGTGACCATAAGCCTTTTTCTGGTGCAATGCTGCGCCTCATGTTCGTGTCCTGAAAATTAAGTCCTGAACGTAGAGATGTCAGCAAATTATCAAATTTGGCTACTTACATATGGCAGTAACCCTTGAATTTGTCAGGGTGCTGTCACAAATCAGTGTATAACTCATGGAAGTGGCCCTTCTTGAGCTGCATAGAGACAATGGGATGAACCCATTGCCTTTTCCTCATGACAGGTTCTTCTGACAGCAAGTGACTGCTGTCCAAATCTACAAGAGAGGAGATGGCACAGGAAAATCTCACTCATATCAGCCATGATAAACACCAAGAAATAAATTGTGAGGAAACAGATGCCGACAAAGCACAAGTCAACAGAAAGCTCTCAGCGTCTTCAAAGCCAGAAAAATTGACTCCTCTGCGATCAGGTGACTGAAATTTATAACCTTCGCATTTTTTTTTACATCATATCACCTTTCAATCTTTATCAAAATATACCTTTTACATGGATCCACAAAAAACGGAAGACATACGGAACGACGTAACACACATTCCGTTTTTTGCAGACATGCACTACAGTCTGCAAAATCACGGATCTGCAATTTGGCTGACCTAAAAAAAAAAAAAAAAAAAACGGCTGTCTGAATGAGCCCAAAAGAAGGGATGAGGGTAGGAGAAATACATGGACAGGGATTGGGACTTGGGATCAGGGATCATGGATCTGGAACTTTTGCAAATGTACAATAAATCAGTGACCACTGCAGCAGTTCCAGAAAAACTGTTATTATAATAGAAGATTGCTAAAGAGTCCAGGTGCACCATCAGTCCCAGTGAGCTAACAGGGCACAGAGGGCACAAAAACTCTCTGCATGTAGTCTCTCACTAGAATGGCTATATGCAGAGAGATAGATTCTTCCTTTTTGCCTCTCTAGCGGCCTCTATAGCATACCAGCCAATTGCAGTGCTAACGGGGGATGTCAAACATTGGTGTCCCCTGTCAAAACTTGGGGGTAATTGGTCTCTTTCAGCACCAGTCACCCCCATCAGAGCTCACTTGCACCTCCCTCACTGTATTTTACTGTGAGGAAGCTACAGTTCCCTGATAAAATTCCCTCTGCTCTTGAGTAAGATGGCTGGCTGTCGTGGAAAGAGGTAGTTAAAAACACTTCAAAAAATATAAATTAACGATGAGTCTCAAGAATATAAGACAATTCCTATACTACAGCACAAGGCCCCTAATAAAACAAAGAGTACTTAATAAAGTGTAAGTAAACAAGTGCAAAGTGACCTAAAGTGATAAAAAAAATAACATTGTCTTGACTAGTGATGAGCAGCAGGGACAATATTCGAATTCGCGATATTTTGCAAATATTTCGTAGAATATTAATCATATATTTATGAATTCGCTATTATTTTCTAGATTGCCAAAAACTGGCTATGTAATATTTGCGTTATGCGTGCTCAATACAGGCGTGGGTCACTATAGCTACATTTTTCAAACTGCTCAAAGTTTAATAAAACTAGAGAAAATGTTTGGCACGGGAGAACATTACAATAGCTTTGTATGCAGATGAAATGTTTTTCTATATATTGGTGACTGCGAAAATCGGCAATTATGATGATCGGCAATAAATATTTTGGTGCAATAAATGCAACTTCACATTTTAACAGGTCTGACTACATATTAGTGATTGGTGCACTAACTATTGTTGTGAACTTGTGACATCACAGCACTATGTATGTATGTAGCATACATACATACATACATACAGCACTATGTATGTAGCATGTATGTATGGACAGCAGAACCTAACTACACTATATCACTATCTAACCTACACTGATTATCTCCCACTAACTATCTGTATTATATATTATAAACTAACTAACTATCTATTGTAATGTAACAAATGGAAATAAGCGAGCACAGTAATGACATTGCTGTCTCTCTCAGAACTGTAATAAACTGTTGAAAATGGCTGTGGGGAGGTTCTTATATAGTAAGGGGTAGGCAACTTTACTATTGGTTGCTAGCGATGTTGCTAAGCTCAGACAAACAGTGGACTAGTGAATATAAAACATAACTTTATAATGTTACTTGCTATAAAAGGTTCAAATAGAAATCAAGTGTAAGGTGAGAATGAATCAGTCACCTGCCAGCCGGCAGGTTCAAAGCCTGGACAGAATGTGACTGTAAAGGCAAAGTGTCCAGCTAAAATAGCTATCAACAATACGGGGCGATATGGCAGCAAAATACCATTCACCAGTATTAACAATGGGCCAAAGTGCCCACAATATTGGCAGATACTGGTCTTACCTGCCTCTCAAAACATCAATGGTGGGCATCCGGGCCAACATACCACAAAGGCACATTAATCAAGTGTAGAATATATGGCCTTACCGCATACAGTATATTGCGTGAAACAAATTGCCCTGCGGATGACTCAGGCTTAAGTTCCAGGGTATGTCCACCAGTTACAACAGTCAGGTGTCCGTGTCAGTGGCTAATGTTTCTCCTGAATAGCCCTAATAATAAGTCCCTGCTTGACATAGGGATAGGGTCTATTCTTTCTCCTGCCAATTGACATGGAGCACCGCCCCGACAGGGGCAACCCCATACGGATCCTGTCCCTGTAAGGGGCCTAAAAAGCTACAATTCCCCTCACTCTCAACTCCCTACGTGCCACGTTTCGTCCCAGCACATGGGACTCTTCAGGGGACGTGATACAGATCAGGAGGGATAGAGCTGAAAGATAATAGAGGTAGAACAGGGTGCATTGTCATACACTATTTTCAATAGCTACCTCAGTGTCACTTAATATGCTGGAAAAGTACTTACATTGGTGTAAGAACTCCCTCAGAGCTCAAGATGGACAGTAGTCCTAAATCACGGGCCGCGGGAGGGAAGTGTCCCTACTATCGCCGCATCTCACCACTTCAAAGTTCGAAGGAGCCGCGGTCTACAAACTGCCTCCTCCTTTTTAAAGGCTCCCATGTAACAGCTGTGTAACAAGCTCCCCTCTTCCAGTCGTGCGCTCGTGAAGCGCATATCGAACGCACGCTGCAACAGCGTGCGTGAACCGGCCGGAAGGGGGGGAGGTCATGTGATGTCCGACAGCCGTGGAGGGCCGGCCCCGGTTACTATGCGCGTCCCATGTGACTGAGCAACGCAGCACTAGGGCATAATTAAACAGGCAGTAGCCATATAAATGGAGCCCAGTTACTCCATATTCCTGAGGATTTTTTGGGCAGTATAGCTAAATGTTTTTAATATATATCTACACAAGATAGCACCTAGCTAGAGAGGTAGCGCTACACAAAATATTTTTTATAAAGCATAATGTCCTACGGTGTACACAAATCATTTTATAAACATAACCTAATGATTACGGTCTGATGTTAGTGTCGTATGGGGGGGGGGGGTAGCAACATACCACAAAAGCACATTAATCATTAATAGTTTTTGCCAGAAAAAATATACACCATCATATAAAGCAGCTTTCAAAGAACTGGAAAAAATATACCGTGAACAGATAGTGTCCTGTTAGGAAGTGCAGAGTCTTGATAATTATTTAACACATAAAATCGTGCCTAGAGGCCTTAGAATCACTTTCAATCCTGAGGTTCACTGTTGAAATGCCACTCTCATGACTAAATGGGAATAGGAAGCAACCAATAGTTCCCTAAGATTCATGACGCTACTATTTGAACAGGAACGCATGACTCTTGAGGACCTAGAAAAAAAACTTAAAGAACAGATAGACATCACTCAGTTTTTTTCCCAGGAGGCTGACTTTAAGACAAAAGAAAAGAATTTACAAACTTCCTTAGAACGCTTCCAGTACAATCTCAAAGAAAGGAAGCACAAGCAATTTGTGCGTGATCTCGCTGATTTTGGGGAGAATAAGGCGTAAACGTTGCTTGGTGACAACAATCGAGCAGTTGAGAAGAACACAGATCTGTCCTCCATGGATACAGAATACTCTGAATTTGAAAAGGATTCTACCAGTAAAAGGTCATACAACAGAGGAAGGGGGAGAGGCCGCCAAAATTATAGGGGCAATTTTCAAGGTAGAAGCAGCCAAGATTTTTTATAACAAGGGCCAACATATCCGCTTCCTAACCGTCCCCCCATACAATTCACCAATCAGGTCCAAAAGTGATTAACCTCCCAACACGTCCCCTTGGTACCTCGGAAACCAGTGTTTTGGAAAAGGGACTATCTTTTGTCCCTACTTCCAAATTGAATCCTTTTCGGACAGTGGTAGACATTAATCTATTTGCTCGTAAGCTTCGGTGGTTTAAACACTTTAGATACGTTGAGAGGAGACAATGTGTAGAAATGGGGGTCCCTAGGGATATGGTGAAGGACGTTCAGCTTTTAGAGAGTCTATCTTCATCTCAGGAATTTTCACTCGGTGAAGGTCCTTTCACCTCCCTCAGAAATTAAAGTACTAAAACACCTCCCATTGAGGACAGGAACTGTATAGACGTCTTCATAAATATGGTAACTAATGATCTGGAAATCACGCCGCTCCATGCGGCTCCTCTAAACTGTACTGCTGATGAATTAGCGGCTTTGGAATCTTTGGCCAGAGACACCAGTATTGTGATTAAACCCTTGGACAAGGGTGACAATACCGTTGTTCTCGACTCGGCCCATTATAAAATTATGTGTGAGACTCTCCTTTCCCCCCGGGACTGTTATGAAATCCTCGAACGGGATCCCACCATTGTATATCACAGAGAATTGAAGTCCATTCTGGATGCAGCTAAATCCATTAACATGATTGATCAGGAAGAATACAATTTTTTGCTTCCCCAACACCCACGTGTTGCCACCTTCTACTGTCTCCCCAAAATACACAAGGGGTTTAACCCTCTGAAGGGTTGACTAATTGTGTCTGGGGTGGACAGTTTAACACAGAATGTTGGCATATACTTGGATAAGATTCTATCCCCTTTTGTACTGGCTTTACCATCCTATGTAAAAGACACTGGGGACTTAATTAAACAATTGGAGGGTATACATCTGGAGGAAGACTGTATATTGGGGAGTATAGATGTGGAGGCAATGTACTCCTCAATTCCTCATGACCTCGGCCTCAAAGCAACTGACCAATTCTTATCCACTAGAGGTGTACAATTCTCAGCGCACAACCAGTTTGTTCACCATCTTCTGGAATTTTCCCTTAAGAGGAATTACTTTCTCTTCGGGGCCAGGGTTTACCACCAGCTCAGGGGCACTGAGATGGGGAGCCCTTGTGCCCCATCGTATGCTAATGTGTTCCTGGACTGGTGGGAGAGCGTGTATGTTTTTGGTGATGAGGCCCGAGAAGATGTGGACAGGATACAGCTGTGGGTACGCTACATCAACAATGTTGTTGTCATCTGGAAAGGCGATGTAGCGTCCTTCGTGTCATGGGCTGATAGCCTCAATGACAACTGTGTGGGGCTATGCTTTACGAGTGAATGCCATCTGACTACTCTGCCCTTTTTGGACATTTGTATCTCCAAAAACAATAACAGGACTTTGGACACCTCCATCTTTTGAAAACCGACCTCCACTAATTCCCTTCTCAGGTGGGAGAGTCATCATCCGTTCCCACTGAGGAGGGGAATTCCTAGGGGTCAGTACCTGCACCTTAGGCGGAACTGCTCCCAGACATCAGAGTTTATTAATAAGGCCAAAGACTTAAGGGATAGATTTTTAGACCGTGGCTATCCCATGAGCACTCTGAAACCAGCCTTTCAAAAAGCACTGGCAACTAAATGTTCAACTCTGTTGGTCCCTAGACAAGTGAGGGATTTGGGAGAGTTCTCCAAGGAAATAAGACTTATATGCCAGTTTGATGCGGCATCTAAGCATATCAGGGAGCTAATAGCACGATACTGGCATATTCTGAGAATGGACCCTGATTTAGCGGAGGTGATATCTGAACGTCCTAGTATCACGTATCGGAAGAGACCCAGTATTCGGGATAGACTAGTGAAAAGTCATTTTGTATCCGCACCATCGACCCGTACCTGGTTAGATAGACAGATCTGTGGTAATTATTGCTGTGGAGGCTGCGTTTCATGTAAGTACATGAAATGCGGCAAAACATTTGTAGGTTCCAACACACAGAAGGTTTACACCATACGCGATTACATTGACTGTAAATCCCAGGGGGTCATGTAAAAAATCACATGTGAGTGTGGCATTGAATATGTGGGAAAAACTACAAGAGAATTTCGTAGACTTATAGGGGAACATATTGGCGATGTTTTGAACTCCAGAGACACCCCAGTCGCTCGTCACATTAAATCAAATCATGGTGGTCGAACTGAATGCCTTTCATTTATGGGCATTGAGTTAGTGAAACCATCAGTGAGACGTGGAATCGCAAAATTCTCCAATGTGAATCTAGATGGATTTATTATTTAGCAGAACTACAGCTGTTTTATCTAGGAACTTTTTCCCTTTGGATCCCCGTTCTCCCCCTTCCCCATTTTCCCCTCCCCCCCCCCTCATATGACACTAACATCAGACCGTAATTATTAGGTTATGTTTATAAAAAGATTTGTGTACACTGTAGGACATTATGCTTTATAAATGATATTTTGTGTAGCGCTACCTCTCTAGCTAGGTGATATCTTGTGTAGGTATATATTAAAAACATTTAGCTATCCTGCCAAAAAAATCCTCAGGAATATGGAGTAACTGGGCTCCATTTATATGGCTACTGCCTGTTTAATTGCACCCTAGTGCTGCGGTGCTCAGTCACATGGGACGCGCATAATAACTGGGGTCGGCTCTCCACGGCTGTTTGACATCACATGACCTCCCCCCCTTCCGGCCGGCTCACGCACGCTGTTGCAGTGTGCGTTCCATATGCGCTTCACGAGCGCAAGACCAGAAGAGGAGAGCTCTTTACACAGCTGTCGGGGCGGGTGCTCCGTGTCAATAGGCAGGAGAAAGAATAGAACCTATCCCTATGTCAAGCACGGACTTATTATTAGGGCTATTCAGGAGATACATTAGCCACTGACACGGACACCTGACTGTTGTAACTGGTGGACATACCCTGGAACTTAAGCCTGAGTCATCCGCAGGACAATTTGTTACACACAATATACTGTATGCGGTAAGGCCATATTTTCTATAACTTGATTAATGTGCTTTTGTGGTATGTTGGCCCGGATGCCCACCATTTCGGTTTTGAGAGGCAGGTAAGACCAGTATCTGCCAATATTGTGGGCACTTTGGCCCATTGTTAATACTGGGTGAATGGTATTTTGCTGCCATATCGCCCCGTATTGTTGATAGCTATTTTAGCTGGACACTTTGCCTTTACAGTCACATTCTGTCCAGGCTTTGAAACTGCCGGCTGGCAAGTGACTGATTCATTCTCACCTTACACTTGATTTCTATTACCTTTTATAGCAAGTAACATTAAAAGTTATGTTTTATATTCACTAGTCCACTGTTAGTTTAGGATTTTTGAAAAGAGGTGTGACAAGAACCCCTGTTTGTGGAACTATTCATACAGTGGTTGCTGAATACTTGGTTATATCTAAGCTCAGACAAAGACATTGCAGCCTTCTCATTGGGCCACAAGCAAAAAGAGAGGTTACTGATAAAAAAGAATGTAGAATATTCGAAAATACGAATATATATCACTATATTCTGAATATTCACGAATTCTCGAAGTTGCGATATTCGCAATAAAAATTCGCAATTCGAATATTCGCGCAAAACACTAGTTGTGACATCGAGTCTGATATGAGTCAATAAATGACATGACATAAGCACCTAAAACACAAGGAAAAATAAAAGACAACTGTATACAAGATACAGTAAGTCAAAGTATAATGACCAAAATGCAAGAACAATAATTGACATGTAAAAAAAAGTGAAAGAAAAAAGCCTCATAATGAAAGTGTTGTGGGCTAAGCCCCACGCGTATCTCTACAAAAGCAGCTTCATCAGGGGTGAGTGGCAATTTGGAAATAGTAGGGTTTTATATACCTGTACGCACAAAAATGGAAGAAATCAATAAATGGTGCCGGCGTACTGAATTGTCTACAGTTCCTGTGCAATATTTTAGACACATGGACCGACCAATTACATGGGAACAAGGCTTGGAAGCAGGGATGCTCAACCTGTGGCACTCCAGCTGTTGCAAAACTACAGCATGTCCTAATAGTAGGCTATGCAGACATGCTGGGAATTGTAGTTTTACAATAGCTGGAGGGCTGCAGGTTTGGCATCCCTGCTCTAGAGAAATACAAGTCACATATTAGAGTATGAGTATAAATTATACATTATTGTCACATAAAATATTATAAGGTAATGCTCACCCATCAATTATTGTGCTAGTGCTTGAACTATGCACATATAGCACACAGAATTTAAGATATAACTCACAAATGCTACGATATGCAATAAAAAGTGCACACATACTTAGGGGCAAACATATTCACAGGAATGCTATCCCCCTGCTAGCAAAAAATGCCACATGTATTCACATGGTCCCCACATCAACTAACCTCAACATGTGGCACATATGAAATTCACTACCTTGTATAGAGATCAAGTAAAGTTAAAGTACACAAATACATATACATATATGATCCGTGCAACTCCATGAGCATAAAGAATATGTAACTGAAATATGTGTGTAATGACGTCTTCCATAAAATGTTAAATGTAGATGAACACATGGATAGAGATGTCCCGAACTATTCGCCGGCGAACAGTTCCCGGCGAACATCGCATGTTCGCGTTTGCCGCGGCCGGCGAACATATGCGATATTCGATTCGCTCCCTATACTTTATCATTGAGCAAACTTTGACCCTGTACCTCACAGTCAGCAGACACATTCCAGCCAATCAGCATACCCTCCCTCCCACCTCCTATCAAAAAGCAAGGACTGCATCCATTCTTAGATTCATTCTGAAGCTGCAGTGTTAGTTAGAACAGGGAGAATGCTGCTGCTGCTGTATTAATATAGGGATTCTAGGTAAAGCGTTAGCTACTTGTGTTCTGTGTCCACTCCAGTCCTCAATGACTCATTGGCCTCTTTCACACGAGCGTGTGTGGATTAGGCCCCATTCACACATCCGTAGTGTGTTGCGGATCCGCAACACACCATGCCGGCACTCCCCATAAAGATGCCTATTCTTGTCCGCAGGCTGCGGACAAGAATAGGACATGCTCTATCTTTTGCGGAGCCGCGGCCGGATGTTTCAGGGCCGAAACCCGGTAGTTTGGGGTCACGGCTCCGCAAATGCGGAAGCGGAGAGCACATAGTGTTCTCTCCGCATCACGTCCTGCCCCATTCACAATGAATGGGTCTGCATCCATTCCGCAGAATTGCGTAATGAATGCGGACAAAAATTATGGATGTGTGAATGGGGCCTTAGGTCCGGATGCGTTGCGGATGCGTTCAGTGAAAAATGTTCGATTTCACAGGCAAAGCTACTGAGTTTTGCCTGCGATTGCGTTCAGTTTTTCCGCGCGGGTGCAATGCGTTTTGATGCGTTTTTCACGAGCGTGATAAAAAAACTGAAGGTTTACAAACATCTCCTAACAACCATCAGTGAAAAACGCAAAGCACCCCCACTTGCTTGCGGATGCAAACGCAGAATATAGAACATGCTGTGATTTTCACGCAACGCACAAGTGATGTGTGAAAAAAAATGCTCATGTACACAGACCCATTGAAATGAATGGGCCAGGATTCAGTGCGGATGCTATGCGTTTACTTCACGCATTGCACCCGTGCGGAAAATTCGCCCGTTTGAAAGGGGCCATCTGCTGTAAGGACAGTGTCCTGACAGCACCCCAAAAAGGGCTGGTACATCCGTCTGCATTTATTATATATATATATATATATATATATATATATATTGCAGTTGCCTGCCTGTGTGTGAGAGGCCGCAGGCCCACAGACTGTACTGTGTGCACACCACTCATATAGGGTGGCACAGTACCTTGCAGATAAAAAAGTCATTTTATTTTTGCCCTTAATATAATTGCCCTTAATATAATTGCAGTTGCCTGCCAGTGTGTGTCAGTCCCACAGACTGTTCTGTGCCCACTGCCCACCACTCATATAGGGTGTCACAGTACATTGCACAGCGCACACGCAGTGACCAAAAATTCAAACAAAGCGGACCGAGCATGGGTCTTTTTCCATCTCCCGGTTCCTAAAATCTATTTGATACACGTCCTCTAATAGGGGACGTAACAGGGATTAAACTGATAGGAATAGTACTACTTAACACACCACTCATATAGGGTGGCGCAGTACATTGCACTGCGCACGCGCAGTGCCTCAAATTGGAAGGAAGAGGACCGACCAACCATCTTTTTCCATCTCCCGGTTCCTAAAATCTATTCTATACACCGGCCCCTGATAGGGGACAAAACAGAGATTTAACTGGTAAGAACAGATTATTTTAATTAAAAAAAAAAAGAGGACAGCCTCTGCTGAGCTGGGTATTTTTTGGCCGCTTTACTGAACGCTCATGCAAAATGGCTGTAGGCTCATGCATTCTTTTGCGGAGGTGACAAACCTGGTCAGTCAAACCCAAGGCAGCATCATCAACCTCATCCCATATGCATTTTTGCATGGTGCCTATCGTACACCATGGACAGCAAGCGTATGCCACCTCCGGAACGACATTGGGATTATACGAATGGAATATTTCAATTTTTTTGAAACTTTTTTTAAATGTATGAATTTATTTCTTTATATTGAACATTCCCTATTTGTATGTATTGAATATCCACCATTTATATGATTGAATGGATGTCTTTTTAAAAAAAGCACAGAGGAGTAAGGAAAATCACACCCAATGTCCAATTTAGGGTGGATCTGAAAATCTCCAATAAGAGACTGGGATCAATTAGGGACATATATATAAAAAAGCTCTCATTACCCTCTCACTACTGTTACCACTGAGGAAGGGACAGCTTCACGTCCCGAAACGCGTCTGGGTTTTGAACAGTAATGAGAGCTGAAGCCTAAGGACCAATACCACATAGAAGCCGCACTTTGAAAAAATCGCTACTTCAAAAGAATCTACGATAATAGCTTCATTGTAGTGGAGCATTGATGTAAGCTGAGCCAATCGGCATTGGACGCACACGTCACGTGGGACGCCACGGTGTATGACGCGGAGGACCACGTGGGACGCCGTGACAGGTCTTGGAAGAGTAAGAGCAACAGCGCACAAGCGGCCGGCGGTGATCTATGGGGCGGTAAAGTACCGTATGCTCAATGCATTTATTCTTACTGTGTAACTTAGCACACGACTGCTTATGTGATATCGCACAACTGATTGGGACTATCAGATAAAATATTAAGAGCAAATCTACTATCCAAATACCAGCATTGGGTTCCGAGGTTGTGGTCGGTCCAAATATTACCATCAATTGCACCTACAAAGCGGATTGGAATAATACCCGGTGTGCATTGGGACTTATAAAGTTGGTCCATTTACAATTTTACCTCTACATAATATATTTACTTATGGATAGAGGAAACAGAAACGAGCGGCACTGCTATGCGGCCCCAATTGGAGGATATAGTCCAGTGGTTAAACGGATAGAGTCACAAGAGTATGTGTAGCGTGGTGCTCAGCTAGAGGATATAGCAAATATTTCAAAGTCTGTGCTTGAGAGAAAGTAGTATCAAAAAGAAGCGGCACTCACCACATACTTAAGTCTTCTTTATTTGGATACAAACGATTGCGTGTAGATGGGCTGGGGTGGGCAATGCCTAGCACGGAGTGCACAGGATTAGGCGACGGCAGTTTCACGCCAAGCAGCGCCTCTTCCAAATACAAGGTGGTGCAAGTTTCCCGCATCATAAATATGCGTGACACCTGTGTGCAGGTGAGCACACTCGCACATGGGCACGCCCCAATACGTCACCCCTACGTAACATGTCAAACACACAATAACAATAATAAAAGCACATATCTAATAGAAAAATAGACATATAAAGCCATGGTATGTTACAGGAAAGCATGTAATTCATTTTTCTCATTGAGTCCAAGAGGATCAGTTGCATCAGTTCAGATAATCCACGTAGCCTCCCGCTGCAGGAGGCGGCGGTGCCTGTCTCCTCCCTGTTCTGGGCAGTTAACTGACTTGATGCCGGTGAATTTTAGGCAGCTAGTATTGCCTTGGTGTTTTGTCCTTACATGGTCAATCAAGCGGGTGCGTCCACTAGTGATGAGCGGCAGGTGCCATATTCGATTTCGACGAAATTCGCGAATATTCGAATGAATATTCGTTTCATATTCGTCGAAATCGAATATTCGTCATTTTTCTAGTTATCGCGATTAACATGCGATTTAAATAATCGCATATTGCGATTTGTACTTAAGGCTACTTTCCTATTGGTTTCATATCTAGAATTAGCGAGGATGACGAATATGACGAATGTATTCGTCTATTCCTCAAAACGAAGATAACGAAGTATTCTACATCTTCGTTTTAGCTACCTATTCGTCAACTTCGCTAATTCTAGCAATCAAATAGGAAGGTTGACTATAGAGACAGCTGTGTTAAATTCGCTATGCGATTTTTTTTTTAATAAATAGAATACTTATAATAATTTTATCAAGTAATATAATTATTGTATTAAAAAAAAAAATCGCATAGCTGAATTTAACACAGCTGTCTGGTAAGTCAACCTAGTTCCTATTTGATTGCTAGAATTAGCGAATAGCGAAGTTGACGATGATGAGGCGAATAGGTAGCTAAAGCGAAGATGTAGAATACTTCGTTATCTTCGTTTTGAGGAATATGACGAATACATTCGTCATATTCGCTATTCTCTAATTCTACCAAGCCAACCATAACTTCTGTGCTCATGGAGCGTCCCCATCACCATGGGAACGTCTCCATATACTAAAATGTACTGTCGGATTTGAGGAATTACGTTGAAATCGCAATGCGATTAATTCAAGTTATATTAATCGCATTGCGATTTCAACTTAGAGCTGGGTTTATAATGGGTCAGCTTGCTAGAATTAACGAAGTTAACGATTATGGAATATAGCAGCAGTGCTAAGTTGAAATCGCAATGCGATTAATTTAACTTAAAGTATTCGCATTGCGATTTCAACTTAGCACTGCTAGTGCATAGCATTAGCTATACTCCATATTCGTTAATTCTAGCCTATGTAAGATAGCAGTGCTAAGTTGTAATCGCAATGCGATTAATTTAACTTAAAGTATTCGCATTGCGATTTCAACTTAGCACTGCTTGTGCATAGCATTAGCTATACTCCATATTCGTTAATTCTAGCCTATGTAAGATAGCAGTGCTAAGTTGTAATCGCAATGCGATTAATTTAACTTAAAGTATTCGCATTGCGATTTCAACTTAACACTGCTAGTGCATAGCTATACTCCATATTCGTTAATTCTAGCCTATGTAAGATAGCAGTGCTAAGTTGTAATCGCAATGCGATTAATATAACTTGAATTAATCGCATTGCGATTTCAACGTAATTCCTCAAATCCGACAGTACATTTTAGTATATGGAGATTCTCCCATGGATGGGGACGCTCCACATGAGCACGGAAGTCGGCAGAAGCGGCAACGGGCACTGACTAGAGCAGCCAGGAAGCCAGGAATCCTCAGGACAGGTAAGAACTACTTTTGGGAAGTAGGAAAGAAAAAAATATAAAAAAAAAAAAAAAAAAAAAAAGAAAAAAAAAAACGAATATTCGAAATAGCGAATTTATAGCGCTATATTTGAAATATTCGCGAATTAGCGAAGTGCCGATATTCGCTAAAAAAATTCGCTTTTCGAATATTCGCGCTCAACACTAGCGTCCACTACCTGTCCTGACTGAGTTTAAATGTTCCCTGAAGCGCTCGTACATCGGCCGGATAGTCTTGCAGATGTAGAACGCTCCACAGGATCACAGAATGACATATACCACGTAAGTGGTTTTACAGGTAATGAGCTGAGTGACAAAATGTTCCACACCAACAAAGTAATTCGCCGGCATCGAGTCAGTTAACTGCCCAGAACAGGGAGGAGACAGACACCGCCGCCTCCTGCAGCGGGAGGCTACGTGGATTATCCGAACTGATGCAACTGGTCCTCTTGGACTCAATGAGAAAAATGAATTACATGCTTTCCTGTAACATACCATGGCTTTATATGTCTATTTTTCTATTAGATATGTGCTTTTATTATTGTTATTGTGTGTTTGACATGTGACGTAGGGGTGACGTATGGAAGTGTGCCCGTTTGCGAGTGTGCGCACCTGCACACAGGTGTCACGCCTATTTATGATGCGCAAAACTTGCGCCACCTTGCGCCGTCGCCTAATCCTGTGCACTCCGTGCTAGGCATTGCCCACCCCAGCCCATCTACACGCAATCATTTGTATCCAAATAAAGAAGATTGAAGTATGTGGTGAGTGCCGCTTCTTTTTGATACTACTTTCTCTCAAGCACGGACTTTTTAATATATTTACTTTTTTGGTGCAATTAGAGTTATATGTATCTACTCATTGAACATCTAAAGGAATATGAGATTGTGAGAGGTCATATGAATTAGTTATGTTTTTTTAGGGGAATTATACCTGTGTATTTTTATGGATTGTATTTTTTGTGGATTATACTATGCATTTTTGAGATATCCAGAGTTTATCAATTAAACACATATATATGCTTTTATTTGAAGTTTCTGATTATTGGCCTAGGTATTGAGTGCCCCTCTACAAAAATACTAATTATATCCGAATAAAGCAACTTGAATTTACTACACTGGTGAGTGCAGCCCCGTTTCATTTTTCTACATTATTGGACTTACTTCTCAGCGATTTTTTGGGGGGCTGTGCTCCGCCGATAGTGTATGAGCATTGGAGGGCGATAGTGGTGCCTGAATCTTCATGTGCCGGTCCTCTGAGTGGATACTTGGAGTGCTGCTCCACCCTCTCCTTATTACAAAGTAACCCTTACACTACCTGATTTATACAACATCATACCTGATCGTATACACACACTGAATGTTTTAAAGCACGTTATTCCAAACAATTTAGGAATGATAGATGATTTATGCCGTTTATGGATTAAAACCCGACTCTGCGTCAACTACTGTAAGTAATTTTCCATGGGAGTTTTGCCATGGATCCCCCTCTGGCATGCCACAGTCCAGTTGTTAGTCCCCTTGAAACAACTTTTCCATCACTATTGTGGCCAGAAAGAGTCCCTGTGGGTTATAAAATTCGCCTGCCAATTGAAGTCAAATTGAACTGAAAATTTTATGTTCGCGACATCACTACACATGGACATACCAACCACAATAGTACTAAGTATAATAATTCAATAATACCTCCAATATCTATATCACAGACTAATATCACTAATAGTTTGATACAATTGTATATGTCAAAAGAACATTTCCTGAAACTCATGAAAGGATGTAATTTTGTTTAGTTGATTTTTAGAATCTATAGTGTTTCCAAAAAAATGTTCCTTTATCTTCCTTATGTGCTCTTAACCCCTTAAGGACGCATGACGTACCTGTACGTCATGGTTTCCGAGTCCTTAAGGACCCATGACGTACAGGTACGTCATGAGTAGTTCCGATCACTGCTGCTCAGCCGGCAGTGATCGGAACAAGGTACCTGCTGAAATTATTCAGCAGGTACCTTGTTACAATGCCCAGGGGGGTCCTGTGACCCCCCCATATCGGTGATCGCTGCAAACCGCAGGTCAATTCAGACCTGCGGTTTGCAGCGCTTTGTGCGATCTCTGATCCCCGCAGTCTGTGACCGGTATAGAAGGGTTAACAGGGAGGGAGCTCCCTCTCTCATCGGGGGGGCTGCTGTGCCTTTACAGCCCCCCAACAGGATGGGATCGCAGAGGGAGGGGGCTCTCCATCACCCGCTGTGCACTTATGGCAGCGAGTGATGGTTGCCATGGAGACAGGACGCTTTCAGAAGCGTCCTGCTCTCCATGGTGCTGAAAGTCTGAATAGACCTGCTAAAGTACAAAATACAGCACAGTGCACTATATAGTGTACTGTACTGTATTATACAGACACCAGATCCACTGGATTTTTCAGAACCAAGTGGGTCTGGGTCAAAAAAAATGTGAAAAAGTGAAAAAAAGTAAAAATGAAAAAAAAAACACATATCACTGAATAAAAATTAAAAAAAATAAAATACACTACACATATTAGGTATCGCCGCGTCTGCAAAAATCTGCTTTATAAAAATTTCACATGACTTAACTCGTCAGGTGAATGCCATAAAAAAAAAAACCAAAAATTGTGTAAATAAGCCATTTTTTTGCAACTTACATCACTAAAAGTGTAATACAAAGCGA
The DNA here is from genome assembly GCA_033119425.1 of Bufotes viridis. Lineage (NCBI taxonomy): Eukaryota > Metazoa > Chordata > Amphibia > Anura > Bufonidae > Bufotes > Bufotes viridis. The sequence continues at coordinate 175,206,413 of CM065591.1, forward strand.
TCAAAAAAGCGTATGCCTCCCAACATAGGACTAATCAAACCGCCATCTCATCCCGCAAAAAATGAGCCCCTACCTAAAACAATTGGTCGAAAAATAAAAAAACTATGCTTCTTAGGCCCCTTGCACACGAACGTTTTTTGCGGACCGTATACTGGCAGTTTTTTCAGTTCAGTATACTGACAGTATACTGAACCATTCACTTCAATGGGTCTGCAAAAAATACTGAAGTGTCTCCGCATGCCTTCCGTTTCCGTTTTTCCGTTTTTTCTGTTCCGTTTAAATATAGACCATGTCCTATTCTTGTCCGCAAATCACGTTCAGTGGCTCCATTCAAGTCAATGGGTCTGCAAAAAAAACGGAAAGCATACTGAAGTGCATCGTATGTCTTCCGTATCCGTTCCGTTTTTTGCGGAACCACCTATTGAAAATGTTAAGACCAGCCCAATTTTTTCAATGTTATTACTGTATACTGTATATGCCAAACGGAAAAACGGAACGGAACAACGGAACCAAAACGGAAACAAAACGGAAGCAAAAAACGGAAAAACGGATCCGTTAAAAACGGACAGCAAAACACTGATAAAAAAAAACGTTCGTGTGCAAGAGGCCTTAGACTAAAACATGATTTCATGAAAAATGCTTTTTAGTGTTAAATGTAAAAAAAAAACTAAAAAGTAGACATATTGGGTATCTCCACGTCCGTAAGAATCTGCTCTATAAAAATATCACCTGACCCAACCCCTCAAGTAAAAACTGTAAAAAAATTTAATAAAAACTTTGTCAAAAAGCCATTTTTTGTCACCTTACATCACAAAAAGTGTAATAGCAAGCGATCAAAAAGTCATATGACCCCCCAATCTAACCGTCACCTCATCCCGCAAAAAATGAGCCCCTACATAGGACAATCGCCCAAAAAAAAAAAAATTTGGCTCTCAAACTATGGAGACACTAAAACATGATTTTTTTTTTTGTTTTAAAAAATGATATTATTGTGTAAAACTTATATAAATAAATAAAAAGTATACATATTAGGTATTGCCGCGTCCGTCACAACCTGCTCTATAAAAATAACACATGACCTAACCCCTCAGCTGAGCACATAAAAAAATAAATAAATAAATACGGTGTCAAAAGCCATTTTTGTCACCTTACATCACAAAAAGTGTGATAGCAAGCGACCAAAATGTCATATGCACCCTAAGATAGTGCCAATCAAACTGGCATCTCATCCCACAAAAAATGAGACCGTACATAAGACAGTCACCCAAAAAATAAAAAATAAACTATGGCTTTCAGAATGTGGAGACACTAAACAATAATTTTTTTCAAAAATGGTTTATTATGTAAAACTGAAACAAAAACCCCTAAAAAGTAGTCATATTTGGTATTGTCGCATCCGTAACAACCTGCTATATAGAAATAGCACACATTCTAACCTGTCAGTTCAATAATGTAAATAGCAAAAAATAAAAACGGTCCCTAAACAGCAATTTTTTTGCAAATTTTCCATTTTAATCCATTTTTCCAGTAACAAAGCAAGGGTTAACAGCCAAACAAAACTCAATATTTATTGCCCTGATTCTCTTGTTTGCACAAACACCCCATATTTGGTCGTAAACTGCTGTATGGCCAAACGGCAGGGCGCAGAAGGAAGGGAACGCCATATGGTTTTTGGAAGGAAGATTTTGCTGGACTGGTTTTTTGACACTACAGATGTAGCATGGTTAGCACTCCTTTTTTCTGAGATTTCTGAGTTTTGTTATCTAATCTAAGCAAACCCCTTCAATTGCTTTTCAATGGCTTTTTTCTCAAGATAATGAAATGAGTTAAGAAATTTGAGTTAACAGCGGGAGTGCCAACCCTGCTACATCTGTATGTCCCATTTGAAGCCCCCCTGATGTACCCCTACAGTAGAAACTCCAAAAAAGTGACCCCATTTTGGAAACTACGGGATAAGGTGTCAGTTTTGTTGGTACTATTTTAGGGTAAATATGATTTTTGGTTGCTCTATATTACACTTTTTTGAGACAAGGTAACAAAAAATAGAAATTCTGAAATTTCATCTCCATTTGCCAATTACTCTTGAGGAACACCTAAAGGGTTAACAAAGTTTGTAAAACTGGTTTTGAATACCTTGAGGGGTGTAGTTTCTTAGATGGAGTCACTTTTATGGAGTTTCTACTCTAGGGGTGCATCGGGGGGCTTCAAATGGGACATGGTGTCAAAAAACCAGTCCAGCAAAATCCACCTTCCAAAAACCATATGGTGTTCCTTTCCTTCTGCGCCCTGCAGTTTGGCCATACAGCAGTTTACAACCACATATTGGGTGTTCTTGCAAACTACAGAATCGGGGGAATGAATATTAAGTTTTGTTTGGCTGTTAACCCTTGCTTTGTTACTGGAAAAAATGGATTAAAATGGAAAATTTTCAAAAAAATCTAAATTCTGATATTTTATCTCCATTTGCCATTAACTCTTGTGGAAAACTTAAAGGGTTAATTACATTTGTAAAATCAGTTTTGAATACCTTGAGGGGTGTAGTTTCTAGAATGGGGTCATTTTTGGGTGGTTTCTATTATGTAAGCCTCACAAAGGGACTTCAGACCTGAACTGGTCCCTAAAAAGTGGGTTTTTGAAAATTTCTGAAAAATTTCAAGATTTGCTTCTAAACTTCTAAGCCTGGTAACGTCCCCAAAAAATGAAATAGCATTCCCAAAATGATCGATACATGAAGTAGACATATGGGGAATGTAAATCAATAACTTTTTTGGCGGTATTACTATGTATTATAGAAGTAGAGAAATTGAAACTTGGAAAATTGCTAATTTTTCAAAATTTTTGGTAAATTTTGTATTTTTTTATAAATAAAAATGAAATTTTTCAACTTTATTTTACCACTGTTATGAAGTACAATATGTGATGAAAAAACAATCTCAGAATGGCCTGGATAAGAAAAAGCGTTTTAAAGTTATCACCACACAAAGTGACACTGGTCAGATTTGCAAAAAATGGCCGAGTCTTTAGGGTGAAATAGGGCTGAGTCCTTAAGGGGTTAAAGGGCATCTGTCAGCAGATTTGTACCTATGAAACTGGCTGACCTGTTACATGTGCACTCGACAGCTGAAGACATCTGTGTTGGTCCCATGTTCATATGCGCCCACATTGCTGAGAAAAATTATGTTTTAATATATGTAAATGAGCCTCTAGGAGCAATGGGGGTGTTGCTGTAACACTTAGAGACTCAGCTCTCGTTGTAATTGCCGTGCCCTCTGCACTTTGATTACCAGTGCCAGACAGGCATGATCACATTTACACTGCCTGGCCCTGTCAATCAAAGTGGAGCGGGAGCAGGAGTTACAGAGAGAGCAGAGACTCTAGGTGTAATAGCAACTCCCCTGTTATTCCTAGAGGCTCATTTGAATATATTAAAACATAATTTTTCTCAGCAATGCTGACCAATTTGGACATGGGACCAACACAGATGTCTTCAGCTGCCAAGCGCACATGTAACAGGTCAGAAAGTGTCATAGGTACAAATCTGCTGACAGATGCCATTTAAAAAATATTCTGAAACAGCAATGCATAAGACTGTACATTTGCATTGCTGAATCTAAAGCAAAAAATAAATAAATAAATCACATAAGTACACATATAAGTATAAAAAGTTTGCATGTAATTAGAGTTTAGCGGACACCTGGAAGTACAGGTTTGAAGGGTTCGGCCGAACTTCACAAAAAAGTTTCGGTTTGTGACCCAAACTTTATCCCGAACCCCACTGAAGTCAATGGGGACCCAAACTTTTGGGCACAAAAATGGCTGTAAAAAGGTCCTGGAAAGGGCTAGAGGGCTGCAAAAAGCAGCAAAATGTGGGTAAGTGCACTGCAAACAAATGTGGATAGGGCATTAAATTAAAATAAAATAAAATAAATAAAAATTTAAAATTATTAACCAGCAACTTGGAGGAGGAGGTGAATGTGGAGTCCGAAGATGAGGAGACAATGTATGTGGTGTTGTAGTTGGAAGCGGCGATGGAGGAGGAGGAAGCTAGCTAACAATATGTTTTATTTTATTTTTTTATTGGTGTAGCCCTCAAAATAATTGGACAAATAAAAAAAGAAATCAAAGAATAAGTGCACTTGAGTACAAGAATGTATGGTTGAAGCCGGTATAAATGTCTATTCTGCACAAGGTACAGACAAGTCTTGTGGGATGCAAGCCTGGTTTATTTTAATAAAAGTGAGCTTGTCCACGTTGGCTGTGGACAGGCGGCTGGGTTTGTCTGTAATGACGCCCCCTGCCGTGCTAAATACACGTTCAGACAATGCACTGGCTGCAGGGCAGGCCAGCACCTCCAAGGCATAAAGGGCAGGCTTAGGCCATGTGGACAATTTGGAGACCCAGAAGTTGAATGGGCAGAACCATCAGTCAGTATGTGTAGGCATGTGCACACGTAGTGTTCCACCATGTTGTTCAAATGCTGCCTCCTGCTAAGACGTTCCATATCAGCTGGTGGTGCTGGTTGCTGTGGCGTGATGAAAAAGCTTTTCCACATGTCGGCCATGCTAACCCTGCCTTCTGAGGTGCTGGCCGTGACCCAGCTACGTTGGCGACCTCTTTCTCCTCCTCCTCTGCCTTCGCCTTGTGCTTCCACTTGTCCCCCGGTGTCAGTTGGGAATGCCTTCAGGAGCGCGTCTACCAGCGTCTGCTTGTAGTCGCGCATTTTCCTATCATGCTCCAGTGAGGGAATTGAGGATGGCACGTTGTCTTTGTAACGGGGGTCCAGCAGGGTGGCAACCCAGTAGTCAGCACAAGTTAAAATTTGGGCAACTCTGCGATCGTTGCGCTGGCACAGCAGCATGTAGTCGCTCATGTGTGCTAGGCTGCCCAGAGGTAAGGATAAGCTGTCCTCTGTAGGTGGTGTATCGTCTGTGTCCTCCATATCCCTCCAGCCACGCACCAGTGATGGCCATGAGCTGCGTTGGGTGCCACCCGGCTGTGAACCCGGTTGCTCCTCCTCTACCTCCTTCTCCTCGTCCTCCAGAACTGTGCCCTGGCTGGCCAAATGTGTACCCTGTGAAATGCCCCCTCTTCCTCCTGTGCCACATCCCCTCCATCATCGCTCTAAGCGATTTTTCAAGGATACACTGCACTGGCCATGTTGGTTGAGTACTCGAAACACCGCAACAAGGGCCTTGTTGCGGTGTTTCGAGTACTCAACCAACATGGCCAGTGCAGTGTATCCTTGAAAAATCGGAACAGCAGCACTTCACCACCATTGAGTGGGCCTTCAAGACCTGTGGGCCACAGCTCTTGAAGGCCCACTCAATGGTGGTGAAGTGCTGCTGTTCCGATAGAGCAACTCACCCGTGCGTGCTGCAGCTGAAACTCCACTATTGCCTGCTGCTGCTCGCACAGTCTCTCCAGCATATGCAAGGTGGAGTTCCACCTGGTGACAGACCAAACTCTGACAGACCAAACTTCATGTTTAACGCACCGCAAACAACCGCAAACAGTCCATTTGCACAACCGCAAACTCCCCATTTGCACAAGGTTGGATACCAAGCTAGCCATGTCCCGTTCCTTGTCCTCACTGAAGTCATTGAAGGTCTCTTCCTCCACCGAGCCACGTACAACACCAAGGGTCCCCGAAAGGTGACAACAAGCCTCCTGGAACGCCTGTTTTGGTTGGTCTTCCACCTCCTCAAAGCCACCTTCCTCCACTGACTCCTCTTCTTCAGACTCCTCTCTCTGCGTTGCCGCAGGTCCAGCAAGGCTTCTTCTGGTGGTGATGGTGACCACAACTCTTCCTTTTCATTCTCATCTACGGCCTGATCCAACACTCTTCGCAGGGCACCCTCCAGAAAAAACGCATATGGGATGAGGTTGATGATGTTGCCTTGAGTTTGACTGACCAGGTTTGTCACCTCCGCAAAAGGACGCATGAGCCTACAGCCATTGGGCATGAGCATTCAGTAACGCGACCAAAAAATACCCAGCTCCGCAGAGGCTGTCCTCTTTTATTTAAATTTTAAAAATCTGTTCTTACCAGTTTAATCTCTGTTTTGTCCCCTGTTTTGTCAGGGGCCGGTGTATGAAATAGATTTTAGGAACTGGGAGATGGAAAAAGATGGTTGGTCGGTCCTCTTCCTTCCAATTTGGGGCACTGTGCGTGCGCAGTGCAATGTACTGTGCCACCCTATATGAGTGGTGTGTTAAGTAGTACTATTCCTATCAGTTTAATCTCTGTTATGTCCCCTATCAGGGGACATGTATCGAATAGATTTTAGGAAACGGGTGATGGAAAAAGATGATTGGTCGGTCCTGTCACTTCCAATTTGGGGCGCTGCGCGTGCGCCGCGCAATGTACTGTGCCATCAATACAAATAGTGAGAACTACTATTCTTACCATTTTAATCTTTGTTATGTCCCCTATCAGGGGACGTGTATTGAATTGAATCCTTGCATAGGGAGATAGAGAAAAAAGCTTGCTGTGTCCGCTTCCTTCTAATTTTGGGCACTTGCAATGGAATTTGCCACCAATGCAACTAAAGTGTTAACTAAGTCCTAATCCTATCAGTTTAATCTCTGTTTTGTCCCTTTTCAGGGCAAGGGCCGGTGTAGTGAATAGATTTTTGGAACCAGGAGATGGAAAAAGACCCATGCTCGGTCTGCTTCATTTGAATTTTTGGTCACTGTGTGTGTGCCGTGCAATGTACTGTGACACCCTATATGAGTGGTGGGCAGTGGGCACAGTACAGTCTGTGGGCCTGACGCACACTGGCAGGCAACTGCAATTATATTAAAGGGTAAAAATTAAATGACTTTTTTATCTGCAAGGTACTGTGCCACCCTATATTAGTGGTGGGCAGTGGGTCCAGTACAGTCTGTGGGCCTGATGCACACTGGCAGGCAACGGCAATTATATTAAAGGGTAAAAATGAAATGACTTTTTTATTTGTAAGGTACTGTGCCACCCTATATGAGTGGCGTGCACATAGTACAGTCTGTGTGCCTACGGCCACTCACACATGGGCAGGCAACTGCAATATATATATATATATATAAAATAAATAAAAGCAGACTGATGTACCAACCCTAAAAAGGGCTTTTTGGGGTGCTGTCAGGACGCTGTCCTTACAACAGATGGCCCCTTTCACACAGGCGAGTTTTCCGTGACGTAAACGCTAGTGTTGATCACGAATTTTCGAATTGCAAATTTTAATCGCGATTATTGGCACTTCGAGAATTCGTGAATATTTAGAATATCGCAAAATATATTCGCAATTGCGAATATTCGTTTTATGCGAATTTTTTATATGCAAATTTTCACAAGCAAGAAAATAATATCATTATTTTCTTGATTGTGAAAATTTGCATAAACATTTGCATAAACTGACATTAAAAAGATGCATTTTAAATACCAGTTTATGCGAATTTTTATGTAAATGTATGTGGATTTTTATGCAAATTTTCGCAATCAAGAAAATAATGACTGGAGATTACGAATTTGCGAATTTTCGAATATATGGTGAATATTCGCCCAAATATTCGCGAAATATCGTGAATTCGAATATTGCACCTGCCGCTCATCACTAGTAACGCATAGCATCCGCACTGAATCCTGACCCATTGATTTCGTTTTTTTTCACGCATCACTTGTGCGTTGCGTGAAAATCGCAGCATGTTCTATATTTTGCGTTTTTCACGCAATTTTTCATTCACTTCTATGGGGCTGCGTCAAAAACGCATTGCATCCGCAAGCAAGTGTGAGTGCATTGCGTTTTTCATTGATGGTTGCTAGGAGATGTTGTTTGTAAACCTTCAGTTTATTATCACACGCTTGAAAAACGCATCAAAACGCATTGCACCCGCACGGAAAAAACTGAACAACTGCCAGTAAAATCGCAGTTTTCACTGAACGCATCCGCAACGCACTCTGACCTAAGGCCCCATTCACACATCCGCAATTTTTGTCTGCATCCATTCCGCAATTCTGTGGAATGGATGCGGACCCATTCATTGTGAATGGGGCCAGACATGATGCGGAGAGCATTTGCATTTGCGAAGCCGCGACCCTGAACTTCCGGGTTTTGGCCCCGAGACATCCGTCCGCAGCCTGGGGACTTGAAAAGGCATCTCTATGGGGAGTGCCGGCATGGTGTGTTGCGGATCCGCAACACACTACGGACGTGTGAATGGGGCCAAATCCAGACACGCTCGTTTGAAAAAAGCCGATGAGTCTTTGAGGACTGGAATGGACACAGAACACTGGCCTAGCTAACGCTTTCTCTATTAATTCAGTAGCAGCAGCACTCTCCCTGCTCTAACTAACACTGCAGCTTCAGAATGAATCTAAGATGGATGCTGTCCTTGCTTTTTGATAGGAGGTGGGAGGGTCTGGGAGGGAGGGTATGCTGATTGGTTGGAATGTGTCTGCTGACTGTGAGGTACAGGGTCAAAGTTTGCTCAATGATAAAGTATAGGGGGCGAATCGAACATTGCATATGTTCGCCTGCCGCGGTGAACGCGAACATGCGATGTTCGGCGGGAACTGTTTGCCGGCGAATAGTTCTTGACATCTCTAGCAGCAACCACTCATCGGTCTGTTCTTCTATGCCCCTCCAAAGCTCCTGTTCAGTGTGGGGCTTGTCCCCCAAACACCTGAGTTTTAAAAATGCCTGCTGACGTTTACCCCTGGCTGTGCTGAAGTTGGTGGTAAATTTCTTTTGCTGACCGGGTTTATTCCCCCAACTACAGAAATGCATTATGTCAGCGCAAAATTATAAAACAGGTTTTTCAGTGTTGTATGCAAAAGTGCTCTGTGGCACGACAATACGGGTTTATTCCACCAACTACAGAAATGCAGTATGTCACCACAAAATTTTGAAAAGGTTTTTCAGCATTGTATGCAAAAGTGCTCTGTGGCACCACAACACGGGTTTATTCCCCCAACTACAGAAATACAGTATGTCACCGCAAAATTTTAAAATAGGTTTTTCAGCGTTGTATGCAAAAGTGCTCTGTGGCACGACAATACGGGTTTATTCCCCCAACTACAAAAATGCAGTATGTCACTGCAAAATTTTAGAGAGTGGTTATTAACGGTACACACTCAGATTGGGTCACTGCCACTAGTAGAGTACCTCTTCTCTTCAATATATTTATTAATGATCTTGTAGAAGTCTTGAACACTAAAATATCATTTTTTTCAGATGGAAGAAGACAGTATACTGCTACAGAGGGATCTAGATAAATTGGAGGCTTGGGCAGAAAAGTGGCAGATGAGGTTTAACACTGACAAATGGAAAGTTATGAGCATGGGGAGAAATAATGCAAGTCAACTGTACATACTAAATGGTAAAACACTCGGTAACACTGACATGGAAAAGGACTATATTACTAGTTTTTGCACTTTTTGCCGCATTGACTCTGCAGACCCCTCGTATTTGTCCTCTCTTGTGATCTTTTCATCTGCTGCTATTTTAGGATTGTTTAAATTATGTTGTATTGTACTTATTGTTTAAATAAACATATTTTTGGAAATTAATGGAGACATTCAATCTTTTGGTGGGGTGTTAAGCATTGGTTTACCTCCAGTTGAAATACTGATTTATGCCCGGTATTGATATTTGGTGTGTGTTTACAAATCACTAGTCAGACCACACATGGAGTGCTGTGTACAGTTCTGGGCTCCTGTGAACTAGGCAGACATAGTAGAGCTGGAGAGGGTTCAGAGGAGGGCAACTAAAGTGATAACTAGAATGGGTGGACTACATCAGGGCTGGCCAACCTGTGGCTCTCCAGCTGTTGTAAAACTACAACTCCCACTATGCCCTGCTGTAGGCTGATAGCTGTAGGCAGACTGGACATGCTGGGAGTTATAGTTTTGCAACAGCTGGAGAGCCACAGGTTGGCCAGCCCTGAACTACAGTATACAGAACGATTATCAAAATTAGTGTTATTCACTTTAGAAAAAAGACGACTGAGGGGAGATCTACTGACTATGTATAAATATATCAGGGGTCAGTACAGAGCTCTCTCCCATCAACTATTTATGCCCAGGACTGTGCCTGTGACAAGGGAACATCCTCTGCTGCATCTGGAGGAAAGAAGATCTGTACACAAACATAGAAGAGGAAGAGGATTCTTTATGGTAAGAGCAGTGACACTATGGAATTCTCTGCCTGAGGAGGTGGTGATGGTGAATTCACTAAAAAAGTTCCCATATGGGATAAGAATTTTTTTAATTTTAATATTATGGACGTTTTCACATGCAGCTATGCCATGATGTTTTCTTTTATTGTTTTTCTATTTTTATTTTGGGGAAAAGGAGGTTATTTTAATTTTTCTTTTACTTTTTTACATTTTTTTTTTATACATTAAGGAACTTGCACAAGCAATCATTAGATTGGTATTTTCATAGACCCCAATGCATTAGCATTCAAGTCTATCAGACTTAGGCTACATGCATATGACAGTTGTTTTTCTCGGCCTCAGTTCCGTTTATTTTGCGGATAGGATGGGAACCCATTCATTTCAATGGGTCAGCAAAAAATGCTGATTCATCCATTTGTGTTCCGCTTCCGTTGTCTGTTTCCCTTCAGCAAAAAAAATAATGCATGTCCTGTTTTTGTCACATTTGCGGACAATAATAGGCATTTATTCCAAGGGATCTGTGGAAAAAAAACGGATCCTCCAAAAGAAAAAACGGATGCCGCATCTGATTTTTGTTCGGATGCACAATTTGCGGACACAAATAACAATTGTCGTGTGCATGTAGCCTTACTCTATAATCTTGTGGATCCCTGCCACAGGCAAAGTCTCATAGGGACCTACGTGCTTCCGGGTTTTTTTACATTTGACCACGGCATCTGAGCGGTTTTATATATGCAATCGACAATATCATCGATCATACACATTAGCTCCAAGTGTCTGCTGTTGAAAACAACAGGAACCCGGCAGCTATGGTGCCTGCTGCACTCGCAAGCATGTGCCATCTTTAAAGACCCGTCTTGCGCCTTACATGTATGGCGTTGGATGGGAACAGGGTAAACACCATCATACCAGATAAGGGACAATTTTTGGAAGTGTTGGAATATCTAAAAGTATGACACATGCGACAGCTTGGTGTGTTTTTGAACACACTGTTTGTTAATGCTCTTAAACATGCAGTTACCCATAGCTATGTATGCCAGTGTCACTCAGACATGATTTGCTATTGCTGTCATTGCATTCAAGAGTTTAGGGAGAGGGGAAAGGCGAGACAAAAAGCAAAGATTACAAAAAAAACTAATAAAACAAATAACATATTTTTGTAAAGGACACTAGGAGACTAGAGGGTATTATATACCAATGTACATTGCATTTGGAGCCACTTTGGTTTGGGAAGAATCAATTTGGGTCCGAACTAAACTTTTTCAAAACTTTGAAGAACCTGAACCGAACCAAATATCAATGTTACATGTTTGATAAATTTGTCTTCTTATTAAAACTAACACTTTTGTCTAGAAAAGCTACTCTAGTTTTCCTACTCCACCCTCCTACTGGAATGAGATTATGACTTGTTTTGTGACTTTTAAAAAAAAGTTTCAGTGATAAATCTGGAGTGAAACTCATAAACATAGCTAACCATGCCCACTCTTATTTCAAAACTGGAGTGAGTGGTGTAAAAATGCAAAACATCTTATTTCTAATTCTCTGAATTGCTGAATTCTTTTAGGTTGATAAATAGAGGCTGCAAAGTGCTTTAGGCACACTTATTGATGTGCACCTCAAAATAAACCCATATGACAAGTATATGGTATAAGGCCTCATTCACACGACCATATCCATTTTGTGGTACACAAAATACAGATTACTTCCGTGTGGTATCTGTGATAAGTTAGTTTTTTTGGGGAACCATTGACTTCAGTGGGTCTGTGGTCAGCATTTTGTAGCCAAGAATTGGACATGTTGTTTTCACGGAATGGACACACAATGACATCCGTATGCATTTTTTGTGGACCTATAGAAATGAATGGGTCCCTGTGCAATGTGCAAAAAATACGGATTGGATGTGGACCAAAAATATGGTTGTATGAACCTGAGATTTTCCTATCCCATAAAGAAATCTCATGTCATGAATGGGCTATGTCACAAGTGTCAAACACAAGGCCTTCGGGCCTTGTTTTCGTGGGCCGCCAATGTTATGGGCAGAAAATAAGAAATAAGTGAGTAGTGCTGCAACAGCGTGACACCTATGAACAGAGCGGTGTGGCAATGTAATCACTTCTCCCATGTATATGTAAACCCACCAATCCCATCCTGGCTGCTCAGCAATCATGTCGACGCAGCACCCTTTGGCTCCACCTCCATACTATGTAGTGGTAGCAGAGCCAGGGGACAATGCGTCAATGTGATTGCTGAGCAGACGGGACGGGATTGGTGAACACAGATCATTGCTAGGCACCATTTACTTTTTGTGCCTGCGTGAAGCAGGAGTGGAGAAGAAGGTAAATGCAAATGGTAGCAGCAGTCTCTCTCTAGGGGCAATATGGCAACAGGCATACTGGGGCAATATGGCAGCAGGCACACTGGGGCAATAAGGTAGCAGGCACACTAGGGGCAAGGCAGCAGGCACACTGGGAGCAATAAGGCAGCAGGCACACTGGGGGCAATAAGGCAGGAGACACACTGGGGGCAATATGGCAGCAGGCACACTGGGGGGCAATATGGCAGCAGGCGCACTGGGGGCAATATGGCAACAGGCACACAGGGGGCAACATGGCAGCAGGCACTCTGGGGGAAAATATGGCAGCAGGTATACTGGGGGCAATATGGCAGGAGGGTCTCTGGGGGCAATATGGCAGCAGGCTCTCTGAATGTGATGTGGCGGCAAGATCTTCGTAGGGGAGGTAGTTATGTGACAGCAGGTTTTCTGAGAGGAAACTCATGTTAACATTAGCCTTATAGTTGCCTTCAACGGGCTATAAATGTAACTACACCTAACTTGTAACCATAATATTGATGTGGCATTATGGTTTCACACCCCTGGGCTATGTTATTACTTTGTTATCGGTGAGGGTATGACTTCAAGGCCTGTGCTGCAATAAAATAATTATGGTGCTGGTTTTCAGCAACCACTTACTTTTAGCTCATGAGTGACACACCGCTGAAATCAGCATTTCTGTCCCTCTGTTATGCTGCCCTCAGTTAGGTCAGGATAAAGTTGATGACAGGTTCTCTTTAGCTTTCTCTGCATGATAAATGCCACTTTCTGAAGTGAGACAACCCCTTTAAATATGGCACATGATCACTGTAGTCAGTCATTGGCTGGTGCAGGAGAAGTGGTGGCTAATAGAGATGAGCGAACACCTGGATGTTCGGGTTCGAGAGGTTCGGCCGAACTTCCGGAAAATGTCCGGGTTCGTGATCCGAACTCAACCCGAACTTCATCCCGAACCCGAACCCCATAGAAGTCAATGGGGACCCGAACTTTTGGGCACTAAAAAGCCTGTAAAAGACTCCCGGAAAGGGCTAGAGGGCTGCAAAAGGCAGCAAAATGTAGGTAAATCTCCTGCAAACAAATGTAGATAGGGAAATTAATTGAAATAAAATAAAATAAATAAAAATTAACCTGTAAAAGACACCCAGAGGGATAATATACCGCAATAAACGCATTGCGATTACAACTTTGAGCTAACGATCACCATGGGAACGCCTCCTCCAGTAGAATGTACTGTCGGATCTGAGAATTAAGTTGAAATCGCAATGCGATTCTATATATTTGCTTAATCGCATTCAGATTTCAACTTAGCATTGCTAAATAATTCCATCCATATCGTTAACTTACTGAGTCAGTAAGTTAACGAATATGGATGGAATTATTTAGCAATGCTAAGTTGAAACGGCAATGCGATTAAGCAGATATATAATAATCGCATTGCGATTTCAACTTAATTCTCACATCCGACAGTACATTCTACTGGAGGAGGCGTTCCTATGGTGATCGGTAGCTCAAAGTTGTAATCGCAATGCGATTAAGCAAATACATAAGAATCGCATTGCGATTCCAACTTTTTAGTACTCAACTTTTAAAATCGTACACCACTTTAAGTTCCAAAGTTGCAATCACGTTCGAATAGAACTTAAAGCTGTCTCTTAGTCAGTTTTAGTATTGGTGTGTTGTAATAGAAGTTACATTCGCACGCGAATATAACTTAGAGCAATACAGTCAACTTTACACTGTTAGTTTTATTATCGCGATAATACAACTATTCAAGAATCGTGTACGTAGCGTCTGTACGTGTGTGCGTTACCTCGACACTATTCTATTTTGCCAGCCACAGCTAAAACCACAGATTTATGGTATTGCTATTTTGGCAATTGAATTTAACCCCAGAAAATAATCTATCCTTTGCCAGACAGCAGACAGTATTATACTTGTCTAGCCAAAGCTGGAACACCAGATTTAGGGGATTGGTATTTGGGCAATTGTATTTAACCCCTTAATAAAATATAGAAATTTCTTTCCTGAGTTTCTAGGGGTGACAATTAGCACAGCCAAGCCCCTGATGTAGGATATAGCAAAAAAAAAAACTAGTATTGATGGATTGATGGACTTGGTGGCAGCTTCTTCTGGCGCACCACAAGTCACAAAATGGCCGCTGATCAACCCAGAAAATAAGTGACAGAAAAACGCTCTGTGCAGCCTAAAAACCAGCGAGCAAGTAACTAGCAGAAGTTCAATGATCCGTTCATTAGGTGCTGTTGCTGACTTTAACCTGCCTAATCTCGCCCTGATAGAAGCTGCGTCCTCTCCCTACACTAATCAGAGCAGTGTGACGTGCGGCGCTACGTGACTCCAGCTTAAATAGAGGCTGGGTCACATGCTGCACTTGGCCAATCACAGCCATGCCATTAGTAGGCATGGCTGTGATGGGCTCTTAGGGCAAGAAGTAAAATGCTAACTGATTGGCTGCTGTGCAGCCCTTCAGAAAGCGGGAAGAAATCGACGAACACCGGACCCGAACCCGAACTTTTTTGAAAATGTCCGGGTTCGGGTCCGTGTCACGGACACCCCAAAGTTCGGTACGAGCCCGAACTATTCTCGAACTGTTCGCTCAACACTAGTGGCTAATAAATTTACAATCAATGTAAACAGATGATCATAGACCAGTAGCATCGGAGTTGGCTGGAATCAAGTTGGAAACAGAGACTGAGTAAGTACCATAGACTGAAGACATTGAAGCCTGAGGAGAGGATAAGTATTAGCTTTTATCCATTTGGAGATTTTTACAAAGTCTGGAAAGCCCCATGATATATCTGTCTATTTTTGCTTAATAAATTATTGTGAAGTAGACATTTTCTAATTTATGTTCCATTATATCACCTTTACCTTGACATACTGTTTGACTGAAAATTAAATATGTATATGACCATTTGCGTTTCACTTGACTGTATCTAAAACAGTTTAAAAACTAATGCAACAGAAGGCAGAACATAGTACATGTACTTCCGATCTGGCAAACACATTATTTACAGCTTACAGATTACAGGGCCATACTATTCCTTGTAATTTTCTATGGGGCCATTTTATTACAATGCAAATGATTTCGACAAGCTCTCTTAATGCAAAGTGAGATGTCCACTTCTAGCTTAGTAATTAAAATTGAAGTGTAGTTACTAAAGGTCAAACTGAAAATAGATTTTTTTCCCACGTACAGTGTAGGAACTGCCCATTAAAATGAAGAAACTGAGCTAATAAAAAGACAAAAAGAGTTTGTTTCATTTCCAGTGATGTGCCATAAACTATATTAACCATTTAGAGGGCAAATTTGCTTGAGCCAGCATGGATATAAGTGCATTATACTTTTCTATTACTGGACGTATTTGGAAACATGCAGGCATTAATATGATACGATATCCAGCGTTCTCCTTCTATCCCATTGGGTGTATAATTGACATCTATTTTTACACTAAAAAAATAGACAATGAACTCTTGGTTCGGAAGAACGTACATAAGACCTAATTCTCCACTGATCACATAATGGTAATCAGTTAAAATCTCAGTTTTAATCTTATACAAATTACTGTTATATTCAGTTTCCGAGAGGTCTTTTTTTTCCAAAGTCCACTTTTCCTAATCATTTATTATTGTAGTTCAACAATTTTACTAATTAGGGTCCTTGTCCAAGCCCTATGTTCTTTTTTGTAAGCAGCTTAAAACTGTGTTTTACGTGATGTAGAATGACATAAAATAGCATATAAAATGAAAAACTGGTTTTAAACTGTTCACATACCAGTACTGAGACAAAGGTTACACTGATTTTCTGGGCTTATAAAAACATACAAAAGTACATATTTATGTCTAAATGTTCTACCACCATAGAACAGAAGTTATTATTTTAATTTTCATTGTCTTACTCTGTAATGCACCTATGCCCTGATTTTACTTGTGTAAGATAATCAAGTAAGGAGTTACTTGTTGAAAGTAATGGGTATGGCAACGACAGCTCTGCAGAGGAATAGCGCAGTAAAAAAGCGTAAGGAGACTCAGGAGGTATAGGGCATAACTGAAATTTTACTTTCTCAGAGGAGCAAAACCATAAAGGACTGCTATATAGCGACAATTTTGATGGTTACCGTCTTTACTGTAGAATTACTTGCCAGTTTCACTACAAGAGGCACATAGGCTTAACAGTTCCAAGTATAAATGTATTCTTAGGTCTCTTTCAGACAATCAAGTGTCTCGCTGTGGACTCGCAGCCAGGCACCCAGCCTGAACTCCCAGCACTGCCGGGGTGACATAGCATTATATTGATTTATGATGTTATGTAACCCTTAGGCCTCTTGCACATGACCGTATACCCTCCGAGACATACGGTCCATGAGCGGGCCATATGTCCCAGAGCGGCATTGATCTTGTGCACAGGAGCACACAGCATCACAGATTACAATAATGCTGTGCACGTCGGACCACCCACGGGACTATTTTCCCGCACTCAGAGGTTAAAGTTTATGTCAGTCTAATACATTCCAGAATTGTAAGTCCCCTATAAGACAAGTGAGTTTTCCACACGGGTGCAATGCGTAATGCAAATGCATTGCGCCCACACTGAATCTGGACCCATTCATTTCAATGGGTCTGTGTACATGAGCGTTGTTTTTCACGCATCACTTGTGCATTGCATGAAAATATCAGCATGTTCTATATTCTGTGTTTTTCATGCAAAGCCCCATAGAAGTGAATGGGGTTACGTGAAAATCGCATCGCATCCGCAGTTTTTCACTGATGGCTGCTAAAAGATGTTGTTTGCAAATCAAATGCAATGCACCTGTGCGAAAAAAACTGAACAACTGAACCTAATCGCAGACAAAACAGACTTATTTTGGAAGCAAAATTGCATGTTTTTAACTGAACGCATCCGGTACACATCCGGACTGAATCCGTCACGCCCGTGTGAAAGGGGCCTAGGGGTTACATTACATTATACAGTCAGGTCCATAAAAATTAGGACAGTGACACAATTCTAACATTTTTGGCTCTATACAACACCACAATGGATTTGAAATGTAACGAACAAGATGTGCTTTAACTGCAGACTGTCATCTTTAATGTGAGGGTATTTACATCCAAATCAGGTGAACGGTTTAGAAATTACAACAGTTTGCATATGTGCCTTCCACTTGTTAAGGTACCAAAAATAATGGGACAACTGGCTTCTCAGCTGTTCCATGGCCAGGTGTGTGTTATTCCCTCATTATCCCAATTACAATGAGCAGATAAAAGGTGACTGAAGAATTCTTTCCCTGGTGAAGAAAACACCCTTCACAACAGTTGGCCAGATCAAGAACACTCTCCAGGAGGTGGGTATATGTGTGTCAAAGTCAACAATCAAGAGAAGACTTCACCAGAGTGAATACAGAGGGTTCACTACAAGATATAAACCATTAGTGAGCCTCAAAAACAGGAAGGCCAGATTAGAGATTGCCAAACGACATCTAAAAAAGCCTTCACAGTTATGGAACAACATCCTTTGGGCAGATGAGACCATAATCAACTTGTACCAGAGTGATGGGAAGAAAAGAGTATGGAGAAGGAAAGGAACTGCTCAGGATCCTAAGCATACCACCTCATCAGTGAAGCATGATGGTGGTAGTGTCATGGTGTGGGCATGTATGGCTGCCAATGGAACTGGTTCTCTTGTATTTATTGATGATGTTACTGCTGACAAAAGCATCAGGATGAATTCTGAAGTGTTTTGGGCAATATTATCTGCTCATATTCAGCCAAATGCTTCAGAACTCATTGGACGGCGCTTCACAGTGCAGACGGACAATGACCCAAAGCATACTGCAAAAGCAGCCAAAGAGCTTTTTAAGAGAAAGAAGTGCAATGTTATGCAATGGCCAAGTCAATCACCTGACCAGAATGCGATTGAGCATGCATTTCACTTGCTAAAGACAAAACTGAAGGGAAAATACCCCAAGAACAAGCAGGAACTGAAGACAGTTGCACTAGAGGCCCGTCAGAGCATCACCAGGGATGAAACCCAGCGTCTTGTGATGTCTATGCGTTCCAGACTTCAGGCTGTAATTGACGGCAAAGGATTTGCAACCAAGTATTAAAAATTTAAAGTTTGATTTATGATTAGTATTCTGGCCCATTACTTTTGGTCCCTTAACAAGTGGGAGGCAACTATGCAAACTGTTATAATTCCTACACCGTTTACCTGATTTGAATGACAGCCTGCAGTTAAAGCACATCTTGTTCGTTTAATTTCAAATCCATTGGGGTGGTGTATAGAGCCCAAAATTTTAGAATTGTGTTGATGTCCCAATATTTATGGACCCGATTGTAAATCAATATAATGCTATGTGCTGGGAGTCCAGGCAGGGCGCCTCGCTGTGAGTCCGCAGCGAGACACTTGCTCATCTGAAATGGGCCTTAATGCATCTGTGGCGCACAGCATAGTACAACAACACAGAGTCTCTGTGTCTTCATTTGTGATGAGCAAAGTTATCAAAAATTCAATTCGCCTGCTTCACCGAATTTCACAAAGAAAATTGCTCTGTGACAAATTACTTCGTCATGTAGCGCTGGGCTCGACAAATCCTAGGCACTAGGTCGCCATGGCGACCATGAATTTGGTCTGGGTGAAATAGAATCACAAGAGGGGGGAAAAGAATGACATGGGGGGAGGGATGATGAGGGAAAAAGAGAATCACAGGAGGGGGAAAGAGAATCACAAGAAGGGGGAAGAGAATGACAAGAGGGGGAAAGAGAATGACGGGGGGGGGGGAGAATGATAAGAGGGGGAAAGACAATGAAATGGGGGGGTGACAAGAGGGAGAAGGAGAATAAGAAGGGGGAAAGAGAATGACAAGGGGGAAGAGAATGACATGGGGGGGGTGATAAGAGGGGGGAAGAGAATCACAAGAGGGGAAAAGAGAATGACAAGGGGGGAGAGAGAATCACAAGAGGGGGGGGATGACGAGAGGGGGGGGAATGACAAGTTGGGGCTTCTACATGTCATGGCAGCTGCCAGGGGCGATCACTTGGATGCTGGCAGCATCTGACGTGTCATATATCCCACTATGGGGGCCCTATATACTGGCACAACATGGGGGTGGGGCACTATGGAGAAGAGGGGAAGCACTATGGGGGCCCTATAGGCTCGCACATTATGGGGGGCCCTATATAGTCGTACATTATGGGGGGCACTATGGAGAAGAGGGTAAGGAGCACTATGGGGGCATCCACTGGGGGCCCTATGTACTGGCATTAATTATTGGGGGCTTTATGGAGAAGTGGGGAGAGGGAAAGCACTATGGGGGCATCTACTAGGGGCTTTATGACGCGGCTCCACCTGGCTCCTAACTTTTTTAGCTGGCTCCTAGATTCCAAGGAAATTTGTCAAGCCCTGACAGAGCACAGAAAGATAATCACAAGGGGGGAAAGATAATCACAAGAGGGGGAAAAAGAATGACATGGGGGGATGATAAGGGAGAAAGAGAATCACAAGAGAGGGAAAGAGAATGACAAGGGGGTGATAGAGAATGACGAGGGAGAAAGAGAATCACAAGAGGGGTGAAGAGAATGACAAGAGGGGGAAAGAGAATGACATGGGGGGAGAATGATAAGAGGGAGAAAGAGAATGACAAGAGGAGAAAAGAGAATAACAGGGGGGGAAATAGAATGACAAGGGGGGAAGAGAATGACATGGGGGGGATGATAAGAGGGGGAAAGAGAATTACTAAGGGGGAACGAGAATTACAAGGGGGGAAGAGAATCACAAGGGGGAAAGAGAATGACATGTGGGGGGGGGTGACAAGGGGAGAAATAGAATTACAAGAGGTGGAAAGAGAATAATAAGAGGGTGAAAGAGAAACCTAACCTTTACTCGATATAGACAATAAAATTACACCATAACGTGTATAATAAATGTGATACACAATACACCAACAACATATAGCCTAGTATTCGGCAGAGCAAATTAGGGAACAGAGTCAGGGGTGCAAAGGTACTTGATGACAGGGGATGGACTTGCTGGCCCTAGTACACACTGTCTAGGCCTCAGCTCAGGGACAATCCCTAAAGGTGGAATTGCCCTGTCCCCGTACCTAGCCTACCACACCCTGGGCTCACCCTAGATCGGTCACTGATAAAGAAATAGATATCACATATACATCAGTCACTTCATAGGTTCAGAAGTGATCAATAATTGACAAATCCCCACAAAGAAACAACCCCGACGCGTTTCACCCTTCACGGGTTCATCAGGAGGAGATTGTCGTAAATCCTGATTATTAAGTGGATTATACTTGCCACATACTCGGACATGGGGAAAAACATGTATATAGGAATTTCAAATCTCCCGGTGGATAAATAGGAGATAGAATAAACGAAGATGACCTACTTGGTGGCAGTCAAAGAAAAGATGAAGGTAGCGCTGCGGTGGAGCAAAATCACAATATACGGTGAGATACAAGCCTGAAACAATGATAAAACATCTTTAGTATAGGATCATACTAGACATATAATTGATATCCAAAGAGGTCATGCTCACCATGATACGCTTCCACCTGTAGCCTGACTGCCCTCTGCCAGTGTATTGATGCGGCAGTGAGGACCCTCAGGTAATAGGGGGGGTTTAAATAGCTCCAGGTTGCGCGCGCTCCTTCCCATCCAAACACGATGCCGGGATATGTAACGCACGCCAACTCAGGCGCTTCCGGGTTTTGAAGCGCATACGTCACATCCGGTATAGTGACGTGCGCCAGCCCCACATGATAGATTGATCATGTGATCTGTCAGGGAGCTGCGTTCAACACAGAACC
This sequence comes from Bufotes viridis, assembly GCA_033119425.1. Lineage (NCBI taxonomy): Eukaryota > Metazoa > Chordata > Amphibia > Anura > Bufonidae > Bufotes > Bufotes viridis. The sequence continues at coordinate 175,227,734 of CM065591.1, forward strand.
TGACTAGGATCGACTCCCACGGTAGATTATAGCCAATTTATCTCCTAAGTCAGATATTATCGATACTGTTAAGGCTCAATACAAAAGATAAATTAACTGCTACAGGAGTGATCATGTTCTTATTTCTCCATAGCCCCTATTCCTAAACCAAGGGGGTTCCTCATTATACCAAACAGGGCTAGTGTTGAGCGCGAATATTCGAAAAGCGAATTTTTTTAGCGAATATCGGCACTTCGCTAATTCGCGAATATTTCGAATATAGCGCTATAAATTCGCTATTTCGAATATTCGTTTTTTTTTTTTTTTTTTTTTAGTTATATTTTTTTCTTTCCTACTTCCCAAAAGTAGTTCTTACCTGTCCTGAGGATTCCTGGCTTCCTGGCTGCTCTGGTCAGTGCCCGTTGCCGCTTCTGCCGACTTCCGTGCTCATGGAGCGTCCCCATCCATGGGAGAATCTCCATATACTAAAATGTACTGTCGGATTTGAGGAATTACGTTGAAATCGCAATGCGATTAATTCAAGTTATATTAATCGCATTGCGATTACAACTTAGCACTGCTATCTTACATAGGCTAGAATTAACGAATATGGAGTATAGCTAATGCTATGCACTAGCAGTGCTAAGTTGAAATACGCAATGCGAATACTTTAAGTTAAATTAATCGCATTGCGATTTCAACTTAGCACTGCTGCTATATTCCATATTCGTTAACTTCGTTAATTCTAGCAAGCTGACCCATTATAAACCCAGCTCTAAGTTGAAATCGCAATGCGATTAATATAACTTGAATTAATCGCATTGCGATTTCAACGTAATTCCTCAAATCCGACAGTACATTTTAGTATATGGAGACGTTCCCATGGTGATGGGGACGCTCCATGAGCACAGAAGTTATGGTTGGCTTGGTAGAATTAGCGAATAGCGAATATGACGAATGTATTCGTCATATTCCTCAAAACGAAGATAACAGTATTCTACATCTTCGTTTTAGCTACCTATTCGTCTCGTCATCGTCAACTTCGCTATTCGCTAATTCTAGCAATCAAATAGGAAGGTTGACTTACCAGACAGCTGTGTTAAATTCGCTATGCGATTTTTTTTTAATACAATAATTATATTACTTGATAAAATTATTATAAGTATTCTATTTATAAAAAAAAAAAAATCGCATAGCAATTTAACACAGCTGTCTCTATAGTCAACCTTCCTATTTGATTGCTAGAATTAGCGAAGTTGACGAATAGGTAGCTAAAACGAAGATGTAGAATACTTCGTTATCTTCGTTTTGAGGAATAGACGAATACATTCGTCATATTCGTCATCCTCGCTAATTCTAGATATGAAACCAATAGGAAAGTAGCCTTAAGTACAAATCGCAATATGCGATTATTTAAATCGCATGTTAATCGCGATAACTAGAAAAAATGACGAATATTCGATTTCGACGAATATGAAACGAATATTCATTCGAATATTCGCGAATTTCGTCGAAATCGAATATGGCACCTGCCGCTCATCACTAAACAGGGCTACCATGATTATTGGTAGTAGTGTGGGAAAGAGATACTAATACAAAATAATTGTTACTACGGTGACAGATTAAGTCACCGTTTCCGATGGCAACAACATTCGGGTGTATAAAACAACCCTGGCCAGTTCAGGAATCAAACTATTACATATACGGAGGTGCCTATTCAGAGGAATGACCCACTTCATATAAAACATGTAAAGCTCAGTCTTTCATTTAAACCCTGCGGAGCCTGGGATTTACAGCGGTAAATCCATTCCGCTTCCTTCCTCTGAGGGGGTGGGATAACTTCAAGAACGGAAAATTTTATGGCCCTGGGGTCCCCACCATGTTCATTCCGCACATGATCAGCCACCGGAGTGGTCTTCTTTTTATTCATTATATCGTTGCAGTGTTCTCCCATTCTAACTCTAAGTTCCCTGAAGGTTTTTCCGATATAGTCCTTCGGGCAGGGGCATTGACATATATATATAACCCCCTTGGTCCTGCAATTCACGAAATCCCTCATGTAATAGGTTTTTCCGGTGGCTGAACATGTTATGGTTTTAGATGTGGAAATAAAGTCACACATTCTACAGGTGCCGCACCTGAACATTCCAATTGGGCGACGCTCAAGCCAAGTACCTGAAGGTCTCGGAGGATTATAATGGCTATGAACCAGGAGGTCTTTAAGACTCCTCCCCTTTCGATATGTGACACTAGGGTGAGGGCTTACCAAACGGGCCACATCCTGGTCCATTTTAAGAATGGGCCAGTGACGACCTAAAATCTCCCGTATGTCCCTGTTTTTATTATCAAAAGTGGAGATAAGACGTGTAACTGGCTGCTCATCTGTTTTATATGAAGTGGGTCATTCCTCTGAATAGGCACCTCCGTATATGTAATAGTTTGATTCCTGAACTGGCCAGGGTTGTTTTATACACCTGAATGTTGTTGCCATCGGAAACGGTGACTTAATCTGTCACCGTAGTAACAATTATTTTGTATTAGTATCTCTTTCCCACACTACTACCAATAATCATGGTATCCCTGTTTGGTATAATGAGGAACCCCCTTGGTTTAGGAATAGGGGCTATGGAGAAATAAGAACATGATCACTCCTGTAGCAGTTAATTTATCTTTTGTATTGAGCCTTAACAGTATCGATAATATCTGACTTAGGAGATAAATTGGCTATAATCTACCGTGGGAGTCGATCCTAGTCAGGTTCTGTGTTGAACGCAGCTCCCTGACAGATCACATGATCAATCTATCATGTGGGGCTGGCGCACGTCACTATACCGGATGCGACGTATGCGCTTCAAAACCCGAAAGCGCCTGAGTTGGCGTGCGTTCCATATCCCGGCATCGTGTTTGGATGGGAAGGAGCGCGCGCAACCTGGAGCTATTTAAACCCCCCCTATTACCTGAGGGTCCTCACTGCCGCATCAATACACTGGCAGAGGGCAGTCAGGCTACAGGTGGAAGCGTATCATGGTGAGCATGACCTCTTTGGATATCAATTATATGTCTAGTATGATCCTATACTAAAGATGTTTTATCATTGTTTCAGGCTTGTATCTCACCGTATATTGTGATTTTGCTCCACCGCAGCGCTACCTTCATCTTTTCTTTGACTGCCACCAAGTAGGTCATCTTCGTTTATTCTATCTCCTATTTATCCACCGGGAGATTTGAAATTCCTATATACATGTTTTTCCCCATGTCCGAGTATGTGGCAAGTATAATCCACTTAATAATCAGGATTTACTGACAATCTCCTCCTGATGAACCCGTGAAGGGTGAAAGCTGCGTCGAGGATGTTTCTTTGTGGGGATTTGTCAATTATTGATCACTTCTGAACCTATGAAGTGACTGATGTATATGTGATATCTATTTCTTTATCAGTGACCGATCTAGGGTGAGCCCAGGGTGTGGTAGGCTAGGTACGGGGACAGGGCAATTCCACCTTTAGGGATTGTCCCTGGGCTGAGGCCTAGACAGTGTGTACTAGGGCCAGCAAGTCCATCCCCTGTCATCAAGTACCTTTGCACCCCTGACTCTGTTCCCTAATTTGCTCTGCCGAATACTAGGCTATATGTTGTTGGTGTATTGTGTATCACATTTATTATACACGTTATGGTGTAATTTTATTGTCTATATCGAGTAAAGGTTACGTTTTAAAGGGTCCACTGTTCCAATTGTGACAATTCAGAAATTTTGGATACCTCTATCAAATTTTTGCAACTAACTTAGTGTAATTTGAAAGAGAAACCTACCAAACAACTCAAGTATGAACTCAGCCTTAGGCCTCATGCACACGGTTGTGGAACATGGCCGTGCGCAGACCGTGGTATCCCAGCCTGGAATCCAGCTGACAGCAGGAGTGCAAGGCGTCATTGGTTGCTATGACGCCATGCGCTTCATGCCGCCGCTGGACTACAGTAATACACTTGTACGGGTGTATTACTGTAGTCCAGCGGCGGCATGAAGCACACGGCGTCATAGCAACCAATGACGCCATGTGCTCCTACTGTCAGCTGGATTCCAGGCCGGGATACCACGGTGTTCCTTGGCCGTGTGCATAAGGCCTTACAGGTTGATGTTAGCGCCAAGAAGAAGTGCACCCCTTTTACACGGTCGTCAGCTGATTCCACATAGATGTCTACAGAATCCGTTCTATTAAACGCTTATACAAGTAGAGACCCCCGACAGAGTGGAGAGGGTGTCAGCAGTAAGCTTGTGTTGACGTCACTGATTATTTTGCCCTTCCTCTGATCTGTCAGAACAATAACCCCCCAAAAACGGATCCTGTCTGTTGAGCATCCACCTTCACTCGGTCAGCATTTGGTCATTAATCCATCAACACTTTTATAGACTAAGCTCCGGCCTAATTAATTGAGCCAGTACAGTACCACAGTATTGTGCCAGAACATTCTAGAAAGCATGGCCATTACACCCTAATGCCCATGACAGCAAATATAATATGTAAACACAGTGTAATTCAGGAAATGCATGCTGAAGATGAACAGGCAAAATACAGTGTTACAAAATGCAGATATGGTGGAAAGCAAAGCTGCTACTCCTCATTGCTGATCCACAACTGACACCACTATTAAGGCTACACATCTACCACCACTACTACTACCCATAAACAGCCAATCTACTGTCTTGTATGTTCCATACTATGTTGCTACTGCTGCCAGTATTGTTGCCGCCACATGCCGCTATCACCATACCATTTCCACACTGTACTCCTGCTACTCTTAATTGAGACACTTTTTCTTCTGACAATTATCACTTGTGCATGCATTCTTTCCTTATAATTTATGGAGGCTTATTCCCAACAAACCCCTTTCTTTTGACAAGTAGCACATTTGCATGTCATATGGGCAGGCATTCTACAGTACTCACACGAAGGAATCATTTTTGGACGCTTAGTCCCCAGACAAGCTTCTGTTTTAACCATAACTAAGGGTACTTTCACACTAGCGTTGGTGTGGATCCATCTGTTTATTTGCACAGACGGATCCGCACCTCTAATGCAAACGTTTGTATCCGTTCAGAACGGATCCGTTTGCATTAGCTTTAAAGAAAAATGACAAAGTCCAAAACGGATCCGTTTTGAATTACATTGAAAGTCAATGGGGAACAGATCCGTTTTCAAATGCACCATATTGTGTCACTGACAACGGATCCGTCCCCATTGACTTACATTGTAAAAAAAAACGGATCCGTTAGGCTCCGCCTCTTCAGACGGACACCAAAATGCTGCATGCTGCGTTTTGGTGTCCGCCTCCAAAACGGAATAGAGGCGGAACGGAGCCTAACTGATGCATTCTGAACGGATCCTTATCCATTCAGAATGCATTGGGGCTTAACTGATCCGTTTTGGACCGTTTGTGAGAGCCCTGAAACGGATCTCACAAACGGAATTCAAAACGCTAGTGTGAAAGTACCCTAAGTGTGTATTTAAACACCATGTACCCTCAATAAGACATCATTTTTGAAAACTTTGTAATATGAAAAGCATAACACGATATGTAACATGGAACGGTGTGATGTGTTTTTAAACATGTTTGTTAACTCTGTCAAACATACTTTTATCCATAGTTATTTATGTCAGTGTCACTGTGACATTATTTACTATTGCTGCCATTGCATTAGGAAGGGGGGAGGATGCAAAAATTCATACAAAAACAAAGAAAAAGAAAAACCTCTTTTCAAACAAGTCCTAGGAGACCAGAGGGTGTTATATACCAATTTTCAGTTCAATTGGAGCAACTTTGTTTTTCGACTATAATCCTTTAGGATCCTAACTGAAATTTTTCAAAAATTCTGTGAGCCTGAAATGAACCGAATGTTCATTAATCTCTACTCCTGTATTATAGACATGACATCTGAACCTCCTGTGGTTCATCAGAAAATTAGTTAGCTCACCATAACTCTTGTTTTGATGAACCGCAGGAGCTCCTACTGTTGCATTCATAAGATGGACACAGACATATAAAAAGCCCCTGTATTACACTCATTAGAAAATTGGTTGAATATGTATAAAAAAAAAAAAAAAGAAACAAAAAAAAAAAGACAATTATTTATGGCAACAGTCAGTAACAGTGAACGAAAAAGTATTTTCTGGCCCATTACATTTTTTCCATTTGCTAGAAATACAGTATATTCGATCTTCATCTCCACTGATAATCATTATTGCTATTACTTCAGTGTGTAACAGACATCACTACAGAAGCGGTCTGTCTATATTCTATAGATCTGGTATGGACAGGATAGGGACAGTAAAATGTAGAGTTTATTGATGCTTGTGTGTTTGTGGTGTTTGGGGCAAATTATTTGACACTGTGATCAGGATGCTTGTAAATATCTGAGTCATGGCATCAATAAATGGCCTAATTAAGTGCAGATGGGTGATTATATGAGCAACTGCTCATCTTCTCTTAACTTTTCTGGGGAAAAAAAAGATCCCCATAAGTGACATTCAGAGAGCAAGTATGCTACTTGATTGATGGGGAAGGGGGATTTAGAGTATAACACGCACAGAAATCCATGATATGCTTCCCCAGGGGACAAGTACAGATACACAGGAAGAGAAAAGCTATGTCTCTTCTTATATAGCTCATGCAGACTGTCGGCACATACCCCACTAGTCTCCTCTGTGCCTCCAGGCTGGCTTATGTCGCAGCTGGTTGAACACATCACTTGCTACTCTACATCAGGAGATGTAACCTTTAGAAATCAGGTCAGGAGTCAGAGCTGCATATATATACAGCCCTGACTGGGACTGGTTTCCAAATCTGTAATTCACAGCTAGTGCTGCTTTGATTGTCAGTTTTAAAAACAGGCCCTAGCTGGAACCTCTAGCTGCTACACAGGCTGAGAACCAGCCATCAGTAACAAGGACGTATGATACACACAAGGTAGCAGCAATGTACCTGTGAGTCTTAATATAAAATTGAATGTCAAGCCTCAATCGTCCATTTCTGTTTATTCAGTTTCCATGTGGTTGCAATTTTCCTTTTTTTGGGGGGGAGGGGGGGAGAGGGGGGATTTATTTAACCAGCATATATACATGATTACTGCAGCAATACACAAGGTATAACAGTAATCTACCTGTGAGTGTTAACATGAAATTGAGCATCAAGCCTCAATCTACTTTTTTTTTAGTTTTCACATGGTTGGAACTTAATTTTGGGGGACTTGTTCAATTTAATTAAACCAGCATATAGATCAGTTCACCAATACACAGGCTAAGGCAGGAAACTATCTGTGACTGTTAACCACTTCAGCCCCCCTAGCTTAAACACCCTTAATGACCAGGCCACTTTTTACAATTCCGCACTACGCAACTTTCACCGTTTATTGCTCCGTCATGCAACTTACCACCCAAATGAATTTTACCTCCTTTTCTTCTCACTAATAGAGCTTTCATTTGGTGGTATTTCATTGTTGCTGACATTTTTACTTTTTTTGCCATTAATACAAATTTAACGACATTTTCGCAAAAAAATGACATTTTTCACTTTCTGTTGTAATTTTTTTTTTAAAAAACTACATTTCTATATAAATTTTTCTCTAAATTTATTGTTCTACATGTCTTTGATGAAAAAAAATCCAATAAGTGTATATTTATTGGTTTGGGTAAAAGTTATAGCGTTTACAAACTATGGTGCAAAAAAGTGAATTTCGGCATTTTGAAGCAGCATTTTGAATCCTAAAGGTACTCATTGGTTTTAGGGCCCCTTTGCGCATATTGGCTGCAAAAAAGTGTCACTCATGTGGTATCGCCATACTCAGGAGAAGTAGGGAAATGTGTTTTGGGGTGTATTTTTACATATACCCATACTGTGTGTGAGAAATATCGCTGTAAACAACAACTTTTTACATTTTTTTATTCAAAGTTGTCAATTTACAGAGATATTTCTCTGACTCAGCATGGGTATATGTAAAAATACACCCCAAAACACATTGCCCTACTTCTCCTGAGTACGGCGATACCACATGTGTGACACTTTTTTGCAGCCAAGATGCGCAAATTGTCCCAAATTCCAATGAGTACCTTTTAGGAGGGCATTTTTACGCATTTTTCTTCTCACGCTTTAGGGCCCCTAAAATGCCAGGGCAGTATAAATACCCCACATGTGGTCCCATTTTGTAAAGAAGACACCCCAAGGTATTCCATGAGGGGCATGGCGAGTTCATAGAAGATTTTTTTTTTGGCACAAGTTAGTGGAAATTGATTTTTTCTTTTTTTTCTCACAAAGTCTCCCTTTCCGCTAACTTTTGACAAAAGTTTAATTTTTCATGGACTCATTATGCCCTCAGCGAATACCTTGGGGTGTCTTCTTCCAAAATGGGGTCACATGTGGGGTATATATACTGCCCTGGCATTTTGAGGCCCTAAAGCGTGAGAAGAAAATGCGCAAAATGCCCTTCCTAAAAGGTACTCATTAAATTTGGGCCCTTTGCGCATCTTGGCTGGAAAAAGTGTCACTCATGTGGTATCGCGTACTCAGGAGAAGTAGGGCAATGGTTTGGGGTGTATTTTTACATATACCCATGCTGGGTGAGAGAAATATCTCTGTAAATTGACAACTTTGAATAAAATTTTTTAAAAAGTTGTCGTTTACAGCGATATTTCTCACACAAAGTATGGGTATATATAAAAATACACCCCAAAACACATTGCCCTACTTCTGCTGAGTACGGTGATACCACATGAGTGACATTTTTTTGCAGCCAAGATGCGCAAAGGGGCCCTAAAACCAATGAGTACCTTTAGGATTTCACAGGGCATTTTTACGCATTTGGATTCTCACGCTTTAGGACCCCTAAAATGCCAGGGCAATATAAATACCCCACAAGTGACCCCATTGTGGAAAGAAGACACCCCAAGGTATTCCGTGAGGGGCATGGCGAGTTCACATAAAAAAAGAAATTTGGCACAAGTTAGCGAAAATTGATTTTTTTTTTTTTTTTTTTTTACAGTCTCATATTCCACTAACTTGTGACAAAAAATAAAATTTTGCATGAACTCACCATACCCCTCACGGAATACCTTGGGGTGTCTTCTTTCTAAAATGGGGTCACATGTGGGGTATTTATACTGCCCTGGCATTTGAAGGTCTCCGCAATCATTACACGTATGGCCAGCATTAGGAGTATCTGCGATTCTCCTTATATTGAGCATACAGGTAATGAGATTTTTTTTTTCCGTTCAGCCTCTGCGCTGAAAAAAAAAAAAAAATGAACGGAACAGATTTTTTCATTCGCATCGATCAATGTGGATGAAAAAATCTCTGCCAAAATCAGTGACTGCGGTGCGGTGGGCTGGGCGCTAGCTACCTAACAAGTAGCTAACTAACTGGCGGTGATAAGGGACCCTTATGCCCCATTCACACGTCCGCAATTCTGTTTGCGGAACGGAATTGTGGACCCATTCATTTCTATGGGAATAGACTTTGTCCCGCTCGGATCCGGAATTACGGATCCGCGCTTCCGGGTCTGCACTTCCGTTCCGCAAGAATATTGAACATGTCCTATTCTTGTCCGCAATTGCGGACAAGAAAAGCATTTTCTATATAGTTCTGGCAATGTGCGGATCTGCAAAATGCGGAAAGCACATTGCCGGTGTCCGTGTTTTGAGGATCTGCGGATCCGCGGATCGGATCCGCGGATCTGCGGATCCGTGAATCCACGGATCCGTAAAACACATATGGACGTCTGAATGGAGCCTTACAAGGGGTGTGATCAATGACAGGGGGTGATCAGGGGTCTAGATGGGGTGATCAAGGGGTTAACAAGGGGTTAATAGGTGAGGGGGGAGGGGGGGTTAGTGTAGTGTTTGGTGCAACTTTACATAGTTACCTGGTCCTCTGATGGTCGATCCCAGCAAATGGGACCACCAGAGGACAAGGTAGCAGCTATATCAGACGCTGTTCACAAAACAGCGTCTGATATAGCTGTTTGATGCGATTTAATTCGCATCTACAGCCTGCCAGCGATGGATCATCGCTGGCAGGCTGTAGGAGAACTCCTGAGACGCGCTTCACTGTGAACACGCGCGCGCACGTTCACAGGAAGTCTCGGCTCTCGCGGGATGACGCGCCGATGCGTCGTCTCAGAACTACAGGACCGCCCGCAGGATGCATCCCTGCGTTAGGCGGTCCTGTAGTGGTTAACATGAAATTGGGCATCAGGCCTCAACCATCCCTTTCCGTGAATTCCATTTTCATAGGGTTGGAATTAAATTTTTTGGGGAAGGGTTAAATTTTAATAACCAAAATTTATATTTGATTATTGCAGTAATGGGTTAATGCAGCAATCTACTTGTTAAATTGAGCATCAAGCCTCAATCATTTGTTTATGTTTATTCAGTTTCCACACAGTTGAAATTTTATTTTTATGGACTTTTTCAATTTAATTAAACCAGCATATATGTGTATACCAATGCACAGGCTAGAGTAGCAATTAACCTGGGAGTGTTAATGAGATAATAGGAGTTAGGTATCAATCGTCCGTTTACATAAATTCAGTTTCCACATGGTTGAAAAGTAATAATATATTTTATTGGAACTTGTTCAATTGAATTAACCAGCATACATATGTGATTACTGCAGCAATACACAAGGTCTAGTAGAAATCTACCTGTGAGTGTTAATGTGAAATTGAGAGTCAAGCTTCAATCATGCGTTTTTGTTCATTCAGTTTCCACATAGTTACAATTTAATTTTTTTGTGGAGGGATTAATTTAATTAACCAACATATATATGTGATTACTGCAGCAATACACAAGGTATAGCAGCAATTTACCTATGAGTGTGACCGTGAAACTGAGAGTCAAGCTTTAATCATCTGTTTCTGTTCATTTAGTTTCCACATGGTTGAAATCTTTGGGACTTGTTCAATTTACTTAAAAATGCATATAGGTGATCAGTACACCAGTACACAGGCTAGGGTAACAATTTACCTAGAATTGTTAATGCGATATTAAGGGTCAGGTCTCAATCATCTGTTTATGTATATTTAGTTACCGCATGGTTAAAATTATATATTATTTTGGGACTTGTTCAATTTAATTAAACCAGCATATATATGTGATTACTGAAGCAATACACAAGGTATAGTTGCAATCTACCTGGTACCTGTGTTAATGTGAAATTGAGTGTGAGGCCTGGCCCTTTAATCAATCGTTAACATTCATTTATTTCTCCATACGGTTGCAATTTAATAATTATTATTATTATTATTATTATTTTTTTGGGGGGGGGGTTTAATTTAATTAACCAGCATATATACTTGATTACTGCAGCAATACGCACAGTATAGCAGCAATCTACCTATGAGTGTTGGGGTACTTTCACACTAGCGTTATCATTTTCCGGTATTGAGATCCGTCCTAGGGGCTCAATAGCGGAAAAAAAATGATCAGATTAATCCAAATCCATTCTGAATGGGGAGCATTTCGTTCAGAATGCATCAGGATGTCTTCAGTTCAGTCCCTCTTACGTTTTTTGGCCGGAGAAAATACAGCAGCATGCTTCGGTATTTTCTCCATCCAAAATTCCACTGAATGGCGAATCCAGCATTAATTTCCATTGAAATGTGTTTGTGCCGGATCCAGCATTAAAATAACTGCATTGACGGATCCGGTCTTCCGGTCTGCGTATGCGCAAGCCTTTAAAAATGTGAAAAAGATGAATACCGGATCCATTTTTCCAGATGACAACAGGAGAGACGGATCTGGTATTGCAATGCATTTATGAGACAGATCCACATCCGGATCCGTCTACAAATGGTATCCGTTTGCATACAAATTGCCGGCGACGGAACTGCCTGCAGGAATCCAGCAACGCAAGTGTGAAAGTACCCTTAATGTGAAATTGAGGGCCAAGACCCAATCATTAGTTTCCATTTATTTAGTTTCCACATGGTTGAAATTTTATTTTTTGGGACTTGTTAAATTTGATTAAACCAGCATATAGATCAGTACACCAGTACACAGGCTAGTGTAACAATTTATCTGGGAGTGATAACACGATGCGGCCTCAATCGTCCCTTTATTTATATTTAGTTTCCACACAGTTGAAATTATATATTATATTGGGACTTATTTAATTTAACTAGCATATATATGTGATTACTGCAGCAATACACAAGTTATAGCAGCAATCTACCTGTGAGTTAAATTGAGCGTGAGACCTGTCCCTTAATCGTCCTTTTACATTCATTTATTTCTCTACATGGTTGCAATTCTAATTATTTTTATTTATTTTATTTTTTGGGGGGGTCAATTTAATTAAGAAGCGTATACATGTGATTACTACACAAATACATAGGGTAGTGCATAACATTATCTAAGAGGCCCAAAAATGTCAAGGCAATTGAAGGGTTCCAAAGAAAGGTTTCTGCATGCAGGTTTGGAGACTACAAGGAAGTGCTGCCACTTGAGGAGGAGGAAGAGAAGTCAGAGTTGGAGGAAAAAGAGAATAATGATGATGATGGTGACACTGGGAATGATACACAATCGTCTCAGTGGGATGGAGGTGGAAAGAACTGGCTCCTCGAGCACACTGGCTATATGCTTGCTTGCTTGCTTATGTAGTGACATACATATCGTTGACATCAAGCAGTCTGATTATTCCTGGATACCAATGCTTTTGGACCTCTGCTACCAAGAAAAAATGGGGGAATGTTTTCCTATTGTAGAAAAGGAGTCCAAATTATGTTATTACCTGGAAACACTGTGTATGCAGCTTGCAGTAGCTTAGAGCAAGCAGATGCCTTCCGCTAGCATATCTGAAAGGGAGGCCCCTTTCTGCCCCCTGCAGAGTCACTACCCTTCTTCCACCAGGAGCAGCAGACACCACAGCAGCAGCCATTTCAGTTTCTTGATGGAGCAATTTTTCACATGTCTTGCCAGATTGAAGCCAGTCAGCTCCCTAGCTACCTAAACTATGGCCAGTCTCTGTTGCATACCCTGTTCTCTGACCCCATGGATTTCTGGGCAGGTAGATTAGAACAGTGGCCTGAAATGGCACAGCATGCTCTTTCTTCTTTCTTGCCCAGCCTCCAGTGTCATCTGGGAGAGGGTTTTCAGCGCTGCGGGGGCGTGGTTACACCAAAACAAACCAAGTCGTCCTCTGCCAGTGTCCAAAACATCACTTGAAATGAACCAAGCTTGGATTAAGGAGAATTGTCACACTCTTTCGGCTGATTCCGATGAATAGATCTTGCCTTGCTGGTGGTGCCGCATCTTGCCACTGTTGTCTGTCTGTTTACTATCACTTTATGTACGGCTGCTGCTGCCATCTCCATTATGCCACCAATGCTACCTGCCAACCATCACATTCTATACGGCTGCTGCGGCCTCCATCATGTCACTAATGTGACCTGCCAACCATCATGTTCTGTACGGCTGCTGCCGATGCTGCCTACATCATGCCACTGCTGTCTGTCAGTTTACAATCACTTTCTGTGGTGCTGCTGCCCCCTTTATCATGCCACTAATGCGACCTGCCAACCATCATGTTCTGTATGGCTGCTATTGCAGCCTCCATCATGCCATTAATGCAACATTATGCCACTGCTGTCTTATCTGTTTACTATCACTCTCTGTAAGGCTGTTGCTACCTCTAATGTGACCTGCCAACCACTACGTTCTATAAGGCTGCTGCCGATGCCGCCTACATCATGCCACTGCTGTCTGTCTGTTTACCATTATTTCCTGTGCTGCTGCTGCTGCCACCTCCATCATGCCACTAATGCAACCTGCCAAGAATAATGTTCTGTACAGCTTCTGCTTCCACATGCACCATGCCACTGCTGTCTGCCTTTTTATCATCACTTTCTGTGCTGCTGCTGCCATGTCCATCATGCCACTAGTGCGACTGCTGCCTCAGCTGCTGCTACTCGCTGTTAATCTCCTACTGCCACCACCCTTAATGCAAAGAATCTGTCACCTACTTCTGCTGCTATTACCCATAGACAGTCTTGTTTGTTCTATGCTATACTGCTCCTGCTGCTGCCACTATTGCAGTCACATGCCACTATATCCATACCCTACCCTTACCCCTTTTGCAATTGGTGGTGGTACCCAGGTATAGGAATGGGTGAGTTGTATAGGGTGGCCTAAAATGTCCCTTTATGTTGTATGAGTGCTCCTACCTGGATACAGTTGGAAACAAATAGGAGGGAATAGTTGAGGAATTTGAATAAATAATTGAGTCCAGACCTTGTGATGAAGGCTTGCTGTAAAACTTATCTTCTTCTTTATGCTGGAACTTCTCTATTTGTAGTCTGTCTCTTAATTATGCCAGGGAACTCTCCTCCTGGCTCCTGAGGCTCTAAGCTGTGGCCTCCCCATCCAGCAGAGCTTATGGTGATCTGGCTGGCTTGGCTTGTTCTGGGCACATCCAGCAGAAACATGGCCAGCATATCGTCCTTCCGCCAGCATTGGGTAAGCTAGACTGCTCTAAAGCTGATCCCCACCCTTCCTGCAGGAAGTGGGACTCGCCTACTCCTCCACAGAGTGGAGAGTTACAATGGAATGATAAGCTCCATTCTACCTAATGTGGGGAGTCGCTCTGGTAGATAGCAGTGCGGGTGCAGTATAGAGGCAAAACAGGGAGTCCAGATAGTGCAATAAACAGTGTTTTATTCACACTTGCACAAAATAAAACAGTCTCTTGGTGTTAATTCACACACATAAGAAATCAAGCGGAAAAACAAGACAGTCCAAAACAGGCTCCAGTCACCTGGGAGGTTTTTAGATGCAGGTTCACACCTGGCTGTCAGTCCAGCCGCAAGACAAGCGACGTCAGGCTTCCAGGCCGTCTGCACTCCTCCTTGCTGGGCTCTTGCTTCCTGCCCAGAGAACTTCCAAACTGAAATGAATCCCCAGCCTAACAGCAGCTCCAGGATAATCACCACCCACACACCCAGGTGCTGGCTGTGTTATAAAGGCCCGGGAAAACCCGGCCTGGACCGTGGGGAGTAGGCACCCACCCAACTCTTTGCCTACTCCCAGTAAGAGCCGGCCCGGATTGGCTTTGCAGCCAAACTAAATAGCAATGTGTCAAAACAGCACAAGCTGCTGCTGACACGCAAGAAAACCCGGCTCTTACCTCACCGAGGCCAGGAACCTCGGTGACACGTACCTGCCATCGACCACGGTACCTTGCACCTTACCACACTAAGTACAGCTCTGCTATGTTTGTTGCCACTTGCTGGTGAACCAGACACATTACACGTGAACATAACAGTTGCAAACATTATTAGGAACGCACAGTGTAGTGGACCTGAAATAAATACACAAGATGACATTATATTAGCCTATTAGAGAGGAGATAGCAGCAAGGTGCAGAAGTGGTAACACAACTCTGGGGTGTTACACATACACATAGCACTGCTGCTGCTTCCAATTAAAAGGTAATTAAAATATAATTTTTTTATCTCGTTCACAACAAGCTACTTTTTCTTCAGAAAATCAACACTTATTGGAGCAACCTCAGTTTCGACCAAATCGATTTAGGTTCAAACAAAACTTTTTCAAAAATTCGGGGAACTGGACTCAAAACAAATATTTTAGTCATTTTTAAATCAGACCTATATAATATAATGATATGTTCGGTGTATGGATTTCAGACAAGCAGAAGATAACCACAGGAGTATGATTACTTGACTGCATGTGAGACTGGCTTAGTGATGCATCTCAGCTATAGACAGCACATTAGTGTTACATGTTACTGCATGAAAACCATTTGCATACAATTTTTTAAGACTGGAAATAGAAACTTCTTTAAGATAGGATGGCAGTCTCAATATTTTCTTGATAAACGTTCATCCACTTAAAGTAACATATGCCAATATCCGACTCTCTAGTTACCTCAAAAAAGATATGTACTGATTGTACCCGAGTACCCGAGTACCCGAGTATAAGCCGACCCCCCTAATTTTACCCCCAAAAAACTGGGAAAAGTAGTGACTCGAGTATAAGCCGAGGTGGAAATGGATGTCACTGTTATGGGGGATCTGTGGATGATGCACTGTTATGGGGGGATCTGTGGATGACGCACTGTTATGGGAGGATCTGTGGATGACGCACTGTTATGGGGGATCTGTGGATGACACTGTTATGGGATGGGGGGACTGTGGATGGCACTTATGGGATGAGGGGGATGTGGATGACACTGTTATGGGATGGGGGATGTGGATGGCACTTATGGGATGAGGGGATGTGGATGACACTGTTATGGGATGGGGGGATGTGGATGGCACTTATGGGATGAGGGGATGTGGATGACACTGTTATGGGATGGGGGATGTGGATGACACTGTTATGGGATGGGGGATGTGGATGACACTGTTATGGGATGGGGAGATGTGGATGGCACTTATGGGATGAGGGGATGTGGATGACACTGTTATGGGATGGGGGATGTGGATGGCACTTATGGGATGAGGGGGATGTGGATGAAACTGTTATGGGATGGGGGATGTGGATGGCACTTATGGGATGAGGGGATGTGGATGACACTGTTATGGGATGGGGGGATGTGGATGGCACTTATGGGATGAGGGGATGTGGATGACACTGTTATGGGAAGGGGGATGTGGATGGCACTTATGGGATGAGGGGATGTGGATGACACTGTTAGGGAAGGGGGATGTGGATGGCACTTATGGGATGAGGGATGTGGATGACACTGTTATGGGATGGGGGCTGTGGATGGCACTTATAGAATGAGGGGCTGTGGATGCCATCCACATCCCCCATCCCATAACAGTGCCATCCACATCCCCCATCCCATAACAGTGCCATCCACATCCCCCATCCCATAACAGTGCCATCCACATCCCCTCATCCCATAACAGTGCCATTCACATCCGCTCATTATCGCTCATGTATAGTTTTAAATTCGATTATACTATACAGTTATTCTTACTATAATTCTTGCCCCCTCTGTACTTCATCACATGCGGCAGTCGGGCAGTGAATACTTCAGGCCGGGCGGGAGAGTCACGCTGCTCTCGTCCGCCCGGCCTGAAGTATTCACTGCCCGACTGCCGCATGTGATGAAGTACAGAGGGGAAAAGAATTATAGTAAGAATAACTGTATAGTATAATCGAATTTAAAAACTATACATGAGCGGTGGGGCCGGAGCGCAGTGAGCACATCGGCCCTGCCGCAAATGCCCGCCCCAGCTCCTCCCCTCTCCTCCTCCCACTCTGCTCTTCAGATTTTTAATTTATGACTCGAGTATAAGCCGAGTTCGGTTTTTTCGGCACAAATTTTGTGCCGAAAAACTCGGCTTATACTCGAGTATATACGGTACTCACTATTATAATATTTGTTTATAATAGATGTAAATTATATATAATATGAGATCTAAACAAAGTTGTGTCTTATAACACAAAGTAATATATAGCAAATAGAAAGGACTTGTATCTTCGAGAATAGAGAAATTAATAAAAATAAAATAATAAATTAAAAGTAAATATGATAACCGTGGGACAACAAAATACATTTTAACCATGTTTATTTAATAGGGCATTGTATGCATTACATACTTGTCGATTTGTGGTTCATTAACCCCTTAAGTACCCATGACGTAGCTGTACCTCATGGGTCCGGTCCCTAAACATGGCGCCTGCTCCCGCTCGCTGCGGGCTCCATAGCCGCCGGTGGCCGCCTGCTTCTTGAAGCAGACACCCGCGGCTAATGTCCGCGACTGGCAGTAACGCTGATCACGGACATTTAACCCCTCAAACGTTTCACTTTCGGTTGAGCTCCGGCTCCGCAGTGTGGCGATCGGAGGAGCTGGAGCGTGTATGCAACAGCCTCTGTCTTTGTGAATGACACTAGGCTGCTGCATAGTATTTCCTATAGAGCTCTAGCCTGTGATAGAACTCCATAGGAAATAAACAATTGTCTCATATATTCCAATGCTAGTGCATTGGAATATATGAGAATAGCAATCAGATGATTGATTATTATAGTTTCCTATGGGAACTATAGAAAAGTGTAAAAAAAAAAAAAAAGTTTAAAAATAAAAATTAAAAATACATAACAATTCTAATAAACCCCCTTTTCCCAAAATAAAAGAACAAAAAAATAAAAAAAAATACACATCATGGGTGTCACAATGTGCGAAAATGCCCATAGTATAAACATATAAAAATATATATCCCCATACTGCAAACAGAAAAACGTCAAAAAGTGCCCAAAGGGCCGATTTGCCATTTTTGGACGGTTCATTTCCTCAAATTTTTTTAAATAAGACGTGATCAAAAAGTCATTCACACCCCATAAGGGTATCAATGAAAAGTTATTTCAGATTGCCCCACAAAAAATGAGCCCCCATACAGCTCCTTAGACATGATTACAAAAAATATTGCAACAAAATAATAAAGCAGATTTTTTCCCACTTTTGTATTTTTTTTCACTATCAAAACGCAAGAAAAACTATACATATAGAGTATCACCGGATTCGTACTGACTTGTAGAATAAAACAAACTGGTCAGTTTTATCGCACATCGAATGTCGGAATTAAAAAACCCGTAAAACCCGCTTCCCTCTACATCATATGCAATATTAAATGATGGCGTTGGAAAGTGCAACTTGTCCCGCAAAAATCAAGCCCCATATGGCTATGTAAATGGAAAAATAAAAAAGTAATGGCTCTTGGAAGGCATGGAGCGCAAAACGAAAACGCAAAAATGGAAAATCCCAGGGTCCTTAAAGGGTTAATTAGTTTGTTACCAATAATAATTTTTTTTAATTTAAGTTTTGCAAGGCTATTTTTTGGATCCCTTAAAATGCAGTTGTACTGCAGTGGAAACATACAACTCTAGTTCTGCACACTTCAATCAGAAAATGTATTTATTGTTAAATTTGATATTCATAGAATTGTTTTATTGTTGCATTTTGGGTGATTTTTTTTGTCCTTCTGTAGTAGTCAACACAGAGACTTAAAATCTCCTAATTGGAAACATAACCCATTGTCAGTTTATTATTGCTGTAAAGGGAAGATGTTATCTGAAGGGTAATGCTCATGATATTAGAAGACATAGAATTAGAATCACAGTATGTTAGGTAGGTCATACATATGTAATAATAATAATAATAATAATTTTTATTTATATAGCGCCACCACATTCCACAGCGCTTTAAAGTTCAGTAGTTCATGTACAAGCAGTCATAAAAACATAGCAAAAGACAAGTCAATAATTACAACAAACGGAATTAGGGCCCTGCTCGTAATGCCCTACTTATAATCTATGCACTAAAAATGTTTTGATGGAAGTGAAAAGTATCTTTGATATTGTAACTGATATTGTTTGTGTTAACACATGTATGAACCTGGTCCTTTTTTCTAATTAAGGGTATCATTAACTGTTCTCTCTCCATCATCAGATGTACACAGTTAATGTGACTGGCCATAGCCAACTATGGATAAGTTATACCCCAGAGTTAGGTAAGGCTCTGGAATTTCCTAATAGATCAATTGATTGTGAAAGAATCCACCAATCCAAAGGAATAAAAAGTTCTAAAACCATTATTGTGTGCATTCTTTCAGCTCCCTTTGACCCTTGGAACATCTGCCTTCCAAATTTATAGACATAGTATATTGACCAACCAGTAAAACGGTTATCTTGTGAAAATTATTATAATCTACTTTTAGATGGACATAAAATGTCACTTGGCTACTCATCCTGTCACTCATCAGATAGAAAGAGGTTTATATAATAGATATAAAGCTCCAATGATCTATCTAAAAAGTGCTTTGAAACCTAGAGCTTTATCCTTAGGCACATTATTATCAGAAATTGAAACTTACCAGAACATTACTGGCAAATACTTCCATCATGCTCCAAAAATAATAGGAATGCCTACTGATCGAGATAGAGTTCATGGCAAATGGATATATTAACGAAAGTTAGCGCATATCGTTGCTAAAGTGCAGACAGCAGACTACATGCTGAAAAATGTGCCACAAGGTGATCCAGATAGAGTTAGTCCTGAGATGGATAAATTATCCAGCGTTAGAAATGATCACCACAGAATAAAATAACATTAGCCGCTGTATCAGTTTTTATCAGTGTAGATACATGAACTAGCAAAGCTAATTTAGTTTTCTGTCACTTGTACACTGTTTGCAGATACTATATTGTGTTGTTTGGAATGCATGTGAAATATAGAAGGATCCTTAGAGAATATTCTTCTGGGGAATCAAGACAATATGTCTGTGTGTTTTCCTTATGTGTCTTCTGCATTCAATCGTCTTTGCAGTGATTCACTGGAAGAACAGTTACATTTAATTAATCCCCTGTCATGCAACTGAGCAGGCCTGCAGTACATTGATTTGAAGACATTCATGGATATAGACAGAGTAACCATTTCCCTCCTAAACACGTCACTGTTATTTCCTACACAAAAAAACAAGTTATGCTCTCTGGAAAAGTCTATTGAAATGCTCCATCCTCTCCAAGATATAATGTATATGGGGGGAAAAGAACAATAAACACATTATTGCAGAAGAACTAAAGATGACATGAAAGCAAAATTGGGTTTATATCAGAGATCATGAAAATTGTGTGACTGCCAGAACCACAAATTTGGCATGGACTTCCAAAAACCGAAGTTCAAAGGGCAACACATGGAAACATTAAGCCACAAATAGTGATGTAATGCTCATGCAAAACACTGAATTAATGAAAGTGAATACAGCTCTTAATTATTGAACAACTGAGATTGTTGGAGTAATTGATTGTCATGTATAAAACCAAAAGTAAATGGCCTTCCCTCATAAATATATGTTGACAGATGGTTCACTTAGGCTTTGTTTTGCTTCTCATAAATGAGTATGTTGCTCATTTAATAACTGATATAATTGTAGAGGCTTTTATGTATATTATTCGAGTAACTATCTAAATATGTTGTAAAACAATACCATTTCTATACATAAAATAAAACCATAAAAATCAACACAAACTAACAACACAGTAGATAAGTCTACACTTACATATTGGAATTGTAGGTGGCAAATAACTGATTTCTCCATATTTAATGTGAATGTAATTCAAAAACAAAATAAAAAAACATAGTTGTACAATGATTGTGTTTACATACAACAAAAATAAACCAAGATTCTAGAGGTCTTCATGTTTTGGGTTGCTGACTTTTAAATAAAATCAGGACTCTTGCATTAAAGACAAATAAAATATACAATATGAGACAACACATAATAGCACACAAAAAACACTAACACCATAAAGGAGTCAACTTCCTATCCCTCATTCACCCTTCTTCCCTGTGCTTGGGTCACAGGAATTCTCCTATTTGCAATCTGTGACTTTTCCCCGCTCAGGTCTAAAAAAGGGGTCATAATTGCGGGCTGGGAAGGCGACGGGGCAGCAGGCCCGTCTCATTTATCATTTTCTAAGCCTGTTCTAGATGTAGAAAATTGTCTGAATTTAAGCCAGCAAGGAAACTGGCGTAGATTTAAATCAGCAATGCATGCACCGAAATTATGTAGGGGTCAGCAGATCCACCGCCAGGGCACGGGGTTAATAAGACCAGAGTCTAAAATGTGAAAAAACATATTTAATGTTTAAATATATGCAAATATATTTACCCTCACCCCCCCCCCCCAAACAAAAAAAACCCACCACAATGTATTAGGACAATTGTCACCAAACAGAAGAAGTGAATCACCCCCCAGTTAAAACACTACTGTATACCACAGGTCCTCATTTCCTCTATGGTTATGAACTATGTACCTCTGATAGCAGTATTGTAGGGTATTGCAGTTTGTTAAGTTGGACAACCCAGAATAGCTGCTACTAAAAATGTGAACAGGAACTGGATGAGGTAAACAGTGAGGAACTGGCTCAATCTGGCCTATTCAAACAGCTGATCAGCTGATAATCAATTTTAATCCCCTTTCAAATTTCGCACCTGGATCTGAATGCTTTGTTAAATGTAGTTAAAAAATGTGTATAGCCAGTGAGTTATTCAACAAAATGCATCTGTATGGCACCATTCGCTATTTATACTTTTACTTATTTCTTTGTCCACCTCAGAAATATCACTGAGGTGGACACATATGCTCAGTTCAATCCTTCCACTGCCCCATTCCCTACCTACTGTTAGAAACTGAGGCAGTTACAGGGAGAGAACTGCAACATAAAGGACATACCCATGAAAAAGGGCATGCCTCCTGAGCTGCCAGGGCTGGAACAAATCTAGCAGAGCAACTGCAGACATAAATTGAGGGAGTTATGGATCCATCTGAGATACCTTGTAATGCAATGCAATGATCTTCCTTGACTGATTTAATATTCTGGCAATTTCCAACCTACAGTAAAATAGTTGGAATTTATCATGTAGCCTAACACTTTCGTCTAGAAATGCTACTCCAGTTTTCTTCACCACCCCCTTACTGGAGTGACTTTTTTAAAGTTACATTGATAAATCTTAAGTTGCATAGACAACAAGACCCACTTTTCAAAACTGGATTTAGTGGTGTAAATATGCTGACACATGTTACCTCAAAAAGTCAAAAGAGCCCTATTTTGGGACTTGAAGACAGAATTCTGAAGTACAGGCTTGATAAATGTATGTTTCTCCATGTAGGAGATGCTACCTGAGGCTGCAAAATGTATTTCTTTCTGGAGGTATATTTAGAGATGAGTGAATTTTTCAAAAATTCGATTCGTCGGTTAGCCGAATTTTTCGGGAAAAACTTGATTCAATCCGAATTCATTCGCTGTGAATTACATAAAAAAACAGCTATTTCCTGGCTGCTGAGAGCCTTTATAGTGGTGTAGAACACTGTGCCTTGCAGTGTCACGCATAGGGAGTCTGCTTTGGTAGTGAAATAATACTATGAGCCCGTATAACATGCAGATGTCGCTCTTAGAATCACTGCACACTTCACTTATTTGGGCAGTCACAAGGGCAAAACTGACTAAATAGCCTTACAGGTCGATGTTAGAGTCAAGAAGAAGCGCACTCCTTTTAAACCTCCATCAGCTGATTCCACATAGATCTCTACAGAACCTGTTCTATTAAATGCTTATACAAGTAGAGCCCCCCGACAGAGTGAAGAGGGTGTCCGCAGTAAGTTTGTGTTTACGTCACTGATTATTTTGCCCTGATCTATCACAACAATAACCCCCAAAAAACAGATCCTGTCTATGGAGCATACGCCTTCACTCAGTCAGCATTTGCTCAGTAATCCATCAGTATTGCTAATGGACAAAATAATAATGTAATATTATAAAATACGGTGTCTCTATGATAAATCTGCAACGTGTGGGTCCCGTGTGTCTTCTACACACTTTCAAAATAATCCTTCAGTGGGGCGAATAGATGCCGGATGACTGGGATGTTCCATGACCTTCCCAGAAGCTGCTGTCAGGAGCCATGGTTCATTTCTGAGACGTCTGTATAGTGCGGTGGGTATCCGAAGACCCTCTCCAGCTCCGTGCACAACAGGATGTCCTCCTCCTCCTGTGTTAGGAAAAATTTAATTTTTATTATTACATTTTTTAAACATTTTATTATTCAATTTATTAAATATAATAAGGATATCCTCCTTTCCATTCCATGATGACTGGGAACCCCTGACGAAGAGATAAGGGCCTGGTTGGTTTGAATCTTGATTAATTTCACAACTCATCCGGGCTCCAAGCAATCTTAAAGCTTTGTCTTCTTCTCATCGGTAGATCTGTCTGTCACTAGTAGAGTCCTGTTCATGGCAGGCAGGTTCCCCCAGAAGTATCTTGCTGGATGAGCAGACAATACCACACTTGCATCAATCTTGACAGGGTTCGGCTCCAGGTGGAGAGGAATTGTTTTTTTGGAATGCTTTCTCCATCGCAACACCACGTTGTTGAATAAACAAAAGACTGGACGAATCTCTCCTGTGTTAGGAAATTGAAATTTTATTATTACATTTATTAAACATTTTATTATTCAATTTATTCTTTTTCTACTGCAATACACCAGTAAATGCTTTACCAGATATAACTGGAACAGTGAACCGAGAATATATTTTTCTTGTAGTACTGAAATACGCCTCTATACACTTTCACCAGAAATAACTGCAACAGTGCAGTGCGTATATATATATTTTTATTTTTTTACTGTAATACGCCCCTATACGCTTTCAACTGAAATAACTGCAACAGTGCAGCGCGTATATATTTTCCTTTTTTACTATAATACGCCTCTATACCCTTTCACCAGAAATAACTGCAACAGTTCAGTGCGTATATATTTAAATTTTTTTACTGCAATACGCCCCTGTATGCTTTTACGAGAAATAACTGCAACAGTGCAGTGCGTATATATTTTTCTTTTTTAACTGAAATACGCCCCTATACTCTTTCACCAGAAATGACTGCAAACATGCAGTGCGTTTATATTTTTCGTGTATTACTGAAATACCATCCTATACTCTTTCTCCAGAAAGGACTGCAAACGTGCAGTACGTTTATATTTTTCATTTATTACTGAAATACCGCCTTATACTCTTTAACGAGAAATGACTGCAAATGATTTTAGCGTAAATAACAACAAAAATGACCTGCATATATATTTACCTTATACGAGATATCCTTGAGACTGGATCCCCAAGTAATGTTTCCCTGCACTTATAAATCACTTTTTTCACAATGAGGATTTTCCTATGACTCTCCCTAGCATCTGCAGACATCTCTCCCTGCCTGTGAAATGATTCTTCTCACTATCCTTTCCCTGCACTAGTAAATTGCTTTTTTTCAACAACTAGTTTTTCTTTAACTTTACCTAGCGCCTGCATACACGTCTGTCCCTGAACAAAGTATGATTGTGAATGGCAGATGGCCGCCGTATTTATAGGGCTGTAACATCACCTGGCTGTCTGCTAATTGGATGCATGCATGGCATTATGGGTCATCCCGCCTTCCCAGAGTTCCTTGCTCCATGTCCTCACATGTGTAGCCACCATTTTAGCCCTCATTGTAGCCGCCATGTTAGGAAAAATTACGATTCGTTACCACGAAGAGCGAGGAAATCCGTATTCATCTCGAATTAAATTTTTCCTGAAATTCTAAATTAATTCCACTTTGTCAGCTTTGATTCGCTCATCTCTAGCTATATTACCTGCAAATCATCAAATTTTTAAATAGTTACCTTTGCTCCTTATACATGTTATAGATGCCATTTCAGAAATAATCAACCCTTTAAATGCTGATTTGGATAATTATTGCTTGGAATCTCTGACACATTGCTCCTCTGAGCACTTCTATAAGCCCCATTACCATTAATATAGAAATATAGTATACTGTAACTAGTGTGGGGAGTCGCTCTGGTAGACAGCGGTGCGGGTGCAGTTTAGAGGCAAAACAAGGAGTCCAGATTGTGCAACAAACAGTGTTTTATTCACACTTGCACACCATAAATGAAAAACAGTCTCTTTGGTGACAGTTCACACACAACGGAAATAACGTGGCAAAACAAAAACAGGCCAACACAGGTTCAGTCACCTGGGAGGTGTAGGTGCAGGTTCGCACCACGCTGTCGGCCCAGCCGCAGGAGAATCCAGCTTCAGGTAGCCAGGAACAAAGCACCTCCTTGCTGAGCTCTTTCCTCCAGGACAGAGAACTCCTCAGCCCTGTTAGCAGCTCCAGGATAATCACAGCCTCCAGCTGCTGAGCTGGCTGAGCTTTTAAACCCAGCCCAAAACCAGGACTGGATCGTGGGGAGCAGCCACCCACCCTACACTTTAGCTGCTCCCGGTAAGAGCCGGCCCGGATCGGCTTTGCAGCCATGCTATTTAAACTCTGTCAGTAGCACTAGCTGCTGCTGACATCAACAAAAACGGGCTCTTACCTCACCGAGGCTATGAACCTCGGTGACACATACCTGCCATCCACGACGGCACCCTGCACCTTACCACACTAGGTACCCTAGCTTTATGAATTTCCCTGGTACACTAATTCTACATCCCACTGAGACTTTTAGACATAACACAGAAAAATGTTATTTGTGTATTTTCTTATTTTTATCAGTTCTATAAAATTTCTCTTTAGTTTTTTCACTCTTGTTAAGTTTGAATCACAAACAAATTATGTATTTTCCAAAATGTGGTTGGATTGTGACTATTATCTGTTTTTTGTAGTGACAGTTTAATCTGCTTCCTTGCCCAAGGGCTCTGTAAAGCCTCGACCGTTAAAGAACTGGCCCAATGCCTGGCTGAATACTCACATCAAAGAGAAAATAATGGTCACACAAGAGATGATGGCTCATATATAAAGCACCACAGAAAGAGCTTAAGGGCACCCAGGACATTGTGATAGGCTTCTGGGGTACAGCACAAGCCAAGATGTAACATGAGAATACAATAAAACCCCAGGCAGTAAGTATTTTGCAGATCCATGCACAGTTAACAGTTGAGGCTGATCCACATTCAATGGGAGGCAATTCATTCTAATGAGGTTCCACAATAAAAGTCTACTGCTTCCCATGAAAGCACTGTTGGCAAACGGCATTTCCAGCTGAGTACACGAAACGAGAAAAAATGGTCTGTGTATCTGCATTGCAATGGAGAGAACCATTGAATTTTACAACGGATATGAACTGTTAATTTGTCGATTCTGTTTGCCCTTTTCTTAAATGTTTCTCTGAAAGCGCATGTTATGTCCAATGTCTTTCTCTCCTACCCTATCTATTGCAGCCAGAAGTTTTGGTTTTCTAAGTGTTTTACTGTAATTTAGCAAAGTAAAATAAAAAATCTTGTGACTTTTGTTAAAGATTGCCTAAAACTTTTTCTATAGGCATTCCCTATGATGTGAGTTTGAACTCTAGACTTTTTATGGACCTTAGATATGGCAAATCAGATGTCTCTCTCTTTTATTAATAAAATAAGCATAGTGAGTTCACACATGGTTTTCAGCCACTGGTTCTTGAATAATGTTGCTAGAAAGAATTGCTAAGCCCCAGGTGGTGGACCCATCTGTTATACATAATTTTAAATGGGTTTCTAGTGTTTTCATTCTTACTTTATAGCATTTTCCACAACAGTGTTGACTTTGCACATAAGAATAAATGATAGAAATAGTGAAGAGCTATTTTTTTTTTTTGTTCAAGTACCATGCTAGCAGAAAATGAAAAAAAGACTACCTAAAAAACTTAATACAAATTATAAGCTGCTTGTAATACATGGTCAATGATCACACAACCTAGGCATTGAACTCTTTATTTTGGGCTCTGTAGCACGGTGTATGTTGAGGCAAGGTCACATTAATACTGGGTGACATCTCCATTTCCTCAGATACAGGCTGTTGCTCTAGCATGGTAACAGTCAGGCAGATGCTGGATATCCTTTTGTGCTATGTCATTCCAAGCTCTTTCAAAGTGGAGACTTAGTCAAGGTAGCTTTTGGCTGATTATTAACGGTAGATACTAAGATTGGGTCACTGTAACTAGTGGGGTACCTCAGGGGTCAGTATTGGGCCCTATTCTCTTCAATATATTTATTAATGATCTTGTAGAAGGCTTGCACAGTAAAATATCTATTTTTGCAGATGACACTAAACTGTGTAAAGTAATTAACACTGAAGAGGACAATTTTCTGCTACAGAGGGATCTGGATAGATTGAAGGCTTGGGCAGAAAAATGGCAGATAAGGTTTAACACTGACAAATGTAAAGTTATACACATGGGAAGGAATAATGCAAGTCACCCGTACATATTAAATGGTAAAACACTCGGTAACATTGACATGGAAAAGGATCTAGGAATTTTAATAAACTGCAAATTAAGCTGCAAAAACCAGTGTCAGGCAGCTACTGCCAAGGCCAATAAGATAATGGGTTGCATCAAAAGGGGCATAGACGCCCGTGATGAGAACATAGTCCTACCACTTTACAAATCACTAGTCAGACCACACATGGAGTACAGTGTACAGTTCTGGGCTCCTGTGAACAAGACAGACATAGCAGAGCTGGAGAGGGTTCAGAGGAGGGCAACTAAAGTAATAACTGGAATGAGGGATCTACAGTACACTGAAAGGTTATCAAAATTAGGGTTATTCACTTTAGAAAAAAGACGACTGAGGGGAGATCTAATAACTATGTATAAATATATCAGGGGTCAGTGCAGAGATCTGTCCCATCATCTATTTATCCCCAGGACTGTGACTGTGACAAGGGGACATCCTCTGCGTCTGAGGAAAGAAGGTTTGTACACAAACATAGAAAAGGATTCTTCACTGTAAGAGCAGTGAGACTATGGAACTCTCTGCCTGAGGAGGTGGTGATGGTGAGTACAATAAAGGAATTCAAGAGGGGACTGGATTTATTTCTGGAGTGTAATAATATTACAGGCTACAGCTACTAGAGAGGGGTCGTTGATCCAGGGAGTTATTCTGATTGCCTGATTGGAGTCGGGAAGGAATTTTTTTCCCCTTAAGTGGGGAAAATTGGCTTCTGCCTCACAGGGGTTTTTTGCCTTCCTCTGGATCAACTTGAAGGAAACAGGCCGAACTGGATGGACAAATGTCTTTTTTCGGTCTAATATACTATGTTACTATGTTACTATGATGTGCATTGGAGATCCATTGCCCCATCCAGTCCCAACCATTCTCAATGGGGGAGAGATCTGCCAATCAAGCTGGCCAGAGGAGCTGCTAAAGACCTTGAATAATATGTTATATAGCGTGGCAGTGTGTGGGCAAATGTTATCATTAGAGATGAGCGAATTTTTCGAAAAATTGATTCGCCTGTTCGACAATTTTTTGGGGAAAATTTGGCTCGATGCAAATTAATTTGCGGTGAATTTTATAAAAAATTGCTATTTTACTGACTGCAGGGAGTCTTCATGATGGTATAGAACACTGTGCCTTGCAGTAACACGCATTGAGAGTCTGCTTTGGTAGTGAAATAATACTGTGAGCCCGTATGGCATGCAGATGACAGGCGTCGCTCTGAGAATCACTGCACACTTCACTTATTTAGGCAGTCACAGGCCAAAACTGACCAAATAGCTCAAGTATGAATACAGCATAACCCTAGGTTCACACCTGAGCGGTTTACAGCGCGTTCAAACGCGCTGTAAAACGCTCAACACATGAAAACCAATGCATCCCTAACCCTGGGTTCAGACCTGAGCGTTTTTGAAACACGCATTTTACGCGCGTTTTTGTCGCACGTATTTTAGCGCATTTTTGCAAATAGGACACGCGCGTCATACGCGCGTTCGTGATTCTGGAGACCAATAGAAAAAGGCATATCTACACTTTAACGGGCGTTTTATGCACGTTTTACGCGCGTTCCCATTGAAGTCTATGGTAGGAAAAGCGCGACAAACGCCCCAAAAAACGCTCCTGAACGAGCTTATGCGTCGGGCGTTTTACAGCGCGTTTTTATGCGCTGTAAAACGCTCAAGTGTGAACCATTCCCATAGGGATGCATTGGTTTGCATCTGTTGAGCGTTTTACAGCGCGTTTGAACGCGCTGTAAAACGCTCAGGTGTGAACCTAGGGTTAGGGAGTGGTTCACACTTGAGCGTTTTACAGTGCGTAAAAACGCGCTGTAAAACGCCCAACGCATAAGCTCGTTCAGGAGCATTTTTTGGGCGTTTGTCGCGCTTTTCCTCCCATAGACTTCAATGGAAACGCGCGTAATACTTGCGTAAAACGAGCGTTAAAGTGTAGATATGCCTTTTTCTATTGGTCTCCAGAATCACGAACACGCGTATGACGCACGTTTCCTATTTGCAAAAACGCGCTAATATACGTGCGACAAAAACGCGCTTAAAACGCGCGTTTCAAAAACGCTCAGGTCTGAACCCAGTGTTACAGGTCGATGTTAGCGCCAAGAAGATGCACACTCCTTTTAGACCGTTGTCAGCTGATTCCACATACAGTTGTGTTCAAAAATTTTCAACCCCCACTAAAATTTTGTGTTTTTGCCAGTTTGACATTGATTTTGATCATTTCAGTCATCTTGTTTACAATTAAATCAAAGAGGCACTTGTCAGACAAATATAGCATAACATTTATAATGAAATAACCACAAATGTCTTTTCTGCGCTCACATCATTATCAGTTTTATTCAACCCCCAAGTGACATTCAATCTTAGTACTTAGTACAACATCCTTTTCCAGTTATAACAGCTTTTAACCGTGAAGCATAGCTTGACACAAGTGTCTTGCAGCGATCTAAGGGTATCTTCGCCCATTCTTTATGAGCACAAGCCACCAGTTCAGTCACATTCTTAGGCTTGCGCGCTGCAACTGCTTTCTTTAAGTCCCACCAGAGGTTCTCAATTGGATGTAAGTCTGGTGACTGCGATGGCCACTTCAAAATGTTCCAGCCTTTAATCTGCAACCATGCTCTAGTGGACTTGGAGGTATGCTTGGGATCATTGTCCTGTTGAAAGGTCCAACATCTCCCAAGCCTCAGGTTTGTGACAGACTGCATCACATTTTCATCCATTATCTCCTGGTACTGAAGAGAATTAATGGTACCTTGCACACGCTGAAGCTTCCCTGCACCTGTAGAAGCAAAACAGCCCCAAATCATGATTGACCCCCCGCCATACTTCACAGTAGTCAAGGTGTTCTTTTCTTCATAGGCCTTGTTCTTCCTCCTCCAAACATAGCGTTGATCCATGGTCCCTAACAGTTCTGATTTTGTTTCATCAGTCCACAGAACACTATCCCAAAACTTTTGTGGTTTGTCCACATGACTTTTGGCATACTGCAGTCGACTCTTCTTATTCTTTGAAGACCGCAAGGGGGTGCGCCTGGGAGTTCTGGAATGGAGGCCTTCATTACGCATTGTGCACCTTATTGTCTGAGCTGAAACTTCAGTACCCGCATCTGACAAATCTTTTTTCAGTTCCTCAGCAGTCACACGGGGACTTTTCAACACTTTGTGCTTCAGGTAGCGCACAGCAGGCGAAGTCAGCATCTTCTTTCTGCCACGACCAGGTAGCGTTTCAACAGTGCCCTTTGCCTTGAATTTGCGAATGATGCTTCCTATGGTGTCTCTTGGTATGTTTAACATCTTTGCTATCTTCTTATAGCCATTGCCCTTCCTGTGAAGAGAAATCACCTCTTCTCTTGTCTTCTTGGACCATTCTCTTGACTTCACCATGTTTGTAAACACACCAGTAAATGTCTAGAAGGAGCTGAGTATCACAGTCATTTTAAATCTGCCTAATTGGTGCTTATTATGCTTGATTTCTGCTCCTTGACATCCACAGGTGTTTTCAATACCTGATCGAAAACACTTGAATGAACCTCTGTTCTTAAGAGTGGTAGTCTTTAAGGGGTTGAATAATTGTGTCAATGAAGAAATCACAAAAAAAACATTTAGTACTGTATTACAAAAACAATTGATGTCATTTTAGTTGCATTTGGTTCTTTAAAAAGTCCTTGTAAGATTTCATTCTGAACACAATTACAAATGTACACTAAATTCCCTAAAACCCTTTACAGCATTGGGGGTTGAATAATTTTGAACACAACTCTAAATGTCAACAGAACCTGTAAATTGACGTAACTGATTATTTTGCCCTTCCTCTGATCTATCAGAACAATAACCCACAAAAAACAGATCCTGTTGGTGGAGCATGCCAGTTTTTAGACCTCAAACTCCTCCTCCTCCTCATCCCCTACTCCAGCATCAGTCTTCCATAACATAATTTGTCGGCAAGAACCAATAAGTGCCCAGTAATTCTCTTGTGTGCAAACTGAATTCCCACCTTGTCAGGTTTCTGGTGGTACAGTCACAGCCATACCACGTAGAGGATTCAACAGCCTTTAGGGAACTGAAGATGTGTGCTCACCCTCAATGGAAGATATTTTGCTGACATTATTTCTCAAAAAAAGCCATTACTGTCTTGTTTTTTCATGTGGCACAGATTGTGGGCTGCTCCTTTTTCTGATGCTGAAAGGGAAGCAAAATTGTTTGCAGAGCAAGCGTCTGTAGCTTGCATGTCTGGCAAAGAGTCCCCGCTCCATCCCCAGCTAAGTCACTGACCATCCACTGTCTCTGCGACTGCCAGCATTACTGCTACATCAAGTAGCAGAAGTCACAGCAGCGCCACCAGCAGCCAATGCAGTTTGCTGACCATGATAGAACAGTTTTTTCAAGTGCCATTCCAACCTGACATATATCAGCAAATGGATATGAACCACTTGAACGGCCAGGTTTATTCGTACCTAGACTATGCCGTTTCTCCAGCACATACTCTGTTCCCTGACTCCATGGACTTCTGGTGATACAGATTGGAACAGTGGCCATTTGCTATTGGCGTACTGTCAGAGAAGGTATTCAGGTGTCGTCAGTAGTGATGAGCGACAGGGGCAGTATTCGAATTTGTGATATTTTGCTAATATTTGGGCAAAAATTCGCCATATATTTGCGAAATTCGAAAATGTGTTATCTCTAGTCATTATTTTCTTGATTACGGAAAGTGGCAATTTAAAAATTTTCATTACGAAAATTAGTATTATGAAAATTTGCATTACGAAAATTTGCATTCAACACTACTCCTAAAATCAAAGATATTGCAGCCTTCTCATTGGCCCACAAGCTAGAAGCAGGGAGGTATCATGTGTACTGTTTAAAAAAAAATCTCAAATATTCGAAATTACGAATATATATCACTATATTCTAAATATTCGTGAATTCTCGAAGTGCAAATGTTCGCAATAAAAATTCGCAATTTTCATATTCGTGATCAATACTAGTTATCACACTCAAGTGGACAAAATTGGTTAGGATTTTCACATACCTCTGACTAATGCCAATGAATAGATCTGACATTGCTGACAATGACAATTTATTACCAGCCCAATAATGCCTCTGTTGTTCTCTGCCTGTCCTTTATGTTCCATACTGTATAGCTACTGCTGCTGCCCATGCTGCTACTTCTCCAACTGCCACCACTATAATCCCTACACAGCTGCACATCTGCCTTGTCTATCTATTTCTATACTTTACTGCTAGTGCTGTGGCTACTATTGCCAGTACTACTACCCCAACAAAACCACACATCTCCTGTCATGTCCATCAGGTTTTGTACTGTACAGCTACCACCACGACTACTGCTATTAATTGCTATCCCTACATTTCCACACATCTCCTGTCCATCAGCTTCCATACTGTACTGTTGCTGGTCCAGAGAAAGGGAAAAAGTTTCGACCACTTTTTTAGAACCAGCCACTACTTTTTCCAATACTACCGCGTGTGTATAAACAAGGACAGGCATCTGCCCACATTAAGGGATCATTTTTGGACTCCTTGTTCAGAACAAGACATTGCTTTTTCAGATACTGCAGTGTGTGTATAAACAAGTTATCTTTTGCCGGGCACTATAAAACTTGTCCTGCCACAGCAGAAACCACTGATTTAGGGTATTGCTATTTTGGAAATTAAATTTCACCCCAGAAAAAAAAATATATTCTTTGCCAGACAGTATTACACTTGGCTAGCCACAGCTGGAACACCAGATTTTGGGGATAGTTATTTTTTTAAGTGAATTTCACCTCTCAATAAAATATAGAAAATTCTATCCTGAGTTTCTAGGGGTGACAATAAGCACAGCCAAGCCCCTGATGTAGGATATAGCAAAAAAACAAAACCCTACTATTGATGGATTAATGGACTTGGTGGCAGCTTGTGCTGGCCCACCACAAGACACAAAATGGCCGCCGATCACCCCAGAAAAAAGTGACAGAAAAACGTTCTGGGCAGCCTGAAAACAGTTAGCAATTAACTAGCAGAAGTTGAATGATTCACAGCCTTAGATCGATCACTTCATTAGGTGTTTTTGCTGAGTTCATCCCTGCCTAATCTCGCCCTAACAGCAGCTGCATCCTATCCCTACACTAATCAGAGCAGAGTGACATGCGGCGCAACGTGACTCCAGCTTAACTATAGCCTGGGTCACATGCTGCACTTGGCCAATCACAGCCATGCCAATAAAAGGCATGGCTGTGATGGCCTCTTAGGGCAAGTAGTATGACATTGATTGGCTGCTTTGCAGGCTTTCAAAATGCGCCATAGAAATCGCCGAACAACGAACCCAAACTTTTACGTAAATACAGTTCAGGTTCGCTCATCCCTAATCCTAAGTTACAAGAGAGGGAATGTGTATATTCAAATTCTGTATTAATAAGGGCTAGGTCTCAACAAATATGGTCAAGACGGCCTATAATGTGGACAGTTCCTGTATATCATGTTAACCCCTTAGTGTCCAGCCTGTTTTTGGCCTTACTGATCAAGCGTTTTTCTTCCTTTTTTCATCGGGCATTCCAAGAGCTATAACTTTTTTTTATTTTTCCGTCTATATAGCTGCATGAGGGCTCGTTTTTTACGGGAAAAGTTGTAGTTTTTAATGGCACCATTTTGGTGTAACTTTCTGATTAACTTTTATTAACTCTTTCTGGGAGGCAGATGGGAAAAATAGCAATTCTGCCACAGCGTGTTCGGTATAAGTAACATAATATCATTATTTTCTGGGGCAGTATGATTACAGTGATACCAAATACATATTTTTTTTTTTTTACCTCTTACTCCATTTTTTGCAATAAAACCCCTTTTTTTTAAAAGGAAAAAATGTTTTTGCATTGCTGCTTCCCCAGACCCATAACATTTTTATTTTTATTTTTATGGAGTTGTGTGAGGGCTTTATTTTTGTGGCCCGACTTGTATTTTTCATTGGTATCATTTTGGAGTAAATTATGCTTCTTGATCGCTTTTTATTAAGTTTTTTTGTGGCAACTAAGAATAAATTAGCAGTTCTGTCATTTTTTTGTTAATTTTTTTTTTACATGATATTTATGTAGTCTGGGTCGTTACGGATGCGGCAATACCAAACATATGGGGGAGATATTTTTTTTAAAGCATATTTTGAATGGCGATTGCATTTGCAGGGTTCCGATGGGAGATAGAGGGAGTCTGCTCCCCTCTGCCAGCACTTTACATGTGGTAGGTGCCATTGCCCGTGGCATTTAAAGTGTTAAACAGCGCGGATCTGCACTACTGCCGGTCCAGGCTGTTAGAGCAGGGCCGCGGCTCTCATGTGAGAGTTGGGTCCCCTCCCTGCTGCACTGGGGGCCCAGCCTAAGGCCCCTTCATACCCGCCACAAAAACACGTATGTGTGGTCATTAAGGGGTTAATATGATGGGTGGTCATTAAGGGGTTAATATGATGTAGCGGAGATGCCTTATTGGTCCAGCATATCTGCCCTTTCTGTTGGGAGCCATTAAAAAATGGCATTATGTTGCCATGGGGATCCCAAGGCAGTGCCATTAAATCACTGTACTGAAGCCATACACACAAATTAATTAATAACTTCCTTAGATAACCAAACCAGTGGTTACAACGAGACATGTAACACAGCCAAGCCATAGGGAGCCTCACTTAAGGCCCTTTTACATCAGTTGATGATCCAGAATTTGTATGAATGCCTGTTCCCAATCAAACCAAATGCAAATGTCTACCGATCAGCAGACAGTGAGCAATGTGGATATTAAACTCATCTTTTGCTAGCAGCAAATCACTCCATGTGTGTTATAAGATCATTATATACATACAGAATGAAGTACTGATTTGTTCTGTCCTCTTTAATTTTGTCTCCTTTTATATCACCTTCTGTACTCTGGGTAATTATAGTTAGATAACATACATAAACCCCCTACCTAACCCCATTGTGCCGAGAAAGCCAAATTCCAAGGTGATACAGATGAGTGAAGTATTGGAAAATTTGATTCCACTGCTTTGACAAATTACTTTGCCGTGAAGCACATTTCTTTGTAAGTAGTGGGTGAAATGAACACCAGAGGAAGAGACTAAAAACTCCTCAGGAACGACGTTCTAAGGCCAAGAGCATACCAGAGCACACCGACCGTATTTCCTCCGAGACATACGGTCCGTGAGCGGACCAAATGTCCAGGAGCGGCATCGATCATGCGTACAGGAGTACACAGTATCATATATTATAATGATGCTGTGCACGTCGTGCAGCCCACGGAACTATTGTCCCACACTCATATGATCTTATGAGTACAGGACAATAGGCCTGTTGGCAGCCTGACATGCACAGCATCATTGTAATATATGATGCTGTGTACTCCCGTGTGCACGATCGATGCTGCTGCGGGACATAAGGCCCGCTCACGGACCGTAAGTCTCGGAAGGAATACGGTCATGTGCATGAGCTCTAAGAGAGATCATCTGCTGGAGATGCCATGTCCTGGGACATATGGCAGCCCAGTGACCCATCAGCTCGGACCAAATGGACTGTTCCGTAGGGAGACGAGGCTCAATGTTTGCATGTATTGCTGTTCCAAATTCTGTTCAATCAGCGTTAATGACATCCCCACAACTGGACTCAGGGAGCCTGGTCACGTTTCTAATGCCCGTATCCCTTATAGGTTGGTCCCTGAGAAAACCAGGGGTCACCTGCATTCATGGCGATACCAAAGTTTTCCCAGTAGCCCAGGTCACCTTAATAACAGAGGAGGGTACGGTCACGGTGTCCCACCAGGTAGGGGTGTTGCAGGGGCCAATGCACAAATGAGAGCCGGGGCCCTGCTCTAACAGCCCGGACCGGCGGGAGTGCCGATCCGGGCTGTTTAACCCTTTACATGCCAGGTGCAATGGCGTCTGCTCATGTAAAGTGCTGACAGAGGAAGCGGACTCCCTCTGTCACCCATCAGCACCCCGTAAATGCAATCGCTGGGTGCTGATGTGCTGGGAAGCCTTACCTGGCTTCTGGAAGGGCCGCAAGCCTGTCCTCCAGTAATCTCCAGCAGGCTGTGCCTCTCTGGCGCAGCCTGCTGGTCAAAGTTGGAATAGCACTGCTATTAAAATGTAATGCATTATAGATATAATGCATTACATTTTAAAAGCAATCAAAATACTGTATATTATAGTCCCCTTGTGGGACTATTAAGTAGTAAAACAAATTAGAAAAAAATACACATTTATTAAATAAAAAAATTCCATAAAATAAAAAAAATGCTTTTTTTCAATTGAAAATACGCTTTTCAATGAAAAAAATTTCAAAAAATAAATTATCCCCTATATTTTTGGTATTGTCGCGTCCGTAACGACCGGTACTACATAAATATTACATAAATTATCCCCTATGGTACACGCTGTAAAAAAAACAATCTAAAAAAAAGCCAGAATTTCTAATTTATTCTTAGTTTCCACTGAAAAAAACAGAATAACAAGCGATCAAAAAGCGGCATTTACTCCAAAATGATACCAATAAAAAATATAAGTAGGCCCGCAAAAATCAAGCCCTCACACAACTCCATAGAAAAAAAAATAAAAAAGTTATGGGTCTTGGGAAGTGGCAATGCAAAATCATTTTTAATTGGTTTAAAAAAGGGGGTTTTATTGCAAAAAAAGTTGTAAAACATAAAAAAATATATATATGTATTTAGTATCACTGTAATTGTACTGACCCATAGAATAAAAATATTATGTTACTTTTACCGAAAAATTAACGCCGTAAAATTTATAATATAAAAACACAGTGGCAGTATTGATATTTTTTCCCATCTCCGTCCCAGAAAGAGTTAATAAAAGTTAATCAGAAAGTTATGTGTACCCCAAAATAGCGCCATTAAAAACTAAAACTTGTCCCGCAAAAAACAAGCCTTCATATTGCTATATAGACGGAAAAAAGTCATAGCTCTTGGAACAAGACCATGAAAAAAGGACGAAAAACACTTGGTCATAAAGGCCCAAACAGGCTTGGTCACTAAGGGGTTAAATAATGTTGGGGTAGTCAATGGGGCACCTCAAGAACCAGGGGAAGATGAAAGGTACCCTTACTTTGCCATGAATGGAATTTTGTTGTACAGGGTGACTAAAATCTGTGAAGAATTAGTGGAACAGCTTGTGGTCCCCAAGCCATATAGATCATGGTAATGGACTTAGGGGGACACTTGGGGCTCATAAGACCCTTGAAAAGGTTTTACAAAGGTTTTATTGGCCAGGATGTTACTGAGAAATTAGGGATTATTGGCAGTCTTGTAATAAGTGACAAGTAACCTCTCCAGTCGCAAACTTCCGCAGCCCTCTAATACCATTGCTTATTATTGAGGTCCCCTTTGACAGAATAGCGATGGATTTGGAAGGGCCTTTGGTGAAGTCAGCTAGGGGGCACCAATATATATTAATTGTAATGGATTATGACACCCAGTACCCTGAGGCAGTGCCCTTGAGAAAGGTCTCCTCCAAGGTTATCGCCAGAGAGCGGTTTCAGATTTTTTCCCGAACAGGGCTGACCAAGGAGATCCTGACCGACCAGGCGACCCCATTTATTTCAAGGGTAATGCAGGATCTCTGTAAAGTACTGAAAGTTACCCAGTTAGGCACCTCGGTTTACCACCCACAGACAGATGGCTTGGTAGAACATTTTAACAAAACCTTGAAGGCCATGTTGAAGAAAGTAGTTGAAAAGAATGGCCGAGATTGGAATTACCTGTTGCCTTACCTACTGTTCTCAATTCGAGAGGTGCCTCCAGTGTCAACAGGGTTCAGTGGCGTACCTCTAATAGAGGCAGACCATGAAGCTGCTATGGGGCCCATGGTTGAAGGGGGGCCCTCCCTGGATGAATGGCCCTGCCCCCTTCTGCCTCCTTGCTCCCTGATATCGGGCTTCCTCCTTAACACGTCTGATAGTGACCACTGATGAGTGCTCTGTCCATCTGCTCATCAGAGAAACTTATGCTGCAGTAAGATCTGCAGACATGCCACTTGTCTTCCTGCACACCAGATCTGTGACCTGACCTGGCCTAGTGTGACCTCTAGCTCCACGATCTGCAGTATGCCCCCACCCTGACTGCTGCACTCGCTGAAGGAGAAGCACCGGAGAACGATCTGTGTTCTGCTGTAAGTCATTAGTCGAGACTAATAATAAAAGTTCCTGGGGGCTGGTGTGTACCATGGAGATTGTGGTGTTTAGATAGAGAATCCAGCATGCACACTTTATTGAGAAGAGGGAGGGGGGCACAGACACACTATATAAAAATCAGCAAAAACAGAAGGAACATATCATGGGGCAGGGAAGGGTATGGCATACTTTATAATATGCAGTAGAAGGCGCAGTCTTTAGTAGGGATGAGACAAAGTCGATCCACATAAAACTTCTTTAGAATACTGTACGGAGCACTGTACAGTATTAGAATGTATTCGCTCTTATGAGCCAAAGTTATTACTTTGCGAAGGGACCAGTCGGAACTGAAACCGAGTTCGGTAAAAGGTTTTTAACAGTAGAAGTTAATTTCTAAAGTTCTTACCCAAAGTAATAACTTCGGCTTATAGGAGCCAATACATTCTAATACTGTACAGAGCGCTCGCTCTGTACAGTAGTCTAATTAAGTTTTATGTGAAGTCGATTCGCTCATCCCTAGTCTTTATGCCTGTTTCACATTTCCATTAAAACAGATCTAACATGCTATTTTAGCCAGGAACTGCCGAGTTTCCATCCTGCACCATTCACTATAATGGGAATCGGTTGCAACCTGGCAAATATGCCAAGGCACGGCCAGACGGAAACTGCTGTGCACAGCAGTATTTGTCCGGGCGCCCCTTGGCATATCTGTTTTAACACAAATGTTAAACAAGCCTTAGGCGGGAATGGCACACTATATAGTACGCAGCAGAAGGCACATTTTTTGAGCGGTATGTCACACTATATAATACACAGCAGGAAGTGCAGTTTCTGGGTGGGTATGGCACAGTATCATACGCAGCAGAAGGCACAGTCTCTGGGCAGGTATGGCATACTATATAATACACAGCAGGAAGTACAGTCTCTCGGCAGGTAAGGCACATTAAAGGGGTTATCCAATCCTATAAAATGTCCCCCCATATGCCAGGCCCCTTACAATTAATATACAGTTGTGTTAAAAATTATTCAATCCCCAATGCTGTAAAGGGTTTTAGGGAATTTAGTGTACATTTGTAATTGTGTTCAGAATGAAATCTTACAAGGACTTTTTAAAGAACCAAATGCAACTAAAATGACATCAATTGTTTTTGTAATACAGTACTAAATGTTTTTTTTGTGATTTCTTCATTGACACAATTATTCAACCCCTTAAAGACTACCACTCTTAAGAACAGAGGTTCATTCAAGTGTTTTCGATCAGGTATTGAAAACACCTGTGGATGTCAAGGAGCAGAAATCAAGCATAATAAGCACCAATTAGGTTAGACCAATTAGATGTAAATGACTGTGATACTCAGCTCCTTCTAGACATTTACTGGTGTGTCTACAAACATGGTGAAGTCAAGAGAATGGTCCAGGAAGACAAGAGAAGAGGTGATTTCTCTTCACAGGAAGGGCAATGGCTATAAGAAGATTGCAAAGATGTTAAACATACCAAGAGACACCATAGGAAGCATCATTTGCAAATTCAAGGCAAAGGGCACCGTTGGAACGCTACCTGGTGGTGACAGAAAGAAGATGCTGACTTCGACTGCTGTGCGCTACCTGAAGCGCAAAGTGTTGAAAAGTCCCCGTGTGACTGCTGAGGAACTGAAAAAAGATTTGTCAGATGCGGGTACTGAAGTTTCAGCTCAGACAATA
Organism: Bufotes viridis; assembly: GCA_033119425.1. Classification (NCBI taxonomy): domain Eukaryota; kingdom Metazoa; phylum Chordata; class Amphibia; order Anura; family Bufonidae; genus Bufotes; species Bufotes viridis. The sequence continues at coordinate 175,268,379 of CM065591.1, forward strand.
AGGTGCACACTGTGTAATGAAGGCCTCCATGCCAGAACTCCCAGGCGCACCCCCTTGCTGTCTCCAAAGAATAAGAAGAGTCGACTGCAGTATGCCAAAAGTCATGTGGACAAACCACAAAAGCTTTGGGTTAGTGTTCTGTGGACTGATGAAACAAAATTAGAACTGTTTGGGTCCATGGATCAACGCTATGTTTGAAAGGGGGAAGAACAAGGCATATGAAGAAAAGAACACCTTGCCTACTGTGAAGCATGGCGGGGGGTCAATCATGCTTTGGGGCTGTTTTGCTTCTACAGATACAGGGAAGCTTCAGCGTGTGCAAGGTACCATTAATTCTCTTCAGTACCAGGAGATATTGGATGAAAATGTGATGCAGTCCATCACAAACCTGAGGCTTGGGAGATGTTGGACCTTTCAACAGGACAATGATCCCAAGAATACCTCCAAGTCCACTAGAGCATGGTTGCAGATTAAAGGCTGGAACATTTTGAAGTGGCCATCGCAGTCACCAGACTTAAATCCTATTGAGAACCTCTGATGGGGAAAGAAAGCAGTTGCAGCGCGCAAGCCTAAGAATGTGACTGAACTGGAGGCTTTTGCCCATGAAGAATGGGTGAAGATACCCTTAGATCGCTGCAAGACACTTGTGTCAAGCTATGCTTCACGTTTAAAAGCTGTTATAACTGGAAAAGGATGTTGTACTAAGTACTAAGATTGAATGTCACTTGGGGGTTGAATAAAACTGATAATGATGTGAGCACAGAAAAGACATTTGTGGTTATTTCATTATAAATGTTATGTTATATTTGTCTGACTTACAGGTGCCTCTTTGATTTAATTGTAAACAAGATGACTGAAATGATCAAAATCAATGTCAAACTGGCCAAAACACTCAATTTCAGTGGGGGTTGAATAATTTTGAACACAACTGTACTTACCTGGCTGCCCAGTCCCTGCGCCATTCCTGATCCACCGCTGCTGCTTCTCCCCTTGCCTGGATGAAAAATCCAGTGTCGGGGGGAGCAGCCAATGGCAGGCAGGAGGGGGACGAGCCTTCTTAGTGTCACCCACAATGCTAGGAAGGCTTGTCCCTGCCTGCCATTGGCTGCTCCCCCCTGACATCGGATGTTTTTATCTGCGCACGGGGAGAAGCAGCAGCAGCAGTGAGGGGACCAGGAGCAGCACAGGGAGCAGGGGCCCAGCATATGGGGGTACATTTTGTAGGATTGGATAACCCCTTTAAATAATACGCAGCAGAATACACTTTTTATGGGGGGTATGTACGAGGCACAGTCCATGGGGCGTATGGTACACTCTATAATATGCAGCAGCAGGCTTAGTAAATGAGGAGTGCAGCACGCTAATATGCAGCAACATGCACAGTTCTTGGGGGGGGGGGGGCTGTGGCACAATATATAATGCACAGCAGCAGACAGGGGGATGGCACACTATATAATAAGCAAGAGCACACACAGTTCACACTTGGGGCAGGGGAGGGGCCAGGACACAAGTAGTGGGAGGGACCAGAAATGGGTAGGGGCATGGGGGCGCTAATCAGATTCTTGCTATGGGGCTCAATGATTTCTATGTACACCCCTGACAGGGTTCTCGCCTTTTGAGTTGTTGTATGGTAGGCATCCTCGAGTGCTGCTAGATATAGCTAAGGAGACCTGGGAGAGCAAGGTCACGCTTAACAAAAGCCTGACTGAACATGTCACCACGCTGCAAGAGTGAATAGCTTAGATAATGCCCACTGTGAAGAAGCATCTTCTCCAGGCTCAAGAGGCACAAGCTAAAATATATAACAGGTCAGCCCATCTTAGACATTTTAGTCCAGGGTACCGGGTTCTAGTCTTAGTGCCCACAGTGGAGAGCAAATTCCTGGCAAAATGGCAAGGACCCTATGAGATAGTTGACAGGTTGGGTGAAGTTAACTATCAGGTACATCAGCCAGGTGGGAGAAAGCCATATCAGATTTACCATATCAACTTGCTTAAGCCATGGAAAGATAGGGATCCTCCTGAAGCCCTTTGTCTGATGACCCAACCATACGACACCATAGAGAAGGTGAATATTGCAGAATCCCTGTCCACCAAAATACCAATGCAAGCTCCAGTTGCAGCAAAATAGGGAATTGTTTACAGAAACAACAGGGTTAACCAATGTCGTGGAACATGAGATTATCACGGATAATCATAGAGACCTCATGCGTGAGTAAATTTAAAACCGGATTCCCAAAGCCCTTAGGGAGGTAATTTCCAAGGAGGTCCGGAGAATGTTAAAACTGGGGGTGATTGAGGAATTGTCAATGATGGAGAACAGTTAGCAGCAACTGACAAATAACGACAGACTGGCTTGATCCAAAACTAAGGAGCATATAGGTGAGCCCTTTAAAACCCTAAGAGCTCTTCCTGACTGCTACACATGCAAAGGCCTCAATGGTAGATGATTGCATGCCCACGTACCTAAGACTGTGTGACACCTGAAAACCCTATAGTAGTGAGGAAACACGGCCACCGGCTCCCTGCACTGAATACGGAGGGAGGGTCACCTAGAATCAAGCCAGCAAACAAAACACAAAGTAAACAGAATGCACTTATCTTAGAGCAAAACAACTGCAGCCTCCAGCAGCACACACTTCATCCAGGAAGTAATATAAACCGCAAGGAGGAGCAGTATGGGAGAGAATATAAAGCAAGCCAATTAATCAAGATAAGAGACAGCTGAGGGAGAGAAAGGAACTGAGCAAAGTGAAACCAAAATAAAGAACATCATACAGAAGACAGGGAGGAATCTCTTACCGACCGTCTCCCAGAACCGGCGATGACAGTACCCCTCCTTCTACGGGTGGACTCCGGACACTCAGGACCGACCTTCTCAGGATGAGACCAATGGAAAGCCCTGAATAGACGAGTGGCCTTAATGTCCGCCAGTGGGACCCACATCCTCTCTTCAGTACCATAACCCTCCGAATGAACGAGGTACTAAAGAGAACCGCCGATAATGCGGGAAGCCACAATCCTGGAGACCTGAAATTCAAGATTACCATCAACTAAAATCAGGGGAGGAGGCAAAGAGGAAGGAACAGTAGGTTGGACATAAGGTTTTAATAGTGACTTGTGAAAAACATTATGGATCTTCCAAGTCTGAGGGAGATCAAGATGGAAAGCAACGGGAATGATGACGGATAAGATCTTGTAAGGCCCAATAAACCTAGGACCCAACTTCCAGGAGGGAACCTTCAGTTTGATATTCTTTGTAGAGAACCACACCAGATCACCCACATTCAGGTCCGGACCAGGCACACGTCTCTTATCTGCCACACGCTTATATCTCTCACTCATCTTCTTTAGATTACCCTGAATCTTTTGCCAAATAAGAGACAAGGACGAGGAAAATCTCTTCTCATCAGGTAAACCAGAAGAGCCCTCTTCAGAGAATGTCCCAAACTGCGGATGAAACCTATATGCACCAAAAAATGGTGACTTATCAGAGGAGTCCTGACGACGGTTATTTAAAGCAAACTCAGCAAGGGACAAAAAAGAACACCAATTCTCCTGATTCTCCGCAACAAAACAGCGCAGATATGTCTCCAGATTCTGATTGACGCGTTTGGTCTGACCATTCGACTGCGGGTGAAAAGCAGAAAAAAAACGACAACCGAACCCCCAAGCGAGAACAGAAGGCCTTCCAGAATCTGGAAACAAATTGCGTGCCCCTATCAGAAACGTCAGAAGGAATGCCATGTAATTTAACAATGTGATCCACAAACGCTTGCGCCAGCGTCTTAGCATTGGGTAGCCCAGGAAAAGGAATAAAATGCGCCATTTTGCTAAAACGATCCACTACCACCAGAATCACAGTCTTCCCCGGGGACTGAGGCAAGTCCGTAATGAAGTCCATGGACAGATGTGTCCAAGGACTGGAAGGTATGGGTAACGGGAGGAGAGATCCCAATGGCCATGAATGAAGGACCTTGGCACGAGCGCAAGTCTCGCATGCTGCCACAAACCCCTCAACCATCTTATAAAGAGCTGGCCACCAGAATCTGCGAGCTATGAGATCCACTGTGGCTTTACTCCTCGGGTGCCCAGCAAGAACACTGTCATGGTGCTCCTTAAAAACTTTGTGTCGCAAAGCGAGCGGCACAAATAACCTCCCAGGAGGACAAAGATCAGGTGCCTCTGCCTGAGCTACCTGAACCTCTGCCTCCAAATCAGGAAAAAGAGCAGAGACGACCACCCCATCAGCCAAAATGGGACAGTTCCCCCCTCCCGGAAAACAACGTGACAGGGCATCCGCCTTCACATTTTTAACCCCAGGGCGGAACGTAACAACAAAATTAAACCTAGAAAAGAACAAGGACCATCTGGCCTGTCTTGGGTTCAGACGCTTGGCTTATTCCAGATAGGCCAGATTCTTATGGTAGGTAAATACGGTAATTGGGTGTCTGGCTTCCTCCAACCAATGACGCCATTCCTCAAAAGCCAACTTGATGGCCAACAACTCCCTATTTCCCACATCGTAATTTCTCTCTGCGGCGGAGAGTTTTTTTGAGAAAAAGGCACACGGTCGCCATTTAGCAGGAGAGGGACCCTGAGATAAGACCGCGCCCACCCCTACCTCAGAGGCATCCACCTCGACAATAAAAGGTAGAGAGACATCCGGTTGTACCAAAATAGGAGCGGAAGCAAAACGCTCTTTAATACTAGAAAAGGCTTGAAGCGCCTCTTCCGACCATGAGGAAAAATTCACCCCCTTTTTAGTCATATCAGTGAGTGGCTTAACAACAGAGGAATAATTCATGATGTACTTTCTGTAATAATTAGCAAAACCCAAAAACCGCATCAGCACCTTCTGATTTTCAGGAAGCTCCCAATCAAGCACGGCGCGGACCTTCTCCGGGTCCATCCGAAAACCTGAAGCGGAGAGAACAAAAAAGAAATTAAATCTCTGGAACCGCAAACACACATTTTTTCCAGTTTAGCGTACAATTTATTCTCCCACAGAATCAGCAAGACCTGAGATAGGTGGTCCCGATGAGTCTTGAAATCAGGAGAAAAAATCAAAATGTCATCTAGATACACCAGTACAAATTTCCCCATTAAATGATAGAAAATGCTGTTCACAAAATGTTGGAAGACGGCCAGAGCATTCATCAAACCAAAGGGCATAACCAAGTTCTCAAAATGACCCTCCGGGGTATTGAAAGCCGTCTTCCATTCGTCCCCTTTCCTGACCCTGACAAGGTTGTATGCCCCTCTTAAATCCAACTTAGAAAAAACTTTAGCCCCCACAATCTGGTTAAAACAAATCCGGGATCAGAGGAAGCGGGATAGGGGTCACGAATCGTGATACGGTTAAGCTCCCTGAAATCCAGACAAGGTTTTTTAACAAAGAAAAAACCAGCGGCAACAGGTGACTTTGAGGGTCTGATATGTTCCTTTCTCAGGCTCTCAGAGATATAAGTACGCAAGGCTGCTCTCTCAGGTTGAGAGCGATTGCACTGAGCCCCCTGCACTGATCACATGATGGTGACGTTACCCCAGGTCCTTCGGCTTTTCCAAAGTTCGGGTTCGTGGAAGCCACCCCTTATGGATTCCATATGCCGGGATAGTCCGCGGTAGTGGAATCCATAGCGGGATGCGGTGATTACTCCAACCCGAACGCCGAACTAATTTTTGAAGTTCGCTCATCTCTATCCCCAAGTTTGCAGAAATAGCAGTACCCCTGACCGACCTTACAAAGGGGGGAAAGTCTCCCATGATCAAGTGGTCCCCGGAGGCTTAAGAGGCCTTCTAGAAGCTTAAGTCAGCCCTCTGTAGACAGCCAGTCATGGTAGCTCCGGACTTCTTCCGGGAGTTTATCATTCAGACAGAAGCATCAGAGGGAGGCCTAGGGGCAGGAATATCTCAGGTCATAAATAGGGAGGAACATCCCGTGTGTTACCTCAGCAAAAAGCTGTCCCTGGCAGAGCAGAATTATTCTATAATTGAGAGAGATTGTCAGATCATGCCCCTCTTAAATGGCTAAGAGAGAAAAAGGGTAACAATGCCCGTGTCATCGCTGGTTTCTGACTCTACAGGATTTAGGTTTTCTGTGGAGCATAGGCCAGGCTACTGCAAAGGAATACAGATGCCCTGTCTAGAGTACACTGCATATTCGCTGAAGTTGCCCAGGAAGGCACAAGGAACCACCGTTAATGGTAGATACGTGTCACTGAGGTTCCTGGCCTCGGTGAAGTAGGAGACAGTATTTTCAGATGTGTAAGCGGCAGTAGGTGGTTGACACTTTGTTTATTTAGTATAGCTGTGAATAGCTGACCCGGGACAGCTCTTACTGGGAGTAGTCATAGTGCTGGGTGGGTGGCTACTCCCCACGTTCCAGGCCGCGTCTACACTGGCCTACAAAAATCAGCCAGCATTGTCAGGTGGGGGATGATTACCTCTCTCTGACAGTGGAACTCTGTGGAGTGCTGTGTGGGATCAGAGTCTGAGCTAGAGTTGCAGTGCCTAAAAGGCTGAGGACAGAGATCCATATACACCCTGTCGGGTTACGGTACTGTGCAAAACCATACCTGTGTTGTGCTTTAGATACTTTATTGTTTCTTAGCAAATCATTTTTATTTGGTTTTTTTAAACTTTTATAACATACAATGCACCTAGGTGTATACAATCATCGTTACTCACTTAAGTAATTATTGCATTACTATTTAGTAAGATATAAGTTTTCACATGTAGTTACAAAAAAAAATAATATATATACATATATATGTATATATATATATATATATATATATATATATTGGCAATAATACTACCGCTAAAATGCTGCTGCTGTGTTATTATCTGAAGGCTACCATTGGGGCAGATCCCTACACTATTTATTCTCAAATCTTTTGAATTCATGTTTAAAACGCCATGTAAATGAAGATTTGCTACCAACGATAATGAAACTGTATGTAAGTGAACAATTACATTAAAGGGGTTATCCAATGATTAATTTAAAAACTAAAATCAGACATCATATAGTATATGACAATCTCTTTTTAACAAAGCTAGAACCAGCCCTGTACCTCACATGTATCCAGAGATCTCCCCATTTATTGCTCTGCTGGATTTATATCAAGCTGGTAGCTCAAGGGGAGTATCTTTTCTGCTAAAGCTCAGGAGTCAGTTGAAGGATGAAACTGAGCATGTGTGGCCTTCTCAGTAAGCCAGACCAAAAATGAAAAGAACGAGATTAGAAAAAGAACAAAGAGTAGGTGGTGCTATACAGACACATTTTATTGAATAACTCAGTGGCCATCCAAAATGTTCATGCAATTACAAAAGTATTCAGATCTAGGTGATGATTTGAAAACTGTAGAATATTTTCCATGTGACATCCCTTTTAATGATAGCTTAGTCACATATAGTTACAATGATTGCACAGATCAACTTACTATATCTCCTATTTTATATCGACTATATTTTATATATGATTCGTCAAATGCAGTGGTGGATAAAACCCTAAAAGTGGCCACATGTTGTAGGTGGGTCCAAATTGACAGAAGATGGGACAAAACCAGTAGCCTACAGAAGTAGGTAGGGCCTGCAATACAATAGTGAAGCACAGAATACTGCCCCATCAGAACCAAATACCACAGGGCAGCACAAAATACTGTCGCCCCAACCATTGCATTCAACTGTATCACCGCCATGAGGATAGTAATACAGTTGAGTTCAGGAGGGCACTTGTGGCCATTGAGTATCAGATCATTATGTACCTGGCCTGCGGCCATCAAAAGGGCTTGAGTGACCCTCTGGACCTCGGCCCACAAGGAAATTTCCCAGTAGGGTCTATGGCCAATCTGCCCCTGGGCAAATGACAACCTTTCATCTTGCTATCTACCTATTTTTTTTTATCCATAGCTTGTTCAGGAATATTTTGTTCAGTTTAGTCCAATTTTAAATGTCAGAAACTACATAATGATTTTACAGTAATTGTTCATTCGCTCATTGACATATATTGAATAGTTTAATGAATGCGTTCATACTTTATTTTTTCCATCAGTGAGTCTTACATAATATCAAGATAACATAATTCTATATGTATGTATCCACAAATATATACAACATGTAATCCTCTTTGAGTCTGCCTTTACTGGAACTGAAAAATGCCAGTGTTTTTGACTCCATCATTACATGGGAATGCCCCTATATACTGTATGTAATCCACTGAGCTTTGCTGTCACTCAATGTCTATCATGGGCTGTTATGACTGATAGAGCCATTATCACAGTCAACTTTAAATTACATTGGATACTGACCTTGAAAAGGCATTTTAAATGCTTCAATGTTCCTGTGTGTGAGGATCTGGGGTTGTGGTTCGTATTAACCCCCTAGGAAGGATAACAATGCAACTGTCTTTATTCTTTCACCTACAATTATAATGCAAATTCATTTACACTCAGGCGGACACCTACTGAGACCCAGTCAATGATATCCCAAGCTGGGACCTGTAGTTCCACTTCCAGTGTCCTCGGCGCTAACTACTGGCTCCCAACATTTTAACCTCTTAAGGACTCAGCCCTATTTCACCCTAAAGTGTAATATAGAGCAACCAAAAATCATATTTACCCTAAAATAGTACCAACAAAACTGACACCTTATCCCGTAGTTTCCAAAATGGGGTCACTTTTTTGGAGTTTCTACTGTAGGGGTACATCAAGGGGGCTTCAAATGGGACATAGTGTCAAAAAACCAGTCTAGCAAAATCTGCCTTCCAAAAACCATATGGCGTTCACTTCCTTCTGTGCCCTGCCGTATGGCCATACAGCAGTTTACGACCACATATGGGGTGTTTGTGCAAACAAGAGAATCAGGGCAATAAATATTGAGTTTTGTTTGGCTGTTAACCCTTGCTTTGTTACTGGAAAAATGGATTAAAATGGAAAATTTGCAAAAAAATTGCTGCTTTGGGACCGTTTTTATTTTTTGCTATTTACATTGTTGGATCACTCCAAAAGTAGATATATAATTAGTACGTCTGACCTCAATAATATGTATCACTACCTGCAAAAGACGTATATAAAAACACTAAATTTATTAGAAATATTGTCCCATGGGACTAAAAGACACTAACTCGTTGTTGTGGTAAACGCTGTATAGATACAGAGTAACAGCCTCCCACACAAGCAGCACTCAAACCGCCACTGATCACCTCACTCAGCGAGGACGCACCATCGCAGATATGAGGCGTCAGAGCGGTACAGACATGCGGCCACCTGCTTCACCTGAGCGCGTCAATTGAAACAGGTGGCCGCATGTCTGTACCGCTCTGACGCCTCATATCTGCGATGGTGCGCCCTCGCTGAGTGAGGTGATCAGTGGCGGTTTGCGTGCTGCTTGTGTGGGAGGCTGTTACTCTGTATCTATACAGCGTTTACCACAACAACGAGTTAGTGCTCTAGTCTATAATGGCGTTTTGAGGGATCTATACATTAACCCCGTATGCCTAGTGACTAGTTCAGGTTACTGCACTTTAGACGGATCAGGGACCGGGAACCAGTTTATTTGGTTTCACTTGTTCCTGGGGCTATACTGATCCGTATTACCTGTTCGAGGTTTAATTGTCTTTTAGTCCCATGGGACAATATTTCTAATAAATTTAGTGTTTTTATATACGTCTTTTGCAGGTAGTGATACATATTTACATTGTTGAACTGACAGGTTAGATTGTGTGCTATTTCTATAGAGCAGGTTGTTACGGACGCGACAATACCAAATATGACTTTTTAGGGGTTTTTGTTTCAGTTTTACATAATAAAGCATTTTTTAAACAAAATTAATTTTTAGTGTCTCCACATTTTGAAAGCCATAGTTTATTTTTTATTTTTTGGGCGACTGTCTTATGTAGGGGCTCATTTTTTGAGGGATGAGATGGCGGTTTGATTGGCACTATCTTGGGGTGCATATGACATTTTGGTCGCTTGCTATTACACTTTTTGTGATGTAAGGTGACAAAAATGGCTTTTGACACCGTTTTTATTATTATTTTTTTGATGTGTTCAGCTGAGGGGTTAGGTCATGTGTTATTTTTATAGAGCAGGTTGTGACGGACGCGGCAATACCTAATATGTATACTTTTTATTTATTTATATAAGTTTTACACAATAATATCATTTTTTAAAACAAAAATAATTCATGTTTTAGTGTCTCCACAGTTTGAGAGCCATATATTTTTTTTTTTTTGGGCTCATTTTTGGCGGGATGAGGTGACGGGGAGATTGGCACTATTTGGGGGGTAATATGACTTTTTGAATGCTTGCTATTACACTTTTTGTGATGTAAAGTTTTTATTTAATTTTTTTTACAGTTTTTACTTGAGGGGTTAGGTCAGGTGATATTTTTATAGAGCAGATTCTTACGGACGTGGAGATACCCAATATGTCTACTTTTTAGTTTTTTTTTACATTTAAAACTAAAAAGCATTTTTGAAACAAAAACAATCATGTTTTAGTCTGAGAAGCATAGTTTTTTTATTTTTTGGCCAATTGTTTTAGGTAGGGGCTCATTTTTTGCGGGATGAGATGGCGGTTTGATTGGTACTATTTTGGGAGGCATACGCTTTTGTGATCGCTTTGTATTACACTTTTAGTGATGTAAGGTGCCAAAAAATGGCTTATTTACACCAATTTTTTTTTTTATGGCGTTCATCTGACGAGTTCAGTCATATGATATTTTTATAGAGCAGATTTTTACGGACGCGGAGATACCTAATATGTGTAGTGTATTTTATTTTTTAAAATTTTTATTCAGTGATATGTGTTTTTTTTCATTTTTACTTTTTTTCACTTTTTTTGACCCAGACCCACTTGGTTCTGAAAGATCCAGTGGATCTGGTGTCTGTATAATACAGTACAGTACACTATATAGTGCACTGTGCTGTATTTTGTACTTTACAAAGTCTGAATAGACCTTTAGCAGGTCTATTCAGACTTTCAGCACCATGGCAACCATCACCCGCTGCCATAAGAGGGCAGCGGGTGATTGAAGGGGAGGGAGTGGAGACCCCTCCCTCTGTGATCCCATCCTGTTGGGGGGCTGCAAAGGCACAGCAGCCCCACGATGGGAGAGGGAGGGAGCTCCCTCCCTGTTAACCCTTCCATACCGCGGTCCGTACGGACTGCGGTACGGAAGGGGTTAAACGGCTGGCATCTGATCAAGCACAGATGCCAGCCGTTTCTATCAGAGTGTCAGCAATGTGCTGACACTGTGATAGATCCACTAGACACCAGGGAATATTACAGAGGAGGCGGGCGGAGGATCGCAATCGCGATCCCGCCCGCCGCACCGCCCGCCTCCCGCACCACCTCCTGCCGCCAGCAACCACCCCCCCTGCACCCCCGCAGCCACAATATGATTGGGGGCTGCAGGGGGGGTTAAAAATAAACACTTTGGGGGCATTAACCCTCTGATCCCCGTGGTCACAGACCGCGGGGATCAGAGATCGCACAAAGCGCTGCAAACCGCAGGTCTGAATTGACCTGCGGTTTGCAGCGATCGCCGATATGGGGGGGTCACAGGACCCCCCTGGGCATTGTAACAAGGTACCTGCTGAATGATTTCAGCAGGTACCTTGTTCCGATCACTGCCGGCTAAGCAGCAGTGATCGGAACTACTCATGACGTACCTGTACGTCGTGGGTCCTTAAGGACTCGGAAACCATGACGTGTAGGTACGTCATGCGTCCATAAGGGGTTAAATTGGCCCAGAGCTTTAGTATCACCTGCGGTATATTTTGAAAACACACACAATGCTTATCCAGACCACGGACACCACAACCTAAGTGCATGGATTCATTCCATCCCAAAGTCAGTGTCCTAAATACCGCAATGCCACTCTTGGTTTTGAACTCATTCCCCTGGGAACATCTCCTTCAATGCTAACTGTAAGTTGGTGGACTTATTTCCCTGAGGCTGAGCCCCTCACCTCAGATTACATGTGAGAACCCCTGTGGGGGTGGCACTACTGGATCTACCCATCACTATTTACATAATGGGAGTAGTGGTTGGGAGAACAATGGCTTAATTGATGCCCCAGAGACACTAACTAAGTTAATGGAATGATTGCTTTACTTTAATTACTAATCCTGTGCCTCGCTTTATGTGGACCAGCCAGCATGTGATGATGTTGTCTGGCCATCGCATCTCACATCATGGCCCTCGAATCTGGATGAACATGGTATATGTATGAACATTTTGGATGGCCACTGAGTTATTCAATAAAATGTGTCTGTATAGCACCACCTACTTTACCATGTGATTGGACCATGTGATGTGACGTTATCACAGGTCCTTTAGACTGCAGCTAATGCTTGAAGAGAGAAGAGAGTTCGTCAACTACGCGATCAAGTGGCTAAGGTAAGTTAAGTTTTTTATTTTTAACCCCTTACTCCTCATTCTACAAAGCATTCTTTATTAAGAATGCTATTATTTTCCCTTATAACCATGTTATAAGGGAAAATAATGAAGATCGGGTCCCGTCGCTTAGCAACCATGCGGGAAAATCACACTGCATCTGCACTTGCTTGCGGATGCTTGCGATTTTCCCGCAGCCCTATTCACCTCTTTGGGGCCTGCGTTGCATTAAAAACGCAGAATATCAAGCATGCTGCGATTTCCACGCAACGCAGAAGTGATGAGTGAAAATCTCTGCTCATGTGCACAGCCCCATAGAAATTAATGGGTCCGGATTCAGTGCGGGTGCAATGTGTCCACCTCACGCATTGCACCCGCACGGAAATCACGCTCATGTGAAAGGGGCCTAAGAGTATCATGGCGCCTGATCTTCCCTCACAAAACTACAATCCCCATAATCCCTAGCTTTCCTGTTGTGAGTGTTGATGTTTACTGATTTGCTGCCTTATACACAGCCCAGTCACGCTCAGTACTCACCAGCACACTGACACTCCCTTGGTTTCACAAGACATTTAACTAGAGTATTGATAGCAACACACTGAGCATGCTCGACTTATTTGAAATTTACATTATATTATGTAATTATTGATGATGAATTAGTCTAAAACATAAGTTATATTTATGGTAACCGGAATACCCCTTTAAATCAATGTCTTTTAAGTAAAGCCACAGCATGAGTCACTGACTGTATGTTATTGTCAGTAGCAGCTTCAGACAACACTGGCAACCGGTCTGAACAGAAATGTGTCTTGTATTACATATTTGCCTTCATATCTAAGTTTAAAAAAATAAATAAATTTTATTATATTTTTCTAAATCATAATCCCTACCTATATATATATATATATATATATATATATATTTATATATTGCAGCTTACCTAGTATGGAAAGGGTCCCAGGGGGGATGATGGGAGTGGAAGTAGACCAGACCGTAGCAGGACTCCCACTCCAGCATTTCTCTAGGGCCAGGGGAGCACATCAATTTTTTTGTCTAGAGGTCGAAATAAAAAAAAGGTGGTTCACATAAAATTTTAGGTCCTACCGTTGTTGTAAGCCCATGCTACATATAATAGGCCACTACTTACAAACACCATACAGCTGAAATTTTGTTTTGAAGATGATGGTTAAGAGTCTAACCCTGATCCTAGTAATTAGTACTTAGGGCCACAACATAAAGCAACTGTACTCACATAAACTATTCTTTTTTCCCTCCTTGTGACAGGAATCATAATTCAGTTCTGTTTCGCGAACTGCCCACCATGTTGCTGGCTCTGGCAGGAGCTGTTGTCAGCTTCACTTCCTCCCTCCTAGCCCTGAATGAGCTAAAAAAGGACTGGAAGAAGAAATGCATGATATTTATGGTGTGTAGGTCTAGTTGGGAGGAGCCTGGCTGTACACATCATAAAGAGAGGGGAGGGCCTGCCCTGGCTGCACTGCAAGCTTTACATTATGCAATAGACCACAGCAGGCTACAGCCAGGAAGCTCCTCCCCTCTCCTTCCTCCTGCTCGTGGCCTGTCATCCTTCCACCCCCACCACCCTTGGCCGTCCTTACCAAGATGAAGCCTCCCTGCCCCATTTGCAGCCAACACCATGCTAAAAGCTGCTCAGTGCACAGTCCTGTCCTACATAGCACCACATACCTATTACATCCAGTGAAGTCACCTTTGATGTAGATATTCTCTTTCCTTATCTTCTCCATTCAGACCAGACCGCCTTGTTGATTTTTCAGCCATCTCTAGTCTCTGCCTATCTCCAGGACCCCGCCGCCCGAGTTGATAGCCTCGCCTAATTGGTGGTGCAGCCCTGAGTCAGGGATCATAAAAACAAATCAGACTGCTTCTATTGGGAGTCTAGACCCATTGGACTCCCCTTGTGGGTGCGCCCCTGCCTAGGGCTTTATTCTCAGTGAGGAGGGGGCTCCCCTGGGGCACACCTTAGCAAGAAGGCTTTCCAGCCCAATGTAATGCGTGATGTCCCTGGAGTTTGTGATGAAATGCAGGGCAGGGATCCGTGGTTGTGGTGCAATAGGTGGAGATAAATGTATGCAGTGAGTAGCTGTTGAATAGAACCATTAACTAATATTTTACTGAAAATTTCTGCAGTACTCACATACATTTACTGGTTAATGAACAGTAGGTACAGGACTTGTTGAATGATAAACTTTCAGCAGAACCAAAAGTACTACCGTATGTTTCGCTTTATAACACTCACCGGACTATAAGACACACCCCAGGTTTAGGCAATAGAAAATTAGAAAAAATGTTCTAGTTCTTTGAAGGGAATTTGGTTTACTGAAGTGGAGGGGTCAAGGTCAGTAACTTTAGGGTGTAGCGTAAGGGGGGAGAAAAGTTCTTGTCAGCTCTTGTTACCCTTACCGTGTTCTCTGCTGACCATTGTAACAACCAGCAATGGAACATGTGGTTACCTCATTAAAAGTGACGTTTGTGGCCTCTGTATGGAGGCCACAGAGGTCATGACTAGCCCTAGCGTCCAGCATGTCAGGGGTCATGGTTGGGTCACATATTCTAGTAAAATCTAGTTTGAATCCCCTCTTCATATTGGTTGCCCATTCTACATTGGGAGGAAGGGGTTTAGCTCCTACCTTCACTTTTAGTTCTTCAGCACACAGTGCATTCCAGATTCAGTCTTCCAAGGTAACAATCCTCAGCATGGTCCAATTGCTGGAAGAAATCCGCCTGAGGGCAGAATCAGAGGGAACAACCTGGCTTACTTCTCTCCTGAACCAGTGTTCCTTGTCACTCCCTGCCCTACCATCTTTACCCCCAGCAAGGCCCAGATGCCCCCATCCACCCCAATGCCTGAGCCCCAGCCCTACTCACAGGACCCAGGAGCCAAGAGGCAAGAAGCCTCTTATAAATCAAAATGTCCTCCTGGACAGGCATGCAGAATCCGGAGCACTTCCCCTCCTCCCCGCCATACCAGGTCTGGTACCATCTCCCCTTCCCTGCACCAGTCCCCACGGGATGGTGTCAGTTCTGCAGTAGTTGCAGACATTCCACACACTGACAGCCCCCAGCAGACAGATCTGGCCCCCCTCTGCAACCTTCCTCCATTACAGCTTCCTCCCTCCCCCCTCCCTTGCTTACTGAGATCTCCTCCAGGGCCCGGCATTCAGGATCACATGGCCTTGCACCAACCAGCTCTCCACATCATACAAGTGCTTCTCCCTCTCTGGCACCATGTGCTCTCCTGCACAGTCCTGCTCCCATTAACCCCAGCCCTGCCAGCAACATGCCTCAGGCAGCAGCATCCCTCACATCCTTTTCCATAGGAAATCACATCCCCAGGGGCAGTAGTGGGGTTGCTACATGTCACTCTTGTCACCAGCCCCCTTTCGTCAGCCCATCACAAGTGCTTCTCAGCAATGTTAACAACAGGCCACCTGAGGCTGTGAGCGATGCGGCTACACCTTTGGCCAGAGGACCAACGGCTCATGGCTACCGCTGTCGCACCTCTGCTTTTCACCACTCCAGATCTCCCAGGCGTTGGCTTGAACCGTACTGTCCTTTTTCCAGCCTCCACAGCAACGCTTTAACTGCTCATGGCCCCGCTTCTCGGAGGCTATCCACCCATTCTCCAGAAGCATCGCCAAACCCTCGCTGCCACGGAGAGGGACACCACAGAGGACCCCATTCTTCTGCATTCCTATCCACAGATGTCTTTCCTCATCGCGATTCCAGTTCTGCTGGTGTTCGCTTACCAGCAGGTCACAGTCCAGAGCGTCCCCTAGGTGACTGGGAATCGGCGTGGAGGGGGGAAGGGGTGGCTACCAATAGCAGTCAAGATTTTAGACATGTTTTTACCCTTATCTTACAAAAACTTTCTACCCCTCCAGCTAAGGTTCAACATAATTCACAAATCCCCTTCACTTCTGGTAATTCCAACTCATCTTTTGCTACCCAGGTGCCGGAGCAGTTGGCAGACAGCGGGAGCCAGTCCTCCATTATTTCGGGGGCCCCTGCTTGTTCTGTGTCGCCGCTGAGCTGGCATCTAGCTGACGAAGTAAAAGAAAAAATCTGGACCCGACAGTATGTATATGTTTATTCTTTAGTCCCTCCAGCCTGAGAATCTGTAGATAAGCCATTTAAATGCCCAGGTGACCTAGAGATGGACAAGTCTAAGCAAATTCCCCATACAGTTAGGAATTGGCTTCAGGGCTTCTCTATTTTTGACAGCACCCTTTGCGAGCTTTTCCCGGAACTAGACCCCCCATTATTTGCTTATGTAGACATGATCTAGGGGGCATACAAGGTGTATGGGGGTTCATACTGGTTTAGATATGACGAGCAGTTCCGCAAGCGCATGGTAGGGCGACAGTATTTAACTTGGGACAGCCAGGATGTCAACCTGTCGCTTCTGGTAATGACTCCTAGTCGTCCTGCATCTCACACCTTTCCAGGGAGGGCCGGTGCACACAGTGGAGCATCGGCCCACACAGCCAGCCTCAACAGTTGTCAGATCTGCTGGCTTTTCAATGAAAGCCACTGCAGATTTTACAACTCCTGCCGCTTTAGACACGAATGTTCCCACTGCGGAGGAACACATCCAGCAGCCCAATGCTTTAAGAAAGCAAAACTGGCCGTGTCAAAATCCACGTCTGCTGTCCCCTCTCGTAGGGAGGACACCAGTGAGCATCCTAAGGATGGAACCATGGCTCGCCCACTATCCCAAAACTAGGGAATCAGCCATTTTGAGGGACGGTTTTACATTTGGGTTTTGGATCCCCTTTATTCACCGCGACGACCCATCTTTTTCTGACAACCTGAAATCAGCCAAAGATCACACAGAGGTGGTCGCTAAAAAATTGCAATTGGAAGTTGATCAGGGCAGAGTGGCGGGACCTTTTGTGGACCCCCCTTTCCATAACCTCAGGGTATCTCCATTGGGCATTGTCCCAAAAAAGGAACCCAAAAATTTCCGCCTCATCCACCACTTATCTTTCCCAAAACGGACATCAGTTATTGATGGCATAGATAAGGGCTAATCAAAGGTCCATTACTCTTCCTTTGATAGGGCACTTCACCTGTTGAGGCAAGCTGGCCGAGAAGCATTGATGGCAAAATCAGACATTAAGTCAGCTTTTCGTCTCCTGCTGGTTCACCATGAATGCTTCCACCTCCTAGGCCCTTTTTTCCAGGTACACTACTACTATGATATGAGCCTACCAATGGGATGTTTGTTCCATATCCTGTTGCTACTTTGAAATATTTAGCTCCTTCTTACAGTGGGTAGTCTCAGAGGAGTCAGGATTCTCATCTCTACTTCATTATTTAGACAATTTTCTTTTCATAGGCCCAGCAGGTACAGAGATAACTTTACATTTATTAAACACTTTCCGTCGCATGCTCAATTATTTTGGGGTCCCTATAGCTGAGGAAAAAACAGAGGGTCCACTAACTGTCCTTATATTTTTAGGCATTGAAATTGATGCAGATAGGATGGTATTCCGTTTACCCCAACAAAAATTAACCGACTTGAGAGCCCTCCTTTCCCAAGTCCTGTCTTCCAAAAAGGCTACTCTCAGACAGGTTCAGTTCCTACTAGGGCATCTCACATTTGCCAGCAGGGTGCTTCCTATGGGCAGAGCTTTTTGCCGCAGGCCATCCCTCGCTACAAAGGGCATAAAGCAGCCGCATCACTTTATAAGGATTACAAAATCTATCAAGCAGGTCCTTTCAGTGTGGCACTCCTTTCTTTCAGAATTTAATGGTTCCTCTGTTTGGCAGGAGCCTAAGAGCTCTAATACCCATTTAGAACTCTTTACAGATGCAGCGGGCAGCACAGGCATGGGGGCTGCTTTCGAGGAAAATGGTTTTCTACAGCATGGCCACAGTCGTGGGAAGGGTCACCATTTCTCCGTTTTCTGACATGTCTGGAGCTCTATACCATAGTTGCGGCCGTCGAGGTTCGGGGAGAGGAGATGAGAAATAGACGCATAGTATTCTGGACAGACAATATTAGCATGGTATATGTCCTAAATAGGTCTACCTCATCCTCTCTCCCAGTCCTCGCCGTGCTGCACCATTTAATCCTTCGTTGCCTAGAGCTAAATCTCTGGTTTAAGGCAAAACATGTTCCTGGGGTTCATAATGATATAGCAGACTGTCTGTCCCACTTCCAGATGTCAGCAACTGCAGTGCCTCCCTGTTTATGGTTTCAGAGAATTGTTGCACCTGGTGAAGCAATCCATAATTCCTACTACCTTCCGATCCTATTATAGTACCTGGCTCCGATGGCTTGATGTTGCAAACAAGGAACAGGGAATACGGGATCATCATAACAGAGTCATCGCCACTCTAGGGCTACGGGAGGCCATGTGGTCTCAAGGAGCCTCCAGTGCGGCAGCCGCTAAGACTTTACCCGCTTTAGCCTATCTGTGTCAGTTAATGGAATGGGAGAGAGTAGATTCTCATTTCTTGGTTAAGAAAATTATTCAGGGTTGGAAAAAATCCTCCAGCACAAAAACGGACAAACGCAGACCCATTTCCCCAGCCATTTTAAATGAGTTACTACTGACCCTCCCAGGTGTGTGCAGTGACTCTTATGAAACACTTTTTTTTCGTGCTGCATTTACCCTTTTGTTTCGGGGCCTTTCAGATTAGTGAATTAATATCACAACGGACCGATTTACAAGGCGGTTTACAAAAAGATGATGTCCTCCTATTTTCTGATTCTATTGTTGTTTGGCCTCCGAAATCCAAAACGGATTAGCGGGGAAATGGCCGTATTGTTCCTTTTATATGCTATTGCAGGTGGTTGTTGTCCTGTTCACAACCTCCGTCAATATCTAAATATCAGACACCCAACAAAAGGCTTACTATTTATTCACAGGGATGCCTCAGCTCTTTCCTTATATCAATTCCGCCACATTTTGGCAGCCTGTTGTAGCCAAGCAGGGCTATCAAGATGCCTTTTCACTACACATTCTTTTCGAATAGGAGCAGCCACCACGGCTTTTCTATATGGGTTGTCAGAAGTAGAGATGAAGAAATGAGGTGGTTGGAAATCTAACCGATACAAATCCTATGTTCGTCCCAACCTTTTGTAATTGTAGGAACTCCGCCGATTCTGACGTGGATCGTAGGACATTCTTTCGTTTACTGGGCCAGCAAGCAAGCAGCTGTGAGGCCTTACGGCCGCAACTTAGGATTTCCGCTGTCTCAAGTACAGGTGAGATGGAGAGGCATCAGGGGACTCCGTTGGTCCCAGATTTACCCAGAAGTAACCCACAAACAGAATCGGTGTACATGCTCATTGTACATGCCAGGGGGAATGACCTGGGCTCTCAGAAGAATGTCCAATTTATACATACCATAAAAGAAGATCTGGCCAGATGTTGTGCCCTAGTTAATGTTGTTTCTCTGGTTTGGTCAGAAATATTGTCCAGATTTACCTGGTCTGCAGCTAAAAACTATTTGGCCATGGAGAGGTGCTGTAAAAAACTGAATATGACAGTCACAACATTTGTCCGCCGCATAGGTGGTTTTTCAATTAGACATATGGAGATTAAGAGTGGTGGTAATTCCTTAAAAAGACAGGATGGCGTCCATCTGAACCCTATAGGCCTAGATATATTGAATATGGACTTTCAGAATGGTATTGACTGGGTTCTGGCCTCATGGGGCCGTCTCTCAGGTTAGGTTTAACCTTCAAGGCGTTGGTGTGGTTGTGAGGACAGAACTTATGGAATTTGAGGAGTTAATACTGAGACATGGCACCCCACGGGTTCATCTCTTGGTTGGAGACTCTTGGAAGTTGGGGTATAAAATCGTGCCCACACCGGTTTGCTGCGGCAGGCATATCGTTTACAGAGTTATGGTTATTATTCAATAAAGCTGTGGCCAGTTTAAATCCCACATGGAGTGTCTGCTTGTTCTTTGGTTGCGCCACAGCTTTAGTTAAATCCATAAAGTCGAATAAGAGTTGCCTGTATGTGATGCGTCCATGTTGGCGGTCATGTACCTATCCAAATAAATGTATCTCCTTTCATTGCTCTGTTGTGTTCTGCCATGCTTCTTGGTCTAGTTAATTATTTTTAAAGGGGTTGTCCGGGTTCAGAGCTGGTATTAGCATTTCATGCTCCGATGCTCTCCCTTGCCCTGCACTGGATCACACAGGGCAAGTTTTTTTTTGTTTATGTTTTTACACTACTAGGTGGAGGCTTCTGCTCAGCAGTGTATTCGTTGACGTCTCTGTCTCATGGGTGGGCTTAACATAGCAAAACACAGTTCTGCTACACACATAGAGCTGTGCTACACCCATACAGCTTCTCTACACCTATATTGTCTGCAGTTCTGTTACACATATGCAGCTCTGCTACATCTATACAGTTATGGTGCACATATACAGCTCTGCTACACATATACACATACACACATAATTATCTTTAATAAAAACTCAAATTTCCCTGCACTAGTGCTGGCTGTACAGTTCTTCTGTTCTGGCTCCTCAATTGATGACATAATCAAAGGACATTAAGATGTACTTGGAGTTTCCATTTCCTTTCATTAGAGCTGTAGGACCTTCCTCCCCATGTGCTCTCCCGATACCGATGATCACACAGATTGGTGTCAGGCAGGGAGAGAGAAGTGTGTGCAGATGCACAGCTCTCTCACTGATCGGGAAAAGTGCTGAATGTGCGCTCTGCCAGATCATTAAGACAGCAGCCAGGGGGTCTGGCCATGCTGGATCTCCTTGACTACCATTTTTAAAACACAGGCACTTTTTGGCAATATTTTTTCTTGCTAAAAAAGTGCGTCTTTTAAAGTGAAAAATATAGAAACTGCGCCCTTTCAATATCACTATGCTTCCCACTAATCCAGTCTGGTGGTGCAATATTTTCCAGACTATGCAGATCTTTAACAGACTTGTAAACTATCTCTCTCTTATATGACAAGGGACCTGAGGCCTTTACATTTGGTCAAATTACTGCAACCCAAAATACATATTTTATGGTGAAATGATGTTCTTTCCACTCAGGATTATGGCCCCAACAGTACTCACTGGAACCTTCAGTAGTTTAGAAATTCTTCTGTAATTAATGTCATCAGTATGTTTTGCAACAATAAGGTTGTGAAGAGCTTGAGAGAGCTAACTCGTTTTACCCATCATGAGATGCTTCTTGTGTGGGACCTTGTTAATGAGACACCTTTTTATAGGCCATCAGTTGAACCAGCTGATATTATCTTTCACTAAGTGGCAGAATTATATTCTTATTATTGTATTTTTCGCCCTATAAGACGCACCGACCCATAAGACGCACCTAGATTTTTGAGGAGGAAAATAAGAAAAAACTAATGGTGGTCTGCGGCCGACACTGTTATGGGGGTCTGTGGCTGACACATTATGGGGGGCTGTGGCTGACACTGCTATGGGGGTCTGTGGCTGACACTGTTATAGAGGTCTGTGGCTGACACTGTTATGGGGGTCTGTGGCTGACACTGTTATGGGGGTCTGTGGATGACACTGTTTTGGGGGCACTGTGGATGACACTGTTATGGGGGATCTGTGGCTGACACTGTTATGGGGGTCTGTGGATGACACTGTTATGGGGATCTGTGGATGACACTGTTATGGGGGCACTGTGAATTACACTGTTATGGGGGATCTGTGGCTGACACTGTTATGGGGATCTGCTGGATGACATTGTTATGGGCGCTGTGATCTGTGGATGGCACTGTTATGGGGATCTGTGGATGACACTGTTATGGGGATCTGTGGATGGCACTGTTATTGGGGCATCTGTGGATGGCATAACACTGCTATGGGGGATCTGTGGATGACACATAAATAGCATCTTATGCTATGTGTCATCCACAGATCTCCCCCATAATAGTGTCCCTTTGTAGTGTGAATGACCCCCAATACAGGGTGAGGAGGCTGGCATCTAGTTTTTCTAATGGCAGCGGGGCCTAGTGCCAGTCACTGTATTCTATTACACTGGGCCCTACTCACTGTAGTAATCCTATCGAAGTGTAGGCATTGTTTAACAATAGAATTAATCTTCAATCCAGCAGCCTGTCACTACTTACAAACTTCTGCAGGAGGCAGGAGGCCGGGCGGGCGGCAGCATAACTCCCTACGTCACGGGCCCACGCTGCCTGCTTCATTCAGTCATTCAGGGGCAGGGAGTTTGTACATCCTGTGTGACTCTATACATAGATTCCAGTACTACCACTATTAAAATAGATCTGTGGCATCCGTTAGATAGTGCAGACAATTTGTACTTAAATGATCTGTACTACATCAATAAGTTAGTGTTGACAATAACTCCATAGATCAACTGGAATTGTAATAAAGTTTATTCCAGAAATAAAAAATATTTGAGTACTCAAAACTACCGCACGGGACTGTGCTTGACCGGAATATAATAGACCACATTGTGAATAGTGATGTAGCTGAAGTAGGACATGTGTCTGAGCCTTGTACTTCCCTGCAGAATACCTCTCATATTATGTATAGCTAACGTTAGTGATTAACTGTTTGGATCTTCCTTAGTATACTTTATTTTGATGCTGAGGTAGGGGATCACAGTCAATAATGTGAGGGTACATTTACAGGGTAACCCTTCTTAAGTAGCTTACAGAAACTTTAGATATCTGGCTACACTGAATCAGTGAGGCTTAAATTAAGCAAGTATTATCCAAAATGTATGAAGTGGATCAATCACAGGAATAAAAATACATACTGGATTAGATGTATCATAATATGGCTAATAGTATAGATGTATGAATACAGAAAAAATATATTATGACAAACATTGATAAACTATTATATGATATCATAGCTCGTAAAGTATCCAAATTAAAGGATTAAAGGTCTGGCCCTGACCAAATTAAAGGATTAAGAATTAAAGGTCTGGCCCTGATTGGCTTAGAGGTCGAAAGCCTGATCAGCCAAATAAGGGGGTAGTATTAAGCAAGAAGGCCAGGTCCTAATGACACCTTCACATTTGTGTTGGTCTGCTTCCCACACCAGCCGCTTATCCGCCTCCCCCACCTGCTCCTTCATGGACCTCCTGCTATCCCCAAGAAAGGCAGAGTGTCATTCCCACTCCCTCTTATCATATATGTAAAGTGGGGGGTTTCAATACAGTGTTAGAGCTGATCGGCCTGTGTGACATTAGCCACAGTCTATCACTTGCAAACGTGCATCAAGCAGTGAACATCCCACTGGCAGTATCTCCACCAACTCCAAATGGGCAACTTGGTCAGCGACAATGGCAGAAACATAGTGGCTGTACTGCATTTGGTGTAAATAATACATGCTCTCTGCATGGTGCATGTGATCAATTTATTCATGCAATGTTTTTGAAAACTTACAGTGGTACAAGGGGTACCCATGTACAAGAGACAGTGGAAAAAGGCTTCCACATCTTGCTGGCTGCCCTGTAGCTGTTGGGGGATGCACACGAGAAAATCCCATGGTGGAGGAAGTGAAACAGGAGGGGGAATAATCGCTTGTGCAGGATTCCAATGATGATGACGACACTGGCCATGATGACCAATCATGCCAGTGGGGGTGGTACTGGAATGAATTGTGTCCTCAGGCACATTGTGAGAATGACAAGCTGTGTGCTTTCCTGCTAATGCGATGACAGATGTATCCTTACCATTAAGAAATCTGCTGATTACTGTATAGCCATGCTTTTAAACCCTTACTATCAAAGCAAAATGAGGGAATGTACTCCTGTTGCCGAAGGAGAGGTCCAATTGCTTTATTACCAGGATACACTGTGTACATAGCTTTTGGTGAGCAGATGTCTGCTGATCATTAATCTGACCAGAAGCCACCTCTCTGTCCCCCGACACATCATCCCCCTTCCTCCATCTCCACCACCACAAGTAGCAGAAGCCCAGGAGAAGAAACAGCAATGAGTTCAGTATCATGAAAATGATGGAGCAGTTTTTCCATTTGCCCCGAGAGGCTATTGCAAAAAATGCAAATGGAGACGTACCGCCTGAACAATCAAGTTCCGTTCTGCCTGGACTATGGTCTTTCTGTGGTGCATACCATGTTCCCTGACCCCAAGGACTTCTTGGCAGGCAAATTGGAACAGTGATTGCGGATGTTTGCTCTCTCTGTACTGTCTTGTCCAGCCTCCAGTTTCATCTCAAAGAGGGTTTTCAGCGTGGCGGGAGGCGTCTTCACACCTAAACAGACAAACGTATCCTCTGCCAGTGTACAAAACATCACATTTTTCAAAATTAATGAGGCATGGATCCATGAGGACTTTCACACACTTCCAGTTGAAGATGATAAATAAATCTGCCTTTGCTGATGGTACTCCATAATTCCACCTCCGCATATCTAGCATCATGTTCCATACCATATGGCTGCTGCAGCCACAGCTGCAACTTCTACTCCCTACTGCTAATCCCCCAACTGCCACTCCTTTTACCCCTACTGCCACTACCATTACCTCTATATAGACAATGCTGCTATGGCTACTATCCTAACACGGCCACACATATGTTTACTTACTACCATGTCTGTTCCATGCTGTCCTGCTAGTACTTTTACTACTAATGCTGAAATTATTACCCCTACACACCTTACCCTTTCTACATCCACATTGCTGTTATTCTCAAATAAACATAACATTTTTCCAGGTTTGTTCAACTTCAAAACAAGCCACTGTTTCTTCTGACAGCTAACACTTGTGTGCATATAATTACGGGCAGACATTCTGCCCCCATTAATTTTTCTAAAGCTTATGCAGAACAAGCTACTGTTTCTTATGACATTAGCATATGTGTGTTTAAACAGGGTCAGTGATCTGCCCACTTTAAGGCCCCTTTCACACGGGCGAGTTTTCCGCGCGGGTGCAATGCGTGAGGAGGACGCATTGCACCCGCACTGAATCCGGACCCATTCATTTCTATGGGGCTGTGCACATGAGCGGTGATTTTCACGCATCACTTCTGCGTTGCGTGAAAATCGCAGCATGCTCTATATTGTGCGTTTTTGACGCAACGCAGGCCCCATAGAAGTGAATGGGGCTGCGGGAAAATCGCAAGCATCCGCAAGCAAGTGCGGATGCAGTGCGATTTTCCCGCATGGTTGCTTAACAACGGGACCAGATCTTTATTATTTTCCCTTATAACATGGTTATAAGGGAAAATAAATACCACTCATAATAAAGAATGCTTAGTAAAATGAAGATAAAGGGGTTAAAATAATAAAACTTAACTTACCTTTGCCACTTGATCGCGTAGTTGCGATCTGTCATCTCTCTTCATGCTTTAACTAACAGCTTAAGGACCTGTGATGACGTCACATCACATGGTCCAATCACATGGTCCATCTTACCATGGTGATGGACCATGTGATTGGACCATGTGATGTGACGTCATCACAGGTCCTTTAGCTGTTAGCTGAAGCTTGAAGACAGATCGCAACTACGCGATCAAGTGGCTAAGGTAAGTTAAGTTTTATTATTTTTAACCCCTTCATCTTCATTTTACTAAGCATTCTTTATTAACCACCTCAGCCCCCCTAGCTTAAACACCCTTAATGACCAGGCCACTTTTTACAATTCTGCACTACACTACTTTCACCGTTTATTGCTCCGTCATGCAACTTACCACCCAAATGCATTTTACCACCTTTTCTTCTCACTAATAAAGCTTTCATTTGGTTGTATTTCATTGTTGCTGACATTTTTACTTTTTTTGCTATTAATAAAAATGTAACGACATTTTTGCAAAAAAATGACATTTTTCACTTTCTGTTGTAATTTTTTTTTTAAAAAACTACATTTCTATATAAATTTTCCGCAAAATTTATTGTTGTACATGTCTTTGTTAAAAAAAAATCCATTAAGTGTATATTTATTGGTTTGGGTAAAAGTTATAGCGTTTACAAACTATGGTGCAAAAAAGTGAATTTCCGCATTTTGAAGCAGCTCTGACTTTCTGAGCACCTGTCATGTTTCTTCAGGTGCTAGAATGCCAGGATAGTATAAATACCCCCCAAATTACACCATTTTAGAAAGAAGACATCCCGAAGTATTCACGGAGGGGCATGGTGAGTTCATGTATCATTTAATTTTTTTTCACAAGTTAGCGGAAAATGACACTTTCTGAGGAAAAAATAAATAAAAATAATAAAGATTCCATTTCTGCTAACTTCTGGCAAAAAAAAAAAAAATCTAAGACGGACTCACTAGGCCCCTCAGTGAATACCTTGGGGAGTCTAATTTCCGAAATGGGGTCATTTGTGGGGTGTGTTTACTATTCTGGCATTTTGGGCGGGGCTAAATTGTGAGCAGCCATGTAAAACCTAAAGGTACTCGTTGGAATTTGGGCCCCTTTGCGCACCCAGGCTGCAGAAAAGTGTTACTCATGTGGTACTGCCGTACTCAGGAGAAGCAGAGCAATGTGTTTTGGGGATGTATTTTTACATATACCCATGTTGGGTGAGAGAAATATCTCTGTAAATTGTCAACTTTGTATAAAAAAAATTAAAAAGTTGTCGTTTACAGAGATATTTCTCACACAAAGTATGGGTATATATAAAAATACACCCCAAAACACATTGCACTACTTCTCCTAAAGTATGGCGATACCACATGAGTGACACTTTTTTGCAGCCTGGGTGCGCAAAGGGGCCCTAATTCCAATGAGTACCTTTAGGATTTCACAGGGCATTTTTACGCATTTGGATTCCAGACTTCTTCTCTCGATTTAGGGGCCCCTAAAATGCCAGGGCAGTATAAATACCCCACATGTGACCCCATTTTAGAAAGAAGACACCCCAAGGTATTCCGTGAGTGGTATGGTGAGTTCATGTAAAATTTTATTTTTTGTCACAAGTTAGTGGAATATGAGACTTTGTAAAAAAAAAAAAAAAAAAATAACAATTTCTGCTAACTTGTGCCAAAAAAAAAAATTCTGTGAACTCGACATGCCCCTCACCGAATACCTTGGGTTGTCTTCTTTCCAAAATGGGGTCACATGTGGGGTATTTATACTGCCCAGGCATTTTAGGGGCCCTAAAGCGTGAGAATCCTAATGCGTAAAAATGCCCTGTGAAATCCTAAAGGTACTCATTGGTATTAGGACCCCTTTGTGCATCTTGGCTGCAAAAAAGTGGCAAACATGTGGTATCGCCGTACTCAGGAGAAGTAGGGCAATGTGTTTTGGGGTGTATTTTTACATATACCCATACTGTGTGTGAGAAATATCGCTGTAAACGACAACTTTTTAAATTTTTTTATACAAAGTTGTCAATTTACAGAGATATTTCTCTCACCCAGCAAGGGTATATGTAAAAATACATCCCAAAACACATTGCCCTACTTCTCCTGAGTATGGCGATTCCACATGAGTGACACTTTTTTGCAGCCAAGATGCGCAAAGGGGCCCAAATTCCAATGAGTACCTTTTAGGAGGGAATTTTTACGCATTTTTCTTCTCACACTTTAGGGCCCCTAAAATGCCAGGGCAGTATAAATACCCCACATGTGACCCCATTTTGGAAAGAAGACACCCCAAGGTATTCCATGAGGGACATGGCGAGTTCATAAAAGATTTTTTTTTGGCACAAGTTAGCGGAAATTAATTTTTTATTGTTTTTTCTCACAAAGTCTCCCTTTCCCGCTAACTTTTGACAAAAAGTTCAATTTTTCATGGACTCACTATGCCCCTGAGCGAATACCTTGGGGTGTCTTCTTTCCAAAATGGGGTCATTTGTGGGGTGTTTGTACTGGTCTGGCATTTTGGGTGGGGCTAAATTGTGAGCAGCCGTGTAAAACCTAAAGGTATTCAATGGAATTAGGGCCCCTTTGCGCACCCAGGCTGCAAAAAATTGGCACACATGTGGTATCGCCGTACTCATGAGAAGTAGGGCAATGGGTTTTGGGGTGTATTTTTACATATACCCATGTTGGGTGAGAGAAATATCTCTGTAAATTGACAACTTTGTATAAAAAAAATTAAAAAGTTGTCGTTTACAGCGATATTTCTCACACACAGTATGGGTATATATAAAAATACACCCCAAAACTCATTGCCCTACTTTTTCTGAGTACGGCTATACCACATGTGGGACACTTTTTTGCAGCCAAGATGCGCAAAGGGGCCCAAATTCCCATGAGTACCTTTAGGATTTCACAGGGCATTTTTACGCATTTGGATTCTCACGCTTTAGGACCTATAAAATGCCAGGGCAGTATAAATACCCCACAAGTGACCCCATTTTGGAAAGAAGACACCCCAAGGTATTCCGTGAGGGGCATGGCGAGTTCACAGAAAAAAAAAATTTTTGGCACAAGTTAGCGGAAATTGATATATATATATTTTTTTTTTTCAAAGTCTCATATTCCACTAACTTGTGACAAAAAATAAAATTTTACATGAACTCACCATACCCCTCATGGAATACCTTGGGGTGTCTTCTTTCTAAAATGGGGTCACATGTGAGGTGTTTGTACTGCCCTGGCATTTGAGGTTCTCCGCAATCATTACATGTATGGCCAGCATTAGGAGTTTCTGCTATTCTCCTTATATTGAGCATACGGGTAATGAGATTTTGATTTTTCCGTTCAGCCTCTGGGCTGACAAAAAAAAAAAATGAACGGCACAGATTTTTTCATTCGCATCGATCAATTTGGATGAAAAAATCTCTGCCAAAATCAGTGACTGCGGTGCGGTGGGCTGGGCGCTAGCTACCTAACAGGTAACTAACTAACTGGCGGTGATAAGGGACCCTTATGCCCCATTCACACGTCCGCAATTCGGTTTGCGGAACGGAATTGCGGACCCATTCATTTTTATAGGGACAGACTTTGTCCCGCTCGGATCCGGAATTATGGATCCGTGCTTCCGGGTCTGCACTTCCGTTCCGCAAAAATATAGAACATGTCCTATTCTTGTCCGCAATTGCGGACAAGAAAAAGCATTTTCTGTATAGTTCTGGCAATGTGCGGATCTGCAAAATGCGGAAAGCACATTCCCGGGGTCCGTGTTTTGAGGATCTGCGGATCCGCAAAACACATATGGATGTCTGAATGGAGCCTTACAAGGGGTGTGATCAATGACAAGGGGGTGATCAGGGAATCTATATGGGGTGATCAAGGGGTTAACAAGGGGTTAATAAGTGAGGGGGGGGTTAATGTAGTGTTTGGTGCAACTTTACATAGCTACCTGGTCCTCTGGTGGTCGATCCCAGCAAATGGGACCACCAGAGGACCAGGTAGCAGGTATATCAGACGCTGTTAACAAAACAGCGTCTGATATACTTGTTTGATGCGAATTATTTCGCATCTACAGCCTGTCAGCGATTGATCATCGCTGGCAGGCTGCAGTACAAGTTGTGAGACATGCGGCACTGTGAACGCGAGTTGACGCACTGATGTGTCGAGTCAGAACTACAGGACCGCCCACCGGACACATCCGTGCGTTAGGCGGTCCTGTAGTGGTTAAGAATGCTATTATTTTCCCTTATAACCATGTTATAAGGGAAAATAATAAATTCGCCAGAATACTCTACCCGAAACCGGACTTCAGTGATGAAGTCCGGCTTCGAGTCTGGTTACCAAACATGGCGATTTTTCACACGCGCGTGCAAAACGCATTACAAACGTTTGCACCCGCGCGGAAAAATCGCGCATATTCCCGCAACGCACTTGCCTCTTATCCGGGCGTCAAACATGACGCCCGTGTGAAAGAGGCCTAAGGCATCATTTTCAGATGCTTGGTCCCAATTAGCCACTGTTTTCCCATAACACCATGTGTGTTTAAATGACATAAGGAACAATTTTTGAAAGGTTTCTAATATGAAAAATCATAACACATGAGGTGACACAGTGTGAATTCCGGCATCAAAAAGTTCCAAAAATAGGGCTTTTGCAACTTTGTGTACTCGCTTGTGCAAAATAGAAGCGATTTGTGCAAAAATTTTGTGATTTTTTTGTACTTGCTTGTGCAAAATTTTGCGACTTTTTGCATTTTTACACTACTTACTCCAATGTTGTAATGTGGTTGAAAAAGGGGGCACAGTTAGCTATGTTAATGAGTTTATCATTTATCAAAACTTTTTCTTTAAAGTTTCAAAAAGGTTACAATCCAACTCCAGGAGGAGGATGAAGTAGGATGGAGTATCTTCTCTACACAAAAGGTTTAATGATAAGACAAATTTATCAAGATACATTTGATAAACGTGGCATAAAGTACTCCAACACAGACTCACTGACATCTAAGTTTCCCCTATTATAAATCCCCCCTACTGTTTGTTAACACTGTTAACTATCTATCTATCTATCAATTATGAAGACTAGCTGCAAAAGGAATATGAGTTTAACAGATTGTCATCCCTGATACAAATATTTTTTCAATTGTTACAGCCACATAATAAGTGTATTATGTTTTGTTTTTGTTATTTTAATTTTTATTAAAGCTTATTTGAAAACACCACCCCAAAGAACAAAAATGTTTATAATTTAGAAATTCAGATACAGTAAATACATGTTTCAGTGTCCATTATAGGCAATTCTTATGTTGACTTTCCTGTTCTAATGGTCCATTACATGTCTCATTTATGAAATCATACTATCCTAACAATAAAAACTAAAATATACTTAGAATACTATCTCCCTGCAAATAATGAATAATAAAGTACATTACAAAATCTTTCAGGTAGATATAAATAAATCCTATGGCTCAGTTCAGTCAAAACGATGATACCTGAAGTGGATATAAGATTGTTTGATGGTTCATGATACAGTTTCAGAATTTCATTCCGCTCTGTGTTGAAAAATTAAGGCCAAAATGAAAAGTCAAAATAACAGATAAAGGGCAACAAAATGCTATACTCAGAAAATGTATTCCAGTAAAAAAGAGTAGTCATATGAGAATTATGCCAGAAACATTGGGGAGACATATATCAAAAGTAGTGTAAAATCTTGATTATAGCAACTATTCAGATTAAAGCTTCTATTTTTAGTAGCAATGATCTAATTTTTTTTTGCCATGGGCAACAGCTTCACTTTTCCTTTGGTCAAGTTTTGATAAATTTTACCAAGAATGTCTTGCTAATTCTCTTAAGACTCTAGTCATACTGGCATCATGACTTCTGTTTGATGAATTCAATTAACAGTTATTTCCCAGACTTAATTATGGACTGATATAGAGCATCAATGTTGGCTGGGTGTGGTTCTTATCCCCTGAACTACCACTGAAAAGCAGAATGCAGGGGCAATGTTTGCATTATTATTATTGAACCAGCCAAATCAGTATGTAAAAGGTTGAGCCTCCATATAAATACATATGTAATATATACAGCTACTCCTAGCTCAATACCGCAGTCCAATAAGTATAAGATAGATAGGAGGCTGCATATGACAGTTTGCATCAGAAATTTGTTACTTTAAAAAGTTCCATATTATATTGTACATCATATTTGAGCAATGCCTTGTGCAAGGCTCTCTTCCTTTTTTTTAATCAAATCTTTTTTCTTCGTTTTTGAAAACTGTGCAGTAACATACGGATGTAGCAGTGTTAATGCTGGAACTCATTTTTATTTATCCATTAACTTATCAATATCTCAAAACAAAAGCCATTGAAAAGCAATTGAAGGTGTCGGCTTAACACAACTACAGTAGTTTAAGTTTAGTTAACACGTCTAGTTAAGCACATCCTAACTCTACTACATTATAAACAGTGATGTGGAAATTGTGCAGGGAATAGCAGCAGGAGAGTTTACTACATTTTAAGCAATACAATTAAAATAAAAGTTATTACAGGCATGTGATGATTCATACATTTGGCACAATGTACTCCAGGGCATCTAAGTTTGAGACTGTGTGCGAAAATTCAGTCTTAGATAATCTCCCTCTTTATAATTAAAACCAAAATATTTGTAGCTTCAGTCCACTACTATAGTAGTCTGATGGCAGTCCCATCATATTCTTTGGGAGGAATACCATACAGGGCGTTTCTTGACTTGAAAACAATGGAAACCACAACAGAACCCGACAGAGCCTAACTCAATGAGGTACGTTAGTATCTAGTGGAAGGGGTTGATCATGGGATTATCTGGCACATAACATTTTTATTGATTTGTTTCAGAAGGACACATGCATGCTATACATAAATAGTGATGAGCACGAATATTCGAATCGCAAATTTTAATCGTGAATATCCCCACTTTGAGAATTTGCGAATATTTAGAATGCAGTGCTATATATTCGTATTTGC
Source organism: Bufotes viridis (assembly GCA_033119425.1). Classification (NCBI taxonomy): domain Eukaryota; kingdom Metazoa; phylum Chordata; class Amphibia; order Anura; family Bufonidae; genus Bufotes; species Bufotes viridis. Next base: position 175,301,065 of record CM065591.1, read on the forward strand.
GAATAGTGTGGATCACGAATATTCTAATCGCAAATTTATCGCAAATTTATCACGAATATCGGCTCTTAGCAACATCCCTAGCAACCAATAGGAAAGTTGCCTACCCCTTAGTATTAACATAGTAACATAGTAACATAGTATATAAGACCGAAAAAAGACATTTGTCCATCGAGTTCGGCCTGTCATCCTGCTAGTTGATCCAGAGGAAGGCAAAAAAAAACATGAGGTAGAAGCCAATTTTCCCCACTTAAGGGGAGTAAAAAATTCCTTCCCGACTCCATTCAGGCAATCAGAAGTACTCCCTGGATCAACGACCCCTCTCTAGTAGCTATAGCCTGTAATAATATTACACTCCAGAAATACATCCAGGCCCCTCTTGAATTCCTTTATTGTACTCACCATCACCACCTCCTCAGGCAGAGAGTTCCATAGTCTCACTGCTCTTACAGTGAAGAATCCTTTTCTATGTTTGTGTACAAACCTTCTTTCCTCCAGACGCAGAGGATGTCCCCTCGTCACAGTCACAGTCCTGGGGATAAATAGATGATGGGAGAGATCTCTGTACTGACCCCTAATATATTTATACATAGTCATAGTTATCTCCCCTCAGTCGTCTTTTTTCTAAAGTGACTAACCCTAATTTTGATAATCTTTCAGGGTACTGTAGTTGCCCCATTCCAGTTATTACTTTAGTTGCCCTTCTCTGAACCCTCTCCAGCTCTGCTATGTTCACATCTGCCTTGTTCACAGGAGCCCAGAACTGTACACAGTACTCCATGTGTGGTCTAGTGATTTGTAAAGTGGTATTGATCGCAAATATTCAAATCGCAAATTTTTATTGCGTATATGTTACATTGCCGATTTTCACAATCAAGTAAATAATGACTGGAGAGCACGAATTCTCAAATTTGCGAATTTATGGCTAATATTCGGCCAAAAATTCGCGAAATATCGCAAATTCGAATATTGCCTATGCCGCTCATCACTATACATGAAGTCATATTTTGCTATTATGTTGAAAACAGATTTTTATTTATAGGAAAGGCATTAGAATAAAGTTGTCATCCAGTGCAATAAAAAGAACTCAGAGGGATGTAAAAATGCAAGTGAGCAGATTCTTGCTCTCACCGATCCTCTATTGCTGCCATTTCTGCATATCCCAACTTAATATGCTAAGGAATATCACAGGAAAGGCCCCATCAGCCATCCAATGGCAATGGCAGGGCACAACTATGCGCAGTGACTGGTTGAATGGGCCATTTCTTGCATTTCTGGTGTATCAAGCCGGGACAAAAAGTGGGGATTGGAGTAGCATCAGAATAATCTTAAAAAAAACATGGCATGCCACAATTCCCTTGAATGTTCTTCTTTATCTTATATGTGTACAAAAAGCATCAATAAATTAATGTAGTGTATATAAATATCAATATAGAAAAGTCCATATCCTGCATATCAGAATAGTCACAGTGGGAGATCACAGAGGGTATGTATCAATTCTGTTATGTTTCTAAGCTCCTCTTAGCCCACTCACAGAAATTTTTATTTCACAAAAAACAACAACTTTAAATAGCAATATTAGCAGCATAAGCCCTAGTCGCCATTGTCTAACCTAAACTGAAAAAAGACAAAATTTGGCAATATAATCCTTAGAAATGTCATGAATACACACAAGAAGTCCTTAATCCAAGATCACAATTAACATAAAAAATGAAAGGGCTCTGTAGAGATATCAAACCCCTTTGTCACCGCTCAGAGATTTCTGCTATTAAAAAGCTGGAACAACACTCTTACCATGGGCTTATCAGTAAGGTAACTTTCTAATTTCATTTACTTTATCCCTTGCATTTGAAATAATTCTCAATTGCTTTCCAAAAGCAAAGTGGAAGATGCATTAAGCTTTGTCTTACCAGCAAAGGGGTTATACCCTCACCCTCCTTTTTATTTTAGTCACCTCAGGTATATTGTAGCATTTGACTATTCTACTGAGGGTTAATAATCTCCAAACAATCAGCCATAACAGTATGACTGGTTATTTCACTCTGATGCATTTGTACAAAAGACAAGTAAAATGAAAAACCTCAAGGCTGCAATCATCAGTGTCAAAATAACAAGTGAATTGAAGCCAGCAGGGAACAGGGAAGTTTTTCTTTTTTTAAAAAAAATATGGCTTTAAAAGCAGTAGAATAATTGTTCCCATGAATAGATCTGTTGTTAATTTTAAGGGTATGCAACCTGTCAATTATTACTCCCTATTTGACCATTTATTTTTACATTTCCTTTCTTATCCTGGTCACAAAAATAATTAGAAAAAAATGTACAATATTTGTCTGTCTCTGTCTGTGTGCAAAGTCATTTTATTTTCCTGAGGCAGTGTTAAAATGTGTTAAAATTATAATAAGAGAGTCGAATTTTTAATGAGGCTTAATATTGTTATGCTCTAAGACATTTGATGATTTTCTCCATACGCTGCCACTTATCATGAATCATTTTTGTAGGTAAGTTAGAGAGGAAATGATGGTAATATTGCGTTCATTTAAAGTTACATCTGGCCCTTAAAAAAGATGATAGTTTTTAACTTTTTCAAATTGTGTGATTGCGTTTTGCAGCAAAGCAAACAAATAAAAAATAAAAGATTTAATGATATTGGGCTACAGATAAATGTATACTTGTGATCCCAATTCAGTTTGAGTTTAACACTTTCTCTGACCTGATGTGTTACTTCCTTTCACACTTTCCCTGACCTGGTTGGTCTGTCTGTCTTCAGTCTGTATTATTATTATTTGTATTAGTATTACTATTACTATTATTATTACTATTAGATTTTTAGCATAAAATCCAAAAATAATGCATACAGTAAAAATTACAGTTAAATCAAAGCCAAAAACATTTTTCAGCTATTCTATCCACTGATTATCTGATAAGGACGGGTTCAAATCAGAGTTATGAATTCCGTTATTGCTTTCCATTATAACATGGCTATAATGGAAAGTAATGAAATTCAAAAGATGGAAATCAAAAAAGGAACCTTTAGAGACATTTTGTTTTGATCCGTCATAATAGAGATCTATGGCCAAGCATAACGGATGTCTGTTTTCCGTTATGCAGGATGGAAAAGCAAGTCCTATATACAGTAGTTGTTGATGGTACAAGAGTCCTGAACTAGAATGATTTTTAGTTACAAGAAACTAAATACTAGTGTTGGGCGCGAATATTCGAATTGCAAATTTTAATTGCGAATATCGCAACTTCGAGAATTCACGAATATTTAGAATATAGTGATATATATTCGTATTTTCGAATATTCTACTTTTTTTTGATCAGTAACCTCCCTTTTTGCTTGTGATCCAATGAGAAGGCTGCGAAGTCTTTGCCTGAGCTTAGCAACATCCCTGGCAACCAATAGGAAAGTTCCCTACCCCTTTAGTATATAAGAACCTCTCAATAGCCATTCTCTACAGTTTATTACAGTTCTGAGAGAGACAGCAGTGTTAATGCTGTGCTCTCTCGTTTCCATTTGTCACATTACATTTGATAGATAGTTAGTTAGTTCATATATATATATATATATATATATATATATATACAGTTGTGTTCAAAATTATTCAACCCCCAATGCTGTAAAGGGTTTTAGGGAATTTATGGTTCAATAAGCTTTTATTTGCTTTTGTAGACATAAAAGAAACATCACAAATTGCAGTATAGAAACCACTTATACAAGTACAGTGCTTCATATAGTCGCAAACAGCAATATATTGTAAGATAGTACATAGCTACCTCATTGGCATGGTATAAACCTACGGCTGTACTGCAGGACAACAAACTCTTATATAGTCATAGGAATCAAAACCCAAGAGGGCGTACCAAGGCCTCTAACATAGGCTATGTAAGTAATTCTAGACTAACAGTAACAAAGAAGGGGAGAGACAAGACAACGCACAAGAGGAGGGGGGGGGATGGGGAGGGAAATCACAGGACATATCAAGTTTTAGGGAATTTAGTCTACATTTGTAATTGTGTTCAGAATAAAATCTTACAAGGACTTTTTAAAGAACCAAATGCAACTAAAATGACATCAATTGTTTTTGTAATATAGTATTAAATGTTTTTTTTGTGATTTCTTCATTGACACAAATAACTCCTGTGGATGTCAAGGAGCAGCAATCAAGCATAATAAGCACCAATTCGGCAGATTTAAAATGACGGTGATACTCAGCTCCTTCTAGACATTCACTGGTATGCTTACAAACATGGTGAAGTCAAGAGAATGGTCCAGGAAGACAAAAGAAGAGGTGATTTCTCTTCACAGGTAGGGCAATGGCTATAAGAAGATTGCAAAGATGTTAAACATACCAAGAGACACCATAGGAAGCATCATTCGCAAATTCAAGGCAAAGGGCACTGTTGAAACGCTACCTGGTCGTGGCAGAAAGAAGATGCTGACTTCGACTGCTGTGCGCTACCTGAAGCGCCACGTGTTGAAAAGTCCCCGTGTGACTGCTGAGGAACTGAAAAAAGATTTGTCAGATGCAGGTACTGAAGTTTCAGCTCAGACAATAAGGTGCACACTGCGTAATGAAGGCCTCCATGCCAGAACTCACAGGCGCACCCCCTTGCTGTCTCCAAAGAATAAGAAGAGTCGACTGCAGTATGCCAAAAGTCAAGTGGACAAACCACAAAAGTTTTGGGATAGTGTTCTGTGGACTGATGAAACAAAATTAGAACTGTTTGGGTCCATGGATCAATGCTATGTTTGGAGGAGGCCTATGAATAAAAGAACACCTTGTCTACTGTGAAGCATGGCGGGGGGTCAATCATGCTTTGGGGCTGTTTTGCTTCTACAGGTACAGGGAAGCTTCAGCGTCTGCAAGGTACCATGAGTTTTCTTCAGTACCAGGAGATATTGGATGAAAATGTGATGCAGTCCGTCACAAACCTGAGGCTTGGGAGACGTTGGACCTTTCAACAGGACAATGATCCCAAGCATACCTCGAAGTCCACTAGAGCATGGTTGCAGATTAAAGGCTGGAACATTTTGAAGTGGCCATCGCAGTCACCAGAGTTAAATCCGATTGAGAACCTCTGGTGGGACTTAAAGAAAGCAGTTGCTGTGCGCAAGCCTAAGAATGTGACTGAAATGGAGGATTTTGCCCATGAAGAATGGGCGAAGATATCCTTAGATCGCTGTAAGACACTTGTGTCAAGCTATGCTTCACGTTTAAAAGCTGTTATAACTGGAAAAAGATGTTGTACTAACTACTAAGATTGAATGTCACTTGGGGGTTGAATAAAACTGATGATGATGTGAGCACAGAAAAGACATTTGTGGTTATTTAATTATAAATGTTATGTTATATTTGTCTGACTTACAAGTGCCTCTTTGATTTAATTGTAAACAAGATGACTGAAATGATTAAAATCAATGTCAAACTGGCAAAAACACTCAATTTCAGTGGGGGTTGAATAATTTTGAACACAACTGTATAATATATAATATATATATATATATAATATATATATTACAGGTAGTTCGTGGGCGATAGTCAGTGTAGGTTAGATAGTGATATAGTGTAGTTAGGTTCTGCTGTCCATACATACATACATACATAGTGCTGTGATCACACAAGTTCACAACAATACTTAGTGCACCAATCACTAATCTGTAGTTAGCCAAAATATTTGCATCATTATCGCCGATTTGCGCAATCGCGAATATATTGAAGTTATTGTAATGTTCGGCCATGCCAACCATTTTCTCCAGTCTCATCAAACTTCGAGCAGTTTGAAAAATGTAGCTATAGTGACCCTCGCCTGTATTACGCGAGCTTTACGCTAATATTACATTGCCGATTTTCGCAATCTAGAAGATAATAGCGAATTTGTGAATACGAAAATATATGACGAATATTCTGCCAAATATTCATGAAATATCACTAATTTGAATATTGCCCCTGCCGCTCATCACTACTAAATACCTCTTATACCCCTGACAAGTGGAAGAGGGGTGTTAAATGACTACAATCCTGGAACCATAATACAATATTTTCAAAGAGACAGCATGCTGAGCATGAGAAGGCATAGTATCTACAGTATTTAAGACAATGAGGTGGTCTGGCAGCCTGCATCAGGCATAATCCAGTGGAAAGATAACAGGGTTGCAAAAAATAAGTCCAATAAGTAAGTTCCAACACAGAGGCTGTACAGGACAGGAAAAGGAATCACAAGTATAAATTTATATGGTCTACGGTAGTAAGTGGGTCAATTTATGTATCCCTGGTGATCCAGAGAAGTAAAATTTAAAAGCAAGTAGACTTATAAGTCCATGGCTGTGAAGGGGTTAATGTCAATATACATGGGTAGTGAAATAGTTAAATTTAAGATCTCAGGAGGAGGCAGTGAAAGGGTCAATGCTGAATATCTAAGGTTATTAGTTCCTTACGTCTCCATGCATTGATCAAGCTGTAACAGAATCCATCTCCTCCCTCACAAAGACTTCAGAATCCATGGCCATCATCCAGCCCTTATCCGATGCCTAGCCATACCATACACAAAAACATAAGAAATCACATAGAACCCTATGTAAAAAAAAATCATACTCCCTTGATCCCATACACTTGAAGCTTTAACATATGATGAGGCTGAACACTGATTTACCTTACTGTTTTCTACCTTTTCCAATCACAGACATGACTGTGGGACGGTACAGACATAGGACCCTGCTGCTACTGTATGGACTGCACAGTTCTCTCTATGATTGGGCAGAACAATTCAGGAGCTGAGCAGCATATACCTCTGTGGGCAATATTGTGCACATATCAGTCTGTATCTCAGCCTGTCAGGACGTATTAAAATAACGAAATAAACCTTTATTAAATCAATGGTTAAAATCTGGTAGGGGCAAAGCATAATGCCACATAAACAGGCTATTGAACCACGTTGCTGCAGAGAGGGATGAATATTTACCATCTACCTCAACCTGGTCCACAAACAATGGCCCTGCCGGGGCAACCTATTTCTTAAAGTGCCGCTATGCAGGACCCGGGCGCACGTTTACAGGGTCTATTCAGCAGCACCTCTCCGTCCCTCCAGATTGGGGTGAGTTAGTACAGGTCAGACACTTGTTAGCCCTGTCTAGCATACCTGACCTCAATACCCCCCTTAGTGTCAGCCTGGGACCCTGCAGACGATAGTGCCCTATCTACATTTCTTGCTCGGACAGTACAGTCCAATCTACATTTACTGCTCAACGCATTTCCACGTGGTATGTTTCATCCCACGTTTCATCAGGAGCTTAGTGTTGTAGCTGAGTTAATTTTGCCTGTTGTGTGCAGGAGCTCCGGCGCTGTGATGGCCATGACTGGCCACAGAAACGCCAGATATTTAAAACTTAACCCCCGCCCTCCAGGGGGAGTGTGTACAGGTGCTGGTCCAGTCAGAATTGGAGACGTGGCTTCTGCACACGACCCCTGACCAGAGCTGCACCTCCCATGTACAGTAATAGCAGGAGGGATCACACATAACCTGCCGATACTCAGGGAAGCTGATAGTGGTTTTCTTAACCTATTTCCTATTTCCAACAATATCAGTATGGTTGATTTGAATCCATTAATCATTATCACAATATTGTTCTGGAACATTATAGCACTATCGATAACTGTGCCTATATGCTTTTTAAAGTACAACAGTATACTGTACTTACATTACAGTGTTTCACTAGGAATGAACCATGAGCAACTGTTTGTCACTTGATGGATTCAGTCTAGAATATACTGTGTAAAAATACTGTATATTGTGTTATAGGCAGTACATATAGTTCTAGAAAAAGGCCAGACACTATTTATGTAAGTAATGTGATACAAGTAGTTTTCTTTGCGCCTTTGTATACAGTTTTTCTAAATGCTCTAAATTAGCCTCTGTGTCTTTGCGTGAGTGACAAGGTTAATTCTAAGCACTTTCAAAATGCTAAATCGGTAAGGCTAATTATGGTTTCTTTTAAATTGATCAATAACCACATAGTGCTTCTAAATTCCCTAAGAGGAAATGCGGGTAGTAGCATCTAATAAGGCAGTGCAAATAGCATTTGTGTCCTGTAACAAACAAGGGGGTTTAATATTAATTTTGATTAGTCTAATGCACATTAGATTAATGAACAGCAAACTAATTACTGACATATTTTTATGGGAGGAAAGGTCCTTTTGGGTATCGTTGGGTATTGTCTCTTCAGTAGAAAAAAAGGATATGTATAAAATAACTGCCGTTACTTTCACTGTCTCGGTACATAATAGTCTCTGAACATAGGTAAAAGCCATCAGGTCTGACACAAAGTTAATCACAGTGTGGTAAACATCACAATGAAACCCAACACCCTGAACTAACAACTTGCATACATTTGACACCAGTGAGTATGTCTTTCATCAGACGCCAAATCATCTTCAAACACACACGTTGTATTATTTATATCTGCAAATGTATTTTATCTACAATTAGAAGTGAAAGGTCTTTTACATGTTAATATATTCCAGCTCCTGTTAGATAACAAAGGCATTTAATATTTCAATGAATGCAACTCTTCCCGTGCACCTGTCTTAAAAAACAGAATAATAGATAACATCTTTTGTTTGCATTTGTTTGAAATTTTGTTGCCGGATTAAAATAATAAAAAATGCATTATGCATTCCTATGTCAAGCAAGCTATAAGACTGACAGTATAAATGGTAGAGAATAAAGACAGAGTGGGAGATTTTAATGTCAGACTGACAGTGGAAAAAGGGAATAATTCATACACCCTGTGTAAAGAACAGGTAAAAAGTGTTTCAAGCTGTGCTTAAATAGTGTATATTAGAAGATCCCCATCAATCTCCAATAGGCATTGGTCTGATGAACGAATTGCACACAAGCCTAAAGGGTAAAGCTGTCAGTGAATATGGAACAAGCTCTACTCTTCTTTTTGTCTGTGAACATGAAATAACTGCTCTGTGATGGATATTTGAGAGAGAGGGATATAAATTCTTATAACCAAAAAGAATGAGTACAAAGAAATGACCCCCAAAAGTCAGTTTTATCAAGATGACAGGTGACTGATGAATTAGAATCCTGCACCGTATTAAATAAGCAAAGATTATTAATACATCATTTTAACAATGAAGCAGAGTAAAATCTCCTCGAAGAAAACATTGGTCTTTCTAAACCATGCTCTTTAGAAATAAACCAGTGAAATAATTATCCATTTGTGCTGCCAGGAGGCTCTGTAAACAACGACAACATACAGATGAGTTAATTAAAGGGGTTGTTCGCCCCCCAATTATTTTGGAAGTTCCAGGAATCTGATTAAAACAAATGAAAAACTTACTTTTTGTAATGTGCTGAATTCTTGTGCCAAGGTTCTTGTCCTCATCCCTTCTTGTTTACATAATATCAAAAGTGATGATATCCCTTTCTTGGCTGCGTTAACCACGGTGGCTGCTCACTGGTCTCAGCAGTGATGTGGCTCAGAGATGCACATGACCATGACCCTGGTAAAGATATAGGGCCACATTTATTACTTAATACACTTTGCCATCAAATCTACTCCTAAGAGCCAAAACATTTCTGGATGATACATTCCTGAAAGTGACTAATCTCCTGCCAGAACAAAAGATCAGGCATGTTAAAATCCAATCTATCTGGTCTAAATTTCACCAGGCATCTGCCACCTAGTGACAGTTTGGAAGACCCCAAGCACACAGTTTCAATGTGCATAGGCAACTCAAAGTCGCTTGTATACGGATGAAAAGGCTGTGTTTAAATAGTGGCTTCCAATGGTTGTATGAAAATAATTTGTGAAAAATATAACTATTGTCTCAATATCTGTGTGTAAGCAAGACATCTCAGAACAGTCTGATATAGGTCCTTTATACCAAAGGGGCCAAATGACTGTGGTATGCTGGATAATATTATTTGTCAATGTGTTTGGACTGCATTTGGATAGCATTGACTAATTAGCATGTTAGAACAAGCTAAGATCATGAGAAAAAAATAAATAAATCTTAGTCAGATATAGTGTGTGAGTTAAAGGGGATGTCTGATATCATAAAAAAATCCAAAACATGCCCTAATATTGCTTATAGTAAAAAAGTTTTATACATACCCCTTTCTGGTCTGGTTCGATAGCTGCTTTTTGCAATAATTGGCTGCAGCGGTGATGTTCGGTATACTTGAAATTCACTGTACACATTACAGTATTGGTGTCGTGCACAGTGATGATATGGTTGAGATATGGCACATGGATGCTGCAGTCAATCACTGTCCTCAGCAGTACACCACTGAGGACAGTGATTGGTTGCAGCAGTCTCATGCTGTATCCCGAGACTAATCACCACTGATAAGTGCTGACCAGTTGATGGGAATATCAGTGGGTCTAATTACTAATACCATCTCTTTGCTTTTATGGTTAACATTATGTTAGTGTATGGATAGTATAACAATAGCTAAATGGAAATACTGAAATACTCTAGGGTCTGAACTCTTTGATTCCTCCATTTTTAATTCCTTCCATCCCCTCCCCAGGTATGTTTGGGCATCAAGATTTTTTCTTGCTAGTTTTGATATTCAGGTGATTAGCATCAGCATTATCGATCAGATGTCTGTGAAGGTTCTCATCTATCCAGGTCATAATATATCTGTAAAGAATAAATCAAGGCAACTGGACTTGCTGTAGATTTCTTGAAAACGTTTTACTTGTTCTTCCAACGATCACTCAGAATTGAGAGAGCTTATTGGAAGAACAAGGGAAAATCTTTCAAGAAATCTACAGCAAATCCAGTTGCCTTGATTTATTCTTTACAGATATTATCAGTCAGAGAAGAAAAAAAGATGATCTTGTTATTTGGCTTTGTATTCACTACTACATTGCTTCTTGTATAATTAATAAAGAGATCATAGGATGCAATGTGCTTAGTTCGCCTTGATCTTTTTCTAGACGTGTTCAATATTAAACGGATTAGAAACTATTTCAATTTGACTAAATGTAATCAGATTATTGAAGTGTGTGTGGAAGGGGGTAGGGGTTTTTACTGCAATGATATGCCTACTAAATGTCATATTTAAAAGATCAGCAGCTTCGTCAGCAATTGCAGTACTATAAGTCATAATGTACCTTTTGAGAAAATTTTGTGTAATACTTAGCAAGATGAAATTACTATTTTGTCTAATTTTTGCCCTTTAATTTATTACAGATGCTATAGAAAGCTTATACATATAAAGGATAGGGGTAATAAGAAAATAGGTAAAAGATGCTTAGATTAGACCATGTTATAGGTCTGGGCTGTTCCCTAAACGTCACTGTAACTTATTGTGTCTATTAGAGATGAGCGAAGTTATGAAAAATTGGATTTGGCTGATTCGCCAAATTTCACAAAGAAATTCGATTGTGACGAATTACTTCATCACTAAGTGCATTCCTTTGTATGTAGCTGGTGCAATGATGTGAAAAGGCTATTGATGCTCCATTTATCGCTGATCGCTGCATCTGAGGCTACAATTTAAGCCTTTCAATCATGAGAATTAAGAAGCTGTAGCAATGGTTTTGTGGCTATAGAGACTATAGTCTGATGGAAAATTATGAAGGTGAGACTTTTTCTCCTGTAAGTCTTAGGTCAGCAGTCCATACGTTCTCTCCATGGTGCTGCTTTCATGCACCTTCCTGATGCTCCCTTAGGGTGCACGTGTGTTCACTTCTTGCCTCATAAAGGGCCAGTGTGCGTGCTCCCAAATCCTTGCCAGTAATGACTGAAGGTCCCTGGGTACTTTAGGCACCCTCTACAGACAGACGGTGCCTGAGTTTTAGGTTCCTTCGTGACCAGCAAAGGTGTTTGATAGTTTGGTGCTATTACAATTTACCTCCATTTATCCTACATTATTTCTTGTATGTGTTCCTGCCATTCTTCAAGTTCTGTTTCCCTCTTACCTGCATGCTCCTACATTTCCAGGTCCAAGTTCAGTTCATGTTTGAGTTAACCCAGTTAGTTTTTTCAGTCTGTGCTCCCAATCTGCCAGCTTTGTGTGTGTCTCACCACTAACACAGGCACAAGTTTTTCCTATGTTTATGTTAACTGTGCACTGCCTGGATCTCTAAAACCAGTGCTTGTTAAGACTGTAACTTCAGTTTCTGGTGCATTCTGCTGCGTTCTCTATTTCCAGAGCCCCCGGTGCATGCAATGTGATCCCTGATGCAGTGGGTCAGCTACATACTACACTGGAACTATACCAGGAGACAGTAGTTGGTTGCCAACCTGCAGTAAAGTCCAGATCTCTGCATAAATGTTAAAGGATGAATACCAGGGAAGTGCCACAATAACCTGTTAGCTGGCGCAGTGGGCTCACTTTGCTGATCCCAAACAATAAGATACATTACAAAGTTCCATGTACTGATACACTGCCTTGCAAAAGTATTCACCCCCCCTTGACTTTTTTCGTATTTTGTTACATTACAGCCTTAAAGGATAACTGTCACATTTAGACCCTAATTTCAGTTTTCATATATGTAGTTACTAATATGATAATATTCCTGAATCAATAACTATTAGACTTACTTACCCCTTATTTAATAAGATTCAGCCCTTAGCAACCAGTCTGCATAAATCTGCAATTTCACTATTCTGTTAAGATGGCTGCCCCCAGCCCTGAGGCTAATCCATAGGACGCCTGCAGTGAAGTTAGTGAAGACCAGCTCTGTATAGGGGGTCTTGCACTGAAGTTCCCAGGTCTGGCTGAAGCCTGTAGTCCTTCTACAAGCTCTCCTCTTATCAGATAAGGCTTTCATTTATACACTGAGCAGCCACATTGTCCTGCACTGCTAAGGGAGTGTCTGCCAAGCACAGGCATGTGGAGAAGTTCACACACACAGCCCAGCACTGTTATCTCCTGTCAGGAAGAACCTGGCTTTTTATACATTCCCTTACAATGTTGACTCACTATCAGTTCCCAGTGCACGCAGCATGCTAAGTCCTTATGTCTGGTAGACGGAAGGAGCATAGCAACCTGATTTTATCTCAGGTAACAATAGCCAATACTGTGGACTTTTAGGTGGCTTTTAGGGGTTATTTATTAAACAATCAGAAATTAAAACAGGGCCAACAAGGTGATATTAATCACCAAAATCCAATAGTAAAAAAAAAAAAAAAAATTGACAGTTATATTTTAAGTTCAATGTTTTTTTAATCTTAATTTTATGTGATGGATCAGAACACAACAGTCTAAGTTGGTGAAGTGAAATGAGAAAAGTATATAAATAAATCTATTGTTTAGAAATAGAAAACTGAAGATTGGCATGTGCATATGTATTCACCCCCTTTTTTAGGAAGCTCATAAAAAGCTCTGGGGAAACCAATTTCCTTCAGAAGTCACATAATTAGTGAAATGATGTCCACCTGTGTGCAATCTAAGTGTCACATGATCTGTCATTACATATACACATCTTTTTTGAAAGGCCCCAGAGGCTGCAATACCTAAGCAAAAGGCATCACTAACCAAACACTGCCATGAAGTCCATGGAACTCTCCAAACAAGTAAGGGACAATGTTGTTGAGAAAAACAAGTCACAGTTAGGTTATAAAAAAATATCCCAATCTTTGATGATCACCAGGAGCACCATTAAATCTATCATAACCAAAAGGAAAGAACATCGCAAAACAGCAAACCTGCCAAGAGACGTCCGCCTACCAAAACTCACGGACCAGGCAAGGAGGGCATTTATCAGAGAGGCAGCACAGAGACCTAGGGTAACCCTGGAGGAGCTGCAGAGGTCCACAGCAGAGACTGGAGTATCTGTACATAGCATGACAAATAAGCCGTATGCTCCATAGAGTTGGGCTTTATGGCAGAGTGGCCAGAAGAAAGCCATTACTTTCAGCAAAAAACAAAAAGGCACGTTGTCAGTTTGCGAAAAGGCATGTGGGAGACTCCCATAATGTATGAAGGAAGGTGCTCTGGTCTGAAGAGACTAAAATTGAACTTTTCGGCCATCAAAGAAAACACTATGGGCCAGACAACACGCCCACTTTCACAAAACTGGAGAGCTTAGTGCAGAGCTTGAAAAAGTCGCAAACAAATTGACTTTTTCACTCCATTAAAGTGACTTTAGCGAATGATAAATCTGGCCGTATGTCTGGCGCAAACCCAACACATCACATTACCCAAAGAACACCATCATTGAACACTTCATTTGGAATATAACAATAAAATGCTGCCACCTAGTGGCATGTATTTGTCTATTCCTGATATAGACACCAAAGCTTGCTTGAGGCTTTGGTCTATTTATGCAATGTAACAGGTTCCCCCATCTTAACCGGGGAACCCTGTTACAGGAGCAGAAACGCGCAACTTCCACCCCCGGACTGATCAGATCCTGTGGTTACATTTGACCACGGCATCTAAAGGGTAAAATGTATGCGATCAGCCTTATACATGTGCCGCGGGTCTCTACTAGGTTTATGTCCTTAAGTGGTTAAAAATATATATGTAATGCTTACCCAATATTTTTCCCAGTGCTTGCTCTATCTCTATTTTTTGCTTTAGGTCTGTTAGGTCAAAGCAGGCCTGGCGCTATAATAAGGCAGACCAAGTACTGGAGGATCGGGAAGCGGTGAAGGATCTGTACTCATCGCTTTCTGGTCCTCCACTCGGCTGTTTGCTGTGTAGGGCTGCGCACCCCGTGACCTCACGCTGTGCGCAGCCTTCACAACTGACAGCCGAGAACCAGGAAGAAGAGAGAGCGCTGTTGGTGAGGAGCGGCGGCATCCAGGAGAAGGAGAGGTAAGTTATTTTTTTATATTTTATTTGCACTGATGGATGACATGGGGGGCATGATGGCTGACATGGGGGGGGCATGATGGCTGACCTGGGGGCATGATGGCTGACATGGGGGCATGATGGCTGACATGGGGGCATGATGACTGACATGGGGGTGAAAGGATCTTTCTTCTGCACCCTGCTGCTTTCCCTTCGGACATTCGGAGAGTATATTTCAATGAGACACTGACACACGATTCTAGTCTCAGTAAAAATAACTCTAATTTTTTATTTGTATAGCCTCAGTCTCACATAAAAATGCTCACATACAATTGTTATTGAGAAACCTCTCTATATCAGGCAACAAAAAACGCTATAATAGTTATAATGCGTTTTCTATGCGTTTAGTGCGTTTTCAATAAAATGGTCGACCATTTTATTGAAAACGCACTAAACGCATAGAAAGCACGCATTATAACTATTATAGCGTTTTTGTTGCCTGATCATAGAGAGGTTTCTCAATAACAATTGTATGTGAGCATTTCTAAATCGAATGTTGCTTCTTATAATTTTATATATATTGTTATATATGTTTTATTTAATTGTGAGTCATTATATACTGCCAATACTGACATTGGATAATGAAAGGAAGACAGCTACCCGATGGGAGGTGTGAGGTTAAGAGAGACTGGAATTCTCCACTTATTGTCCTAAGAATGGAAGATTTCCAATCCAGTCCAGAGTTTTTGAATGACATTAACCCCTATATAAGAGGGATATTTACAGGGAAATAGTCACCACTGAGGAAGGGGTGAAATGTAAAACCCCAAAACGCGTTTGGTGTATTTCCTATGATTAAAAGACCGCATGAGAAGGATCCCTTTCACAATAAACCGGAGAATTTTACTACTACTACCAACCGCAGAAAAACCGCTCGGACGCCGGCCTAAAAAGAAATAACACGTGTTACCCAAGCGGGAGAGCGCTGACCGGACGTCCGCTGCTACAAAGTAAGATCCCCGAGACCGAGGCGGATACTATACCGAAGGAGACCACACCGAGGGGACCAAGCTATCCTGCGGTTGGGTAAGATCTACTCTGGTAGTTACAAACTGTATCAATAAGTAGTGACGGGACGCCGCCACATACTATTGGGAGCAGGACGCTGCTCCGGACTTGAACACTTTCATATTGATAGGGATCCCTCTGGATACATTGACTGACGCTTGGATTTGGGATCCAGGTCTATTGTTTATTAATCCAGGAGATCGTTACAAGACCCTCTGACTCCTGGTGGAACACTCATTTGCACAAAACCTTTGGCAACATTAATTCCAGTGCGCATAGATCAGTTTCCTATCCATTCAGCTTTCTATCCATTCGGTTGCAGCAACCAGCTGGCATCTAATAGACACTGTGTATCTATATATCCAATGCATACTGTTTAATTGCTTATTTGCACATACCTGCTGCTACTCTAGCTATTTGCACCTTCCAAAGTGCGTTTTTTGTGTCTATATACTTTTATTAATTTTTTAATTTTGAATAAACTTTTAGATTAATTCTGACAACATTCAGATTACTTCTCTATGGTCCGAGTTCCCTGAGTGTGCCCAGTCATAATCCATATTATTTTGCTTCTGGTTTAGTGGGTGTGACTAGCCGACTTGGTGCACCTCAATTGATCTCACTTGTCCTTGTGCGACTTTTTTATTTTTTATTTTTCACTAACAGGTGTGTGTTACATAAACAAGGTTGCTGAGTACAAACGATTCCCTATATAGGCTATTGCAAACATACTTGACTGATATCCTTGGTACAGATCAGATAGCATTTCGTTATGAAACTCCTCACTACATAGCATATGGCTTGCTTGATTTAACCCTTCAGGGGGCATGATGGCTGACATGGGGGCATGATGGCTGACAATGGGGGCTGATGGCTGACATGGGGATCTGATGGATGGGGGCTGATGGCTGACATGGGGGTCTGATCTGAGGCATAGGGGTTCTGATCTGAGGTCTGATTAACATTGGGGGTCTAAATGGGGCTGTGAGCTGAGGTCTGATTAACACTGGGGGTCTGATTGTTGGTCTGACCTGAGGTGTAATGGAAAATATTTTTTTCTTATTATCCTCCTTTAAAACCTAGGTGCGTCTTATAGGACGAAAAATACGGTCCTCAAACTAGCGATTGTCTAAAGCAGAGAGAAGATACCAGGACCACAAAGAGGAGAAGCCAGCTCCTGCAGGCTGGACCAGGGCCAGGTGACCTGCGAGGGGGAAGAGGAGGGCGCCAAAATGTAGCTTTGCTTGTATTGGCAAAAATCCTTGCACCGGCCCTGGGTAAAAGCTATGGTCTATGGCTATAACTTAGCTACAATGCATACAAGGAGTCTGAGGTGGTATCAGACGCACCTACTGTCCCATCATTGCTTTAGGCTGCTGTCCTCTTCCTCCCCCTACAGCTCAGGCTCTCTAGATTGGTTGCTGTATATCAACACAATGCATGGAGAGCTTATTTCCTGTGCAGCAAAGGCGGAATTATTATAAAATACAGACTACTAAACCACCAGTGCGAAAAAGATTATCAAGAAACTGACACATATATAAGAAGTAAATGAGCCTTAGTAAGGAGGATCCTTTTAATCCTACCCTTTACATTTTGGCACAAAGATAATAATGTTAATAATAAGCCATTAGAGTGCTAGATTTAATTTTCCTTTCATCTTTCTTCATTTTGTGCCTATACATTTTCTTATTCTATATTGTTGCTTTTCTTTCTTAGGGTACTTTCACACTTGCAGCATGGCTATCCGACAGGCTGTTCCGGTGGACGAACAGCCTGCCGGATCCGCCATGCCGCAAGTACCCGTGTGCTGCCATGCTGCTGCTCCGTCCCCATTGACTATAATGGGGCAGGGGCGGAGCTACAGTGCAGCACGGCGGTGCACGGCTGGAGATCGCCGGACTAAAAGTACTGCAGGTCCAACTTTTTAGTCCGGCGATCTCTACCATGCACTGCCGTGCTGTGCCGTAGCTCCGCCCCTGCCCCATTATAGTCCATGGGGACGGAAAGGCAGCACATGGGTACTTGCGGCATGGCGGATCCGACAGACTGTTCACCCGCCGATACAGCCTGCCGGATAGCCATGCCGCAAGTGTAAAGGTACCCTAAGTAAAAAATAGGGTTGTCTGAATGCAATGATACATAAAGTTGTGTTGAAAAGAGATTAGTAAAATGGAAAATATGTAGACATGGAATGGCAAAAACTATTAAAAATAAAGCAATTAACAACATAAAGCTAATTCATATATGACAAATATGTTCTGGCAATAATCAGAAAAGAGGAACAATTAAAAATTGAAAATATTTAATAACGTTTTAAAAGCATCATTAATGAAAATGAAAGTTGCAGCAATGACTCAATAACTCTTTAGAAATTTCCTCATGAAGAATGCATCGCATTGAAAGGTTGAATAATATGCAAAAGAAAAATGTTAGCTTCCTAAATATGTCTTACAGCTAAATGATCTAAATGATCTGTTGCACCATAGCCATTTATATTTCTTTTTCAGTTTATTAATTGGCATTACATGTCATAATATATTTATAAAATTGCACTTCACATGTCAATAGGTTTATATGTAAAAAGGAAAAGGAAAAAGTATGTTTATAGGATAATAACATAAAAAATGTGATTGTGGGGGTGTTGTAATAGGGTTGTCTCATTAAGACAACCTCTTTTCACAAATTCTGTTTGAGCATATGGACTTCATGGAAAAGGAATCCTCTGCTTTTAGATTCCCTCCTGAGACAGAGCAAAGAGCTGCACACAAAGAACAGCTCCAGTCCTGGCAGACCCAGCCAATCCATATCTTACATCATAACCCTTTTCTCTGAATGGCCAACAAGCAATGTACAGAATTTTTGCTGCAATAACTGCTGCAGAGGAAATGATTGCAGCTCCACTGAAAATAGAACCAATTAATTTCATAAAAATTATTTGGATTGCATGGGATTTAAGTGTACCTATCAACAGGATCAACCTCTTAAAGCAGGCTTACTATCTGACAATTGGTTGCTGTGTTCCAGAGAAAAAAAAAAGACTATTATTATTTATGAAAATGAGGGCTTCAGTGGAGGGGACTGGTCAGCCCTGGAAAGCTGAGGAGCTGAGGTGCACTGAGGGGTTAGGCCTTGCCCCTCAGTGCACTGAACTTTTCATAAAGATTAGCTGTTAAGGTTTGCATAAGAAAAATTTGGAATGACTAGGTGTGTATAGCTGAATTGGAGCTTGGGAAGATAGAAAACATATTGGTACATTTTCATCAGAGTACTGTAATACTGTCCCATTCTATTTTGGAGATTCTACCTGATAGAATCATACAAAAGAGAACACATACATAACAAAGTATCATAAATATTTTTAGGAAATCAAATAATTTAGCATTTTGTAGTGCTAAGGGACTGTGAGGACCTACTGTGGGCAGTGGTATAATAAGTAGACCATAGAAGGGATGAGAGAGTAAATTAAATGATGGGTGATCAATTTTAACCTATGATTTGTTTTCAGGACAAGTAATGTGCAGATACAGTACAACAAAAGATAACTTGACACTTGACTTTTTCAATGGCTATCGGTGTGTTAAAAGGGTATTCCAATAAGAAAAAAAGTGCCTGAGGCTGGTCATTACTGCATCTAATGATTGGTTGATTAGCATGGATCCAAAGCATTAGCAAAGTATCTATCGTTGTACTGTACTTCGCACAATTCTCCCAAGAGCAAACAGAAAATCTAACCAATTCCCGATAGGGGACGGAGGGGGGGAAAACTTAACTTTTAATAAGTGACAATTCTAAAAGGCGCACTGCACACAACATAAACTTTAAATATGCACAATATGGACAGCAGAAGCCAAGCCAGGGCCAAAACAATTTAAAAATGATACCAAATAAATCAACAGAGAGCAAAGAATGTTCACACCCATTAGAAGTTAAGCAGGCTCTCCAGGTGGTAGATGTAGAACTTTGGTGCACTGCTAATGTAGTCGATTAACCGGATGGAATGCAAACTGAAATTACATTCAACCATTCACCAGATAGACAGGTTCGCCGGGTCAAGTGCAGGTTAAGGTATCATCCAAAAAGCAGATGCCATCAAACAGCTTAGGTGTAGGTGGGATTCTGGAGCGTCTAATTAACCCTAGCCAGGGAGGGATCTAACGCCACCCTACCTACCTACACAGAGCACCCCCCCCCCCGAAAGGGCGACCCCATCTGGATACCCTATATCCGGGCAGAGTCCCTAGTGTACCCTACAGAAAGAGGCTCCCGACGTGCCACGTTTCGTTCAACATGAACTCATCAGGGGAGTATTGGGGTAGTCAAAAAATGGTAGGATAATACTTAGAAAAATAGTAAATTCAAACTTGGCATCATACCAAGAGCTACCAGTGGGCATACAGCTCAAAAAAACTTTCAGTCAGTGGAGCTAGATTAAGCATAAAGTAGACAACAGGACCAAAGCCAACTAACACCAGTGGGTAGAATGTGGCTTGATCATAGTCCAGTGGTCCAAAAAGAGGCCCAGAGTAACGGGTCTATAGTATTAGCTGTCCGCAATAAACCGCACGCCCATTCTCCTGTACTGCCCCTCAAGTGATGCGATGCGGTCATGTGACGCTCATCACGTGGTGTGTGACGCGCATCACGCAAAGCATGACAGGCTTCAGGTGGAACACAGCGTAAACAAGCACTGCACTCCACTGGGCGAGACCCACATGAGGGGGCGGGCTAAGTAAAAATCAGGAGGCGCGCAGAGTTGCCCAGCAACCAGGAAAGCCGGAGAAGGAGCCCCCGATTCCATGGCCGCTATGAAGCAAGCAGATAAGTATGCTACATGGTAACCATTAGATTACTATAGCTTCTGAGCTTATTTGGCTAAGACTAAAAAGAAAGCAAAATGCCAATACTACTAATCAGATACAAGTTAGAATAAATAATATAAAGGCAACAATTACGGATAGATCATGTAATGAGCATAAGACCACAGATTTGGCTAAAGTATTTAAAAGGAACATCAGACCCCAACTTTTCAAGAGTTAGGGTCTGGGATTGACATCTCAGATAAAGCAGCCAAAATTAAGCTGCTCATTCTGTGGTTTTGAGGTTGTAGATCCAGCGAGTCTCACATTGGAGAATCTCTTGGACCCAATTACCCCCACGTCGCGGAGGAAGGACCCTGTCAATCCCCATGAAATACACCAGGGCTTTACCATTATGATGGTTATGAACATGGTTGTCAACTGGTGTATATTTCGCCTTAGAGATATCCTTTAAGTGTTCTCCAACTCTTTTGCGGAACTGGCGGATGGTCTTGCCTACATATTATTTACCACACTCACAGGTAAGGTGATAGACCACCCCGCAAGTTCTGCAGTTAATATAGTGATGGATGGTATACTCCTTCCCTGTGATGTTACTTTGAAGGGTTTTCCCTGTCTGTAGATGGTTGCAAGCAATGCAACCACTGCATCTATAACAGCCTTTGATGTTTGACTGTAACCATGTGCATCCAATAGGAGATGGGGGTATGTATTCACTGGGAACCAACCTATCCCGAAGACTGCGCCCACAGCGGTAAGTGAGATGTGGATATTCACCCACAACCTCCCCCAGATCTGGGTCCATTGTAAGAATGCCCCAGTTCCTACGCACAACATCTTGGATCTCAGTAGCCGCCCTATCATATGTAGTAATCAGGCAGATTATTTTAGGGGGCTGTGCATCAATGGGTTTAGGGGTGAGGAGATCTGCCCTATTTTCTTGCAGCGCTGACCTAAATGCCCCCCTTGAGACCTTGTCCTTGGTACACACGGATGAACCTTGACCCTAAATCATCGGCCTGCTTTAATAAATTCTCACTTAGTGGAACAGTTCCTCCTGAGCCATAAGAATTGTCCCTTGGAGATTCCCCTTTTAAGGGGAGCGGGTGGCTGCTTTCCCATCTCATTAGGGTGTTAGTAGAGGTGGGTTTCCTGTATACAGTTGTTTCCAATTCCCACCCTGATGTCTTAGTGATTAGAACATTCAAAAAAGAAAGACACATAGCATTTACTTCAAATGTGAAATGCAGTCCAATATAATTCTCCTTGAGTTCATCCACCAGGGTCTTAACCTCTTTCCGACCGCCTCACGCAGGATTGCGTCCTGCGGGCGGTCGGACTGTTCCTCCTTGACGCGCCCGCAGGATCTCTCACAGGATCACGTCGGGGACAAGGTAAACTACAGCCTGCCAGCGCTGATCGTGCGCTGGCAGGCTGTAGAAGTAAAAAAAATGGCATATCAGACGCTGTTTTGTTAACAGCGTCTGATATGCTTGCTGATTGTTCCTTTGGTGGTCCCTTTTGCTTGGGACCACCAAAGAAACTTTTATAAGTGCACCAAACACCACACAGACCCCCCACCCACCCATCCACCCCACCCCCACCACCCATCCACCCCACCCCCACCACCCATCCACCCCACCCCCCACCACCCATCCCCCACCCCCCACCCATCCCCCACCCCCCCCCACCCATCCCCCCACCCCCACCACCCATCCCCCCACCACCCATCCCCCAACCCCCACCACCCATCCCCCAACCCCCACCACCCATCCCCCACCCCCAACACCCATCCCCCCACCCCCACCCCGTCACTGATTAACCCTGATTAACCCCGATCACCCCATGTCACCCCCTGACACTAATTACCCCCCTGTAAGGCTCATTCAGACGTCCGTATGTGTTTTGCGGATTCATGGATCCACGGATCCGCAAAACACGGACACCAGCAATGTGCTTTCCGCATTTTGCGGATCCGCACATTGCCAGAACTATATAGAAAATGCCTTTTCTTGTCCGCAATTGCGGACAAGAATAGGACATGCTCTATCTTTTGCGGAGCTGCGGCCGGATGCTTGGGGGCCGAAACCCGGAAGTTTGCGGCCGCAGCTCCGCAAATGCTGATGCGGCGAGCGCATAGTGTGCTCTTCGCATCACCGCCAGCCCCATTCACACTGAATGGGTCCGCATCTATTCCGCAATTCTGCGGACGTGTGAATGGGGCCTTACTACTTTTTTTTTTGCACATTTTTTGGCAGAGATTTATTCATCCACATTGATCGATGCGAATGAGGAAATCTGTGCCGTTTTGTTTTTTTTTGCACATTTTTGGGTAGAGATTTTTTCATCCACATTGATTGATGCGTATGAAAAAATCTGTGCCGTTCATTTTTTTTTCTTTTCAGCCCAGAGGCTGAACGGAAAAAAAAAAAATCTCATTACCCGGATGCTCAATATAAGGAGAATCGCAGAAACTCCGAATGCTGGCCATACGTGTAATGATTGCGGAGACCCTCAAATCCCAGGGCAGTACAAACACCTCACATGTGACCCCATTTTAGAAAGAAGACACCCCAAGGTATTCCGTGAGGGGTATGGTGAGTTCATGTAAAATATTATTTTTTGTCACAAGTTAGTGGAATATGAGACTGTAAAAAAAAAAAAAAAAACAATTTCCGCTAACTTGTGCCAAATTTTTTTTTCTGTGAACTCGCCATACCCCTCACGGAATACCTTGGGGTGTCTTCTTTCCACAATGGGGTCACTTGTGGGGTATTTATACTCCCCTGGCATTTTAGGGGTCCTAAAGTGTGAGAATCCAAATGCGTAAAAATGCCCTGTGAAATCCTAAAGGTACTCATTGGTTTTAGGGCCCCTTTGCGCATCTTGGCTGCAAAAGTGTCACTCATGTGGTATCGCTGTACTCAGGAGAAGTAGGGCAATGTGTTTAGGGTGTATTTTTACATATACCAGTACTGTGTGTGAGAAATATCACTGTAAACGACAACTTTTTAAATTTTTTATTCAAAGTTGTCAATTTACAGAGATATTTCTCACACAAAGTATGGGTATATGTAAAAATACACCCCAAAACACATTGCCCTACTTCTCCTGAGTACTGCGATACCACATGAGTGACACTTTTTGCAGCCCAGTGCGCAAAGGGCCCAAATTCCAACGAGTACCTTTAGGTTTTATATGGCTGCTCACAATTTAGCCCCACCCAAAATGCCAGAACAGTACAAACACCCCACAAATGACCCCATTTTGGAAAGAAGACACCCCAAGGTATTCGCTGAGGGCATAGTGAGTCCATGAAAAATTTAACTTTTTGTCAAAAGTTAGCAGAAAGGTAGACTTTATGAGAAAAACAATAAAAATCAATTTCCGCTAACTTGTGCCAAAAAAAAATCTTCTATGAACTCGCCATGCCCCTCACAGAATACCTTGGGGTGTCTTCTTTCCAAAATGGGGTCACATGTGGGGTATTTATACTGCCCTGGCATTTTAGGGGCCCTAAAGCGTGAGAAGAAGAATGCGTAAAAATGCCCTCCTAAAAGGTACTCATTGGGTTTAGGGCCCCTTTGCGCATCTTGGCTGCAAAAAGTGTCACTCATGTGGTATCGCCGTACTCAGGAGAAGTAGGGCAATGTGTTTTGGGGTGTATTTTTACATATACCCATGCTGGGTGAGAGAAATATCTCTGTAAACTGACAACTTTGAATAAAAAAATGTAAAAAGTTGTCGTTTACAGCAATATTTCTCACACGCAGCATGGGTATATGTAAAAATACACACCAAAACACATTGCCCTACTTCTCCTGAGTTCAGCGATACCACATGAGTGGCACTTTTGCAGCCAAGGTACGTAAAGGCCCTAAAACCAATGAGTACCTTTAGGATTTCACAGGCCATTTTTACGCATTTGGATTCTCACGCTTTAGGGGCCCCTAAAATGCCAGGGCAGTATAAATACCCCACATGTGACCCCATTTTGGAAAGAAGACACCCCAAGGTATTCCGTGAGGGGCATGGCGAGTTCACAGAATTTTTATTTTTGGCACAAGTTAGCGGAAATTGATATATTTTTTTTTTTATTTTTTTTTACAAAGTCTCATATTCCACTAACTTGTGACAAAAATAAAATTTTACATGAACTCACCATACCCCTCACGGAATACCTTGGGGTGTCTTCTTTCCAAAATGGGGTCACATGTGGGGTATTTATACTGTCCTGGCATTTTAGGGGCCCCTAAAGCGTGAGAAGAAGTCTGGAATCCAAATAATAAATATTTTTTTTTTTTACAAAGTCTCATATATGGGTATATGTAAAAATACACCCCAAAACACATTGCCCTACTTCTCCTGAGTACGGCGATACCACATAAGTGACACTTTTTTGCAGCCTGGGTGCGCAAAGGGGCCCAAATTCCAACGAGTACCTTTAGGTTTTACATGGCGGCTCACAATTTAGCCCCGCCCAAAATGCCAGAACAGTAAACACACCCCACAAATGACCCCTTTCGGAAAGTAGACACCCCAAGGTATTCACTGAGGGGCATAGTGAGTCCGTCTGAGATTTCTTTTTTTGCCAGAAGTTAGCAGAAATTGAAACTTTTTTTTTTTTTCTCAGAAAGTGTCATTTTCCGCTAACTTGTGAAAAAAATGAAATGATACATGAACTCACCATGCCCCTTCGCGAATACTTTGGGGTGTCTTCTTTCTAAAATGGTGTGATTTGGGGGTATTTATACTTTCCTGACATTCTAGCACCTGAAGAAACATGACAGGCGCTCAGAAAGTCAGAGCTGCTTCAAAATGCAGAAATTCACTTTTTTGCACCATAGTTTGTAAACGCTATAACTTTTACCCAAACCAATAAATATACACTTATTGGACTTTTTTTTATCAAAGACATGTAGAACAATAAATTTAGAGAAAAATTTATATAGAAATGTAGTTTTTTGAAAAATTTTACAACAGAAAGTGAAAAATGTCATTTTTTTGCAAAAATGTCGTTAAATTTGTATTAATGGCAAAAAAATTAAAAATGTCAGCAACAATGAAATACCACCAAATGAAAGCTCTATTAGTGATAAGAAAAGGAGGTAAAATTCATTTGGGTGGTAAGTTGCATGACGGAGCAATAAACGGTGAAAGTAGTGTAGTGCAGAATTGTAAAAAGTGGCCTGGTCATTAAGGGTGTTTAAGCTAGGGGGGCTTAAGTGGTTAAATGAGGCCTCATCACCATTCCAGATAATGAAGATGTCATCATTATACCGTGCCCACAGTCCCGCAAGGTCGATAGTCACAGACCGTTCCTCCATAAAAACCAAGGTCTCTTCCCACCAGCCCAGGAATAGGTTAGCGTATGATGGGGCAAAAGAACTCCCCATTACTGTACGCCTGAGCTGGAGGTAAACCCTGTTATTAAAGGAAAACATCTTCTTAGTCAGCGTGAATTCCAAAAGACAAGGGAGAAAGAGACTGTGGGCGCAATATTGACATCCTCGAGTCCACAGGAAATGATCCACTGCCTTGATCCCCAGATTATGTGGAATACTAGAGTACAAGGCCTCTATATCTATGCTTGCAGGAAAAACGTCCTCCCCTAGATGAATCCCTTCCAAACACTTAAGGAGGTCCGTTGTGTCGCTGGTGTAAGAGGAGAGTGCCGCCACAAAAGGGGCCATGATACGATCAATATAGATCCCCAAGTTTTGGCATAAATTACTCACCCCCGACACAATAGGATTCCCCTTTAGGGGATTTGTCCCCTTATGTAGTTTGGGGAGACAATAAAAGGTGGACAGCCGGGGACAAGATGGAAACAAGAACTTATATTCCTCATCTGTAATGATCTGTGAGGCCTTGGCCTCATCCAGGATGCTTTTGAGTTCACTCCTGAACTCCTGGGTGGGGTCCACCGTAATACCTCATATGTGGATGAATCATGTAATAAAAGCTCACACATGACCCAATATTGACCATGGTCCATAACCCCTGTATCCCCCCCCCCCTTATTGGAGGGTTTAATGACTATGGACCGGTCCTTTTCCAATTTATCAATAGCAGTGGCATGGGCATGGTCAAGATTAGAAAAATTGGGGGGTCGTAGTTCCTCAATTTGGTGTGAAACAGTGTCCAGGAAGACATCCACACAAGATAACTCAGCTGTAACAGGCGACATTTTGCTACTTTTAAGCTTCAAATCGGTGAAAGGACTTAAGCTTTCCTGATGCTCGCATTCCCTTCCAAGATCAAAGAGCAGTCGGACATCACACAGAATATCAAGAGGGATACCAAGTTCACGACATTGTTTCTTCTCCTGCTTAAAATGTTTTTGCCAACGCAACTTGCGAACAAGAAGATTCAGGTCCCACTGGTAGCTCTTGATATGATGCCAAGTTCGAATCTACTATTTTTCTAAGTGTTATCCTAGCATTTTTTGATTACCCCAATACTCCCCTGATGAGTTCATGTTGAACGAAACGTGGCACGTCGGGAGCCTCTTTCTGTAGGGTACACTAGGGACTCCGCCCGGATATAGGGTATCCAGACGGGGTCGCCCTTTTGGGGGGGGGGTGCTCTGTGTAGGTAGGTAGGGTGACGTTAGTTCCCTCCTTGGCTAGGGTTAATTAGACGCTCCAGAATCCCACCTACACCTAAGCTGTTTGATGGCATCTGCTTTTTGGATGATACCTTAACCTGCACTTGACCCGGCGAACCTGTCTATCTGGTGAATGGTTGAATGTAATTTCAGTTTGCATTCCATCCGGTTAATCGACTACAGTGGCAGTGCACCAGAGATCTACATCTACCACCTGGAGAGCCTGCTTAACCTCTGATGGGTGAGAACATTCTTTTCTCTCTGTTGATTTATTTGGTATCGTCCATATTGTGCATATTTACAGTTTATGTTGTGTGCAGTGCGCTTTTTAGAATGGTCACTTATTAAAAGTTAAGTTTTACCCCCCTCCATCCCCTATCAGGGATTGGTTATATTTTTTGTTGATTAGCATGGACAGCTATTTCCTGCCTTGTTGAGACAGAAGCAGGAAATGGAGAGCAGTGGGTACAGCGGAATGGCAGTTTCCGGCGATTGGTGAATAATTACCAGAATCTGTGCCCAAAGAAAAAAAAAACACCACTCATCTGTTACCAATCAAACAGCTCCTGTGCTGCATCTCCTGTACCACCAGTGACTTTTCATTCTAGCACAAGTGACCTTTAAGGCCAGTTATTGGCAGCAGTGGTTTTGAGACCTTGCCACTTGGCATGGCTGGAACCTGAAAGAGCTGTGATTAGAGATGAGGCACTGGAACAACTTGAATGTGATCAAATGAGTAGTATTTTTTTTGGTTTTGGGCACACGTTCTGACCACTGGTCAAGTGAAAAGGTATGTGATATCATAAAAACTTGATTAGTCGTACCCAGAATGATATAATCATCTGATGACCATAATGGAACCCCTTCTGGATGATGTTGGTGATGATGCCCATCCAGTAGATTCTGTGTGGTACTATGAGCAGGATATTCAATAGTATTTCCAGGACAGAGTCAGGAAAAATCTTCCTATAACATAAAGAAGTCAGAGATGGCCCTGCATAACTCTATAGGAGGGGGAAGGAACCGTAACCTATCCTACCTTAACAGAGCACCCCACCCGATACCTTGCCCTAATGCAGACCATTTGCCCAATACATATCCTTCATTCCCAACATGAAATGCTTCTGTCCCCACTACCAGGACTCTTCAGGGGATCAGAAGAATCAAAGGTTTGTAATAATAACTTTAGAACCAGGGTGCAAAAAATAATTACAGCACGCCTTCCTACAGTGGTGTAACTACAGGGGAAGCAGGGGAAGCAGCTGCTTGGGTGCCGGCTGACAAGGGGCCTGGCGCCCAGCAGCGTGAGGCACAAAGTTTCCTAATTATCTAATAGTTTTTCAGGCCAGGCCCCTTCACATACAGTGCAGATCCAATTGGGGGTCTTGCCTGTCCATCATCACCAAACACCACCGACACCGCCCCCCCCCCCCCGCCGGCCCCCTGTGTGACCAAATGTGAGCAGCAACACATTCTCCAGCACAGCCCAAAGCCTGACTCTGCCGACTCATGTAACTGATCACGTGCTCCTGACATCATGAAAGGTCCTTTTGCTCACTATGAACTAGCATCTCCTGAGGTAGGACATGTAACTGAAATAGTATATAGCCAGTTCACAGTGAGTTGTTCCCCCCTTCCACACCTCAGTGTACAGTCCCCCCACCCCTCAGTGTGCAGTCCCCACCACATCTCAGCATACAGTCCCCCCTATATCTCAGTTTACAGTCCTCCCCCATACCTCAGAGTACAGTCCCCCCATACCTCAGTGTACAGTCCCCACCATACCTCAGTGTACAGTACCCCACACCTCAATGTACATTCCCCCCACATCTCAGTGTACAGTCCCCCCCCCTGCACATCTCAGCGTACAGTCCCCCCCACATCTCAGCGTACAGTCCACCCCCACATCTCAGCGTACAGTCCCCCCCACATCTCAGTTCAAAATAAGTTACTATATGAGTAGGTTACGCATACTTCTCCCGCGCTGCTGACACTCGCAAACTCCATGTGAAAAAGCACGTTACTCTCCTGTTTCTGATCCACGTGATCTGGGAGTGCCACGTGATTTTGTGATGTCAGTAGGTCCTTGCCAAGTATATTATTTAACTTTTTTTTAGCAGAGAAAATCCTTTATGTTAAAACTTAACTTTTAATAACTCAAATAAGTAAATCAGGTATAACGGGTGCTTCTAAAAATCAGAGTCACCAATGCTGCAGACACGTTTCATATGACTCTCTAGCAACAGAGACAAAAAATGTTAGTGTCCCCTGTCTAGGGTATAGGGTATGGTGGGTCTGGATGAGGAAGTTTTACATATACTGATGCAAGGACTATGGAGTAAGATGGTCCTAGGGTCGGGTGGGTATCTCTCCCTTATTCTGGCCCTATGTAGCCTCCGCCCAGGGACAACTCCTAGTGGTGGGGTCTCCCTGTCCTCGAACCTCCCCTCAATTGCCCTTCACTAGCCCTATAACCTATGACAGACCAATACATTCAAAAAATGGCTTCAACCCCAATGCGTTTCACCCACATAGGGCTTTTCAGGGGGGTAATATTAATCAAAGTATACAGATGCCATATACAAAAAGTTAATGAAGATCTACTTTGTGGTAGTCTCCAATGGGAGATGGCACATACTCTTGAAGGGTCACAGATAAATTGCCCTTCAGGATGCCGGGGCCACAGATATTGTGGCCTCGGTCTGTCAGTGTCCTGCTGCCTTCTGTCTCGATGCTGCAGATGGCAGCTACATAGGGCCAGAATAAGGGAGAGATACCCACCTGATATGAAACGTGTCTGCAGCATTGGTGACTCTGATTTTTAGAAGCACCCGTTATACCTGATTTACTTATTTGAGTTATTAAAAGTTAAGTTTTAACATAAAAGATTTTCTCTGCTAAAGAAAAAGTTTTTTTGTGTATTAACATGAGATCTTAGATATCTTTAAGTATCATAACCCGAGTAATTATAACAAGTATAGTATTTAGCCATTACCGTAGGACATGTGAATGGAGCATTTCCAGCACTGATGTAGATACGGGGGTCGCAAATATGGGGGTCACAGAAAATCAGAGCCCCCCGTCTTTCCTTTACTGGTTCTGGAGAACTACAAGTCCTAGAATAGTAGTTCTTGCGAGAGGTGTAAATCCATTAAAACCTGGCTACTTGTAGGCTTCTCTTATGTATGGAGACAGCGAGCTGTGGTTATTAGGGGCTCAGATCATTGGGACAGTCGATGTCAGCCCTGCAGCAATACAGCAATACATAGAATGGGCACCTATCCTACAGCAGGGGTCATACTGTGCTGTATATACAATGTAGTGTGACGTTATATTCACCTCTTTGGTTATATTACACAGGAAAGCACAATTCTGCAGCTCTTATCACAGCCAAAAAGGATTCATGTCTGCCTGCAGTGCCACAGGCCTCATTTACAGACTCAGGGCCATGGCAACCATACATGGGAGTTGAAGTTCACATCACAGCCAAGAAGGATTCATGTCTGCCAGCAGTGTCACAGGCCTCACTTACAGACTCAGGGCCAATAGCAACCATACATGGGAGTTGAAGTTGTCATCACAGCCAAGAAGGAATCATGTCTGCCTGCAGGGCCACAGGCCTCATTCACACTTTCAGGCCCACTGGACTCACAAAGAGGAGAGTTAAAATCATGCCAAGACAGTATTGATTTCACCCAGCAATGCCGCAGGCCTCACTCACAGATTCAGACCCATGGCACCCCCAAAGAGGAGAGTTACAATCATGCCAAATCAGTATTGATTTCACCCAGCAGTGCCACAGGCCTCATTTACTAATTCAGGAGGACCATGGCACCCGCAAAGAGGAGAGCGGTCCCGTAACAGCAAAACAGGCCTTAGGTCAACCTGCAATGGAACAGGCCATTATCATTTATGTAGGCCCCTGACACCCAGACAGAGGAGAGGTCATTTGACAGTAAAAAGAGTTTAATGTCTCCCACAAAGACAGCAAGCAATTAAACGAATTATAAGCACCTGACACCCAGACAGAGGAGAGATCATTTGACAGTAAAAAGAGTTTAATGTCTCCCACCAAGACAGCAAGCAATTAAACAAAATATTGGCCCCTGACACCCACACAATAGGGCGGTCATTTGACAGTAAAAAGAGTTTAATGTCTCCCACCAATGCAGCAAGCGATTAAACGAAATATAGGCCCCTGACAACCAGACAATGTAGAGGTCATTTGACAGTATAAAGAGGATAATGTCACCCACCAAAGCAACAAATGATTAAACGACATATCGGCCCCTGACACCCACACAATGGGGCGGTAATTTGACAGTAAAAATAGTTTAATATCTCCCACCAAGACAACAAATGATTAAACGACATATAGGCCCCTGACAACCAGACAATGTAGAGGTCATTTGACAGTATAAAGAGTTTAATATCTCCCACCAATACAGCAAGCGATGAAACAAAATATAGGCCTCTGGCAACCAGACAATGTAGAGGTCATTTGACAGTAGAAAAAGGATAATGTCACCCACCAAAGCAACAAATGAATAAACGACATATAGGCCCCTGACACCAACACAATGGGGTGGTCATTTGACAGTAAAAAGAGTTTAATATCTCCCACCAAGACAACAAATGATTAAACTACAAATAGGCCCAGACAGAGTAGAGGTCATTCAAAATCAAAAAGAGGATAATACCCAACAAAACAACAGGTGATTATCTGAAATGTAGGACCCTGGCACCCAGACAGAGGAGAAAGGTCCCATAGCAGCAAAAAAGGCATCATGTTACCCACCATTGGAACATGCCACTTTCAATAATTTAAGCCCCAGCACCTAGCCAGAGGAGAGAGGTCCCATAGCAGCAAAAAAGGCATCATGTTACCCACCAATGGAACAGGCCACTTTCAGTAATTTAAGCCCCAGCACCCAGACAGAGGAGAGAGGTCCCATAGCAGCAAAACAGTCATCAGGTTACCCACCAATGGAACAGGTCACTTTCAGTTATTTAGGCCCCAGCACCCAGACAGAGGAGATAGGTCCCATAGCAGAAAATCAGGCTTCATGTCATGCACCAAAGCATCAGGCGATTAGCGGAAATGTAGGCCCCTGGCACCCAGACAGAGGAGAGGTTCATTCAACTTGGTGTTGCCCCCAAAATAATGGTACAATTAAAAAAAGAGGATTCAATAAAGAAGTGCCCTGGACAACAGGAATGTATGTGTGCACATGTACTGTTCCACCATGTTGTTGAAATGCTGCCTCCTGCTAACACGTTCCTGGTCACCTGGTGGTGCAGTTAGCTGTGGCACTGTGACAAAACTTTTCCACATCTTGGCCATGCTAACCCTGCCTTCAGAGGAGCTGGCCGTGACACAGCTGTATTGGTAACCTCTTACTCCTCCTCTGCCTTCGTCTTGTGCTTCCACTTGTCCCCCCGTGTCAGTTGGTTATGCTCTCAGGAGCGTGTCTCCAAGTGTGCGCTTGTACTCGCGCATTTTCCTCTCTTCATCGTCGCCCTAAGTGTTTTCTCAAGGAGACATAGAAGTGGTATTGTAAAGCTGATAATGGCGTCATCGCCACTGGCCATGTTGGTGGAGTACTCGAAACAGCGCAACAGGGCACACAGGTCTCGCATGGAGGCGCAGTCATTGGTGCTGAAGTGGTGCTGTTCCGCAGTGCGACTCACCCGTGCGTGCAGCAGCTGAAACTCCTCTATAGCCTGCTGCTGCACACACAGTCTATCCAGCATGTGCAAGGTGGAGTACCACCTGGTGGGCACGTCGCAACTGAGGCGGTGAGCGGATAGGCCGAAGTTACGCTGTAGCGCAGACAGGTGAACAGCGGCAGGATGAGAATGCCGGAAGCGTGCACAGACGGCCCGCACTTTATGCAGCAGCTCTGATATGTCGGGGTAGTTGTGAATGAATTTCTGCACCACCAAATTCAGCACATGCGCCAGGCAAGAGATGTGTGTCAAACAGGCTAGTCCCAGAGCTGCAACGAGATTTCCCCCATTATCGCACACCACCAGGCCGGGCTTCAGGCTCACTGGCAGCAACCACTCGTCAGTTTGTTGTTCAATACCCGGCAACAACTCCTGCGCGGTGTGGGGCCTGTCCCCCAAACACATGAGTTTCAGAACGGCCTGCTGACGTTTACCCCGGGCTGTGCTGAAGTTGGTGGTGAAGGTCTGTGGCTGACCGTATGAGCAGGTGGAAGAGGAGGAGGAGGAAGCCGAGTAGGAGGAGGAGGAGGCAACAGGAGGCAAAGAATGATGCCCTGCGATCCTTGGTGGCGGAAGGACGTGCGCCAAACAGCTCTCCGCCTGGGGCCCAGCCGCCACTACATTTACCCAGTGTGCAGTTAGGGATATATAGCTTCCCTGTCTGTGATTACTGGTCCACGTATCTGTGGTTAGGTGGACCTTGCCACAGATGGCGTTGTGCAGTGCACACTTGATTTTATCCGATACTTGGTTGCGCAGGGAAGGCACAGCTCTCTTGGAGAAGTAGTGGTGGCTGGGAACGACGTACTGTGGGAGAGCCACCGCCATCAGCTGTTTGAAGCTGCCCTTGTCCACCAGCCTGAATGACAGCATTTCAAAGGCCAGTAGTTTAGAAATGCTGTTATTCAGGGCCAGGGATCGAGGGTGGCTAGGTGGGAATTTACGCTTTCTCTCCAAGGTTTGTGAGATGGAGAGCTGAACGCTGCCATGTGACATGGTGGAGATGCTTTGTGACGGAGGTGGTGGTGTTGGTGGCACATCTTCTTTTTGCTGGGAGGCAGGTGCCAACGTTCCTCCAGAGGCGGAGGAAGAAGCCGAGGCAGCAGCAGAAGAGGGAGCAGGAGGGGCCTGAGCCCTTTCTTGGTTTTGAAGGTGCTTACTCCACTGTAGCCCGCGTCTCGCATGTAGATGCCTGGTCATGCAGGTTGTGCTAAGGTTTAGAACTTTAATGCCTCGCTTTAGGCTCTGATGGCACAGTGTGCAAACCACTCGGGTCTTTTCGTCAGCACATTGTGTGAAGAAGTGCAATGCCAGGGAACTCCTTGAAGCTGCCTTTGGTGTGCTCGGTCCCTGGTGGCGGT
The DNA here is from genome assembly GCA_033119425.1 of Bufotes viridis. Classification (NCBI taxonomy): domain Eukaryota; kingdom Metazoa; phylum Chordata; class Amphibia; order Anura; family Bufonidae; genus Bufotes; species Bufotes viridis. The sequence continues at coordinate 175,335,417 of CM065591.1, forward strand.
GGCCAGTAGCAGGCGAACTCTCTTGTTCACGGCTGTTCTGCTTTTGCACCCTGCTCCCTCTTTTGCTACGCTGTTGGCTTGGTCTCTTGGTGTTTGAGTAGTCTCCGAGGCATTGCTCCCGGTTAGCCAGAATCCTACTCCACACTGATGAGGGGCAACACCCCGAAACAGCTGTCTGTGGATGGATATCGGGCTTAGGTTTTCCCTGTCACATCCTTAAAGCTTGTAAAAAAGCGGGATCTTGACATAGGGGCCACTTAATATGGTGGATTTGGTGATCTCTGTAATGGAGACACCCCTTTGCTTGGTTTTCCTTCCTTTGAGGGATATCTGGCTTTCATTGTGTTGTAGACCCATAACTGGGGCTCCACATTATTTTGCATATTCCAGTTTCCCAGGGAGCTTTGCACTTTGGATTGCTGTGTTGAGACTCTTAAGTGAGGCTCCGCAGTGTTTTTTGTAGTTAGTCTCCCTGAGATAAGCTATTGTTGTTTTTGAGTAGTCTCCGAGGCATTGCTCCCGGTTAGCCAGAATCCTACTCCACACTGATGAGGGGCAATACCCTGAAACGGCTGTCTGTGGATGGATACTGGGCTTAGGTTTTCCCCGTCACATCCTTAAAGCTTGTAAAAATGCGGGATCTTGACATACAGTAGGTGCCACTTAATATGGTGGATTTGGTGATCTCTGTAATGGAGACACCCCTTTGCTTGGTTTTCCTTCTTTTGAGGGATATCTGGCTTTCATTGTGTTGTAGACCCATAACTGGGGCTCCACATTATTTTGCATATTCCTGTTTCCCAGGGAGCTTTGCACTTCGGATTGCTGTGTTGAGACTCTTAAGTGAGGCTCCACAGTGTTTTTTGTAGTTGGTCTCCCTGAGATCAGCTATTGTTGTGTTTGGTTGGTCTCACCACTGCCTCTTCTTCTGAACTCTGAAAGTCAGTGGCACGACCTTCATTCCATGTGGGGTCTAGGACCTCATCGTCCCCTGCATCGTCTTCCACATAGTCTTTCTCCCTGACCTCCTGTTCGGTCTGCACACTGCAGAAAGACGCAGCAGTTGGCACCTGTGTTTTGTCATTATCAGAGACGTGCTGACTCTGCTGAGGTGGTATTCCCATGTCCTCATCAGGAAACATAAGTGGTTGTGCGTCACTGCATTCTATGTCTTCCACCGCTGGGGAAGGGCTAGGTGGATGCGCTTGGGAAACCCTGCCATCAGATTCTTCAAACAGCATAAGAGACTGCTGCATAACTTGAGGCTCAGACAGATTCCCTGATATGCATGGGAGTGATGTGACAGACTGATGGACTTGGTTTTCAGGCGCCACCTGTGCGCTTTCTGCAGAAGACTGGGTGGGAGATAATTTGAACCTGCTGGATCCACTGTCGGCCACCCAATTGCTTAGGCCATACCATCCTTAGAACGGCATTAGGCCCCACCAAATATCGCTGTAGATTCTGGCAGCTACTGGGACCTGAGGTAGTTGGTTCACTAGGACGTGTAGCTGTGGCAGAATGGCCACATCCTCTCCCAGCACGAGAGGGTCCACTAACACCACCACGACCATCTCCGTGTCCCTTATTAGATGTTTTCCTCATTGTTACCGTTCACCACCATAAGAAAAAACTTATTTGGCACAATGTATAGAGTTCAAATTCAGGCCTTTATTTACAGGCATCTTAAACTATCTAGCCATCTATTTATGTACCGTATTACACTAATACAGGCACAGCAGAAATCACAGATTTAGGGGAATATCAATTTTAGGCCTAGTATTTAGGCCCTGGCTGAAAGGTATCATTTTACGGACAGAATTACACTTGGAGATGCACAATAGCATGTGCAAATTTAGAGGATTATGCTTTCAGCCCCTTGTATTTAGACCTTGAGTGTAATATACCTTTTACAGACAGAAATACACTTGGAGATGCACAGTAGCATTTGCAAATATAGAGGATTTATTTTTCAGGCCTTGTATTTAGATGCTGACACGCTGAATGTAATATACCCTATTGCGGACAGAATTACACTTGGAAAGGAACTGCGGAAAGCACACATGTTTAGGATTTTTATTTCAGGGGTTTCTTTTAACCGCAGAAAAAAATCTATCTTTTGACGGACAGTATTACACTTGGACAGTCACAGTTGGAACACCAGATTTAGGGGATTGGTATTTTGGCAATTGAATTTCACCCCAGAAAAAAATATATCCTTTGAGGTACAGTATTACACTTAGCCCGCCACAGCTGGAACACCAGATTTAGGGGATTGTTATTTTGGCAATTGAATTTTAGTATATGTGCTGCCGAAGCGAGCACTTTGGCAATTGAATTTAACCCCAGAAAAAAAAACTATCCTTTGACGTACAGTATTAAACAGCCAGCCACAGCTGGAACACCAGATTTAGGGGATTAATATTTTGGCAATTGAATTTCACCCCACAAAAAAATCTATCCTTTGATGTGCAGTATTACACTTAGCCAGCCACAGCTGGAAAACCAGATTTAGGGGATTGTTATTTTGGCAATTGAATTTCACCCCAGAAAAAAATCTATCCTTTGACGTATAGTATTAAACTTAGCCAGCCACAGCTGGAACACCAAATTTAGGGGATTGGTATTTTGGCAATTTAATTTCACCCCAGAAAAAAATCTATCCTTTGACGCACAGTATTAAACTTAGCCAGCCACAGCTGGAACACCAGATTTTGGAGATTGGTATTTTGGCAATTGAATTTCATCCCAGAAATAAAATATAGCAATTTCTATCCTGTGTTTCAAGGTGTGACAGTAAGCACAACCCCTGATATAGGTTATTGCAAAAAAAAAGCCTACTATTGAACCCAAAAATGTATGTTGAACTTGGTGGCAGCTCAAAACATGTGCTGGTACACCAAAAGATCACAAAATGGCCGCTGATCACCCCAGAAAAAACTGACAGAAAAACACTCTGGGCAGCCTAAAAACCAGTGAGCAATGATCTAATAGAAGTTGAATGATTCACAGATGTAGATTGATCACTTTATTAAGTGGTTTTGCTGAGTCTTCCCTGCCTAATCTTGCCCTCACAGCAGCTGCATCTTATCCCTACACTAATCAGAGCAGAGTGACGGGTGGCTCTACGTGACTCCAGCTTAAATAGAGACTGGGTCACATGCTGGACTTGGCCAATCACAGCCATGCCATTAGTAGGCATGGCTGTAATGGCTTCTTAGGGCAAGAAGTAACACGCTAGCTGATTGGCTGCTGTGCAGCCCTTCAGAAAGCAGGAAGAAATCGCCGAACAACGGACCCGAATCAGAACTTTTTTGAAAATGTTCGGGTTCAGGTCCGTGTCCTCCCGAACACCCCAAAATTCGGTACGAACCCGAACTATGCAGTTCGGGGTCGCTCAACTCTACAAAATATCTCCTAAATGATTCACACAAAGGGAATAACTGTGTGTCAAAATGCCAGAGGGCAGCACACACACCAGTGGGCAAAAAGCACACTCGGTAATATTGGTATTTACATCTTACCAGCAAGACAGGAGCACACCAAATATACAATTACACACATATAATGTCACATCATTCTTTATTGTTTAAAAAACATATTATAGCAAATACACAGAACACAAATTATGTAGTGGTAGCAGTGCAGGCCAATACTGTCACAAGCAGAACCCCTCCCTCCCACAGGACTCCCACAGTAGATAAAAGCCCTTACTCCGATACCAGCAAATGAGCGTCAAAAAGAACTGTTGAATACACATGAAATAGCCAGGGTTGGTATCCTCTCTCCCTCTGTGCTCATGGTGGGTAAATGCCCTTTTCATACTGCTAACTTACCTGTAGTTTGTGCAGGATTTAGGTTGCTCATGGCATGCAGTGCGGTTGGATACATATATTAGAGAGTGCACCCTTGGTGACTCCATATACCGCGTGTGTCTGTATATGCATGCATTGTTACATTAGTCATCTGTTTCATGTGTATTACGCAGCTCTTTTTGACGCTCATTTGCTGGTATCGGATTGAGGGCTTTTATCTACTGTGGGAGTCCTGTGGGAGGGAGGGGTTCTGCTTGTCACAGTTTTGTCCTGCACTGCTACCACTACATATACAGAATATATACATATATTATCTTCATTAATTCTAGAAAGCAAAGCAATAGGTAAGTTGCCTTTATAGCCCGTTCAATTTGCAATATGCGAATAATTAAATCATATCTTATTCGCGATAAATAGAATAATGACGAATATTCGATTTTGACTAATATATGACGAATATTCAAATGAATATTTGCGAAATATCGCAAAATCGAATATGGCACCTCACGATAATCACTAATAATGATGCTGTCTTAGCAGGTATAGTGATCTACTGGTAAATTGAATGGGGGGGGGGGGGGTGTTCTACATTGTTATGAAGTTCCAATAAATTAAGAAAAAAATCTGTAACAGTACTCTTATAGTGACACATGCCATAGACAGAACATCATTTTAATCTCCAGTGCCCCTATACACAGCCAGCCACAGTTTCCTGCTATAAGGGCCATTCCCAGAGAACTCATATAGACACCATAAAATTCCTGTCATAAGTTCCATACTGCTATACAGATACCCTATGTTGCTTCTACTTGTATGTATAGTCAAGGGGCCAGATTTATCATTAGCTAAAGTCACTTTAATGGAGGGAAAAAGTCGCAAAAAAGTGCGCAATCGGTAAAATTGTGCATTTTTTGCGACTTTTTCAAGTTCTGCAATAAGCTCTCCAGTTTTGTGAAAGTGGGCGTGTTGTCTTATGTAAATGGATCTCTAGACATATTTACTATTGCAACCATTTAAAAAGTCGCAAAAAAGTCGCAAAAAAATGCGCAATTTCACTCCAGGGAGGACCATGCTTATCTTATGCGACTTTTTAATAGACCATGCGACTTTTTGTAAAGACGTGCCACTTTTGTAAAGCCGCTTACTGAAGAATAAACTGCTACCATCAAACCACATTTATCACAGTATTAAAGGACCATTAATAAATCTGACTATCCTAAAGTGACTTTGGGCATAGGTAAAAGTGGAGTAAGATGTAAGTGTAATAATAAATCTGGCCCAAAGTGTCTCAATTATTAGACAGAGGCTGGATTGATCCATACAGTGCCTCCATTGCCACAGCCCTTGTTCACAGTCACAGTTCTTATATCACCAGCCACAGCTAGCCTTATTTGATCACATATAGTGCACCTACATTTAACCATTGTATCCCTAATTGAAATCCACAGTGCCCAATTTGTGTTGTATAAATACCCAATTATCTGCCAGAATAACCCAATTTAGTAACCTAGGTAGCCAATTATATACATAGCACCCAATGGCAGTCACAATAATGCCAATTTCCATCCACAGTGCTCGACTTCTGTGCGACCTATACCTTGTTATCTGCCATAGTGCCCCATTACCTGTCCTAGAACAATCATTGCTAGCTGCATGACACACATTGCTGTCATATCTAGGTGTAGAACTATCATTGCAGACAACAGTGCTGTAATTGCCTGCCCTGCAAGTATTTACCTATAAAGATTAGACATTGTACCCCTTAATGTGCCCCTTAATTACTATTAAAGTGCTCTCCTGCAGTCTTCAATATGAAAATAAAATAAATGGATAAAGAAAGAAAGAAATGAACACAGAAGCAAATAATCTAGTAGAAATACAACAGAATACTGTGCATTATAAAGATAAAAAGAAGAATATTCTGTTTTGTTAGCTTGTCTTGTTTCCTTTACTATATTTCTTAGATGTCATACCGTTTGATGCAGAGGTAGTAATCTTCTGAGTGTAAAAAAATGAATTTCAGTAAAAGATGATGTGTCTCTATAAGCAAAAGATTGCATCGGTCTTCCAAGTCAAAGCTTACAGCAACCAGCATTATGACAAAAATATAACTGTATGGAGGGAAAAAAGTCCCATTGTTATATTTGTAGTGTGTACTCTGTGCAGAGCACTAATACATAAAATAATTAAATGCATCTGAAAAGACCAACAAGATTCATCTCTGAAAATAAAGATGTAAAGATCAATTATATGATTAAAGTATGGCAAGAGTGATACAAGCCTTTCAGTCAGCCAAGAATATATTTATAATATCTCAACAAAATTAAAACCACCTTCCTTTAGCAGCTAAAGTGGGCCTCTGAAGTAGTGATGACACATGAAGGCATGGACTCACAAGATTTCTGAAGGTGTCCTGTGATATCTGGCACCAACACATTAGCAGCAGATCTTTTAGATTCTGTAAGTTGTGATCTATAATTTACTGGGTGGGGATCTATAACTGTTTTTCAGGCACATCCTAAAGTTGGTCGATTGATTTGAGATCTGGGGAATTTGGAGATTTCGTCAACACCATTGACTCTCTGTTATGTTTTACAGACATTGTTGAACAATGTTTGCGGTATGGCGTTAGGTAATATCATTGCCATAAAGGGGTCGCCAATAATGCTTAGGTTGGTAGTACATATCCACATGACATACCAAAAGGTTTTCCAGGAGAACACTGCCCAGAACACAGTGCCATACCCACCATGGAGGCAGACTATGTAACTGCCATTTAACCCCCACAAAAGTGTGGGGCAATTTTGGTGCAAAACAGTGCATCTTAGATCAAACCACCCTTCTAAGAAAGCCATACCCTATTCCTGTCATGACATGTCCCTTTTATTTTAGCTAGGCACAGAAACATCTCTAAACCTAAATGTGCCAACTTCACAAATTTGGAGAAATTTCCATTGACAAAAAAAATTGAAATATCAGATTTCTGCTGAACCCAACAAATAGTTATCTCTCAGGCAGATATGTAAATAATTACAAGTGTGGTCTGATTAGAACACTACAGTCGGTCAAAACATGTCAGTGATGTACAGGAGGGAATGTGTTCTTTAATGGATTTACGTCTATACATTTTTGGATTTTATTTACACGCAGGATCCTATTTATTTTATTTCTGGAGCAACCCTGTCTCTGCCTGGAAATTGCCATTTTCTGAAGCTTGGTGTTATAGTGCCCATTACATCTCCTGCCATTGACAGCCAGACACCATCATGGTCATTTACAGTGGTGTTGTGAAAGAAAAACCTGGACTGCTATGGACTGGAACCATATGTTTTTTAGGGTCAAATCAAGCTTCGATGTGGGATCCAATAACAGTGGAGTTTGGGTATGGAGGCCTGGCGATGAGCACTTCAATCCAGCTGTAGAGGGACACAATGCCCCAACTGCCAGTTTGATGATCTGAGAGACAACACATATGACAGTCAGTCACCCTATTAGTGGTACAAGTGACACTAATTACAATATGTGTCACTTGTACACAGCAGGATTGTCGCCGATAGAGATGTCCCGAACTATTCGCCAGCGAACAGTTCCCGCCGAACATAGTTTGTTCGCGTTCGCCGCGGCGGGCGAACATATGCGATGTTCGGTCCGTCCCCTATACATCATCATTAAGCAAACTTTGACCCTGTTCCTCACAGTCAGCAGACACATTCCAGCCAATCAGAACCCTCCCTCCCACACCTTACCACCTCCTATAAAAAAGGCAGCCATTTTAGATTCAGTCTGAAGCTGCATGTTAGTGAGAGCAGGGAGACTGCAGCTGCTGCTGATTCTGAATTTATAGGGAAAGCGTTAGCTAGGCCAGTGTTCTGTGTCCACTGACTCATCTGCTGTAAGGACAGCGTCACAGCACCCCAAAAAGCCCTTTTTAGGGCTGCTACATTAGTCTGCTTTTATTTTTTTGTCTCCATATATATATTGCAGTTGCCTGGCCTGCCCGTGTGTGAGGAGCTGCAGGCCCACAGACTGTAGTGTGCCCACTGCCAGTGCCCACCATTCATACCGTGTGGCACAGGACTTTGCATCAAAAAAAGGCATTTAATTTTTACCCTTTAATCTAAGGTTAGTTGCCTGCCAGTGTGTGTCAGGCCCACTTCCACTGACTGTAGTGTGCCCACTGCCAGTGCCCACCACTCATACCGGGTGGCACAGGACTTTGCATAAAAAAAGGCATTTAATTTTTACCCTTTAATCTAAGGTTAGTTGCCTGCCAGTGTGTGTTAGGCCAACTTCCACTGACTGTAGTGTGCCCACTGCCAGTGCCCACCACTCATACCGTGTGGCACAGGACTTTGCATCAAAAAAAGGCATTTAATTTTTACCCTTTAATCTAAGGTTAGTTGCCTGCCAGTGTGTGTTGGGCCAACTTCCACTGACTGTAGTGTGCCCACTGCCAGTGCCCACCACTCATACCGGGTGGCACAGGACTTTGCATCAAAAAAAGGCATTTGATTTTTACACTTTAATCTAATTTCAGTTGCCTGCCTCTTGCCAGTGTGTGTCAGGTCAACTTCTACTGACTGTTGTGTGCCCACTGCCAGTGCCCACCACTCATACCGGGTGGCACAGGACTTTGCATAAAAAAAGGCATTTCATTTTTACCCTTTAATCTAAGGTTAGTTGCCTGCCAGTGTGTGTCAGGCCCACTTCCACTAACTGTAGTTTGCCCACTGCCAGTGCCCACCACTCATACCGGGTGTAATAGAAGCGTGCCGATAAATAAGGCATTTAATTTTTACACTTTAATCTAATTTTAGTTGCCTGTCTGCTTCCAGTGTGTGTCAGGCCCACTTCCACTGACTGTAGTGTGCCCACTGCCAGTGCCCACCACTCATACTGGGTGGCACAGTAGCTTGCCGATAAATAAGGCATTTAATTTTTACCCTTTAATCTAAGGTTAGTTGCCTGCCAGTGTGTGTCAGGCCCACTTCCACTGACTGTAGTGTGCCCATGGCCAGTGCCCAACACTCATACTGGGTGGCACAGGACTTTGCATAAAAAAAGGCATTTAATTTTCACCCTTTAATCTAAGGTTAGTTGCCTGCCAGTGTGTGTCAGGCCCACAGACTGTAGTGTGCCCTCTGCCAGTGCTTCCCATCAATCATACCATGCGGCACTGGACGTTGCCTAAAATAAGGCACTTTATCTGTACACTTTAATCTAATTTCAGTTGCCTGCCGGCCAGTGTGTGTGTATCAGGCCCACAGACTGTAGTGTGCCCTCTGCCAGTGCTGCCCATGAATCGTACCGTGCGTCACTGGACGTTGCCTAAAATAAGGCACTTTATCTGTACACTTTAATCTAATTTCAGTTGCCTGCCGGCCAGTGTGTGTGTATCAGGCCCACTGACTTTATTGTGCCCTCTGCCAGTGCTGCCCATGAATCGTACCATGCGGCACTGGACGTTGCCTAAAATAAGGCACTTTATCTGTACACTTTAATCTAATTTCAGTTGCCTGCCGGCCAGTGTGTGTGTGTCAGGCCCACTGACTGTAGTGTGCCCTCTGCCAGTGCTGCCCATCAATCATACCGTGCGGCACTGGACGTTGCCGAAAATAAGGCACTTTATCTGAAAACTTTAATCTAATTTCAGTTGCCTGCCGGCCAGTGTGTGTGTGTCAGGCCCACAGACTGTAGTGTGCCCTCTGCCAGTGCTGCCCATCAATCATACCATGCGGCACTGGATGTTGCTTAAAATAAGGCACTTTATCTGTACACTTTAATCTAATTTCAGTTGCCTGCCGGCCAGTAAGTGTGTATCAGGCCCACAGACTGTAGTGTGCCCTCTGCCAGTGCTGCCCATGAATCGTACCATGCGGCACTGGACGTTGCCTAAAATAAGGCACTTTATCTGTACACTTTAATCTAATTTCAGTTGCCTGCCGGCCAGTGTGTGTGTGTCAGGCCCACTGACTGTAGTGTGCCCTCTGCCAGTGCTGCCCATCAATCATACCGTGCGGCACTGGACGTTGCCGAAAATAAGGCACTTTATCTGAAAACTTTAATCTAATTTCAGTTGCCTGCCGGCCAGTGTGTGTGTGTCAGGCCCACAGACTGTAGTGTGCCCTCTGCCAGTACTGCCCATCAATCATACAGTGCGGCACTGGACGTTGCCTAAAATAAGGCACTTTATCTGAACACTTTAATCTAATTTCAGTTGCCTGCCAGCCAGTGTGTGTGTGTCAGGCCCACAGACTGTAGTGTGCCCTCTGCCAGTGCTGCCCATCAATCATACCGTGCGGGACTGGACGTTGCCTAAAATAAGGCACTTTATCTGTACACTTTAATCTAATTTCAGTTGCCTGCCTGCCAGTGTGTGTGTGTCAGGTCCACAGACTGTGGTGTGCCCTCTGCTAAAGCCCAACACTCATACCGGGTTTCACAGTAACTAGCACGCGTAGTACCACTTATCTAAAATCCATTCAATACACATCTTGATAGGGGACGTAACAGGGATTAAACTGATGAGAATAGTAATACAGAAAATACCACTCATATCAGGTGTGACAGTAAATTGCACGGCGCAGACGCAGTGACCATGGATTAAAACAAAGGGGAGGGAGCCAGCGTTTTTTTTAACCATCTCCCCGTTCAAAAATTCAATTCAATTCACCTTTCTGGGACCCTTGGTGTTGTACGTGGCTGGGTGGAGGAAGAAACCTTCAATGACATCACCGGGACATGGCTAGCTTGGTATCCAACCTTGTGCAAATGGGGAGTTTGCGGTTGTGCAAATGGACTGTTTGCGGTTGTTTGCGGTGCATTAAAAGGGGAGTTTGGTCTGTCAATGTCTGTGAAGCGGGTGTAACCCTTACACTACCTGATCGATACAACATCATGCCTGATCGTATACACACACTGGATGTTTTAAACCACGTTGTTCAAAAAAATTTAGGATTGTTAAGTGATTTATGCCTTTTATGGATTAAAACCCAACTCTGCGTCAACTATGTAATTTTCCATGGGAGTTTTGCCATGGATCCCCCTCCGGCATGTTAGTCCCCTTGAAACAACTTTTCCAGCACTACTGTGGCTAGAAAGAGTCCCTGTGGGTTTTAAAATTCACCTGCCTATTGAAGTCTATGGCGGTTCTCCCGTTCGCGAACATTTGAGGAAAAATGCGTTCGCCGTTCGCGAACGGAAAATTTTATGTTCGCGACATCTCTAGTCTCTGATAGATGGCAAGACTTCCTTGGCCTGCCTGTTTACCAGGACCAGCTTAGAACCAGTTTCAACAAACTATGAGAGTGCAGAATCCGCAGGACCAGCTGCAGCATCTATGGGCAAATGTACTGCAGGATACCATATGGAACCTGTATGCCTCCATACCCAACTGTATCTCATCTTGTAACCAGGCTAGAGGCAGCTCAACAGGTATTAGAAACTCCTTTAAGTTGCATAGGTTTCCCCCAAAAAACTATCCTTTTGCTGTAACCACTTACATATATCATCATTACGTTCACACATAAAACGTTTTATTTAATTCCCCAAAAAACCTATGCTTTTGCTGTAACCACTTACATATATCATCATTACGTTCACACATAAAACGTTTTATTTAATTCCAACAACTCCTTCTTGGTGCATTATTTTGTCAGCGACTGTATTTGAAGTAAATTTTGCTTGAGTCTGTGTTGTCATATGTTAAATGAGGCACATCCTTAACCCCTTCAGGACCCTGCCATTTTTTCACCTTCAGGACCAGGTAATTTTTTGGCAAATCTGACATGTGTCACTTTATGTGGTGATAACTTTAAAATGCTTTTACTTATCCAGGCTACTCTGAGATTGTTTTCTCATCACATATTAAACTTCATGACAGTGGTAAAATTGAGTCAAAATATTTCATTTTTATTTATAAAAAATTTACTAAAAAATTAAAAAAATTAGCAAATTTCCAAAATTCTATTTGTCCACTTTTTAATTAGATAATAAGACCTCCAAAATAGATATTACTTTACATTTCCCATATGTCTACTTCATGTTTGGATCATTTTGTAGATTATATTTTCTTTCTTTGGGACGTTAAAAGGCTTAGAAGTTTAGAAGCAAATCTTTAAAATTTTAATGATCATTTACAAAACCCAATTTTTAAGGACCAGTTCAGGTCTGAAGTCACTTTGTGGGGCTTACATAATAGAAACCACCCATAAATAGCTACAATTAAGAAACTACACCCCTCAAGGTATTAAAAACTGATTTTAAAAACTTTGTTAACCCTTTAGGTGTTCCACAAGAATTAAAGGAAAATGTAGATGAAATTTCAGAATCTCCCTTTTTTGGCAGATTTTCAATTTTAATCCATTTTTTTCAGTAACAAAGATAGGGTTAAAAGCCAAACAAAACTCAATATTTATTACCCTGATTCTGTAGTTTACAGAAACACCCCATATGTGCTCGTAAACTGCTGTACAGGCACACGGCAGGGCACAGAATCAAAGGAATGCCATATGGTTTTTGGAAGGCAGATTTGACTGGGATAATTTTATGTTGCCATGTCACATTTGAAGACCCCCTGATGCACCCCTGGAGTAGAAACTCAAAAAAGTGACCCCATTCTAGAAACTACGGGATAAGGTGGAAGTTTTGTTAGTACTATTTTAGGGTACATATGATTTTTGGTTGTTCTATATTACACTTTTTGTGAGGCAAGGTGACAAAAATTGCTTTGGAATTGTTTTTATTTTTGTTTTTTACAATGTTCATCTGACAGGTTAGATCATGTGCTATTTTTATGGAGCAGGTTGTTACGGATGTGACAATACCAAATATTGGTTGTTTGTTTCAGTTTTACATAATAAAGCATTTTGGAAAAAAAAAAGATATTTTAGTGTCTCCATATTCTGAAAGTCAAAGCGTTTTTTTATTTTTTTTGGGTGACTGTCTTATGTAGGGGCTAATTTTTTTCAGTATGAGATGACAGTTTGATTGGTATTATTTTAGAGTGCATATGACTTTTTGACTTTATGACTTGGTATTATACTTTTTGTGATATAAGGTGACAAAAAATAGCTTTTTTTACACCGTTTTTATTTAGTTTTTTTTTTGCGGTGTTCATCTGAGGGGTTAGTTCATGTGATATGTTTATACAGCAGGTTTTTACAGATGTGGTAATACCTAATATCTATACTTTTTATATTTATTTAGGTTTTACACAATAACAGCATTTTTGAAACTAAAAAAAATCATGTTTTAGTGTCTCCATATGCTGAGAGCCATAGTTTTATTTATTTTGTTTTATGTATGGGCTCATTTTTTGCGGCATGTAGTAAAGGGTTGATTGGTACTATTTTGGAGGGCATACACCTGTTTAATTGGTTTGGTGTTGCACTTTTTGTGATGTATGTGACAAAAAAATGATTGTTTTAGTATTATTTTTTCTACCCTACTCAGGTAAGGGGTCGGATCAAGTGATACTTTTGTAAAGTTGGTCATTGTGTGTTTTATTTTATTGTAAGCTGTATTGTAATGTATTGGCTATGAGCTTTTATGCTCACAGCCTGCCTGGGATACCCAGCCTAAGGCCCCTTTCACACGGGCGAGTTTTCCGCGCGGGTGCAATGCGTGAGTAGGACGCATTGCACCCGCACTGAATCCGGACCCATTCATTTCTATGGGGCTGTGCACATGAGCGGTGATTTTCACGCATTACTTCTGCGTTGCGTGAAAATCGCAGAATGCTCTATATTGTGCGTTTTTCACGCAACGCAGGCCCTATAGAAGTGGATGGGGCTGCGGGAAAATCGGAAGCATCCGCAAGCAAGTGCGGATGCAGTGCGATTTTCCCGCATGGTTGCTTAGCAACGGGACCAGATCTTAAATATTTTCCCTTATAACATGGTTATAAGGGGAAATAATAGCATTCTTAATAAAGAATGCATTGTAAATGAGTGGAAGGGTTGTAAAAAGTTAACTTACCTTAGCCACTTGATCGCGTAGTTGCGATCTGTCCTCTCTTTCCCAGCATCAGCTAAGAACTAGGACCTGTGATGACGTCACATCACATGGTCCAATCACATGCTCCATCTTACCATGGTGATGGACCATGTGATTGGACCATGTGATGTGACGTCATCACAGGTCCTTTAGTTCTTAGCTGATGCTGGGAAAGAGAGGACAGATCGCAACTACGCGATCAAGTGGCTAAGGTAAGTTAACTTTTATTATTTTTAACCCCTTCCACTTCATTTTACTATGCATTCTTTATTAAGAATGCTATTATTTTCCCTTATAACCATGTTATAAGGGAAAATAATAAATTCTCCAGAAGACCCGAAACCGGACTTCAGTGATGAAGTCCGGCTTCGGGTCTGGGTAACAAACATGGCGATTTTTCTCACGCGCGTGCAAAACGCATTACAAACGTTTGCACCCGCGCGGGAAAATCGCGCATATTCCCGCAACGCACCCGCCTCTTATCCGGGCGTCAAACATGACGCCCATGTGAAAGAGGCCTAAGGGTTTGTAGAAGGCAAGCTCCAATGCTTGCTTTCACTGCCATCGGGTCCCCGCCACTGCAGCCCGATCAGCCTGCCGTGTATGTCCGGTGCTGGTCCTTAAGTCACATCCACCAGGACCGTGCATGTACCGCGAGGGTCCTTAAGGGGTTAAAAGGGTTGTATTACTTCAGAAATTGCATTTATTATGTAGAGAAAGTTAAAAAAAGGAACTGACTAATGTAGTGTTATTATCCATATTGCTTCCTTTGCTGGCGGGATTCATTTTTCCATCGCATTATACATGGCTCGTTTCTATGGTTAAGACCACTCCGGATTCCAGCAGCAGTGGTTGCGCAATGTAGGAAAATGCAGCTCCCACGATCTCGGGGACCAGGCTAACAATTTTTCCTATGATGTGCAAGCACGGCCACCGTGATGGATTGCAGGGTGGTTGTAACTGGTGGATGGAAATGAACAGTGTATAATGTGATGGAAAAATGAATCCAGCCAACAAAGGAGGCAATATGGATAATAACAATACATTAGTAAGTGACATTATTAACTTTCTCTACGTGATAAATGCCACTTGCTGAAGTGACACAACTCCTTGAAACCTAAAGCCTGTATTAGACCTAGCGATCATACTGACAATTGTTGGAAAGGTTGGAAAGGAAGTGTTCCTTCCCGGCAATTGCCTGCCTGCTAGTGGAGGAGACTGCTGCTATTACATGCAGCAATAGCCTCAACACTATGGAGAGGAGCGATCATTATGCCATCGCTCATCGATCATGATTAGACAGGACGATTTGCCGCTGGCAGAACGTGAAATTTTAGCATGTTTTTGCACACTACTCCTACTGGAGTGTTTTTTTAAAAAGTGCAACCGATTGAGGGTGGAGGAAGCCGCACATAAAAGAAGCAGCAGAGTCTCAGCTATTCTAGCTAAGCTACCTATACCCTCAGCCACAAGAAGGATATAAGCTACCAGGATGTTAAAAATTGGGAAAGACAGACACAGTGACTCTTCTGGAACTCATCCACATAAGAAAGTGGAGATGGATCAATTTCTTAAGATAAAGCATGTCTCCCTGGCTAACAGGGCCAAGATGGCAGCGGAAGCCGTGCCTAATGGCTCAGAAGTGTAAGACTCGGGAGACCATAGCTCCATTGCTCTTTCTGTGGCGCCGATGAGCTCTGATTCTACAGCCATCTCCCGAGCATACCTGACTCAGTCCCTCAAAATGGTCTTTTCGCTTGTGATGAAACAGCTGGCCAACATTAGAACTGACATGAATCTCATCGGCAATACAGTGGCAGTACTAGAGGATGCGCAGGATGGCTTCTCGCAGCATAGGGCCGTCTTCTCGCAGCATAGTGAAACACTACAAATAGAGATATGCTCTCATTGATCCCTCATAATGACATTCATTTTTCCCTGGAGGACTAGGAATACTGCAACTGCCACAAGAACATTCGCAAAAGGGGTCTACCAAAAAGCGTCCTAGCGGAGAGCCTCCTGATTGTGGTGAGCCAAATATTTATCTCCCTGGTAGGCTCAGAACATGGCACCTTCTCCAAGTGAATCACTGAAAAATGTCTTTGCAGCCTACTAAATTACATAGACACAGCGGCACTCCTCCGAGCTGCTTGAGATGTCCCTACAGTGGAGATTGAGGTCCACAAGCTGGCCTTTTTCCAAGACCTGGCAGCGAGCCATACTGAAGCTCTTCACTGATGCGCTGAGGGCGCAGAAGCTCCTGGTGAGATGGCTATTCCCCTTTGGCCTTGCTACCATGAAGAATGGCTGTCAAGTTGTTGTCTGTTCATTCTCTGATCTTCCAAAGCTTTCGGAGAGCCTCAAATGGACTCCATACCTCTATCTTCCAGGCTTCCTCTGGATCACAGTGAAGTCTTTCCTAATTTGCCAACATATCAACCATGGTAAGTTGTCTCTCGTCTATCATCTGGAAAAAAGAGGAAACCTCCTGTCAAATCCTGAATTACTGGGCTTTAACACTTTCTACACTGGACAGTCACCACATGATTAAGTTCAATGTTTTATTTATTGATTATTGTTAATACAGGTTGTGGGTGATGAATATGACGAGTAAAAGGAGTCTCTCCTAATTATTATGCCTTTACCCTCTTGTTAATTATTTTTATTTTGATGGTGCCTTAAGCGGGGAGTGGGTCAGAGCTACTGTTGAACGCGAATATTCAAATCACAAATTTTAATTGCGAATATCGCCACCTCGAGAATTCACGGATATTTTGAATATAGTGCTATATAATCGTATTTGCGAATCGTGTTGATCGCGAATATTCTAATCAAGAATTTGTATTGCGAATATATTACATTGCTGATTTTCGCAATCAAGTAAATAATGACTGGAGATCACAAATTCTCAAATTTGCGAATTTATGGCTAAAATTCGTCCAAAAGTTCGTAAAATATTGCCTATTCGAATATTTCCTATGCCATTCATCACTAGTCAGAGCTTATTAATAGTCTTGTTCGAGCACCAAAGTGCTCTGGTGCTCGAGTAGAACACTTTGGGATGCTCGGGGCGAGTGCCTGCTGCTGATGGGACCATCTAAAACATTAGGGGTGAGGGCCTGCTGCTGATCTGACCATTTAAAACATTATGGGCGTGGGCCTGCTGGTGACCCTCTAAAACATTACGGGTGAGAGTCTGCAGCTGAGCTGACCCTCTAAAACATTTGGAGTGAGGGCAGCCTAATAAGCATGTTGATATGATGGAGGAGGACGAGAAAAGGAAGATTGAACCATATACCTTTTTTTGTGGTTGAAGGGGGGCATGGGAATACACCAGAAAAACCACTTTTAAAGTGCCTTTGTGTTCAGCCGTTTTTCTCTGGTGGAGTAGAGACTAGAGAAGTCAGGGGCAATCAAGGCCTTTTTCGTTTTGATAAGAGTCAACCTGTCAGCATTTTCAATTAATAATAACGTTCTGACAAGTCAACCGTCAGCAAGTGAGATAATAAGTGATAGTATAGTTAGAGCAAATCACCGAATTATAGTATCACCATAAAATATAGCTTTTAATTAGATTTAGTAAAAAGGTTTCAGAATCAAGGAATCTCTTATCCGAGTAGGGGCAGTGGCAAATAGGCCAGCGAACCAGAAAATTCTGTCCCTGGTCTGTCCGCTATACACTATAAGCCCTGCCTACAAAACGGAATAGCCGCCCCGATAGGGGCGATCCCGTGTCAGGAACCTCCTAGAGTCCCTAATAAGGCTCTGCCACAGGATAGTACCCACCACCTGTGTGAAGTGTGTTGGTCAAAACGTCCGTCAGTAGTCAATTAGATACACTCAAAACTGGGGAATCACACAGAGTGCGAGGACCAATTGGATATATAGTTCCTCTCACTCCTAGCGACTCTCCCAGCTAGCCAAATTACTGTACAGACATGATAATTAAAAAAGTATAGAGTAGTCCCAAATAGGTATACAAATTCCCGACGCGTTTCACTGCAACCGTATATTATGTCGAAGATCATCAGGGGACATATACATATAATAAGGGTGTCTATATCAAAGACAACCCAGAGTGACAAACTTGGACCAAAATACAAAAATTTGCCACAGTGACCGGTAGAGAATGTCAGTCTCAAGGATATACCTAGACAAGAGGAGAAGATAGTACCAGATATAAACCATTCAGAACAACTTAAAGGGTTAATGATAGTGACCAAATAAAGCCAGTGCTCAAAGATAAAGTATAATCACTTCCCTTAGCCATCAAACGGTCTAATGGACAAGCTATCCCAACTGTAGGTACAGTCAGGTCCAGGGTTATAATCTTCTGGGTTCTGGTGTCTCCTCTTGCTGGGGCCGGTGGCGTGTGGCGAACGCCACTTGCCTTAAATAGCGCGCTCTATTCTAAGCATCAGGTCACGTGATTACAAATGGTTCACGTGCCCAACCGGAAGTGACGCACCGGAACTAGCTGTGCGTTCCACCGCGCTGCCGATGCGTTCCACAGCGATGTGTATGCGTTCCACAGCAGCCGATGCGTTCTACAAAAAGAGCGCTGCGTTCCACAGGCCCTCTTGGTATGGACTTTTATATTAAACAGTTACCCAGTATAGTAGATACTGGGTACTGTATATCAGAAGACATCCCACCACATGGGCAGCACCAGTGAGGGTAAATGGTATGGAACAATGTCCCAAATATGGATTACCTTAAATTCACTTTAAGGACACATATATTTCCCACAATTAACCTCAAATGAGAGGTGTACATCTGGGGGTAGTTTTACATGACAAGAGCCAAAGAGGACACACAATTCAGTGTGTCCCCTGGCCCTATATACAGTGTAGCAGATAGTGCGAGACTGTCATCCCCAGAGAAAGGTCATTTAGTAAAGGACCAGTGCTTAAATAAAACAGGTATAGTCAATGGATTCATTCAGTCCCAAAGGGGCCCGAGTTTCAAGTTTATACGTCCAGCGTGCTTCTTTCTGTTTAAGTATTTGATCAATATTACCACCTCTAATAGATGGTCTCACAACCTCTATGACAGAGAAGGAGATATCCACTTTTTCATCAAGATGTTCAAGGAGGATATGTTTAGGGATACGTTTGTCCCGTTTGTTCCGAATATCACCTACATGTTCCAATATCCGTATTTTGAATTCTCTGCAGGTTTTACCCACATAAAGCTTACCACAAGTACATCTCATAAGGTATATCACACCCCTCGTATTACAGTTAGCAAAGCACCTCTGTTTAAATCTGACAAGTCCCCTTGCATCATAGAAGGAATCACCCAGTTTAATATACTTGCAGGCTTTACAATGTCCACATCTGAATGTGCCCACAGATCTATTTTGGAGCCAACATTCCCTCTGAGGAGGTTCAAAGTGGCTACGTACCACAAAATCACGGATATTCCGTCCCCTTCTATATGTAATAGAGGGGTATTCTGTAAGATAATCTTTCAGATCTGGATCAGTTTTTAACAATGACCAGTATCAATACAATACAGATCGATGTGTTCTTGCCTCCTTAATGACAAAACAAACTATGAGATATTGAGGGCAGATCCGACTACCCAATACCGTGCTGAATTGAAACAGATCCTTCAGGGGGCCCTGGGTGACAAATTAATTAATAAAAAAGAATATGAATATCTTTATCCTGAACATCCTAGGATTTCCACCTTTTATTGCTTGCCTAAGATACATAAAGGCCTGGACCCCCTGAAGGGCCGCCCAATTGTTTCCGGCATTGGAAATCTGACTCAAAACATTGGTACATATATTGACCAGATATTGCGCCCTTTTTTGCTCTCTCTGCCCTCATACCTGCGGGATACGACTGATCTCCTGCAGAGGCTTGAGGGGATACATGTGGAACAAGATACATATTTTTACAAGATACAGTTGGGATAGCTTGTCCATTAGACCGTTTGATGGCTAAGGGAAGTGATTATACTTTATCTTTGAGCACTGGCTTTATTTGGTCACTATCGTTAACCCTTTAAGTTGTTCTGAATGGTTTATATCTGGTACTATCTTCTCCTCTTGTCTAGGTATATCCTTGAGACTGACATTCTCTACCGGTCACTGTGGCAAATTTTTGTATTTTGGTCCAAGTTTGTCACTCTGGGTTGTCTTTGATATAGACACCCTTATTATATGTATATGTCCCCTGATGATCTTCAACATAATATACGGTTGCAGTGAAACGCGTCGGGAATTTGTATACCTATTTGGGACTACTCTATACTTTTTTAATTATCATGTATGTACAGTAATTTGGCTAGCTGGGAGAGTCGCTAGGAGTGAGAGGAACTATATATCCAATTATCGGGGCGGCTATTCTGTTTTGTAGGCAGGGCTTATAGTGTATAGCGGACAGACCAGGGACAGAATTTTCTGGTTCGCTGGCCTATTTGCCACTCCCCCTACTCGGATAAGAGATTCCTTGATTCTGAAGCATTTTCAATTAACAGGCGGATGCACTTATCAGTTATTATGCCCCCAGCAGCACTAAATACCAGCTCTGACCAAACTCTGGCTGCAGAGCAGGCCAGCACCTCCAAGGTGTAAAGTGCCAGTTAGTGCAACGTGTCCAGCTTGGACACCCAATAGTTGTAAGGCACAGAGGGATCACTGAGGAAGCTGACACAGTCTGCTATGTACTCCTTCACCATCTTCCAAAACTTTTCCCTCCTTGTCACATTAGGCCACGTATCAGGGTGAGGGTGCTGGTGGGGTGTCATGAAACTGTCCAAGGCCTTGGAGAGTGTTGTCCTGCCTCTGTTGGAACTGTTGTCTCCCCTCCTAGTTTGCCCAAGGAACTATGTACTCTGCCAACAGCGTTGTCAGCTAGAAATTTTTGGAACAATTTTTCCACAAGGACCTTCTGTTATTGCACCATTTTGCTAGTCCTCTCCATCCCAGGAATGAGAAATGAGAAGTTCTCTTTGTAGCAGGGAGTGAACAATCAGTAATAAGTGTTGGCCAAAATGCGTATAACGCTAAGGTCATGGGAAAGGCAACATAACATAAAGTCAGCCATGTGTGCCAGAGTCCCAACAGACAAGACTTCGCTGTCCTCTTGACAGATGACTCTTAATCTCCTCATCCTCTTCCTTCTCTTCTGCCCATCCACACTGAACAGATGGAAAAAACCTGCTATGGGCACTACCCTCTGTAGCGGATGCAACCGTCTCCTGCTCCTCCTCCTCATCATCATCCAATTTGCGCTGAGAAGACGAACTGAGGGTGGTCTGGCTATTACCCTGTGTACTCTCTTCCCCCATTTCCACCTCTTCCACATGTAAAGTGTCCGCCTTCATTGTTAGCAGCTAGCGTTTCAGTAGACGCAGAAGTGGGATGGTAACACTGATAATAGCGGCATTGCCACTCACCATCTGTGTTGATTCCTCAAAGTTGCGTAAAACTTCACAGAAGTCAGACATCCATGCCCACTTGTTGCTTGTGAAGAGAGGAAGCTGACTGGAAAGGCGACGACCATGTTGCAGCTGGTATTCCACTACTGCCCTCTACTGCTCACAAAGCCTGGCCAACATGTGGAACGTGGAGTCGGTGAGCTGGCAATTGCAAGCGCTGCTGCAGTGTTGCCAGACCAGTGGCAGCTGTAGATGACTTTCAGAAATGGGCACACACGCGGTGCACCTTCACCAGTAGCTCGGGAAATTGGGGTAGGTTTTGAGAAACCGCTAAACCACTAAGTTGAACATGTGGGTGAGGCATGGTGTGTGAGCCTGCCGAGCCTCAAAACCGCCACCAAGTTAAGGCCATTATCAGACACAACCATGCCTGGTTGTAGGTTGAGTGGCAAGAGAAACAGCTCAGTCTGGTCCATTATACCCTGCCACAGCTCTGCGGCGGTGTGCTGTTTGTCACCTAAGCAAATTAGTTTCAGCAGGGCCTGTTGCCGCTTCCCCAATGCAGTGCTCCACTTCCAGCTACTGTCTGATGGCTGACTTGTGGTGCAAGATGAGAATTCAGAAGTGGAAGTGGAGGAGGAGGTGGAGGAGGAGAAAGGGTAGGGTGGGGGGGTTGGGGTGTTGCAGACACTAATGTGGGTAATGGTGGAAATCCTGATGGAAGTACAGTAGCATATATGCTATCCCTGGGTACAACTCGCTCCCGGCCTCCCCAAGTTCACCCAGGGTCAGGAAATGTAGTGTCCCTGGCCAAAAGCACTTGTCCATGTGTCAGTTGTTAAGTGGACCTTCCCAATAACTGCATTGGTCAGGACACAGGTGATGTTACGGGACACATGCTGGTATAACGCAGGGATGGCACTCCGGGAAAAATAGTGGTGGCTGTGGACTGAGTAATGAGGGACGGTCGCCGCCATCAGGCTGCGGAAAGCCTCAGTGCCCACAAGCTTAAATGGCAACATTTCCAGGGCCAGCAATTTGGAAACTTGAGCATTTAGTTCTATAGTCTGTGGGTTGTTCAATGGGGTATGGACATCTGTACGTGTGCTGGGACACAGAAGTGGATGTGCTAGCTGATGGTGCTTTCGAAGGTCCAGGTGCAGGGCGGGAGGCATCCGGGCCTGTGTCTTTGACAGGGGATTGGCCAGCACGTATCACAGGGTAAGAGAAGGCAGTGATGTGACCTGCAGACACTGATTGTGGACCCAGGCATTCGGCCCACCTATTAGGGTGCTTTGATGCCATGTGTAAGATCATGCTGGTGGTGTTGAAGTTGCTAGTGTTCACGCCCCTGCTCATTTTGGTACGGCATAGGTTGCAAATGACAATGCTTTTATCGTCCGCACTTTCCTCAAAAAAACGCCAGACTGCGGAACACCTACCCCTTGGCAAGGGAGATTGCCGTAAGGGGGTGCTCCGGGGAACAGTTGCGGCCCTTTTTGGTGTGGCCCGCCTTCTCCCTTTTGCTACCCCACTGCCTCTTGTAGCCTGTTGCGGTGCTGCGGATCCCTCTCCCTCTGTACTGCTGTCCTCGCTCGGCTTGCCACCTTCCCAGGTTGGGTCAGTGATTTTATCGTCCACCACCTCCTCTTCCACTTCCTCCCTCTGGTCATCTTCCTGACTTGTTGACCTAACAAGAACCTCACTTACTGACAACTGTGTCTCATCATCATCATCCACCTAGTGAAACACTAATTGCCATTCCCCACCGTCATCTTCTTCTGACTGTAGATGCTCAAGAGTTTGGGAATTAGTGCACAAGATCTCCTCACGTCCCTCTTCAAGCGAGGCCCAAATCAAGCAATAGCGATGAAAACTGAGACTGGACTTTGTGGAAGACTTGTGGTAGGCTTGCAAGTATGTCACACACACAGTAGCGCAGGTTTTGTAAGTGTATGTGCAAATAAATGACACTGAATGTCACAGATATTTAGGATGCGCAAGCGTTATACAGGAGACGTAGCGCATATAATGTCGCTCTCACCAGTGGCTAAGAAAAAATGACACTGAATGTCACAGATATTTAGGATACGCAAACGTTATACAGAAGACATAGTGCAGGTATTGTCTCTGTCACCAGCGGTTAAAAAAAATTACACTGAATGTCACAGATATTTAGGATACGCAAATGTTATACAGCAGATGTAGCGCAGGTAATGTCGCTGTCACCAGCGGCTAAGAAAAAATGACACTGAATGTCACAGATATTTATGATGCGCAAACTTTATACAGGAGATATACCGCAGGTAATGTCACTGTCAGCAGCGGCCAAACAATTGCGCTGAATGTCACAGATATTTAGGATGCCCAAATGTAACGCAACAGAAGTAGCAGAGGTTGTATCACTGTCAGCAGCAGCCAAACAATTGCACGCAATTTAGCACAGGTTGCGCTAATAGTATATATTGCAGCCAGATAAAAATTTAGTCCTTAAAAGGACTTTTGGGTCTCTAACACCTTTCAACACTAAACTCTACCTAAAAAAAAAAAAATAATATTCCTGTCACTACACTATCTGTCACTTCTGCTGCAGCTTGCCCTGACTAAGACTGAGCCGAACCACGTGTCATCGGGTGCCTTATAGCAACCGATGATGCGTTCCCGTCAGCCAATTACTGTAATGCCAGTAACCAACTATGGCTATGGCATTACAGTGAGTGCCAGTACTTCCCCTCACGTTTATTGGCTGCACAGCAGCCAACAAAAGTGCGGGGAGGAGACTCGAGCATCGTGCTCGACCACACGTGGTGTTCGAGTCAAAATGATGTTCGGCCGAGCATGCTCGCCCAACACTACTTATTACTACATGGTCTCAACCTCCCCTACCCACTTTAAATGCCATGGAGCCTTTCAGGCAGCTGTTGCACCATGTATTTATGGGGAAATTGTCCGCATAGAATTCCCTATCATTCTCTAGATGGTGCCATCTCCCGTGCACCAAGATTAAACTTAATTTTTGGTTTAGCTATTCCAGTGTTTGTGTTGTACTTCCTCTGGTGCCTATAGTACTATACTGAGTTGCTGAAAACATCCCTTATTCTACCTTATAATGGTGTAAAACATAACCTTTATTAATGAGTATTAAAAATAACTCAATTTGTGCCCTTAAAAAGCAATTAACAATGAGGCTGGGCACGACAAGGAAAGGAAAATTGACTCACCCTGACGCTTGCCCTATCAAGCTATAGGCCCTGCCTAACAAAACAGAATGGCCTCCCTAATAGGGGCAATCCCGTGTCAGGAACCTCCTGATAGGCCCTATATGTCCCTGACAAGGGATAGATACCGCCACCTGAGAAGAGACCTAATATGACTACAGTCCAATAGTAATGTCATAAGTAGAGATGAGCGAATCGAAGTTGAAAAAATTGAATTTGATACGAATTTAAGGAATTATTCGATTCGTACCGAATCCGAATTTCCTCACGCTTCATGGTAACAAATCGTATTTTTTCCTAAAATGGCTGCTGCATGTGTAAGGACATGGAGAAAGGAATTCTGGGAAGGAGTGATCACCCATAATGCCATGCATGCAGCCAATCAGCAGCCAGCCAGCCCTATGATGTTACAGCCCTATAAATAGTGTCAGCCATCTTAGATTCTGCAATTTATCAGTGTACTTAGTGCAAGGAGAGATGTCTGCAGGCCCTTGGGACAGTGATAGGAAAGACGTGATTTTGGTGAAAAAAACGATTTATAAGTGCAGGGAAAGAATAGGGAGGAATCATTCCACAGCATTTATGTAGAACAGGGTTTATTATGGGAGAAACAATCCTATTGCACCTTAGTGCACTAACTGGGGATCCAAATTGCCATTATATAGCTCTGTCATTCCAGCAAACTGTTCTTGTTATTAGGGTGCAAGTGTTGTTTGATACAGCTGTTAACAGGGTTTATTACAAGGAAATATTTCTACAGTACATCTTATTTCCCCCTGTGCAGTGCAGTTGTATGTTGTAAAGCCCTTTTTGCCGTGTATTAGTGGCAAAAGAAAAATATATTTGCCCTTGTGCGGTGCAGTGATATACTCTAAAGTACAGTTTGCCGTGTATTAGTGGCGATATAAGAATACATTCGCCGTTCAGTGTTGCACTTATCTGTTGAAAAGCCTTTTGTGTTGTGTAAAAGTTGAAAAAAAATAGTGCCTTATTGCCGTTCAGCGGTGGAGTGATATGTTATAAAGCCCTGTTTGCCGTGTATTAGTTGCAAAATAAAAATATATTCGCTGTTCAGAGTTGCACTTATCTGTTGAAAAGCCTTTTGTGTTGTGTAAAAGTAGAAAAAAAATTAGGGCCAAATTGCCATTCAGAGTGGCGAAAGTAAAAATATTTATTCTAACATTTGATTATTTGATCTAACAGTATGTCAGACAGAGAAGTGCCAGGCCCTGCACAGGGGAATGGCAGAGGCCTAAATGTTTCTGACGCAGGCAGAGGTCGCAGCAGAGTAAGGGGACGTGGCAGCAGGGGTCGCAGCGAGAGGCCTGAGCTCCCGATGTCATCTAGTGGTCGTGTCATGACCAGCAACCCAGCGGTTCTTGAATGGTTGACTCGATCTTTGACTTCATCGCAAGTGACATCAGACACCCCCAGCCAAGAGTCAGTGGGTTCGTCAGACACAACCCTTAGTTGGCATGTACCGGAAGCAGGCCCTTTGCCCTCACCTGTCCTCAACCTGCTTCTGTCCTTTTCTGTTCCCTCAGCCAGAGAAGTATTATATGCTGTGGGCTCAGCCCCACTATACAGTGAGGACGAGCTACTAGAGGACAGTCAGCAGCTACTGGCCAGCCAAGATGTGGAGGAGACATCCGCCGCTTCCTCTGCTAGAAGAGCAAGTTGTCGCAGATATAAAGCGCAAAATGCTTTATATACAAAGAAAAACAAAATAAAGCATCAAAGGAAAAAATATCAAAGTTATTGATCCAACTGAGGAGAGGGCGACGTAATGACCTTTCAGCTCGTTGGCGAGAACCTTAATTATTTTGTGCAACTAGTAAGGAAAACAAGGTACCATTGTCTATGCAAAAATATATGTGAGTTTATTATACATAAGTGCTAAATACAAAATCGATAATACAGCCTGTACAATGATAGACAGTGAAATATAATACCAATACTTTCCAATGACCAATCAACACGAATAATATGCAACAATCCAAATTAAAGAAAAGTAGGGGTATCAACCCCTTCGTATCACCTTTTAACCAATTGAGGTATATGGCGGCACTATAAATTTACCAGCTCGATATCAGGCTAGGGAATTTCAAAGTTCCCAAGGGACTAGGTATCAATGTCGGATCCTCATTTTAGCAATGCTAAAACAAATTGCTAAGAGAATGATCAAAATTGACCAGAAGTCTTTATACTATGGATCCACAGAAATGGGATCTTTGACTATATACCGGGCTAAGTAACTTATCAATACCGCAAGCAATAAACAAGATATACGTTACCAAGGTCAAAAGGTGAGTAGAGCTCCAGAGGGACGGTTAGCTCTCCAGAGGGTTCCCTGTGAACCAGGATAAAATCCAAAGCTTTACCACGTTCTGTTTTAGTCATTTGTTTGTAGACTTTTTTTTTCTTTCGGAATCCCCTCTCCCGTCTATGATTAATAATCACAGACTCATCAAAAGAATACACCCCTTTAGATAACAGTCTTCCAACCAAACCAGAGGGTGTGCACATATGGTAACGGTACTGTGAGATCATACATTACCCAAAATGCTTTGTGGTTAACGGTGTAATATTACCTGCCGATACCTAGGTGGCAATGTTGTGTAATCTTTAAATATGAAACTTTAAGAGTTAAATTTATACAATGTGACTTCATGTTAAGTAGTAAATATCCACCACCTGGGACATACATCACAAAGGGAGGCATACCCCTTGACACTCGAAGCAATTAAAAACTTAGATTCCCAGAAACTAGTGTAACTGTTCTCACGTCCTAAAGCTAAAATGTAGACAACAAAAGTGTGGGTTTTTGGATTTCACAGGTGCCTTATCTTTTGAAAATAACACAACTTTTCATTAGCAGAAATCCAACTGAGCATGCTTTCCTAGATACCTCAGGAATAAATGCTTCTGGTGATACACACACAGGATATATATACGTTAATATGCGATTATAACATGTAACAAAATAAAACCAATATGTGAAATATAAAACAACAAATATGTGATATATTGATTACCTTGGGTCAAAACTAAATATGATCCACTATATGAACAGACAGACATTATATGTTTGTCTCATTAATAAATCTCATTATGAAGAGATGCCAGACGAGTGCCAAGAAGTGACCTTATCTCGGCTCATAGCCTAGTGATGAGGTAAAATTACTCCCTTAGATAGGCCCACATCTGCCAGGAAGAATCTTTCCTTGAACCCATATTTTTTTCTTTTACACAATGAAGGTTCATACAGAAGGGTGAATATAAGTTCAACATGGCTTCTTGTAGGCTATGAATACACATTAGAACATTAATAATGTATAAATGTTTATATACTTATGAAAAGGCATAACAAAGTAATGATGAGGAGAGCTAGTGTTGCGAGCGGTGAGGCTCCTGACCCAGAGACCGTTGAGGAGGACATCAGTGACATGCAGACAGTACTCGATGATGATGATGTAGCTGATCGCACTTGGAAGCCGGGTGAATTATGGCCTTCATCATCATTGGGAGAAGAGGGTGGCAGCTTGCCTGTGAGGCAGCAGTGGAGCCAGAAAGTCGCTAGCGTGAGTCAGCTGGGTGGCAGCAGTGGGTCGATAGCCAAACATACCCGGTGTAGCCCACCTGCTTCGCAGGAGCCTACCTGCCCAGAAAGAAGTTGTGCACGGGTTCACGGAAGCAATGGCAGTAACAGTCAGTCAGTGCGTAGTGTTAGAGGTAAAATCACCTACTCGGCGGTGTGGCAGTATTATGTTAAGCCGCCGGAGGGAGTGTAAAGGCCATATGTACAATCTGTGGGAAGACGATGAAGCATGGTCAGGGTGCCAATGCTGGCACCATGGCCCTGCATCAACATATGCAGCGTCACCATAAAGTGGCCTGGGAGAACCGTGGCTCTTATGTTGTGGTCCAGCCTGCTGCAGCAACCGCTGCGTCACACAATGGCACGCACCCAGTTTCAGGCAGTAAAAGCGCCACCACCTCAGCTGAAGGGAGCTGTCTATCCTTCCCATCATCTGCTGGTCCTGATGCTCCTGCTCCTCCCACTCCTCGTCAGTTATTCCGTCAGCAATCGATCACCGAAGCGATTGCCAAGAGACAACAGCATGCGTGCGCTCATCCAACGGCGCAGAAGCTGAACGTGCTCCTGTCCAAGTTGCTGGTGCTTTAGTCCCTCCCTTTCCAAGTGATGGACTCTGCACCTTTCAGAGGACTGATGGCTTGTGCCGAGCCGATGTGGAGAGTCCCAAGCCATCATTTTTTTGCCAAAAAGGCAGTACCAGCCCTGCACATGTATGTAGAACAGAAGGTGGGCCAGTCCTTGAGCCTGTCGGTGTCTGCCAAAGTGCATGGCAGTGTTGACGTGTGGAGATGTAACTATGGTCAGGGACAATACCTGTCCTTTATGGCCCACTTGGTGAATGTGGTTCCTTCCAACCACACCAGCAACTTGGCCAGGTGATGCTGCTTCCGCCTCCACGTTATCACGCCGTTGGTCCTGCAAAAATGCCCGCCTCTGCCTCCTCACCGTGTCCTCAGCTTCTACTGCAGAGACAATTCACAGTGCCCCTCCAGCATATCACATGTGCAGGGCATGGCTGTGTCACACTGTTCTGCACCTCGTTTGCCTTAGCGAACGGAGTCACACAGGGGAGAAACTGCTTTGTGTCCTTCATCAAGAAATCAAATCCTAGCTTTCTCCGCGACAACTTCAAATCGGAACCATGGTGACTGACAACGGGAAGAACATGGTGTCGGCGCTGCGTCAAGGAGGGATGAACCATGCGTGCTGCATGGCACATTTGTTCAATCTGGTTGTCAAGAGCTTCCTGAAGTCTTCCACCCGTCTGCAAGACATCCGAAAAATAGGAAGAAAACTTTGCATGCACTTTAGCCACTCGTACACTGAAAAGCACACCCTTCTTGAGCTGCAGCGGTGGAACGGCACCCCCCAACGTAGGCTGATATGCGACGTTTCCACCCGTTAGAATTCTACCCTCCATATGTTGGACCGACTATACGAACAGATAAAGGCCATAAACGATTTCTTGTTGATCCAAGCGGACAGGAGTACTCCCCTGTTTAACTTCGATGTCAGGCAGTGGAAGCTCATGTGTGACACCTGCTGTTTGGACTATGGGATGAACAACGTCATTCCACTGCTTCATGTCCTGGAACCGATGCTGGTAAAAATGACTGGTCAGGGGACTGAAGACATAGCGCCTAGATCGGTAGGAGCAATTCTAGCTCCATCAGCAGCAACTTTAGTCTAGACTCGCTGATGAGCAGCTTTCTTCTCCCGCCTAGTAAAGAAACTACTCAACAGCAGCTAGACCTGGAGCAGGACCTGAACCAGCAGGTGGTGGCATACTTGGACAGTACCCTGCCACCCCACATTGAAGATCCGCTGGACTACTGGGCAGCCAAACTGGATTTGTGGCCGCAACTGGAAAAGTTTGCCCTGGAAAATCTGTCCTGCCTGGCCAGTAGTGTGGCATCAGAGTGGTTCTTTAGTGCGGCGGGGGCCATAGTTACCCCAAGAAGAACTCGCCTGTCCACCCAAAATGTGGAGAGACTGACCTTTGTCAAGATGAATCAGGCGTGGATCAACCAGAATTTCCACCCACCAATGCCTGATACTTCAGTCTAGATCAGGGATGCCCAACCTGTGGCCCTCCAGCTTTTGCAAAACTTCAATTCCCAGCATGCATGGAAAGCCTACAGCTGTTAGGGCATGTTGGGAGTTGTAGTTTTGCAACAGCTGGAGGGCCGCAGGTTGATCATGCCTCGACTAGATTATCCATGGTGCCACACCAAAACTTTGACAAAAGAGACTGGTTTCTTCTGGCAACCTGCCTCAACTACTATTCTGATGCTTCCACCCGCCTGATGCTACTCATCTGATGCCAAGTGCTCCTTCTTTCACCCACCATCTTCAGCTGGTACTGGTATTTCCACCCACCTCCCCACACTGTCACCGGGTCACTCTGGGGTCTCCTGATGCTGCAGCCACTTCTATTCTATGTCACCTTCCACTCTGTGGTCTCCTGATGCTGCTGCTACCTCAACACTATGTCACCTTGCCTCTCTGTGGCTTCCTGATGCTGCTGCCACCTCTACACTGTCATTGTGCCACCCTGTGGCCTCCTCTTGATGCTGCTGACGCCACCTCTACAATCTGTCATTGTGCCACCCTATGGCCTCCTTCTGATGCTTCTGATGCTGCTGCTGCCACCACCACACTCTGTTTTTGTTCCACTCTGTGGCCTCCTTATGCTGCTGCCAACTGTACCTTGTAATTGTGCCACCTTGTGGCTTCCTCTTGATGTTGCTGCTGCTGCCGCCACCTTCACGCTTTGTCATTGTGCCACTCTGTGGCCTCCTGATGCTGCTGCCACATCCACAATGTGATTGTGCCACCCTGTGGCCTTCTCCTGATGCTGCTGCCACCTCCAGACTCTGTCATTGGGCCACTCTGTGGTCTCCTCATGCTGCTTTCACCTCACCACTATATCATTGGGCCACTCTGTTGACTTCTCATGCTGTTCTCACCCTCCCCACTTCATGACTGGGCCACTATTTTGCCTTTCGGCCTGGCTGACTTCATCCTTTATTTGACCCTTCTTCTGATCTGTCAGAAGGAAGGAAAAATGAGACACACAACAGATCCTGTCTATGTAACAGGTGTAAGGCCTGCATGACATGGTCCCTATTTTTCATCAGAATTGGCTTGTGATTTGATAGCCAAATGCAGGAGTGGATACAAAACACAGAAGACATGCAAATATTCCAGTTACGTGTTATGTTACTATGCGTCTGGAGGAAAGAAGGTTTGTACACAAACATAGAAGAGGATTCTTTATGGTAAGAGCAGTGAGACTATGGAACTCTCTGCCTGAGGAGGTGGTGATGGTGAGTACAATAAAGAAATTCAAGAGGGGCCTGGATGTATTTCTGAATGTAATAATATTACAGGCTATAGCTACTAGAGATGGGTCGTTGATCCAGGGAGTTATTCTGATTGCCTGATTGGAGTCGTTTTTTTTTTTGCCTTCCTCTGGATCAACAAGCAGGATGACAGGCCGAACTGGATGGACAGGTGTCTTTTTTCGGCCTTATGTACTATGTTACTATGTTACTATGTGTCATCTCTGTTTCAGATCCACTCCTCTCCACTCTGTCAAGGGGCTTTACTTGTATAAATGTTTAATGGAATAACTTCTGTAGACATCTATGTGGAATCAGCTAACGATGGTGTAAAAGGAGTGCGCTTCTTCTTGGCACTAACATTGACCTGCAAGGCTGAGTTAACACTTGAGTTATTTGGTCAGTTTTGGCCCAGTAACTGCCCAAATAAGTGAAGCGTCCAGTGATTCTAAGAGCGACGCCTGTCATGTGCATGTCATACTGACTCACCGTATTGTTTCACTACCACAGCAGACTCCCTGTGCGTGTTAGTGCAAGGCACAGTGTTCTACACCACTATAAAGGCTCTCTGCAGCCATGAAATAGCCGTTTTTAACTCGTTTCACCACAAATAAATTCGGCGAATTGGCCAAATCGAATTTTTGAGAAATTCGCTCATGTCTAGTATTGTCAATTAATTCACAATTTCAGGATAGCTGTGGAATCTACAATCAAACAGATATGTTTCACTCATTTACACTTTACTCCTGAATTGGTGCTTTTCTGGCTCTTACAGACTGGCTTTAGACCCTTCTTTTGAAACATACCCATCTTCTATCTACTGCTAAGCTCTTGATACCCCTTTTGTGGAGACATAAAGCTCCCCCCACTATAGAGATGTGGATTTCCAAAACACATCAAGTGTGCCTTCTTGGGAAGTTGGCAGGCTAACAAAAAAAAAATCACCCCACATTTCTCAAAATTTGGCAGGCAAGATTGAATTAGATGCTTTGCGGAGTCTGAAGCCCTTGTAATCCCTTTCTCCTTTCTCTAGTCTCCTAGCCTTTTCTTTTTTCTTTGCAGCATAACAGGCTGTACTAGTTGGACAGATTTCCTTTTTTAACTTTATAAACTATGTTACTATGTTACTATATGTTACTTCTAAACTTTTTGCCTTTCATCATGTCTTCATGCTCAGGCCATAATGACCAATTGGACCTATACGCTTTGTATACCTACTTTATCCATGGGCTATAGACTACTCTGTTAATCAAACTCAGACATCAGGGAGTTCTTGTTTTGGGGAATTCTTTTTTATACTTTCTTTAATTATTGGCAATATCTGGATCTCCATGTGGTCAATATACCATAGGTCATCTTTTTTAGATTTCCGTTGAGATGGTATGTGGGGAGGAAATACTCCTAAGAGGCGAAGTGTGTATAATGTTTTTAAATGCTGTAAATATACTAGATGACAGCCTGCCTACTATGTGTATTGTATGCCTTTCTATGGAAATAAAAAGATGAATTAAAAAAGTGCAACTGATTAACATAGATAGGCCTCATGCACACAACAGTATTTTTTTGCGGTCCGCAAAACGGGGTTCCGGTGTTTCGTGATCCGTGTCAGTTTTTGCTTCCGTTGTGTTTCCGTGTGTCTTCCGTTTTTTTTAGCAGACATGACCCAAAAGATTTTTTCCAAAAGACAGGCTGACAATTTTTGCCAAGTGCCTGCCAAGGGATCCGCTAAAAAAACAGACGCGGAACGCGGATGACACACGGATGGTCATCCGCATTTTTTCACGGTCCCAATGACTTGAATGGGTCCGTGAACCATTTTTCATGCACAAGAATAGAACAGGTTATATTTTTTTGACGGACTGGAATAACGGACCACGGACAGGGAGGACAAACGGTGCATTTGCCGAGTTTTCCACAGACCCATTGAAAACCAATGGGTCCGCAGAAAATCACGAAAAACAGCACAAACGGACACAGAATCAAACAACGGTCGTGTGCATGAGGCCATAATCACACCCACTTTCCAAAACTGCAGTGAGTGGTGTAAAAATGCATTTTTGTGGAAATAAGCCCGAAAGTGACTTTTTATAGACAGATTTCTGGAGTCTGGAGCATGACAACTGAATACAATGGTGTTGAGAGAGAGTGCCATATTTATGAAGCTCCTGTTCCACTCTTTCTGAAATAGAAGTTGGTGAGTGAGGCAGAGGATTTTATTTTTTATTCCAATCTTTTTTTATTTTATTTTTCAGGAAAAATTTCTTCCATTTAATTGGTGAAAAAAGTATACATTCATCAGAAATTTGGAGAGCTTTGCTTTACCTGTCGTCTTGCCTTGGGGTGTTTGACCCATACGGAAGGAAAAACTGGGTGGGCAGGGTTGCCTATCCTAAGTTTTTCTATGGAGTTCTTTAAGATCTGTGTACACCCATCTTAGAGCATCACACTGCCACCACCACAGCCTGCTTCCTGCTCAAGCACGACATGATGAAAAGAAAATATGACTCATCAGACCAAGCCACTATCTTCCATTCTTCCATGGTCAGTTCTGATACTTATGTGCCTATTTTAGACATTTTTGATGGAGGACAGAGGTTGGCATAGACATTCCTACTGTTCAGCAGCTAATACATACCTGTAAATATAAAGCAAGTTTTGATGCATTTTATGTTATCACACCTTTCTAATGAAGAACTTTGTCTTGACAATATATACATTTCTGCTTTATTTCTGGCCCTGAAAAATAAGACATTTTATTGGTGGTTTTCAATAAATAAACTGAATCCTGGTCTCTAATACCGTCTCTAATACCTTTCACAATGGCAACTGTCAAAGGGATGGAATATGTTGAACAGTGATCAGTTAGTGAAATGCATTTGCTCAAAGTAGATAAAATGGGCAAGACTATAATTGGAGATGTAGAAGAAAAAGGGAAGGCAGAAATATTAAACACATCATTGAAATTTATCATGAAGGGGATATTTGTATTCAGTTTTTCTTATTCTGTGTTGGAGTTCTTTGCGTCAAATCAAATGTCTCAGATTGTTTGTTAAATTTGGCGAATCTTTAAACTTAATGCCTTTGTTTAGAAATCCAGTTAGCTACTCCAGTTTTCTACACCATCCCTTTACTAATACGACCGTCTGAGTTTTTTTGGGCATTTTAAAAAGTCCCAATAATAACTCTGAAGTAAAAATTAACAAAGCTAACCACACCCACTTTTCAAAACTGGAGCTAGTGGTGTAAAAATGCAAAAATTATTGTGCAAATGACCCCAAAAAGTAACGGAACAGAAAAGTTAATTTTTAACCCCTTAATAACCAGACCTAAAATGCATAATGACCAGCATTTTTTCTCAATATTTGCCTCCCTGTATTTCCGCAGCCATAACATTTTTATTTTTTATGACCAGGTCATATTAGCCTTTGTTTTCTGAGGAAGAAATTTTATTATCTTTTGGCATTAATCAAGGGTACATTTAATTAGTGATATTTATATAATTTTGCCCTTTGGAAATATAGAAAAAAGGGATATAGTATTTAACATACTACATTATGCTCTGTCTCACTATTAGAGTGGTCAAACTGTGGAATGCCCTATCCTAAGATAGTAATGCCAGATACTATGTCAGCATTTTAAAAAGGGCTGTGCTTATCTAATAGCAAACCGCATAGTTAATCTATAATTAACTAGCAGTCATACCAGTTGAAATTCTGCAATGCAAATCCACAGCAATATATACGGTATAGTATACATGTTGATGAGATTTTCAAACTCTCATATGCAGATAGAAGAAAAATATCGACATGGAAATATATGCAGTACTAGCAGAAGGACCCAGCTTCGCACAGCTATATTTCATCTATTTCCATTCATGTTTCCGTGTGTCGTAAAAAGATAACAACAGTATCCCCCATAACAGTGACCTCTACAGCACCCCGCCCCACTGTCTGCTGAGCTGTGTATCTAGTCCTATCCTGTGTGATACTGTCTGCTGAGCTGTGTATCTAATCCTGTCCTGTGTGATAACATCTCCTGAGCTGTGTACCTAATCCTATCTTGTGTGATACTGTCTGCTGAGCTGTGTATCTAATCCTATCCTGTGTGATACTATCTGCTGAGCTGTGTATCTAATCTTATGTTGTATGATACTGTCTACTAAACCGTGTATCTTATACTATCCTGTCTGCTGAGCTGTGTATCTAGTAGTTCATTTTTAACTTTATTTTTTCAATCCTTGTTGGCTGAGTGGGAGGGGGCGTGGCCTTACTGGATTGGGACGTGTCTTTTTAAACATCTCACTCTTAAACAGCACTGTTCTGTCTGAATGTGAGCTGCAGGGAGAAAATCACTGTCCCTCCCACATCAGTAAGGGGCATGACCTAGCTGAATCAGAGGTGTGGCTTATCTGGACCTGGGAGAGGGGTTTTAAGGGTGACTTGAATGGCCACCCTACTTTCCCCCTGAACTGTGACCTCCATAGCATTCCACTCCCTTAACAGTGTCATCCACAGTGCCCTGCCCCTTTAAAGCTAACCTGCAGCAGTGGAGAGAAATATTTGTTATGGAAACCTCAGGAAATAAGGTACTAAGTGCAATTAGGCCCTGGCTTTACTTAAATAGCGATTAGCCTGGTGACAGATTTCCTCAGCTCATCTACAGCAGAATTGCGGAATGGATGAGGGCAAA
The DNA here is from genome assembly GCA_033119425.1 of Bufotes viridis. Taxonomy (NCBI): domain Eukaryota; kingdom Metazoa; phylum Chordata; class Amphibia; order Anura; family Bufonidae; genus Bufotes; species Bufotes viridis. Next base: position 175,371,469 of record CM065591.1, read on the forward strand.
AATTGCGGATGTGTTAATGGGGCCTTAGGTCCGGATGCATTGCGGATGCGTTCAGTGAAAACTGTGCAATTTCACAGGCAAAGCCATTCAGTTTTGCCTGCGATTGCGCTCAGTTTTTTCCACGCGGGTGCAATGCGTTTTGAATCCTTTTTTTACGCTCATGATAAAAAACTGAAGGTTTACAAACAACATCTCCTAGCAACCATCAGTGACTAACGCAACTCCCCCGCACTTGCTTGCGGATGCAATGCGTTTTTCACACAGCCCCTTTCACTTCTATGGGGCTAGGGCTGCGTGAAAAATGGAGAATATAGAACATGCTGCGATTTTCACGCAACGCACAAGTGATGCGTGAAAATAAACGCTCATGTACACAGACCCATTGAAATGAATGGGTCAGGATTCAGTGCGGATGCTATGCGTTTACGTCACACATTGCACCCGCGCGGAAAACTCGCTTGTGTGAAAGGGGCCATCTGCCGTAAGGACAGCGTCCTGACAGCACCCCAAAAAGCCCTTTTTAGGGCTGGTACATCAGCCTGCTTTTATTTAATTTTTCTATATATATATTGCAGTTGCCTGCCTGTGTGTGAGAGGCTGCAGGCCCACAGACTGTACTGTGCCCACTGCCCACCTCTCATATAGGGTGTCACAGTACATTGCACGGCGCATGCGCAGTGACCTAAAATTCAAACGAAGCGGACCGTGCATGTTTTTTTTCCATCTCCCGGTTCCTAAAATCTATTCCATACACCGGCCCCTGATAGGGGACAAAACAGAGATTAAACTGGTAAGAACAGATTTTTTTAATTTAAAGAAAAGAGGACAGCCTCTCCGGAGCTGGGAATTTTTTGGCCGCGTTACTGAACGCTCATGCACAATGGCTGTAGGCTCATGCGTCCTTTTGCAGAGGTGACAAACCTGGAGGAGGAAGGTGGCTTTGAGGAGGTGGAAGACCAACCACAGCAGGCGTCCCAGGGGGCTGGTTGTCACCTTTCGGGGACCCTTGGTGTTGTACGTGTCTGGGTGGAGGAAGAGACCTTCAATGACGTCAGTGAGGACAAGGAACGGAACATGGATAGCTTGGTATCCAACCTTGTGCAAATGGGGAGTTTGCGGTTGTGCAAATGGACTGTTTGCGGTTGTTTGCGGTGCATTAAATGGGGAGTTTGGTCTGTTAGAGTTTGGTCTGTCACTGTGAAGCGGGCGTAACCCTTACACTACCTGATCGATACAACATCATACCTGATCGCATACACACACTGGATGTTTTAAAGCACGTATAGGAGTTCCATACCCTGTGGAATCCCATGAAATGAAGAGAGTGGCTGGTTGGGCTGAGCGCTGAACTCTCCTGTCTCCGGAACTCTAATAGAACTTCCAAAATGGTATTTATTTTGTAAAACTAGTAAAAAAAAAAAACTTTATAAGTTTGGTATTTGCATAATCATACTGATTTGCAGAATGAGATTATTATGTCATTTTAACCACATAATGAACACTGTAAGCTGAAACCTAACAAACAATGACAGAATTGCATTTTCATTGTATTCATTTTTTTAAACTAATTCCATTTCCAACAAATAATTTTTATTTACCGTTTGTCAATATATTGGTACATTAAATTGTGAAATTAACTCCTTAAGGACCCAGCAATATTCCTTTTTTGCATTTTTGTTTTTTATTCCACTCCATGCATTTCCAGAGCCATAACTTTTTTTATTTTTCCATTCACATTTCCGTTCAAAGATGGTTTCTGACCGGCGATGTTCCCCTACTCACTTGTGGTCCTGGGCTCCGTGTTCGGGTTAGAACTGTCCTCCCTGCCGTCTCCATCATTGTCCGTGTCCAGCCACATTGGCAGATAGCGACAGTGGTCAGCTGACGGTGTCTCTTTATTCACTGCCATAGTCTCAGGCTCTGTACTTGCAGGCACGATCCTCCATGGATACTGCCAACACAGTTCCTTCCAGCCCCGACCACAGCATGCCTTATAGCCTGTTCCTTATAGCACGTTTGTTTAAGGGCCGGCATGTGTCACTTCCTGTGATTTAAGGTTTAAGCACATGGGACCTGTGCTTACCTTCTGACCAATCCCAGCTTTCCTGCACCTATGTAAGTTGTCCAGCACTCTTCCCAGGTGCCTGAGCATCAAAGGTCCTTGTGTCCTGCTAAGGTTGCTTTCGTACGTGCTTGCATTCCTGAACTCTTGACCCGTGCTTGTCTTCTGGATTCCGCGACATGTCTGATCCTTGCCTACTTCGTCTTGACTCTCCCATTACTGACACAAATTGCCTGACCTGTATCTGTGCTGCCTGTCCTGACCCATTACTTGTATGACTTTGCCTTTGCCTCATCCTTTGGTCCGCCACTGTTGCTGCTGGTTATGACAGCCTGTTGATTATGTTTGTACCTCTGGTACCTTGCACTGGTACCCCCTAGTCTGCCTGGGCCAGCTTCTTCATGTGCCAACCCACCTCAACAGGTAGCTACCTGGTGTTCTCCTCAGGAAAGTCTATCCCCACAATCAGGGATGCTGTGAAGTATGAGGGGTTCACTTAGACTGCGCCTCTTAAAGGTGATTGGTCACGTGGTACAGTGGGTCCATACCTGCTGGTTCATGATGGGGGGAGGGGTGATTTGAATTTTTTATATATATTTATTTTTTTACATTTTTAAATTATAATTTTTTTTACTTTTCTTCACTTACTTTTCAGTTCATCAAGGGGATTTTTACATATGATCTTCCGATCGCTTCTCCAATATGCTGCAGTGATTTAACATTTCACTACTGCTCCATAGGAATTTTAGATGGCCTGAGGCTGCCATAGCAATCAAATGGATTCCTTGATCTCTGAAAGGGAGAGCCATTCTGGCCCCAGGAGCACAATACTCCCAGGCTATTGCCAATCCATGCCATGGTAACAATTGACCATGGAATCAGAAGAGTTAAAATTCTGTGATTGTCATTATCATCAATCACGCACAATGTCTTCAGGTGTCTGCTGTGTAAAACAGCAGGCACCTGGCAGCAACAGCCATGTTTAAAATGTGGACTTCCGCCATACATGTTCGTCAGAGGTCTTTACGGGGTTAACAAATATAACTTGGTCGGCAAAAAACCCAGCCCTTATACAAACGAGAACAAAAATTATAGCTCTTGGAAGGTGTGGATAAAAAAATGATGGTAGTGACAGGAAGGGGTTACTTAGTTTTCACAAAAGCAAAACATGTCCTGTATATTGTATCTATCAAATTATTCTATCTATCTATCTATCTATCTATCTATCTATCTATCTCTTTTGTATCTAACTTTTTATATCATTAGATCTGCTGGAAGCTAAGTAAATAGTTTTTTTTTAACGTTGTTGCTAAAATCCAATACGCAAGTTGGCATTAAGGGATGCTCTGATTATATTACTGCTTCCTTCTTTCTCTAAATGTTCCCTCCTTTCACATTGCATTGTATGATGGGCACTAAAACACATTTTGGATCCCGTTCAAGTCTTAAAAAAACAAATGTCTTAATTTAGTTTACTAAATCAAACTAAGCATTATAAAGAAAAGAAAAGTAATTGTGCTTTTTATCCATCTTGATGAGGTTCATCCAATCTCTTTCTTCAGCAGGAATATCATCCATCTCAATCGGTTAGAACAGGGACAAATCAATGGTAATGGACAAAACTCCAAAGTGGACTCACTGCATCATTCACGCTTAAGGATGCCGCCTGTACAAGTTGGGATAGATATATCATGGTGGACAGACCTTTCCCAGCATGTGGATGTTAGAAATTGCTCAATGCCACTTAAAGAAGGCATTTTTCATGTTGGAAAAGGCATCTTCACTAAATCAAGTTAACCCTTCTTTTGACCTATTGACTAAGAAAATGGGCTATGTTACATTATTTGCTAAGAAAACATGAAAAATTAAATTGTTTCTGTGAAATCCTCTATTTACCACAGGAAACTTTTTCTTCTCTTACATTCATCCAGACATTTACGCATGCATACATAGGTCAGTGTTCATTACTTCCGAAACAAGCTGCTGCATTGAAATGTATGATTTTATTGTGATGGAACAAAAGGGCATCATCTGTTTATAGCTTGAGGAAGCCAATCTTGTATTAAACCAGCAGTGTAGCATTCTTGGTCTGTGCTAAGTGTACACACAAATGGAATTTGTTGTGTAGGCCATGTCGACCTAAGGACAGCTATAGACATGGTCTTCTTGTTAAGTAGATAAGTAAACTAGTAAAAAGAGCAATGTAAATAGTAAAAGACAGAAATGAAATAAGGTCAGCTTATTTTAGTGAGATTCTAGTTTATGTTGAAACAAGGGCAATAGTTTTACTTTGCTCAGTAAATCATTGTATTTATGACTAGAGATGAGTGAATTGAAGCTGACATAGTGGAATTTGATTCGAATTTCAGGAAAAATTTGATTTGCACCGAATCCGAATGCATTTTCTCCTAAACTGGCTGCTGCACGTGTGAGGACATGGAGCAAGGAACTCTGGGAACGCGGGATCACCCATAATGCCATGCATGCAGCCAATCAGCAGCTAGCCAGCCCTGTGATGTAACAGTCCTATAAATAGCCTCAGCCATCTTGGATTCTGCCATTTATCAGTGTACTTAGTGCAGGGAGAGATGTCAGCAGGCACTAGGGACAGTGTTAGAAAAACTTTATAATGCTAAAAAAAGAATTATAAGTGCAGGGAAAGATTATTCATGGTGTAGGGAAAGGGTAGGGAGGAATCATTCCACAGCATTTATGTTGAACAGGGTTCAGTAGGGGAGGTTACAGCCTGGGTAATAGGAACAATCTTATTACACCTTGCTGCACTGACTGGGGGCCCAAATTGCCACTATAAAGCTCTGTAATTCCGGCAAACCGTTCTTGTTATTGGGGTTCAAGTGATGGTTGATACAGCCATTAACAGGGTTTATTACAAGGAAATATTTCTAAGTCTTATTTGCCCTTGTGCGGTGCAGTTATATGTTCTAAAGAATTTTTTGGCTTATATTAGTGGGAAAAGATGGCTTATTAGCAGTTGTGTGGTGAAGTGCAAAAATTACAGCCCTTTTTGTCATGTATTAGTGGCAAAAGAAAAATATATTTGCCGTTCAGCTGTGCAGTTATATGTTCTAAAGCCTTTTGTGTCGTGTATAAGTGGAAAAAAGAAAACTATATTTGCCGATCAGCGGAGCAGTTATAAATTCTAAAGTCTTTTGTGTCGTGTATAAGTGGACAAAAATAAGGGTCAATTTGCCGTTCAGCGGTGCAGTTATATGTTCTAAACCCCTTTTTGTTGTGTATTAGAGGCAAAAGAAAAATTTATTTGCCGTTTAGCGGTGCAGTTATATATTGTAAAGCCTTTTGTGTTGTGTATAAGTGGAGAAAAATAGGGGGCCTATTTGCCATTCAGCGGTGCAGTTATATGTTATAAAGCCCTTTTTGACGTGTATTAGTGGCAAATATATATATATATATATTTGCCATTCAGCGGATATGTTCTAAAGCCCTTTTTGGCGTGTATTAGTGGGGAAAAAGAAAAATGGCTTATTAGCCGTTGTGTGTTGAAGTGAGAAAATTACAGCGCTTTTTGGTGTGTATTTGTATATACCCTACCGTGTATTAGCAAAAAACAGAGTTTGCCCTGGAAAAGCTGTCCTGCCTGGCCAGCAGTGTGGCATCAGAGCATGTGTTTAGTGCGGCCGGGCCCATAGTTACCCCAAGAAGAACTCGCCTGTCCACCCAAAATGTGGAGAGACTGACCTTTGTCAAGGTGACTCAGGCATGGATCAGCCAGGATTTCCATCCAAAAATGCCTGATGTATCAGACTAGATCATCCATAGTGCCTGTAACGGATCAACGGGTGTGGACCCGCTGTGCCACTTACCGGTTTGGCTTTGGGCAAAACTTTGGAGCGGAGTCTAAGTGTCCCCCTGGTTTTCACCCTTTATCCCGCTCCAGGATGCGGAAGCTGGACTCAGCTGCAGGGGAGACACCAGGTCGCTACCGCAAGAGTGGTCCCGGTTAAGTGGCAGCTGGCTGGGCAGGCCAGAAAGCCCCGATGCTAGCACCGGGGAAACAGGCAATATAGCAGACAGCTGCAGGATAATGCTGAGCTGAGCAAGCGGTATAACAGAGCTAGTGCTGTGAGAACAGCAGAGCTGAGTTAGTCCAGGTGGAGCTGGTGTAACGATCTGCACAGCAGACAGAGGCGTGGTCGACAGTCCGGGTCTTTAACTTGAGAGCAGCGAGGTACAAGACGATCAAGCAGAGACGAGGTCAGGATACAGGCAGAGGTCATAAGCAGGATATCGAATGCAGGAGCCTTAGCTGTAGGAAGTACAATATTGCTCAGGCATTGCAGGAAGGGGGAAGCACCCTTATAAAGGTGGTGCCTGGCCAGGATTGGAGAGAGGGCGGAATCAGGGGCGTGCATTAACCCTTAAGGTACCAGGACGCCTGCGGCTCCTACAAGTTGTAACAGAAGCTGCCGTAGCCTGCAACACCGCAGGAAAGCGGGTCCGGAGCCTGCAGCGAAGAGGAGGAGCCCCGCGTGCAGCTCAACTGAGGTACGTAGTCGGACGCACTGCACGCTGGCGGCTGCCAACTGCCATTGTTACAGTATCCCCCCTCTCACGCCCCTTCTTTTTGGCCTTGATGCGCTGAAAAAATCTTCTGAGAAGATTCGGAGCATGTACATTCTCCTCCGGCTTCCAGGAACGTTCCTCAGGACCATAATTCTTCCAGTCTACAAGGAAGTACCTCTTACCACCAACAACCTTGGAATCGAGGATGTTCTGTACAGTACTTCAAATTCAGGCTCACCATCAGTAGGCACGGAAGTAGAGGTGGAGGGAAGCCTGGAAAAGGAGTTGAGGACCAATGGTTTCAGAAGAGATACATGAAAAGAATTTGGAATCCGGAGAGAAGAAGGCAACCGGAGTTTATAAGAAACACGGTTGATACGCTCAAGGACCTCAAACGGGCCCAGAAACCGTGGAGAAAAGTTGTAAAAGAGTACCTTCATGCGGATGTTCCGGGAGGAAAGCCAGACTTTGTCGCCAGGAGAGAACTGAGGAGGAGGTCTACGTCTGTTATCCGCATTTTTCTTCATATGAGTAACAGCCTGAGAGATGGAATACTTAGTCTGTCTCCAGATGCTGAGGAAGTCTCTGAACAAAGAATTAGCAGGGTTACCTCGGAAGGGGTAAAGGAGCACGAGGGTGTAGTCCATACACTATGTAGAAGGGAGAAGAGCCTGTGGATTCTCCAGAATGGCTGTTGTACGAGAATTCCTCCCAAGGCAGGAGCTGCACCCAATCATCATGCTGAGCAGAGACAAAGTGACGTAGGTAGTTCTCCAAAGTCTGATTAACTCGTTCAACTTGCCCATTAGACTGAGGGTGGTATCCAGAAGAGAAGTCCAACTTCACCTCAAGTAGCCCACAGAGCGCTCTCCAGAATTTGGAAGTAAACTGTACCCCTCGATCGGACACAATGTGCAGAGGTAGGCCATGAAGGCGGAAGATGTGTTCGAAAAACAGACAGGCTAGTCGCTTAGCAGAGGGCAATCCAGGAAGCAGAATAAAAATTGCCATCTTGGAGAATCTGTCTACCACTACCCAGATTACAGAACAGCCAGCAGAGGACGGGAGGTCTGTGATAAAGTCCATAGCAACATGCTGCCAGGGAACTTCTGGAATGGGTAACGGTAGTAGCAACCCTGCTGGTTTGGTTCGGGGAACCTTGTTGCGGGCACAGGAGGTACAGGCAGACACAAATTCACGGACATCTTTGGGTAGGGTCGGCCGCCAGTAGTGACGGGACAGCAACTCAAGGGTCTTACGTACCCCAGGGTGACCAGCGTACTTGGAGCAATGTCCCCAGAAGAGAATCTTCCTCCTCTTGGCTTGCGGAACAAAAATCTTCCCCGGAGGAATATCTTTTACTCAAACTGGCGCCACTGAAACCAGGCAGGACGGATCGATCATATGTTGAGGTTTCTCAATCTGATCTACTCTGTCAAAGGAACGCATCAGCCCTCACATTTTTGTCTGCCGGTCGAAAATGCAGAAGGAAATTGAATCGGACAAAGAAGAGTGCCCATCATGCCTGACGTGGATTAAGATGCTGTGCAGACTGCAGATAAGTAAGATTCTTGTGGTCAGTGTATATAACCACTGGATGCAAAGCCCCCTCCAGAAGGTATTTCCATTCTTCCAAGGCCATCTTGATAGCAAGCAGTTCTCTATCACCGATGGAGTAGTTTCTTTCTGCAGAAGAGAAGAGCTTGGAGAAGAAACCACACGAGACAAATTTCCCTTTGGAGGTCTTCTGTAGCAGGACTGCACCTGCACCAATAGAAGAAGCATCCACTTCTAGGAAGAACTGTTTGGAAGTGTCTGGATGATGGAGGACAGGAGAAGCAGCAAAGCAATCTTTGAGTTGTCGGAATGCAGACTCAGCTTCAGGGGTCCATTTCTTTGCATCAGCCCCTTTCTTAGTCAGCGCAGAAATAGGGGCTGTGAGAGAAGAGAAGTTTGGAATGAACTGCCTATAGAAGTTGGCAAATCCCAGAAATCATTGAATGGCACGGAGACCTTGAGGACGGGGCCAATTCTGGATGGCAGAGACCTTGTCGGGATCCATTTGCAGACCAGTACAGGAAACAATGTACCCCAGAAAGGGTAAGGAAGACTGCTCAAAGACACACTTTTTAAACTTGGCAAACAGACCATTCTCCCTTAGGCGCTGCAGAACCAGGCGCACTTGTCTCCGGTGAGTGGACAAGTCGGTTGAATAAATGAGAATATCGTCGAGATACACTACTACACACTTGTATAACAGGTCCCGGAAGATGTCATTTACAAATTCTTGGAAGACTGCAGGAGCGTTGAAAAGGCCGAATGGCATAACCAAGTAGTCATAGTGGCCATCACGGGTAATGAATGCCATCTTCCACTCGTCGCCTTCACGGATTCGGATCAGGTTATATGCACCACGTAGATCCAATTTAGAAAATATCAGTGCGCCTCAGATACGGTCAAACAATTCAGACATCAGGGGCAGAGGATACTTGTTCTTGACTGTAATCTTGTTCAGTCCACGATAATCTATGCATGGACAGAGTGACCCGTCTTTCTTGGACACGAAGAAGAAACCGGCTCCAGCCGGCGAGGTAGACTACCAGATAAACCCCCTCTCCAGGTTCGCCTTAATATATTCGGCCATAACCTGTGTCTCAGGCAGGGATAAAGGATAAACCCTTCCACGAGGAGGAGAAGTCCCAGGTAGAAGATCGATCGGACAGTCATAAGTCCGATGAGGTGGTAAAGTCTCCGCCTTCTTCTTACAGAAAACATCTCCAAAGGATGCAAATTGCGGAGGCAGACCAGGCAGGTTCACAGGAACCGGACGAGGAGACATTGGGTGGACCATCGACAGGCAGGAGGTTTGGCACTGAGGACCCCAGCAGAGAATATCCCCCTTTCGCCAGTCTAACACGGGAGAATGTTGCTGTAGCCAGGGCAATCCCAGAATCACTGGGTCTGTGAAATCTGGCAGGACATAGAAGGATATTTCTTCAGAATGTAGCACCCTGACTTAGAGTTTCACAGGAGCAGTGATGAACTGAATAGGTTTGGGTAAGGTTTGTCCATTAACAATCGTTGCCACCAGAGGCTTCGCCAGACGGGTAGTGGAAAGCTGGCACTGGGTCACCAGGGCTTGATTGACAAAATTCCCGGCAGCGCCAGAATCCAGGAAAGCAGGTACCGATATACTGGTTTTCCCAGCAGACACCATTACAGGGATAAGAAGTTTGGGAGAATTGTCTTTTTCACCTAAGGTCACTTCTCCCAATGAGCCTAGGCGCTGAAGTTTTCCGCCTTCTGGGGGTAGGTACGAACAACATGTTCCTTTCCACCGCAGTAGAGGCACAAGTTCTCTGCTCGCCGTCGCTGGCGCTTCTGATCAGAGAGCTTCAGGCGATCCACCTGCATAGCCTCCTCAGACGGAATCGCAGCAGGAGTCTGAACAGTCCTCTGGAAGACAGGTGCGAATTTAGACGTCCGCTTCATCCTTGCGGCTTGAGAAAAACGTTCACGAAACCGCACGTCTATGCGTGTGGCCAACATGATCAAAGCGTCCAGAGAGCCAGGGAGGTCCCTTCCCGCTAGTTCGTCTTTAATGCGGTCACACAGACCCTCCCAGAATACGGCTCGTTGAGCTTCATCATTCCAGGACAGTTCTGCAGCCAGTGTACGGAACTGGATTGCGTATTGGCCCGCTGTCCTAGTGCCTTGATGCAGACGAAGAAGAGCAGAGGCTGCAGACAAGGCACGGCCAGGTTCCTCAAATACTGTATGGAAAACAGTTAAGAAGGTCTGTAGGCTTGTAGTCTCGGGTCCGCTTCGCTCCCATATAGGATTAGCCCAAGCAAGAGCTTCTCCAGAGAGCAGAGATACAATGAAAGCTACTTTTGCTTGGTCAGACTGGAACTTGTCTCCATGTAGCTCAAAGTGGATCAAGCATTGATTCAGGAACCCTCTGCAGGCCTTTGACTCACCGCTGAAACGTGGAGGCAAGGGAAGTTGGACAGCAGACGTGCCTTGGTATGCAGACGATGCAACGGAATTAGTAGAAGTTGCTGGGACCTGTAGTGCCGCAGGATCAGTAGTGGGTAGAGCGTCCAGACGTGCAGAAATTGTGTTCAGACACTGCAGCAGGACATCTTGGCGTTCACTCTGGCGTTGCAGCTCTCGGTATAAATCTTGTACAACAGGCTTGGGCTTGCCAGCGGGGTCCATGGCCTGAGCAAACTGTAACGGATCAACGGGTGTGGCACTTACCGGTTTGGCTTTGGGCCAAACTTGGGAGCAGAGGTCAGGATACAGTCAGAAGTCATAAGCAGGATATCGAATGCAGGAACAACAGGAACCTTAGCTGTAGGAAGTACAATATTGCTCAGGCATTGCAGGAAGGGGGAAGCACCCTTATAAAGGTGGTGCCTGGCCAGGATTGGAGAGAGGGCGGAATCAGAGGCGTGCATTAACCCTTAAGGTACCAGGACGCCTGCGGCTCCTACAAGATGTAAAAGAAGCTGTCGTAGCCTGCGACAGCGCAGGAAAGCGGGTCCGGAGCCTGCAGAGAAGAGAAGGAGCCCCGCGTGCAGCTCGACTGAGGTACATAGTCGGACGCACTGCGCGCTGGCGGCTGCCAACTGCCATTGTTACAGTGCCACACCAACACTTGACAAAAAATACAGTTTTCTTATGGCTACCTGCCTCAGCTACTATTCTGATGCTGCCTGCCAACTGCCTGATACGACACATCTGATGCCAAGTGCTCCTTCCTTCACCCACTATCTTCAGCTGGTACTTGTATTGCCACACACCTCACTACTCTGTCACCAGGTCACTCAGTGGTCTCCTGATGCTGTTGCCACCTCCACACTATGAAACCTTCCCACTCTGTGGTCTCCTGATGCTGCTGTCACCTCCACACTATGTCACCTTCCCACTCTGTGGTCTCCTGATACTGCTGCTGCCAACTTCACACTGTCATTGTGCCACCCTGTGGTCTCCTCCTGATGCTGCTGCCGCCACCTCCACACTCTGTCATTGTGCCACTCTATGGCCTCCTGATGCTGTCGCTACCTCCACACTATGTCATTGTGCCACTCTGTGGACTCCTGATGCTGCCGCCACCTCCACACTCGTCATTGTGCCATTCTATGGCCTCCTGATGCTTCTGCTACCTCCAAACTCTGTCATTGGCCCGCTCTGTGGACTCCTGATGCTGCCACCCCCTCCACACTATTATTGTGCCCTCTGTGGCTGCCTCCTGATGCTGCCTCCACCTCCAGACTCTGTCATTGGGCCACTCTGTGGTCTCCATATTCACGTGTCATCTCTATTTTGGATCCACTCCTGTTTTTTTGGCATTAGCAATACTGACTGATTACTGACCAAATGCTGACCGAGTGAAGGTGGATGCTTAACCTGTTACATACACAGGGTGTACAGGTACGCCCCAATGTCCCGGTACTTAAGGACACAGGACTTACCTGTACAGAGTGTGTCACAGGAGGGGGATACAGAAGGACACCACCACTCAGTGTGACACGTGCCCCGATCATTCGGGCCTTTGCGTTATTGGTTGCTTCAGGAAGTACCACACTTCCATGGAGTACTAAATTTATAATCCCCTTCCTCAATTCTAATTCCATTTAGCCACTGACAATCGCCCAGAAAAAAAACAAAAAATAAACTATGACTATGGTTCCTAGACTTGAGACACTAAAACAATTTTTTTTTAAATGATATTATTTTGTAAAACTAAAATAAATAAAAAAGTATACATATTAGGTATTGTCACATCCGTAAAAATCTGCTCTATAAAAATACCCCATGACCTAACCTCTAAAATGAACACAGTCAAAAAATAACAATAAAAACTGCCAAAACAGCAATTTTTTTGTTTACAGAAACACCCCATATGTGGTCAGAAACTTCTGTATGACCAAACAGCAGGGCACAGAAGGAAAGGAACACCAAATGGAGATGACATTTCAGAATTTCTATTTTTTGTAACCTTACCAAACAAAAATGTAATATAGAGCAACCGAAATCATATGTACCCTAAAAATAGTCCCAACAAAAATGGAAAATTTGCCAAAAAAAAGAAATTCTAAAATTTTATCTCCATTTGCCATTAACTCTTGTGGAACACTTAAAGGGTTAAAAATGTTTGTAAAATTTGTTTTAAATACCTTGAGGTCTGTAGTTTCTTAGATAGGGTCAATTTTATGCAATTTTTACTGTAGGGGTGCATCAGGGGGGCTTCAAATGGGACATGGTGCAAATAATCAAGCATAATCTGCCTTCCAAAAACCACATGGCGCTCCTTTCCTTTTTTGCCCTGCCATGTGCCCGTACAATAGTTTACGACCACATATGGGGTGTTTATATAAACTACGGAATCAGGGCAATGAATATTGAGGTATTTTTATGGCTGTTAACCCTTGCTTGGTTACTTAAAAAAATGGATTACTATGGTAAATCTGCCAAAAAGAATCGAAATTCTGAAATGTTATCTCCATTTGCCATTAACTCTTGTGGAACACCTAAAGGGTTAGCAAAGTTTGTAAAATCAGTTTTGAATACCTGAATGAGGGGTGTAGTTTCTAGAATGGGGTAAATTTTGGGTGGTTTCTATTATATGAGCCTCACAAAGTGACTTCAGACCTGAACTGGTCCTTAAAAAGTGGGTTTTGGAAAATTTCTGAAAAATTTCAAGATTTGCTTCTAAACTTCTAAGCCTTGTAACGTCCCCAAAATATAAAATGACATTCCCAAAATGATCCATACATGAAGTAGATATATGGGGAATGTAAAGTAATAGGTATTTTTGGAGGTATTACTATGTATTATAGAAGTAGAGAAATTGAAACTTAGAAATTTGCAAATTTTTCCAAATTTTGGGTAGATTTGGTATTTTTTTATAAATAAAAATGTTTTTTTTTTACTCCATTTTACCATTGTCATGAAGTACAATATGTGACGAAAAAACATTCCCAGAATGGCCTGGATAAGTAAAAGCATTTTAAAGTTATTCAAACATAAAGTGACACTAGTCAGATTTGCAAAAAATGGCCTGGTCCTTAAGGTGAAAATGAGCCCGATCCATAAGGGGTTAACAGACAGGATCCGTTTTTTGGGGGTTATTGTTCTGATGGATCAGAGGAAGGGCAAAATAATCAGTGACATCAACACAAACTTACTGCTGACACCTTCTCCACTCTGTCGGGGGGCTCTACTTGAATAAGCGTTTAATAAAACAGGTTCTGTAGGCATCTATGTGGAATCAGCTGACGACGGTGTAAAAGGAGTGCGTTTCTTCTTGACACTAACATTGACCTGTAAGGCTGAGTTCACACTTCAGTTTTGGCCCCTTAACTGCCCAAATAAGTGAAGTGTGCAGTGATTCTAAGAGTGACGCCTGTTATCTGCATGTCATACGGACTCACAGAATTATTTTACTACCAGAGCATACTCCCTATGCGTGTTACTGCTAAGCACACTGTTCTACACCACTCTAAAGGCTTTCTGAAGTCAGGAAATAGACGTTTTTTAACCCGATTCACCGCAGATAAATCCTGACCGAACCTAATTTTTTCCAAAAAAAAAAAATATCATTTTTTAAAAATTCACTCATCTCTAGTGTTAACCCTCACAGTACACAACAACATGTCCTCAATGTCAACCAAAGAAACAGATGAACCAGAATCCAAGTGGATATCCAAGAAATGTCTTCATCTGTGGTTATGCAGTAAAACACCTGAACTTCTCTATGGAGCATAAAAAAGCTCCACAGAGGTGAAACACTGGTCAATAAATGGATGAATAAACTTTACACATTTTTTTGAATATTCCCTTGGAGTGCTGATTCTTCTGCTGCTGGTTTCAGGAAAAGTATTTGTAGAGGGATCATTGACCAGCCTTCAGTATGTTCAGGATATTGTGGAACCAGTCCTTAGCATTTTACATTTTCTATAGTGAGTATGGCACAATTGTATTTACTTTATTATGTGTGTGTGTAGTGTGCTGTTTCATAGTTTGTGTTTTGAACCAGTCCTACTGCCTTTTTTTTCTCAGGAGATTTGATACCAACAATATGACACCTGTCCACACACTGCCCATGCTACACAAAGCGCTCTTCAATGAATCCAGCAGCTCCACTGGCCAGCTACATTGCCAGATCTCTCCCATCCAAATATCCCCTGCTGCAGAACCCACAAAAAAGTGGGACCACCTTGGTTGTGTGACAATTTTATAAGCTTATTTATTTTTGTATCTTTGAGTTCATATTAAAACAAAAGGGAAGGTGGGCATGTGTTCCCTAGTTTGATTGAAGAATGCTCTGCCACTTCATTCAACTCTGTGCGTCTGCTAGAGATAAATAAGTGCTTGTTCTCGGCTATCTCTGGCTATCCCATAAAGCTGAATGCAATGGCAGACATGCATAAATATCTATACATACCTACTCTATTCAAATTGGGTGGTTTAGACCCCATTTCCAGTATTTTGGATAGGTTATTGTAATGGAATAAAACATATAGAATAGAAATACAGACTTCAATAGTGACTACATGACAGTTATGGTTCTTTTATGATGTTTTCTTATAATGATGTGGATAAAGAAGAAACAAAATGACAGTTTTTTATGATTATATAGAATAAAATGCTTTAAAATTGGTATGATCGATCATGTGCATTTTAGAGGCACTAAGAACACACCTTACAGGAGCTGTCCACAGTGCTGATAATAAGCATGTCATTATTGGAACTAGCCAGAGTGAAAAAATGGCTTTGGAAAGAAACATCATTGAAAAACAGGGTTGCAAAGTAATAGATTAGTCAAACTAGTTGTCTGCAGCTAAAAAGAAAGGTAGTGAAAATCTCGATTTAGCATTAACGTAATCCAATGCAGGGCTGAACAGATTCCAGAAACTGCAGGATATTTGTATTCAGCTGTAGTAACCAAAGCACTACAAATAAAAATAAATGTTTACATAAGCATAAAATAACATCCAGTGTCTGCTCTGCAGCCAGGAATACCAAATGCCGGCATGCAAATGAGAACAATGCCACCTATTTCTAATTTACAATTTAAATATTATTCTTAAATGGAACTAACTGCACTACAGTATATATATTTAGCTGATATTTATTGAGAATATAGTCACATTTATACTGAAAGCAACACAATAAACAGTTAATACAGAGCACAGTGTCTCAGACACATGTCTTGTAGATAACACAAAATGTATTAGATAGTACTACAGGAATATCCTCTGCATTTTATTTCATTACCTTTACATAGTTAGAACATTTGAAAAAAGACACACGTTTATCAAGTTCAACCAAAGGATGGATGGGGATGTGAATTTAGAGAAGTGGCATTAGAACCAGACTTTTTCCTGTTTTTTTTTTTTCATTTTACTTTTTTCTCTCAGGCATCCCGGGGTTATACGGTACTTTTTTTAATTTTCCTGTTCTCATCGACATACAGTAAGAGGGTTCTGTTTTTGAGAGACAACTTGTACTTTCTAATGCCATAGTTTAATGTTGCATAGAATGTAGCGGGAAACTGGAATAAAATGCCAAACGGGGTAGAATTTAAAAAATGTAATTCTGCAAGTTATATGGGTTTAATTTTTACGACATTTCCTATGCAATAAAACTGACATGTTAACTTAAATCGCTGGGTCAGTATAATTAGAGTGATACTACATTTTAATAGTTTTTTTTGTTTTATCAGTTTTTCTATTACAATTTTGAGGTGTATATGACTTTTTCAATCACTTTTGAATCAATTTTTTGGGGAGCTGAAGCAACGAAAAAATGGTGAATCAGCAAATTTGGTTTTCTTTTCCATTACAGCATTCACCGTAGTGGATAAATACGCCTATATTTTAATAGTACAGGCATTTTGGGACATGGTAACGCAAATTATCTTAATTTTTTTCTTATTGTTTATTTATTTTTAATATTGAGAGAGCATGGTTATTTTAATTTTTATATAGGGCCTGAGGCTGCTGTAGTAGCTGAATTGCTCTCTTGATCTCAGGGCAAGGTAGCTCTTTGAACCCTGGAAGTGCAGCGCTCACTGGAAAAGTATTTGACCACAGCATCTGAGGAGTTAAAAGTCCATCATCAGCGTTATTGCTGATCTCAGGCTTTGCCTCTGGGAGTCTGCTGTGTAAAACAGCAGAAACTCAGTGGCTATCGTCCCCATTCAGCTTCTGAACTGGCACCAACTTTAAAGTCTTGACTTCCACCATACATGTATGGTGGCGGTCAAGAAGAGGTTCAATGTTATTTAATTTTAAGAATGCCTCTAAGCCTTTCATATGGAACATTTCACCATATTTTTTGGCCTATTTATATATTTGTATAGGAAAATCATGCCTCCCTGTAGACGCCACATATCAAGGCTAGATACATTTAACTCTTTTAATCTTAATATTAACTAACCTCTTATACCTCCAGTTTAGTTGCCATCCTTTGTACTTTTTCTAGCTCCATGACATCCTTTCCATGCATTGTTACCCAGAACATATTCCACATGAGGTTGCACCAAAGCTTTGTAAGCTGGTAATATTACATCCCTGTCTTGTGAGTCCACGCCTTGTTTAATTAATGGAAATCAACATCTTTTTTAATAAAAGAAAATCCACAGCACTCCTTCATTTAAAAAAAATCTGATGACATTATTTAACCAGGCAGCATACAAATGCGAAGTTTCGACTACAAAAGTCTTTATCAAGCAGTGCAATGTTGGACAATAGCGTCCTTATATAACCCTAAGTGCAATGTGATAGGTGCCTCCCCCTTGAAGGGGTGTGTTCACATAATTGCCCATAATTAAAACTAAAACAATGTATTAATAACATCAATAAATTATATTAGTGTACTCACATAGGCGACCAGCCTCATGTCCACCTTGTGCTCCTGTCCCACAGCAAGGGGCTCACCCGCATCCCGTTCAATCTGGCCACAATTACACAGCGTCCCAATTTGGCGTCCCGCTACTACAGCTGCGCATGCGCCGAACATTATGTGAATACATTACAGTCACATGATCGGCACCCTCAGCCACTGAAAATCCAGTGCTCCTCTGACATAATTAGTTACTAGTGCAATTGTGCATGCACCAGTCATCATGTGGGTGCAATACAGTCACATGATCGGCACTATCAGTCACTAAAAACCCAATACTCGTTGTTACTAGGTAAATTGGGACGAACAGCCAATAAGAATTCCTAATCCATCTGACGTCAGTTTGATCATAGATGGAGTTCCAGAACCCCGGAGGGGAGGTAATCGTGAAACTGAAAAAATGGTGAAAAAAATTGGAATTACAATGGATTTATAAATTGGATACCTTGGAACCCAAGTGACAAAATGGGGATTTCGGACTTAACATCTTTTTATAGGTGTGTCATCCAGTGTAATTTTATTTTGCTTTTATCCTCCTTTTGTATAGTTTGTAACCTTGTAAGTATTGTGCCCAACAATTATTGTTGTGAATTTTAATTCACTTTTGCACTTTGTGGTTCTCCTTTTTTAGGCGATTCTTCTCGTGGACATATGGGCTCTCCGGTTCTACACCATGGGGCGTTCCCGTTCAACTGTGCAACATAATTCCTTTCCCACTATTGAAAGAAAGTATTGCGATCCTGTCCTTGACAGACATTGTAGAGCCCTTTGGGTACATAGCTACCAGAGGGTGAGTGTGTTTATAATATTTATGCAGGCCGATCAGGATTACTGTGGGATGCATGATGTGTGGCGTTAATGGTGTACCCTGAGAAATTAAGGGTGAAATACACACATGACTCTCTGAAAATTGAGTTGGAACTCTTGTGGGGTTTATATTGGGATAGACCCTTGGTTAGGGCATATTTCTATGAACCCACATATGAGCATAATGAAGGGTTCCCGTGGTGTTCAAGGATGGAATGGGACCACTTTAAAGGGTGTTCTCAGTCCTGGAATACACCGTGGGATGAATGAATACTTGGACCTCCCTTTCAAAGGTCTCGGTCATTTATATTAGGATCCCGTCATTTTGGGAGGACAAGGTCTAGCATTGGAAAAACAGAAATGGGATTGGGGGCATTCTAATATTGATCCTATCCCTAGGGTATTCAAAGTATTAAAATGGTCCTAACGCCCTGCATCTAGTTGTTGACCCCCTCTTGGTTTTTTGTTTCTTGCTTTTTATTTAAATATCAATTCCCTTATATGGGGTACATATGCAAAATATAACCAACGGGCTCCAGTTTTCCAGGGATTAATAAGTGATATATTTATGAGGATTAGCTAGTTTAGGTAATGTTTTTTTGGTGACAACACAAACTGTTGTCGTTGACGTGCGGTAACTTTCTGTCTTTTTAAGCCCTTTTCCTTTGGGTTTATTTAGTAACAACTGACATCAGATGGATTAGGAATTCTTATTGGCTGTTCGTCCCGATTTAACTAGTAACAACTTATGCCAGACGAGTATTGGATTTTTTTTATTTTTTAAATCAGATCATTTTTATTAGCAAAGATTGTAAATAAGTAACATTGTTACAGATAGACGTCACCCGGTACCAATACAATTACAGAATTTGAAAAGGCAAATCACATTTAATAAGTTGCATAGAAGTAACACTGGATCCAGTGTAGTGCGATCAATTTTCTGGCCACATATAAAAGCCTTCCAACCCAAGTTATGTCAACTTCCTCCCCACCAATATCTGACACATATCCTAAGAGACATACTTTAGGGTCACGGGGTATTTGCAATGCGTATATATTTTGGATCAACGCCAACACCTCCGTCCAATAATCGCCTAGCCGCGAGCAGTGCCACAACATGTGAAGCAAATCTGCTGGTTCCACCTGACAGCGCGGACATTTTGCATCTGTCCTGGCGCCTATGCGATGTAAACTCTATGTAAAATTAATAGTTGTGACAGTTTTCCACTTTCGCTTGGAAAAAGTCTCCTAAAAAGAATAGTGTGTCGTCAGCATACATGGCTACCTTATTACTAATCGGTCTGTAACAAAACCCACTGATTGTCTGTGAGCACCTAATGGCCGCCGCCAGGGGTTCAATTGCTATGGCGAACAATAAGGGAGATAATGGACACCCCTTTCTGGTTCCTCTAAACAATTTAAAACTTGAAGAAAGTGCCCCATTGACCCTAAGACACGCCCTCGGATCAGAATACAGAGTCTGCACTAATTTGATTAAACAATCACCAAAGCCCATGCAACGTGCACCATAAGTACTTCCATTCTATACTATCGAATGCCTTGGTGGCATCTAAGAATAATGTCTCCCCCATTGTCAGCCCTACATTGTATGCTGGCAAATACCCTGCGTACGTTAATGGACGTGGATTTCTGGGGCATAAACCCTGTTTGATCAGGGTGTATTACCTTTAAAATCACCTTTGCCAGCCTCATCGCGAACACCTTCGCCAACAACTTAACGTCCGCCGTCAGCAACAAAATGGGCCTATAGGAGTCTGAGAGCCTAGGGTCCTTGCCAGGCTTGGGCAATACTACTATCAAAGCATCGTGGATAAGATGACACCTCAATTGCTCCTGAGCATTTCTCAAAGCACTGCCCGTGACATCTGAAGAATTAGATATAAATGCCAGCTCTGCCGCTCTGGCCTCCTCATGCATACGGACATCCGTCTCCCGTGAGCGAGACTTATGCCTACTGATTCATTGTAACAGCACTCCACGCAAAAACCCCTTCATGGCATCCCAGACAACGTGTATAGGAGCCGTATCATTATTAAAACGGAAGCACTCCTTTAAGGCACCCTCTACATCGTCCAACTCCCTCAAAGTGCGCAACCAAAATGCATTGCATTTCCACATTTTAGGGCTCCTACCAACCCTACTTGCCAAGGTCAGTTCGATTTGTAAAGGAGAATGGTCAGAAATAGATCTAGGGAGATATTCCGTGGAGTGGACTAAAAGAAATAGCGCAGTGTTAATTAGGGCCAGATCGATACGGGATAGTGAAGAGTATGTGGAGGAGGCACATGAATAACATTGTGCCTCTGGGTGTTGCACCCTCCATATGTCCTTCAGTCCCACTTCCTCCATTATATGATGAAGAGAAGAGTGACCGGGGTGTCTACTGGGTCCTAATACTCTGCACCTATCTATGCTCACGTTTGGGGCCATGTTTAAATCCCCAATTATCAACCAGGGAATACCTGAGTACTGTACTAGAATCTCCAACACTGTCCTGAAAGGGGTCACCGAAAATGGGGGAGGAATATATATTGAGACCAGGACCATTCGTACCCCCTCAACCTCACAGAACAGGCACACAAAGCGACCGTCCGCATCAATATGTTCCTGCAGACATGCAAAACATGAATTTTGGTGAACTAAAATACTCACGGGGGGCCCCCCCCCCCCCCCCTGGAATATGAGGAGAACACCGCATGGTACGAGAAACCCACCCAACTCTTGCCAACAGTATGAAGCGACTGCTTAGTTAAGTGGGTTTCCTGTAGACAATATATAGCAGGTTGAAACCGCATGAGATAGTTAAACACACTTAGGCGTTTCGTCGACTCGGCCAATCCCCTCACATTCCAACTCACAATCCTAGTCACCTGAGTCATGGACAAGTGTGCAAATATAAATATACATCATGTGGGTACAAGAGCACATAACAAATGGGATCACATCCAGTAGCTGCTGTCACCTGTTATTATGATTGATAGACCCCCGTCCGTCCGTCTCTCCCCTACAAACCCCCAACCAACTTTCAACAGAAAAAACAAATCCACATAGTGAATTGAAATAACCGACATGAACAATTGGCGATACTTAAAGTTACCTAGCCGGTGTTGCAGCACCATCTGGCCCTGCGCTGATACATACACAGGCCAGAGTCCTTAGCAAGAACATATAGAATGAGTCCACTCCTGCAGTGTAATGAAATACGTTACCAGAAAACATAACAGATAAACAAACTGAAGTCCGCACTGTGCGAACGACTGGCTGAAACACAAAGAAGCTACCCGCAGCGACCGGCCTACGGGTTATTTCCGTTGAAGCAGGGTCATTAAAGGCAAACAATAAAGTGGTCTGACGCCTCCACTAGAATGTCCTTCTTCAAGTATCTAGATCTCTGTGTCGCAGACAGGTTTCATGAAGATCCATCCATTTCAGGGCATCTTCCGGACAGTCGAAAAAGTGTGTAGAACCTAGGGCCGCTACCCTCAATTGTGCTGGAAACAACATTGAGTATGGTACTTGTAGAGCCCTAAGCCTCCGTTTTACATCCAGGAAACGTGCTCTGCGCTTTTGGACTTCAGAGGAGTAGTCCGGGTAGATAGAGATCATTGCTCCATTAATAGACAGCTCCGGACAGTCACATGCTTTCTTCAATATGGTATCCCTATCTTTGTAGTGGAGTATTTTAGCCAAGATAGGACGAGGCGGTTTTCCAGGAGGGAGCGGTCTGGTAGGCACCCTATGCGCCCGTTCCACTGCATATAATCGAGACAGGCCTTTATCTTGAAAATTATCCTGCAGCCACTTCTCTATAAATTCTTATATTGCTTCGCTTGGACCTGTTTTCCAGGTCAACTGTTTTGGCAAATAATTAAGCAATGTCCCGACTAGCTTCCTTGGACGCCAATTTAAGAGGCGACATCTCATCTTCTATGCCTCTCTTTTTCACCTCAGTGATGCGTTCAGAGATTTTGTGAAGGTCATGGCGTATATGGGATAGATCCTCTCTCAGACCTCCCACTTGAAGAGATAGCGATCTAATGGTGGAACTGCAGCGTATCACAGCTTTTAAAACATCATGGAGCGTTGGCTCCTTATCAGCCTGCCTCCCTCCCTCTGCTGACTGCTGACTCTGCTCTCCCGCAGCTACGGGCTCCTGGGCCTCCTCCAAGGCAATGTCCCCATCTACTGAGGAGTTTCTCTTAATCTTCCGATGAGGGCTCCATTCCATCTTTGTCTCCACCTTCTGGGCCCGAATCCCGGGCGAACTTACTGAGCCGCGCCGCCACGCTTCTTCGCAGCCCGTCACTTGGGTCCTCCCCTTCTCCCTCCTCAGCGCCATGTTGCGGCCGCGGCTCCCGCTCCTCTTTGCCACTGTTCCTGGGACCTTTTGGCGTCTTGGCCGGTTTCTGCGAGTTGCGACCCATCTCTTCTGCTAGTGTGCAGCAATTACCCCGATAAAAGTGCGGTAAGTTGCCTCCGGTAACGTGTGTACAGGATAAACGTCAGGAGCTCCTCACACACACGTCTCACTCCATGCCACGCTAAGCCACGCCCCCCGAGTATTGGATTTTTAGTGGCTGATAGTGCCAATCATGTGACTGTATTGCACCCACATGATAACCGGCGCATGAGCAATTGCACTACTAACTACTTATGTCAGAGAAGCACTGGATTTTCAGTGGCAGAGGGCGCCGATCATGTGACTGTAATGTATTCGCATGATGTTCGGCGCTTGTGCAGCTGTAGTAGCTACACGGAAAATTGGAACGCCGTGTAATTGTGGACAGATTGAATGGGATGCGGATGAGCCCCTTGCTGTGGGACTGGAGCGCACGGTAGACACAAGGATTGTCGCCTATGTGAGTATACTAATATCATTTATTGATGTTATTGATGCATTGTTTTAGTTTTAATTATGGGCAATTTTGTGAACACACCCCTTCAAGGGGGAGGCACCTATAACATTGCACTTAGGGTTATATAAGACGCTATTGTCTAACATCGCGCTGCTTGATAAAGACTTTTGTAGTCGAAACATCGCATTTGAATGCTGCCTGGTTGAATAAAGTCACTGGATGTTTTGCAAATTAAGGAGTGCTGCGGATTTTCTTGATTTCTATTGCTACAAGGGAACCCTGCCTGGATCTCGATCTGCGAGCACCAATACCGGACCATATGATAGGTACCCAATGAATTGGATTTTTTCCCTATTATGGGATATTTAGTGCTGCTTACTAAGTTTTCTAATTAGTTATTACATGACAATATCCTGATAGCCTTAGAAGCAGCAGCTTGACATTGTATGCTATTATCTGGTCTATGATCTACAAGGGCACCGAAATCCTTATCTACAAATGACCCTATGACATATGATGCATGTAAATTATTACTTCCCAGATGACTAATTTACATTTATCCACATTGAATCTGATCTGCAAAGTAGATGGGCAAACACTGAGAGTGGCCAAGTCAGTGTCACCGCCGGTTCTGGGAGACGGTCGGTCAGAGATTCCTCCCTGTCTTGTGTATGACGTTCTTTGTTTTGGTTTCACTTTGCTCAGTTCCTTTTCTCCCTCAGCTGCCTCTTATCTTGATTAATTGGTTTGCTTTACATTCTCTCCCTTACTGCTTCTCCTTGCGGTTTATATTACTTCCTGGATGAAGTGTGTGCTGCTGGAGGCTGCAGTTGTTTTGCTCTAAGATAAATGCATTCTGTTTACTTTGTGTTTTGTTTGCTGGCTTGATTCTAGGTGACCCTGACTCCCTCCGTATTCTGTGCAGGGAGCCGGTGGACGTTGCCCTCACTACTATAGGGAATCCAGGTGTCACTCAGTTATAGGTATGAGGGCATGTATTTGTCTACCACCGGGACCTGTACATGTGCATAGTAGTTTGGGAGAGTTCTTAAGGATTTATAGGGCCCTCCTATGTTTTCCTTAGTTTGGGATCAAGCCAGTCCGTCGTTATTTATCAGTTCCTGCTAACTGTACTCCATCTTTGACAGTCAGCTTGTACTTTATGGACATCTTCCACAGACTGTACAGTACTCCATAGTTTGTTGTCATCTGCAAACATAGAAAATGTGTTATTAATCCCATCTTCTACATAATTTAAATATGTTAAATAATAATCAACTCAGCTCTGGGGTACACCATTCAGAATAGCAGTCTTTTACCACAACTCTCTGGACATGGTCATTCAGCCAGTTTTCAAACTATACTTTTTAAGCCTACATACATTTATTTTACCTAATTCCATGGCCACCCCTCTGTCCAGGCTTCTAGTTATTGCCTCAAAAAAACAAATAGGTTAGTCTGGCAACTTTTGTCCTTGGTAAACCTGTGCTGGCTATCATGATATCATTTACAGCAATCTACTCACTTATATGTAGTCCTTTAGGAGCCCCTTGAACATTTTTTCCAAAATAGAAGTTAAAGTTACTGGTCTATGATTAGCTGGGGTTAGACCTAAAGCCCTTTTTGAATATGGGCACCACATTTTCCATGCACCAGTCACTCGGCACTGTACCATTCAGTAGAGAATCTCTAAAAATTATGAACAGGGGTACAACAATAACTGAACTAAACTATTTAAGAAGTCATACCATGATAGTTATTACAATACACAGTGGATGCCGTCACAAAAGGATAAAGCTTTTCTATGAGTTAACATGATGGAATTGCAAATCTGCAGCAATACAATTCATGTGGATGAGTTTTTGAACAATTTGCACAATTCTCATTATGATATATAGAAAAGCAGATCTTCAACATGGATTTAGTCCTTTCAATACATCGAGGTGAATCAACAGCACTTTCTGCAGCTCAATCTGTGGCAAAATCTTCTTTCAGTTAAAAAAAAAAAAAAAAGCTATATACGGGCTTAAAGGTATTCTGTAGCTTTTTCTTACTGATGATCTATCTTCTGGATAGATCATCAGCATCTGTTGGACGCAGCTAAGCCCCATTTACTTCAATGGGGTTTAGCCATGCACAGGCCAGTGATACTAGTCGAGACATCAACGGGCCTGTGGGAAGCAGTGAGAAGGCCGCTGCCTTCTGAAACAGCTGATCGGCGACAGTTCGTCACACCGGGACTAGATAACTTATGTAGAGGATAGATCATCTGTAAGAAAAAGCTACAGAACCTTTTAACCTTAAAGGTGTTTTCTGGGAGTTCAATTTTAATGACATATCCCCAGAATAGGTCATCAATATCTGATTGTTGGGGGTCCAACTCGTGGCACCCCTGCCAAAAAGTTATTTGACGGAGCACTGTGGCCTCCTCACAGCATCCCAAGCACAGCATCAATAATTACATAGTAGTTGTGATTGGTATTGTTGGCCCGGCCCATCTACCTGAATGAGATTGAACTGCAAGTAGACCATGTGACTGATGAAGGTGATGTCACTAGTCTAGGATTAGACTGCAGCATTACAACCTCTTCAAAAAGCTAATCGGCAATAGCGCCACCTATCAAGTATTGATGACATCCTGAGGAAAGGAAATCATTATTTTAGGGAATCTGTCACCAGTTTTATGGTGTTACTTTAAGTAAAATCTTCTGTTGAACAGTTCCAGAACATGCCGAATGAGTCCACATGTTTATGAGTTCCTGGCTCTCCCCACCCACCTGCTGCTGATTCATATGGGGAAAAAAATCTGTCACAAAGAGGCAGGTGGTTGAGGGAAGCCGTGAGCTTGTGGATATGGGGACTCATTATTGTGCGCTGGAGCCGTTTATTCAAGATTTTAGCAAAATGGCTAGTTTATTAACCCCTTCAGGACCCAGCCAGTTTTCACCTTAAGGACCCAGCCATTTTTAGCAAATTTGACATGTCACTTTATGTGGTAATAACTTTAAAAGGGAACCTGTCTAGTGTTGATCGAGCACCCAAGTGCTTGGGTGCTCGGGCCGAGCACATCGGGATGCTCGGGTGCTCTACAGAACACCCGAGTATAATGGAAGTCAATGGGAGAACCTGAGAATTAAACCAGGCAGTCCCTGCTCTGAAGAGGGGAGGGTGCCTGGTTCATAGGAAAAGGTCGGAAATTGAGGGAACCACCACTGAAATAGTTTGGGAACAGAATGGGGAGGATGTCTGGATGCGTCTTGGAAACCCAGGTCGGTCCTGGGAACGATGTTGTCCGAGTAGTACGCCACTTTTACAGACTGACAATAATATGCACAAAACCAAAGATAAAATCGATTTTAGAGGAAAAATTATTAGGAAACATTCTTTCCTGTATATTTACTTGTATGTAAAGTGCAAGTGTTGCCAAAAATTAGAAGCAAGAGGCACTCCGATGCAACCTGTATATCACATAAACGAGGGCCTCATTCATATTGTGGTACAATTGTTAAGGTAGTAGGACTCCTACACTCATAAAGCCTATGCACTAAGTGAAAGGGCTGCCAAAAATTACAAGGAACCGAAACTCCAATACACCCTTTGTTACACATAAAGGAGAGCATCATACACACCCTTAAAAAATTATGATTGATGGCCTGCTGGTGACCCTCAAAAACATTTGTAGCATAGGCCTGCTGATCTGACCCTCTAAAACATTAGGGATGAGGGCCTGGTGCTGAGCTGACCTTCTAAAATATTAGGGTCGAGTGTCTGCTGCTGAGCTAATCCTCCTAAAAGATTGTAGGTGGGGGCCTGCTGGTGATCTGGCAAATCCCCATTTTCATTGGTCAGATGCATCCTTTCTGTTTAATTAGGTTCACTGGTTACACCAGGCCCCATATTACCACCTTTATTACTTAGAGGCACTACATGTTTTAGAGAAGAGGCATATAGGAATTTGTTTGTTTTGCATTAGGCTTGTATGTGATTTAGCTCCCATTTTTGTGGGTACTTCTTGGCCATATTGATAACAGTGGACACATTTGGAACTGGGTACTCATATTTTGCTGCTTGATATTTATTTACATGTTATTAATTGCATAATTAGTGGCAAATATTTTTTGTATTTCCTACTTGCCCTTTCTTTTTCTGTGTTTTTATCATCTGTATTAATAAACATTGATTAATTATAGAGGGACTTTGATGACTAATTTTTTGAAGTATACCCTGTAAAAGATTGTAGGTGAGGGCCTGCTGGTGAGCTGACCCTGTAAAAAATAATATACGAGGGCCTGCAGGTGAGGTGATCCTTTAAAACATTGTGGGTGCGGGCCTGCTGTTGAGCTGACCCTCTAAAAGGTTGTAGGTGAAGGCCTGCAGGTGAGCTGACCCTGTAAAATATTATATGTGAGGGCTTGCAGGTGAACTGACCCTATAAAAAATTATATGCAAGAGCTTGCAGGTGAGCTGACTCTGAAACAGATTGTAGGTGAGGGCCTGCTGGTGAGCTGACCCTGTAAAAGATTTTAGGTGAGGGCCTGCAGGTGAGCTTACCCTGTAAAACATTATATGTGAAGGCCTGCAGGTGAGCTGATCCTGTAAAACATTATATGCAAGGGCCTTGGCTAATGAGACTGGACTTGGTGGTGCTTAACTGACTGGAAGCATTATCTGCTGCAATCCAACCGACCACCTGGTCGCACTGGTCTGACTTTAAGAGTGGAGTCCTGCGCCGCCCTGCAAACTGGGACATAAAACTAGGTATCATGGATGATTGTTTTTCTTGTGCTCTGGCAACATGCACAGTTTTAAACCGCCCAGGGCTATGGCCTCTGCGTGCACCATCAGCATGACGACCACTTCCCCGTCCCTTACTGCTTCTTCCTTTTAACTGTTATATATGCTTGAAAGTATGCCACACGTACAGTAACATAGGGTTTGAAAGTGTATGCTCAAAAAAAATTAAAAAGGTATTTTGGATGTGGAAACGTCACACTGGAGATATCCCGCAAATAATGTCAATTCTGTCACCAGCGGCTAATAAAAAATTACAGGGAATGTCACAGGTATTTGGGATGAGGAAGCGTTATACAGGAGAGGTACCACAGGTAATGTCACTGTCTGCAGCGTCTACAGAAAAAGCACACTGTATGTCACAGATAAAAAATGTATGCGCACACGTTACACTGCAGATGTGTTACTGGTAATGTCACTGTCAGAAGCGGACACCGTCTATTGAAAAAGTACACTGTATGTCACAAAAACAATTTTTAAGCGCACACGTTTCACAGCAGATGTTGCACACCTAATGTCACTATACGCAGCGGACACCGTCTGCGGTAAAGGTTCACTCGATGTCACAGATATTTTTGGGATGAGCACACTTTACATAGGAGATGTTGCGCATCAAATTTAACTGTCCGCGGTGGACAACGTCTACGGAAAAAGTACACTGGATGTCACAGATATTTTTGGGATGCGCACACTTTGCACAGGAGATGTGGGGCAGATAATCTAACTATACGCAGCGGACACCGTCTAGGAAAAAGTACACTGGATGTCACAGATATTTTTTGGAAATGCACACTTTACACAGGAGATGTGGCGCAGATAATTTTACTGTCGGCAGCGGACACCGTTTATTGAAAAAGTACACTGTATGTCACAGATACATGTTTCACAGCAGATGTTGCGCACCTAATGTCACTGTCTGCTGCGGACACCATCTACGGTAAAAGTTTACTCGATGTCACAGATATTTTTGGGATGCGCACACTTTACATAGGAGATGTGGCGCACTAATTTAACTGTCCTCAGCGGACACCGTCTATGGAAAAAGTACACTGGATATCACAGATATTTCTAAGATGCGCACACTTTACACCGGAGATGTGGTGCAGATAATTTAACTGTCCACAGCAGCCTATTAGACGCTATTTAGCGCAGGATGCGCTAAAAAAGTATATTGCTGCTGCCACACACAATAGTCCCTGAAAGGACTTTTGGGTCTGTAAAGTTTTAGCAATTTAGCGCAGGTTGCGCTACAAATATATATTGCTGCTGTCACACACAATAAATAGTCCTTAAAAGGACTTTTGGGTCTCTGAAAAGTTTTTCTAATAAAAATAGTCCAATATCACTCCCTACACTGTCTGTCCCTTCCTATGCAAAGCTCTCCCTGACTAAGACTGAGCTGAACACATGCCATCGGGCTACATAGCACCCGATGGAGCATTCCGGCCAGCCAATCACTGTAATGGCAGTAACCAACATGCCTACTGCATTACAGTGAGGGCAGTACTTACCTGCACGTTTATTGGCTGGGTAACAGCCAAGAAACATGCGGGATGGAGACTCGACTATTGCGCTCAAGCACATGTGGTATTCGGCTGAATACCGCCATGTGCCGAGCATAGCGATGCTCGAGCCGAACTGGTGTTCGGCCGAGCATGCTCGCTCAACAGTAAACCTGTCATCAACTTTATGCTGACCTCACTGAGGGCAGCATACATTATTGACAAAAATGCTGATTTCAGTGGTGTGTCACACATGAGCTAAAAGCAAGTGGTTGCTGAGAACCAGCATCATAATCATTGCAGCACAGGCCTTGAAAAGAGTCAAATCTACATGAGAAGAGCCATGGTTATTCCTAATCTCCTGCACTCTCCCCCATCTGCTGATGATTGGCAGTTCTCTCCTAGAGAGAAAGGGAGAAAACTAGGTAGAAGACTGTCAATCATCAGTAGGAGGGCAGGGAGAACAAGAGTTCATGTATAACCATGACTCTTCTCAGATGGCCCTAACTCTTTTCCAGGCCTAGTCTGCCATGATTTTGAGGTTGGTTCTCAGCAACCACTTATTTTTAACTTATAAATGACAGACCGCTGAAATCAGCATTTCTGTCACTAATTTATGCTGCCCTCAGTGAGGTCAGCATAAAGTTGATGACAGGTTCCCTTTAAAACGCTTTTACTTATCCAGGCCATTCTGAGATTGTTTTCTCATCGCATATTATACTACATGACAGTGGTAAAATTGAGTCAAAATATTTTATTTAGAAAAATTAGCAAATTTCAAAACTTCAATTTCTCTACTTTTATATTAGATAGTAATACCTCCAAAAATAGTTATTACTGTAAATTCCCCATATGTCTACTTCATGTTTGGATCATTTTGAAAATGACATTAAATTTTTTTGGGACGTTAGAAGGCTTAGAAGTTTAGAAGCAAATCTTTAATTTTTTAAGAAAATTTCCCAAACCCAATTTCTTCAGGACCAGTTCAGTTATGGAGTCACTTTTTGGGGCTTACATATTAGAAACCACCCATAAATCACCCCATTTTAGAAACTACACCCCTCAAGCTATTCAAAACTGATTTTACAAAAGTTGTTAACCCTTTAGGTTTCCCACGAGAATTAAAGGAAAATGGGAATGAAATTTTAAAATTTAACTTTTTCTAGCAGATTTAAAATGTTTATCTACTTTTTTCTGCAACGCATCAAGGGTTAACAGCTAAACAAAACTCAACATCTATTACCTTGATTCTGGAGTTTACAGAAACACCCAATGTGTGCTCAAAGCTGATGTATGGGCGCACAGCAGGCTTAAGAGTGGAAGGAGCACCATATGGCTTTTAGAGAGCAGATTTAGCTGGAATGGTAATTGGGAGCTATGTCGCATATGAAGACACACTGAGGTGGCCCTACAGTGCACACCCCCAAAAAGTGACCCCATTCCAGAAACTATATCCCTCAAGGAATATTTCAAGATGTGTAGTGAGCACTTTGCCCATCAGGCATTTCACAGAATTAGGAAACACTTGGCTGTGAAAATAAAAAAATTACAAATTTTTCCTGAAAAAGTTGCTTTACAACCACATTTTTCATTTTCACAAAGGATAACAGGACAAAATGCACCCAACATTTTGTTCCTTATTTCCCCCCGATTATGGCAACACCCCATATGTGCTCAAAAAATTATGTATGGGTGCATAGCAAGGCTCTAGATGTGGATTTTGCTGACCTGAATTGGCAGACATTGATTTTCGGTGCCATGTCGCATTTAAAAGATTCCTGAGGTCCCCCAAGAAGTGACCCTATTTTGGAAAGAGCACACCCATATGAACATTTCAAGTGGTAGAAAGGGTACTTTTCAGCAAACAGGTGTCTCACAGAAGGCAGAAACACTATTTAAAGTACTTCAAAGCACACATTTGTGAAAAAAAAAATTACTAGCAGACCCCAATTTTGGGGGGTTAAAGGAGGAGATGCACCCCAGTATGTGTTCCCCACTTTCTCCCCATTCAGGAAACACCCCATATGTGCTTGTAGCCTGATGTAAGGGCGCACAGCAGGGCTCTAGAGGCAAAGTGCAAAACATGGCAGACTTTAATAAACAGACATGGATTTTAGGTGCCATGTTGAATTAAAAAATTTCCTGATGTCCCCAGAAATTAAAAACTTCAAGAAGTGATCCCATTTTTGAAAACGCACCCCTGTATGAACATTTTTTGTGGTGGAAAGGGCACTTTTAACCTAACAGTTGTCTCACTAAAAAGAATATGTAGTGGTTGGTGAAAAGTGGATCTAAAAGCTATGCGGACTAAATCAGAGATATTAGGTGGTAAAACTACAGGGTACATCATGGATGAAATTAAATTAATAGTTAATGGAGGAGTGGTAGATTTTAAAACACTCCTGCATAGGCAGGTTTTTCATGGCAGGTTTTGCAGTGGTAAATTATGTCTTTCCTTACCCCACTTTTGTGACACACCCTGCATCTTTGTTGGGTCCTTCCCTTCCTTGCTGTCTGGGGGACTTGACCTGGAAAATGTTGCCCTGGTACAACACGGGCACCAGAAGTACTGGGACCCTCTCTGGCCTGGGTTTGAAAACTTAGAGCCTTGATAACCACCTCTTGGAACTGAAGGAAAGTTCCTGTGTGGCCTAAAGATTGAAATAGCACGTACACGTTGCACATTATCATCTGTACAATGTGTACGGCCAGCTTTTTGTACCACACTTTCGTTTTTCGTGTGGCACTGTAGGGCTTCAGAAGTTGATCTGAAAGATCCACCCCTCCCATGCGCTTGTTGTAGTCCAGGATACAAACTGGTTTGGGTGTAGTGGTTGTAGTACCTCGTACAGGAGCACAGGAGCAGGGGAGCTGGCGTTAGTGTGAATAGTGGTCAGTACAAGGATATCCCTCTTGTCCTTGTACTTAACCACCAACATGTTCTCATGGTGGAGAGCTCTACTTTCACCCTTCCTCAGTGGTTGCCCCACCACAGATCTAGAGAGGCCTCTCAGATTTTTGCGCACTGTGCCACAAGCCACAGTACCTCTGGCAGTTAGGGACATGAATTGTGGTATGCTGGAATAATAGTTATCCACATAGAGGTGGTAACTAGAGATGAGCGAACACCTGGAAGTTCGGGTTCGGGAAGTTCGGCCGAACTTCCCGAAAATGTTCGGGTTCGGGATCCGAACTCGACCCGAACTTTAAAACGAACCGGAACCCCATTGAAGTCAATGGGGACCCGAACTTTCAGCCACTAAAAAGGCTGTAAAATAGTCCAGGAAAGGGCTAGAGGGCTGCAAAAGGCAGCAAAATGTAGGTAAATCCCCTGCAAACAAATGTGGATAGGGAAATGAATTAAAATAAAATAAAATAAATAAAAATTAACCAATATCAATTGGAGAGAGGTCCCACAGCAAGGAACCATGCGTCATATCACCCACCACTGGAGAAGGCTACTTTCAGTTATTTCGGCACAGGCACCAGTGGCGTACTGCCAATATAGGCAGACCACGCAGCTGCTATGGGGCCCCTGGCACCAGGGGGCCCGAAGCGCATTGAAGGCCCCGCCCCCTACATCTGTAGACTAGTAACTTATAAGGGAATTGAAGGGGCCCGCCCACTTGTCTTCAGCACTGTCCCAGGCCCTGCTTGCTTTCCTATATTCAGTCAGATCAGGGCCCCCCACCCCCCCTCAAGTAGCATGGGCAGCTGATGTTCGGCGGCAGCGACCCTCCTCTGACCTGTCCATGATCCAGGCTAGCAGCAGGAGCAGCGCAGCAGGCTCAAGCAGACAGGTCTCTGCTCCTCCGGGAATGAAGAACGCTCCGCTCCGGTCACTCAGTTGTGAACACTAGCAGGTTTTCCCCAGCATCTTCTCTGCAGGCACAGCCAGAATAAACAGTACTTGCCTGGCTGCCTGCCCCTGCAGTGTGTGCCAGTGCCACAGCCGAGCTGGCCACCCAAAGTAAGAGCAAAGTAGTCTTAAAAAAAGTTAACGTGGGAATTCTTGATGGGGGAGGGCAGCAGTAAGCAGAATTCCTGTGGGGTTGGGGGGAGCACTGTAAGCTCATAGAGGACTCAGGATAACAGTGTGCTCCCCTCCCTCCCATAAACTCTGCTTGCTGATAAAGGACAGTGTGCCCAGCAGCACATCCCCACTCCGTCACCTTGCAGTGGGGGAGGTGGGGGGGTGATTGGTGATTTTGCACACTAAGGGTCCATTCACACGTCCGTAGGTGTTTTGCGGATCCGCAAAACACCGCCAGCACCCCAATAGAAATGCCTATTCCTGTTTGCTATTGCGGACAAGAATAGGACATGTTCTATTTTTTGCAGACAACACACTAGGTGCAGTCGACATCTTTTCCATCCCCATTGAAAACGAACGGGTCCGCAAACGTTCCACATAATTGCGGAACAGATCCGGACCCATTCATACGGACGTGTGAATGGACCCTAAGCAATAGCAGCAAGGAATTAAATGGGTTATCCAATCCCTCTAATGCACCCCAAAATGCCTGGCACCTTAGCTTCCGCCACTGCATCCCCACCTCACACGGATGAAAACATCCAGTGACATGGGGGGCAGTCAATAGCAGGCCTTGATGGGAACGAGACTCCCTAGCGTCACCCGTGATGCTCATTTCCATTGCGGCCTGCTATTGCCTGAACCTACTACCCTTCAGGCATAAGTATTATCTGTATGCAGTGCCCGGGCATTTTGGGGGGCCTAGTGGGGGTTGGATAACACCTTTAACCCTTAGGATACCAAAGGATTTTTAGTTTTTGCATTTTAATTTTTCTTCCCTATCTTCCTTGAGCCTTACCTTTTTATTTTCTCATTAACATATCCATATGAGGGCTTATTGTTTGCGGGACAAGTTTTGCTTTAATATGGCATACAATGTAGTGGTAAGCGGGTAAATAATTTCAAATGAAAAACTGACCTGTGCCCTTTGATACATATGTGGTATGTATATGTAGTACGTTGTAATCCTACTGACCAAGAAAATGGTTGTTTATATCTAAATAGTGTAAAAATAAATTAAAATTATGAAAAAAATGTTTCTATATCACCATATTCTGATCCCCATAACTTTTTATATATATACATTGTATTTCTTTATTGGCAAATAGGGGTGTGGAAGGGGAGGGGCCAAGCTAGGGAGTGGGATGGGACAGGGGTGGATAGTAGGCGGAGTTAGGGGGCCCAATTCAGATTCTTGCTATGGGGCCCAATGATTTCTATGTACGCCCCTGACAGGCACCCAGACAGAGAAGAGAGGTCCCACAGCAAGGAATTATGCGTCATATCACCCACCACTGGAGAAGGCCACTTTCAGTTATTTCGGCCCCAGCACCCAGACAGAGGAGAGAGGTCTAACAGCAAGGAATAAGGCGTCATATCACCCACCACTGGAGAAGGCCACTTTCAGTTATTTAGGCCCCAGCACCCAGACAGAGGAGAGAGGTCCCACAGCAAGGAATCATGCGTCATATCACCCACCACTGGAGAAGGCCACTTTCAGTTATTTCGGCCCCAGCACCCAGACAGAGGAGAGAGGTCCCACAGCAAGGAATTATGCGTCATATCACCCACCACTGGAGAAGGCCACTTTCAGTTATTTAGGCCCAGTACCCAGACAGAGGATACAGGTCCCACAGAAAGGAATCATGCGTCATATCACCCACCACTGGAGGAGGCCACTTTCAGTTATTTCGGCCCAGCACCCAGACCGAGGATACAGGTCCAAAAGCAAGGAATCATGTGTCACATCACCCACCACTGGAGAAGGCCTTTTTCAGTTATTTCGGCCCCAGCACCCAGACAGAGGGGAGAGGTCCCACAGCAAAGAATAAGGTGTCATATTACCCACCACTGGAGAAGGCCACTTTCAGTTATTTCGGCCCAGCACCCAGACCGAGGATACAGGTCCCACAGAAAGGAATCATGCGTCATATCACCCACCACTGGAGGAGGCCATTTTCAGTTATTTCGGCCCAGCACCCAGACCGAGGACACAGGTCCCACAGCAAGGAATCATGCATCATATCACCCACCACTGGAGAAGGCCACTTTCAGTTATTTCGGCCCCAGCACCCAGATAGAGGAGAGAGGTCCCACAGCAAGGAATCATGCGTCATATCACCCTCCACTGGAGAAGGCCATTTTCAGTTATTTAGGCCCCAGCAACCAGTCAGCGGAGAGAGGTCCCACAGCAAGGAATCATGCATCATATCACCCACCACTGGAGAAGGCCATTTTCAGTTATTTAGGCCCGAGCACCCAGATAGAGGAGTGAGGTCCCACAGCAAGGAATCATGCGTCATATCACCCACCACTGGAGAAGGCCAATTTCAGTTATTTAGGCCCCAGCACCCAGATAGAGGAGAGAGGTCCCACAGCAAGGAATCATGCGTCATATCACCCACCACTGGAGAAGGCCACTTTCAGTTATTTAGGCCCCAGCACCCAGTCAGAGGAGAGAGGTCCCACAGCAAGGAATCATGCGTCATATCACCCACCACTGGAGATGGCCACTTTCAGTTATTTCGGCCCAGCACTCAGACGGAGGAGAGAGGTCCCACGGCAAGGAATCATGCGTCATATCACCCACCACTGGAGAAGGCCACTTTCAGTTATTTCGGCCCCAGCACCCATAAAGAGGAGAGAGGTTCCACAGCAAGGAATCATGCGTTATATCTCCCACCACTGGAGAAGGCCATTTTCAGTTATTTAGGCCCCAGCACCCAGTCAGAGGAAAGAGGTCCCACAGCAAGGAATCATGTGTCATATCACCCACCACTGGAGAAGGCCACTTTCAGTTATTTAGGCCCAGCAACCAGACAGAGGAGAGAGGTCCCACAGCAAGGAATAAGGCGTCATATCACCCACCACTGGAGAAGGCAACTTTCAGTTATTTCTGCCCAGCACCCAGATAGAGGAGAGAGGTTCCACAGCAAGGAATCATGCGTCATATCACCCACCACTGGAGAAGGCAATTTTCAGTTATTTTGGCCCGAGCACCCAGATAGAGAGTGAGGTCCCACAGCAAGGAATCATGCGTCATATCACCCACCACTGGAGAAGGCCACTTTCAGTTATTTAGGCCCCAGCACCCAGACAGAGGAGAGAGGTCCACAGCAAGGAATCATGCGTCATATCACCCACCACTGGAGAAGGCCACTTTCAGTTATTTAGGCCCCAGCAGCCAGTCAGAGGAGAGAGGTCCCACAGAAATCATGCGTCATATCACCCACCACTGGAGAAGGCAATTTTCAGTTATTTAGGCCGAGCACCCAGATAGAGGAGTGAGGTCCCACAGCAAGGAATCATGCGTCATATCACCCACCACTGGAGAAGGCCACTTTCAGTTATTTCGGCCCAGCACCCAGACCGAGGATACAGGTCCCACAGCAAGGAATCATGCGTCATATCACCCACCACTGGAGAAGCCACTTTCAGTCATTTCATTCCAGCACCGATAAAGAGGAGAGAGGTTCCACAGCAAGGAATCATTCGTCATATCTCCCACCACTGGAGAAGGCCATTTTCAGTTATTTAGGCCCCAGCACCCAGTCAGAGGAAAGAGGTCCCACAGCAAGGAATCATGTGTCATATCACCCACCACTGGAGAAGGCCACTTTCAGTTATTTAGGCCCAGCACCCAGACAGAGGAGAGAGGTCCCACAGCAAGGAATAAGGCGTCATATCACCCACCACTGGAGAAGGCCACTTTCAGTTATTTCTGCCCAGCACCCAGATAGAGGAGAGAGGTTCCATAGCAAGGAATCATGCGTCATATCACCCACCACTGGAGAAGGCAATTTTCAGTTATTTTGGCCCGAGCACCCAGATAGAGGAGTGAGGTCCCACAGCAAGGAATCATGCGTCATATCACCCACCACTGGAGAAGGCCACTTTCAGTTATTTAGGCCCCAGCACCCAGACAGAGGAGAGAGGTCCACAGCAAGGAATCATGCGTCATATCACCCACCACTGGAGAAGGCCACTTTCAGTTATTTAGGCCCCAGCAGCCAGTCAGAGGAGAGAGGTCCCACAGGAATCATGCGTCATATCACCCACCACTGGAGAAGGCAATTTTCAGTTATTTAGGCCCGAGCACCCAGATAGAGGATGAGGTCCCACAGCAAGGAATCATGCGTCATATCACCCACCACTGGAGAAGGCCACTTTCAGTTATTTAGGCCCCAGCACCCAGACAGAGGAGAGAGGTCCCACAGCAAGGAATCATGCGTCATATCACCCACCACTGGAGAAGGCCGCTTTCAGTTATTTAGGCCCCAGCACCCAGTCAGAGGAGAGAGGTCCCACAGGAATCATGCGTCATATCACCCACCACTGGAGAAGGCCACTTTCAGTTATTTCGGCCCAGCACCCAGACGGAGGAGAGAGGTCCCACGGCAAGTAATCATGCGTCATATCACCCACCACTGGAGAAGGCCACTTTCAGTCATTTCGCCTAGCACCCAGAAAGAGGAGAAGGTTACACAGCAAGGATTCATGCGTCATATCACCCACCACTGGAGAAGGCCACTTTAAGTTATTTAGGCCCAGCACCCAGACAGAGGAGAGAGGTCCCACAGCAAGGAATAAGGCGTCATATCAACCACCACTGAGAAGGCCACTTTCAGTTATTTCGGCCCAGCATCCAGACAAGGAGAGAGGTCCACAGCAAGGAATCATGCGTCATATCACCCACCACTGGAGAAGGCCACTTTCACTTATTTCGGCCCCAGCACCAAGATAGAGGAGCGGTTCATTCAACTTTGGGTTGCACACGCAAGATCATAGTAAAGTTAGAAAAATGAGGATTCAATAAAGAAGTGCCCCGGAGAACAAGAATACATGTTTGAGGGGAGGCAGTTATAAATGTCTATTCTGCACAACGGAGGCACAGGTCCTGTGGGATCCATGCCTTGTTCATTTTTATGAACGTCAGCTTGTCCACGTTGGCTGTGGACAGGCGGCTGCGTTTGTCAGTAATGGCGCCCCTGCGGTGCTGAATACATGTTCAGACAAAACACTGGCCGCCGGGTAGGCTAGCACCTCCAAGGCATAAAATGCTAACTCTGGCCAGGTTGACAATTTGGAGACCCAGAAGTTGAATGGGGCCGATCCATCAGTCAGTACGTGGAGGGGTGTGCAGGCGTACTGTTCAACCATGTTAGTAAAATGCTGCCTCCTGCTAACACGTTCCGTATCAGGTGGTGGTGCAGTTAGCTGTGGCGTGAAGACAAAACTTTTTGGGCCCTGGCTGGCCACATTTGTACCTGGCCTCTGCTGTTGCAAAAAACCTCCCTATGAGCCACTTCTAACAGACTGGCCTGAAAGTGGTAAAAATGACCCTTCATCCTCCTCCTCCTTCTGGGCCACCTCCTCTTTCATCATACGCCCTAAGCGTTTTCTCAAGGAGACATAGAAGTGGTATTGAAACGCTGATAACGGTGTCATCGCCACTAGCCATGTTGGTGGAGTACTCGAAACAGCGCAACAGGGCACACAGGTCTCGCATGGAGGCCCAATCATTGGTGGTGAAGTGATGCTGTTCCGCAGTGCGACTGGCGCGTGCGTGCTGCAGCTGAAACTCCACTATGGCCTGCTGCTGCTCGCACAGTCTCTCCAGCATGTGCAGGTGGAGTTCCACCTGGTGGGCATGTCGCATATGAGGCG
Source organism: Bufotes viridis (assembly GCA_033119425.1). Classification (NCBI taxonomy): domain Eukaryota; kingdom Metazoa; phylum Chordata; class Amphibia; order Anura; family Bufonidae; genus Bufotes; species Bufotes viridis. The sequence continues at coordinate 175,410,667 of CM065591.1, forward strand.
GTGGCGGGAAGGCCGAAGGATGCGGCAGGATGTGAATGCGGA